>OU343218.1:196855879-196920495 GCA_910596185.1 Chrysanthemum makinoi | reverse complement strand
CCGCACCATCTTGATCGCATTGTTTTTTAATATAAGATTGCATTTCTTGATGGAATAGGGGAGACGACAAGCCATAATGTATAGGGTTTATAATTATTGTGTGAGTTAAGTGTGAAAATAGTGGGTAAAGGGGTGTTGTATTTATAGAGGAGATAAAATTTAATTACAAAAAGTTTTTTTAATCACCGTTAACCATAAAGCCGGTGTTGTGAAAATATTTTGAATTTGAAAATGTAGCGTTTAACCCCAAAAGTGATTTTTTTTGTACTTGCTACGTTTCTACGCACGTTGGTAAACCCACGTGCTTCTCAATGCCAACATGGACGACACCATTTAATTAAGCAAGTGGCTCACTCCAAGCCTCTAAGGGTGCGCGTTCGCTGGTATTTAGGAGGTTTGGTTCAGTGACAATCAAAATCAATTGTTTGTCATATATTTTGATTATGATAAATCATCATATCAAAACCTTCTACTTATCTTCTTATTCATGCATAATTGTGACACATATTCATCTACTAATTCTCTCTCTTGCATTCTTCAGTAAACCTTACAAGTGTAAGTATTTTATGGGTAGAAGGATGAGTAGAATGTTTTGCTAAGACGATTTAGCATAAGGTGGGCATGGTTCCCAATATCTTATCCCCACAAAATTGGTTGGTTTTGTGTGGGTTTTGAGTATTTAGGGTCTGTTTGGTTTGTAAGGGGGTTAAGATTTGGATTTGAATTATGATTTGACTTTAGATTATGATTTGGATTTGAATTTGATGTAGGTGAAAGAAAATAATATTTAAAATTATTTTATAAGATTTGAATTAATAATTTTAAAATTAAAATATAACAAAAAAGTAAAAGAAAGAAAAGTAGATGGATGATTTCACCTTATTTTAAGACCCATGATAGGCTCCATGATAGACTCATTTTAGTGGGTAAATGTGGGTTTTCGTGCCATTCTCGTGGGTCCCTCTTCGATCTATTTTTCTCCACTACAAAAAATAAAAATAAGGGATTATACCTAAAAAATATTAAATCTTATAGAAATTTATTACTCAAATCATATTGTCAAAACAAACAACAATATCTATACTACTATATAAAGTGTTTGAGACTTTCTTTAAAAGGAAGTCTTAAAAAAATAAGCCTACACACTTACTATAAGATGAAGGCTTAAAATTCTATACATCACATTATTCAATGCACATAATTTTTAGACGTACAAGACAAGAAGCATAGTGTACACCACTTTAATGCACATATTAAAAAATGGAACACCACATTAATGCTATTTAATATAGTCAATTGATTTACTGGTCAATAAATATAATTAATACAATTATTAAAACACCCCTTACATAAGAAATACAAATTATCAAGCATATTGTACAACCAAATTAAACACAATTCCCTGCAGAAATGTCACTAATACAAATAATAAAGCACATTATACAAATATTCAACCCTAACGGGCAACGGGCCATTTGAGCCCAAGCCGCACGCCGCTAAACCAATTCTTAATATCAGAATTTATTGTCAAAAGAACACAAAAAGAAGAAGATGTCGTCGCTCCATCAGGCTTAAAGGTCACATGAAAAGCATTTGTTTTCGCTATAAAAATAGTCATCGGATACCTGCCGCCGCATTGCGCGAGTACCCTTCTAGTTGAGTATGATATCCTATAACCATTACTATACCGGGATAGTGATCTCATAATCGAACCATGCACCCTAAATATTTTGTTGAGTTAATTAAAAAATGGTCACTATTGTTTGCCGGGTCTTGCATATTTGGTCACTCAACTTTTTTTTTCACCGGGTCCAGTCATTATGGTTTCATTTTATTACGGATCCGAGACAATTTCGATAACTTCGTTAAAAATCCCGTTAAGTCCACACATGTGACAATCACGTGAGGGCTATTTTAGTCATTTTTTTAAACCCTCTTTTTCCACTTGACCACTTATTTAAAGGATTGACTTTGATAGTTAAAATCCCTAACTACATAAACACACACACAAACAGTCGAGCACAAAAACACACCCATCTTGTGAAGCTCATGGATTAATGCCCCATTTTTCATTTTTCCCCTTTGAGGATTGCAATATCATAGACACCAAGGAATCCAGGAAGGAGAATCAACTCTTGTGCTAACATAGTAAGTTTTGATTTTTTGTTATCTTGTAAGTTTGGTTTTGTTGATTTTGACCTAATTGATAAACGTAGCTAAGTTGTTGGTTTGTCTCTTGGTTTGATCCATCAATGTGTCGAAGAGCTGTTCAGATCATTCATGGCTTGTTGCGGAGAATGAACAACCTTGAAGCTACAGTGACAACAAAAGTGAATGAAGTTCGATTGAAGATGATTTTGGGTCTCGGTCATTTGTTTTTGCCTACTATGTTGTAATTCTAGGTTTTGAATGTTGTTGTTAGGTCTTAGGTGGGTCAATTGGTAAAATGTTGTAAACCCGACCTTGAAGCTATATGGATGTTGTAATTCCAGATTTTGAAGCTAATGAAATGGTTTGGTTTGGTTAAATTTTATAAGTTGATTGTTTATCCAAAGTGCAAAATTGATGGTTTATCCAAAGTGAATGGTTTGGTTTGGTTTGGTTAAATTTTACAAGTGTTTGACTAAAATGGTAAAAGGTATGGTCAAACTGCAAAATGCAAAGTACAAGTGTTGCAAGATGCAAACATACCCAATTTGTAAATGCAAAGTCCAAACATACCTAATCTGTAAAAAAAACCCTATTATAACTGCTTGATAAATCATTATATCAAAACTTTATTCATCTACTAATTTTCTCTCTTGCATTCTTCAGTAAATTTTACAAGTGTAACTATTTTGTGGGTAGAAAGATGAGTAAAATGTTTTGATAAAGAAGATTTAGCATAAATGCGATGGTTCAATATCTTAGCCCAACCAAATTGGTGGGTTTTGTGTGGGTTTTGAGTATTCACTACTACAAAAAGTGACATAAAGCCCGGTTGAAAAAGGGCATAGAGCCCGGTTTTGGTGACGGGCTCAAAGGGGTGGGGAGTCTATGCAAGAAGCAAATTGAGCCCGGTTTTGAAAACGGGCTCTATTACCTGTTATAGAGCCTGGTTTTTTATCAAAGAACATGGCTCTGTATGAACAAAGAAAAATATCCACCATGAAACCAAATTCCTTTTATTAAATGAACATTGTATTGAATATTGATTTAGACAATAAAAGATTCACTAATATAACATCTTACTTTCTATTGATACATTGAGATTAATCTTGTGACTAATCTTGCAAACAAAACATTTCAAAAAGCTACAAGCTACTTTAATTGACTATTTGAACGAAAATGAATGTGAAAAATACACCAATGATGCTACTATGAAGCCTCGGTATTATGCATTTCCTTCGAGTAACTTGACCACATGAATGCGAAAAATACACCAAGTGCCATTTCACCCTCAATTGCATCAAGATACCATATTACCGATTAGGCACAATTTCATTATAACAATTGCATCAAGATACCATATAGCATCAGGAAACGCTAGCTGTCCACGAAAAAAAAAAAACATATTACCGATTAAGCACAATTTCATTATAACAACACGGAAACGCAGTTAGGATAAATATAATGTATGTTATGGATGAAAGTGGGAAGTGATAAACTTGATCAAAGTAAAATTTGCACAACGAGCAGCCATTATATTGTCAAGTATCCATTATCAGTAATGCAGAAACAAGCACAATAAAGTGCACCACGAACAGCAAGATACCATAAGGATTTTGAGTTCATTTTCACCACCATTTTGTTAGATATGAATAGAAGAAATCGCACATCGTCTATAGCAGTACGATCGTATGTAGAAGAAATCAGTTCAGATAATGGCCTATATTTCCAGAAGTTGGGATCCTGGTACATTCCACACAACAAAAACTTCAAAACATTATGCTAATAATAGTCCATAAAGTTTATATCATAACAAACTTAAAGCATCATGAAATTAGCAATACAAATAGACACTGATTCTTATGTGGAGTCAAATTTTCTTGTATCATGCTAACTTTATCAAATAGACGTAGGATACACTAATTTTGAAGGCATTGTATGATTGACGAACCTGTCTGAGAAGAACTCTAACTTCTTCCTTTTCCAGATAAGGCATAACTGATTTTAAAACCTCGAGGTGATAATAATGCTGTTACTATGAAACTATTGCACAAGGAAACCAAAAAAATAAAATAAAATAAAAGCTTGATTATGGAAACTAAGACACTGATTTTATTCCTTGTATCTTCTTCTAATAAAAAATAAGTTTTTTTCGATTTTATTGCCAAAACATTATGAGCTTGTATTATTAAAAACTTAATGAAATAATTAAAAGTATTTTATAAACACTTCCAATATAATAGTGATTAGAAAAAAAATGACAAAATAAGAGGGTGAGTACCGCAGTAACGTGGATCCGCAAAAAGACCAACAAATGATATGTTGTCATCTGGCACTTTTGTCCCGCCTTCTTGCTCCTTGATTAAACTGTAAGCTATCTGTGTCACACATAAATTAGTCAGCATGACTAAATGAAAGACTAAATCATGAACTTGGTGATAGCTAACACTACAGAAAATTAGTTAAATGCTTATATTGTGTCACAAAATTTAGACCTTCAAGAATTTGAACAACTAAAAATTGACTAGCGGCTAATATCTAATGTTTTCCTAAATCAAGAAACCGTTGAAACTTAAATAACAAAGTCCATAACAAGTAATCCCACATAACCATGATAACTGCAACAACTAATTCGAAGGTACATGTTTGATTCATCCAAAACCTCTGGATTTGAAAAAAAAAGGTCAAAATGGAATCATTGATGTTTATTATAATTCCCAAACAAAGAATACCAACAATAGATTTCAACCCTAGTTATTTGACTATCAGTCAAAAACCTAATCATACTAAGCAATGACATGTCTTGTTCCAAGACAAGTATAGTTACATGAAAATATACAATATAGTAACAATACAAGTATTAAGTAACAATTATGGCCTAGAACAAAACACTCATTTATGACAGCAAAACACAATCAAAACACCCATATACAACTGATTGTATTGTCTTTATATTGAAAATAAACATTTGTTTTAGTGTCCTGTTTCAGTCGAGCCTTTCTACGAGAAAGCTTTTCAACCCTCTAGGCAGTGAACCTAATCGTTGTAGTGTAGTATGAGGTAAGCCTCGGGGATTGATATCGTCCTCTAGGGGAATAGGAATGCAAGAAAGAAATTTATGACTAGAAGGTGGGGTTGAGGATGATTCTTTTTTATATTTTTTATGTTTTTTAGAAAGCAAGGGTAAAATCTTGGGGCAATTGATTGAGGGGTGGTACTTCTACCAATTTCTCTACTTTACTAATTATCTAATTATCTAATTACTACGGATAGCTATGTTTAACTGAAGTATGCTCGTATGGTGATTAAAGACGTGTTTACTTAGATACTATTACTCCCTAGTTATCTTTTATTGGTCGGTTGAATTGTCACGCCAGTTATCTTAACGCGTTGTATTCCTATTAGTCGTAGGGTGTGCGTATTCCCTAGTTCTATGAGGTTATCTCTTATAGGATTCACAGGATCGGCAAGCCTTGGCTATTTCCTCCGAGCACCCTATCGTCTTCAAGCATACTCACGCAATAAATACAACGAAAGCCTAGTTGCACTCCTAAGCCTATATCAATTAAGACAAGAAACAACCTAACAACAATCAATAACAAGGTTTCATAGATCTAAGCAAACACACAAGTAATTTAGCTAGACATGTTGGACAAGCAAGCATACACACAATCAATTGAACATGAGGTAGACTTGATGATAAATTGGAATAACAAACTTATCTTGATGTGTAAAATAGGGTATGAGACCCTAAAATACTGTCAAAATCGGACTACAACTGAGTTAGGGTTTGCTCTCCAAAATTCTACCTCTTAAAATACGTAAAAAATTGAATTCTATATATAGATTTACAATCGCACGGGCGTCTTCCCTTTACAACACAGTTGCCGTCATTAAGGTTTCGTCACAAGTCATCGATGGGACGCATCACTTGAGAGCTGGACGCCGCCGGTCTTTTTAGTGCTTACGCCGTCTAAGTTCTTGATCCGGGGTCGCCTGAGTGAAAAGTGTGAGTGACGCCTCCATATATTAGGGCGTGGACGATTGCCGCTTAGGACCGAAATTCCGAGCCGTCACGGCACTTTTTGATCAAGTCTTCTAGAGGGACGACGCCGCCCTTTGGATGGGACAATCGTGAAATTCCGCTGAAGCTTTGAGTGTCTTCGATCTGACTTTGCATTTCATGTTTTCGCCCTTTTCGTCCAAATATGCTTCATTATTCCTTGTTTCCAAAGACCTAAAAGTGAAAGGAACGATTTTAAGCAAGAACGGATATAAAATGTGTCGAATAGGGCTTAAATGACCCCCAAAGCTGCACGTTTAAATCTTTATCAAATATCCTACATTGTCCTCAAGTAAATGTGCTTTTGACCAATCAATTTATAAGTTAAGGGGCATGAAGCATTGGTTTAAAATAGTTTACAACAAGTAAAAGCATACAATAGTCATAACAAGCACGTAATTATACACGAGTGGTGTTTGGATTCTTTCATCTCTAGGTTTATATGAAATATAATATGAATGGAAATGGAAGATAAACACTCATTACCTAGCATAGTACATAGATTACCATAAGCTTGAGAATAGATCAAACCTCCACCGCTTAATGCGAAGCACCTAGAACAACTATCTAAGAGGTATTTACAAGGGTTGTAACGTTAGGCTTAGGGTAGGGAAATAAAGGGTTTTGTTGGATAGGGATATTTAGTGGTGGCAAGTCAAAAATATTATGTTACAAGCATGTAAACCGTGGCGCTATAAGCTAAGACTCGACTCACTAACACTAGATAACTTGAAACAAAACAAACATAAACTTAAAACATAAACATAAAGATAGATGTAGGATGGTAGCCCGTATGTTTTTCTAATTTTTTTTAACATCTCTTTTTTCTTCTTTTTTTTTTGATTTTTTTTCATACCTTTTTAATCTACCATCCTCTACGATAACATCAAAATATAAGGGATTAATAGAAGCATCCCTACAATTGAGTTTTTATTTCTCTAACACTAATTGACCCGATTTGAAAAGATTAAAACACTCGGATTATTTAATTACGTAGACAAAGGGAATTTGAATTTATCGTTCTTTCACGTTACTTCATAAAATATAACTTTTACCCATGAGTCCCAATCATCCCAAAACTGTGTACAAAAGATATGACTCGACTTAGCAACCATGCAAGTAACTAGATAATTAAACTAAGGGTTTGATAAATACAATGCACTAAAGAGTGCATAGTGGGCATATACATTTGGGTGTACATTTGGGGGTGATTGTAAACAATGCTTTTCATTGATATTCGGAGAACTCAAATATCATCGAGAACCGCGAAAAGGATAGGCTTGAGGGGTTAACTAGGGGTATCGTGTACTAAAGATGAGTACATCGCAAGGGTGTGGGTAATTACTCAATCGATGAAGATGCAATTATAATACGTGTTTCAAACAAAGGTTATCCTAATGCCTCTAATCATTTAGTTACTCCTAACTACACAAGTGTAGTCTCACTAGCGATCTCGAATGCATCACAAAACAAGTTCTAGAATCTATTATACCACCTGCATAATCTACAAGAATTAAAGATGAATGCTATTATTCCTAAAGATATGTATTAACCTCACATTTTTAGGTGGTATTTGAGTGGTAAATTTTTTGTTAGTCATATAACTCCTATCCATGAGACGCTTTATTAAGACTAAAGTTTTACTCATAAATGTCATAAAAAATTTTAAATTTGGTGCTAAAATTGCCCTAACGAATATTTCTCATAGTTTATTACACAAATTACCAAGGACAAGACAAATGATCAAGTAAGTGAATAGTTTATAAGTCCCCGTTTTATTCTCCCTCCCTACACTTAAACTAAACATTGTCCCCAATGTTCCCCGAAAGCATCAAAGTTATGATAAAGGAAGGTAAGTAAGGAAAAGAAACTATTACTCCCCCGATAGTCTTAAGAGGATGTGTGAAGTTATGTTATTCTCTACAAGAAGAATGCATAAGTAATAAGCTTCATCCAATGTGTGTTTCTTCTTCTTGTTAAAAAAAACCTGCACACTAATAAGAAAACAAACAAAACCTTCACGTAAAATCGGCGGTAAACTATATATGACACACAACTACACTAGAAAGCGTAAGATATAATGTTGTGGAATGGATTTTGCGTTTTTGGAAAATTAAGACCTTGGAATTTCCATTTATAACAGCATAGAAAACTAAAAACCGACATCCTTGCTTTTACAGCCCCGACGTCGTCGCTTTAATTCCGACGTCGCCGCTTTAATCCGACGCCGGCCGTTGTCCCGCATGCAGTTGGTTCCGCTGCGTTTTTACGGAAAATTACATCATCAAAACCTTGAAAAATTCCTGCAAAACATCCATTATGACTTGATACAAGCATTTGACTCTAACAAACACACATATATATCAATTTCAATAGTTATAATTCTCATGTTCATGTCCTTAAAAACTTATGTGATCTTCCCTACACTTATCTTTTTGTAAAATACCTTTATATGTAATTAAGACGAGGTTAAAGACAAAATAAAGCATTTTCACAAAGTTTAACATGAGAATAAACAACAATGAAAGAGATATAAAACACACAAAAATTGTAAAACAAAACAAGGAAACGACATATGGTTGCCTCCCACGAAGCGCTTTTCTTTATTTATGAGTCTTGTAGCTAGACTCGAATTCGTTCCTCTATGTGACTTCCTTACCGTCATCTTCTTCCCCGCGATATCTCTATTGGGGTTTTCCATGGCATAGTTATGTCCTATCGTGCATCTTTCTAAAAAGTCATCTTGCCCCCAATTTGTTCTATATTATGGTCCTAGTTTCACACACTCTTTATTAGAACCCAAATATCTTATTCATCACATAGTCTACTCCTCTCTTCTTATCCTCCTCATTCCTATAGTAGACTGATACCTTAAGTTCCTTTTCATCATTGGATAGTGATAAAAATTTCTCAATTTTAAATGGAATTTGGTAGGCAACGTCATCGGTCCCATCCTTGAATCTAACTATCCCTAACGACGGATCACAAGTCATCCCGGTGCTATCTACAAATGGTTTTCCTAGAACTACATGAGACAAGCTAGGATCTATAGCCGTACTAATATCCTCCACAATCACAAAATCCGTAAGGTATGTAAAGCTACCTACATAGACGGGCAATCCCTTAATTCTACCATGGAAATTACATCTAACTCTAAGATCATTGGGGTCTTGCCTATTTGGGATAGGTTTTTTCATCACCCAATTATAGTATGTGCTAGTCATGATGTTTATTGGGGACTTGCGATAAATGTAGGCCTTTGCCACAAAAATATGTCCTATGCAACATGGTATGTTGAGATTTATAGGATTTCCAAAGGTGATCTGGCATCTCCTAGTATAAATGGGACGAAGGTCGCGCTCTAGGTGTGAGTGGTATGAAAGTTCCTCATATGTAGGAAACTTATGGAAGTATTCATCACCTACTTTGTCTATTTCATTGGTTGATTCATCCTAAGGAGTCTCACTAACCTCAAGTACCGTCTCGTGGTTCGCTTCATCACTATTCCTATTTGGTTTCACTAGGGTGATGGCTTTGATGAAGTGAACATGCTTTGATGAAGACGGGTCCCTAGTTTTGAAGTACTTGCTCGGGTCCTTAATCTAACAATGAAGCTTCAGAGAGTGAGTCGAGATGGCATTAACCTTTTCGTGGTCGTCCTATCATTATGGTTACGCTTTCAAAAGGTTATCTATCTTCCTATCCATCTCATTTGTTGTCGGTAAAGCGTCCAAAGTTTGGCTATTTGGGTTTCTTGGGATGTAACTAGGTTTTACATCATCCCTTCTAGGTTGTGTTGAGTAAGGGAATGAGAGCTTTGATTGTATTGTTAGGTCCATGGGGAGTCGTTAGAGGTGAATTCTTTAGTTTGACCCCAATTATAGTCGGGTTTGCCCCTCCATGCTTCTCGGCTTCGCTGAAAGTCCTAGGTCCTGTGTTGTGAGGAATCTTCCTCCCATTCCATTGGTAATGAGATGCGTAGTCCACTTCCGGGGCTTGTTCGGGGAGTCTCTGCAGTAATTACGAGTGTCATGGGGACCACTACATAACTCACACAAGTAAGAGACCTTATTCACTTGGCGTGAAGGCTTAGGATTTTCGTAGGAGCTCATTAGGAATTTGACTTGATCTTCAAGTTCGAGCATCCTACGGTTGGAAGGTTGTGAGTCAATGAGAGGCAAGGAAATTGCCGCGTTTGGGCAACTCATCGGGTCATTCCAACATTCGTCATAGAGGGCAAGGTCCTCTATTGTACCCCCAATTACGCGGTAAGTTCACTAAGTTTTCCACCGGCCGCTGGTGATGGTTTGCCTAGTTGAGAGAAATTGACATGATCGTAAAAGATTTGGACCAAGCCAAGACAATTTGAGGACTTTATGGAGCAAGTCCTGAATCGAGTCCACGCCTTGTAGAGTTTCACTTTTGACGCTGTTGGAACATCAAGATGTCATTCTTAGTTTGGTAGTCTCCTCGGTGGGAAAATTGGGCGAGGAACAGTGTGAGAACATCCCAACTTCAGATGGATCCAATGGAAGTCGCCTCAAGCAATTACTAGCTTGGTCCTCAGAGAGAATTGGAAGAGACGCAAGCGCGTAGTCTCCCGTGTGGTAGCATCAAGGTTGATAGAGTCAACGATTTTAAGGAAGTCCTTGTGTAAGTTATTGTATTTCATAAACACATAACACAAATCATATATGAGGCGTATGAAAGTGTTTAGAGAGAGAAAGAGAAGAGAGTTGGGAACTATGTGAAACAAAGAAAATGGTATTAATGCTCCAACCCTACCTTGGGAGGTAGAGGGTATTTATAGTATCTTACAAGACTCTCAGCTCCTACGGCTTTGGATCGTGCATGTTGGTAAAGACCACCGGGTCCTCCACTGTTACTTGACAACTACTTATTGACATAACTTGGACTACTTACTCACGAAGCTTTCTAACAAATACATATACTTGAGGTGACCGATTACTTTAACTAAAGGATTTTCTAAATCCTAACAATCTCCCCTATGGAGGTCACCTCAAATTACATTGAATACAAACATATTACATTTTGATTGTTCTTGGATTCTGATTAAGTTCTTTGCTCAGAGTCTGTAGTCTTGATTCTTCATGTTCTCAGATGTTTTGTTAATCCAAGTGAGGTCTTAACCGATCCACGGATAATGAGTTTTGAGCTCAAGTATTGAGATCATCACCACGATAAATATTTGACTCATCCTTGGTTGCCATCATGTAAGTTGTGACTTTGGACCCACATGCTCACATTCGGCTCATGATATCTTCTCATCGAGTAGCGAAGCTTTACGGCTCATGATATTTGCAGCAGCAGTAGCATAAACATAGTATAAAAATATCGGTTGTGTTCTCAGATATGCACAAATCTTGATTTCTTCAATTGTGGGATGCTTGTAGCATGCGCATTGATTGACTTCACTCATCACTTAACCGTCCAAATGTACTCAAGAAAACAAATGCTAAGTAATCAAACATAATTTAAAGTGTCTTTGATCACTTTCGTTGAATTGAGGTACACGCCCACGCTTCTCGCGATCAAGCATAAGTAATGCTTCTATGATCGTAGAATTCAAGAATCTCTGATGGTTTCGCGAACTGTTCTCAAACCGAATGTCTCAAAGAAGACAACACGGAGGAGTAAACCAAATAATTGAGATTCACCGATTGATGAAAATTGATTTGAAAACAATCGCTGTATTGCTTAAGAAAGAGTTTTGCATATAATGAAGGTTTTATGAGAAAGATCAATTTTCAATCAAAAATACCTTTTGTATTTGAAAATAATACACATTCGATGTGCTAGAGAAAGAAGAGATTCACATCAAATGGTTTTCCAAAAGTATTTTTTCAATCGTAGATACTTTTTGTGTTTGAAACAAGAATACACATTCGATGTGCTAGAGAAAAGAAGATTTGCACATCGAACGATTTTTCCAAAAGTATTCGTCAATTCATTTCCTGGACCAAGATTGATTCAAGAATGAATCGCCCCATTGTTTCTATCCAATTGTCACAAGCTTGATCTTTTGGAAAGATCTCACATGTCACCCACCAAGAGCTTGTTTGATGTTGGCTCTAGAAGGATTTCCATCTTCATCGTGAATACATTACATATCACTCGGATGTTTTGGCAATACCACAAGGATAGTGCGTAGGACTCTTAAAATATTCTTACTTTCCACATTGTGTGAAACAACAAGTCTTCATTAATTTTGTGTCCTAATGAGATATTGTGGATGATATCATGGCTCTAGACTCAATAGTGCACATTTGGTTCCTATGCCGGAGACTAGGGAGAGGGTCTCCTTCTTCAATATCAACAATCTCTAAGAGAAAGTCAATAGATTATGTGGGTTCCCTGTGAGAATAAAACAAGTCCTTTTAAGAGGAACTTGAGTATCTTGGGAAGTTAGGTGCATGCCACCGGGTCCATGACAATTGTCTTCAATACTAGTGTTACCTTAGTAGACACCAAGAGCATATATGTATTGAACCCTGTTCAGCCTAAGGTTGAATTATTGGAGGCTATTTCTTTTCACCCTTTTTCATCATTATTATTTTTCATTCTTCAACTTTCGCTGCTTACCGAGACTTCATTACTAGAACTTTTGTTGGTTCCACATTAGCCTGTCTCAGTCGGCACTCTTCCTATTCTCATTTTCTCCTTTTTCATCATACCTAAGGACTCATACTAACTAGTGGATTGTTCCAGGTAGATCCTCCGCTCAAGGATCGTAAACGAATACCTAACCTAACCATCCATATAACACCATGCATAAAGTAAGTTGGTCGGTCTTTTGGTATTGTTCTTTCTCTTCTTGAAACCAATTGAAAACCATTTGAAAATCAATCAAGGTACTTGTGATATAAAATCAAAGTATTTTGTACCTTAATTGTTTTTGAGCAGTGTTTCAAGTATTAGAAAATTAGTTTAGCACATGGAGGCAAGAGGACTTTTGAAATCTTAGATTGAGAATGAAAGATCCAATCTTTGAGTTACTTTTTTCTAAAATGATCGTCATAACTTCCCGATCAAATCTAGTATTTAAAATTACATTGGATAAAATTCATTTTAGAAGGATTGAGGTTTTCTTATGATTGCTTTCCTCAATATGTGCATCAGATTAGAAAGAGTTATGCCATATTAGAGAGAACTGCACTTTAAATCAAACACGTTTACCCTTTGGTTTAAGATACCTAAGCCCCTAACATGTATGAAAAAATTGAAATCGTTTGGCACATGTAGGGAGGAGTGTTTCCATATATTTCTAAACCACTTATCATTATCGTTTATATCCAATTTAAATCACAAATTCTCTCCCGATCACAATTTTCAAATCCTTTGAGATTTGTGATTTCTATTGATTTAAATTAATTTTGAAAAACTTTTGAGGAGAATTGTGACTTTTTTTTGAAAATCATTTTAACTGATAAGGATCAGATTTTGAAACTTTGAACTCCATTGTTCAAACATGCATAAATATCTTTTGAAAACATAACATTAGCTAAGGTCTTGAATCAATTTGTATAAAACATTGTAAAAACATTGTTCTTTTTGATTATCTAAAAGTAGACCTTGCTCCTTAATGTGGTTGAAAAATAACCTTTTTGATTTAATTGAAATCATTCTCCCCTCACCAATGACATGAGTTGTTGATTGAGAAATAGAGATTTTGACAAATGATAAGTCCTAATGATTTTCAAAAATAGAGTCCGAAGTTATTTTCTGAAAGTAATTTAGTTTTCATAGATGACAAATATTTTCAAAGAGAATTTATAGAAGGAAAATATTTGAAGGAAAACATTTGTCTTTTACACAAACATTTTTATAGAATCGTGAGCATGAGATTTCAAAATTAGATTAAGCATGGCTCGCTTTTGCTTTTGACATATCGGCTACTCAAATGACAATAAACAACCATTTTTCCCATCTCACTTTATTTTTTATTTTTATTTTATTTATTTTTATTTTATCAAAAAAGAAAAAAAGCATGTATTATCAACTTCATCTAAAGACCAGGCCATTCTTTAGTGACAAATCTAAGTTCAAAGATGTTATCGAACCGAAACATGACAAAAGAAACAATATTTTTGGAATTTTTTTCAAGATATTCTAATTTTATGGATTTTTGAATTTTTATATTTTTCTATTTTCTTTTTGTGGGTTTTATAATTTTGTATTTTTCTTTGAAAAAATATAAAAACAAAGAGGATAATTTAGTTTAAGAGAATGATAAAATGTGTACCGAGATAAGGATATCGTTCAAAGACGTTGTGAAGAAAGAAATCAACATCTCTAAACTTTCACCACCAAAGCATTCGAGGTTTCTAAGAAAATCGTCTCAACAGATTCCTCTAAATGTAATCTTTGGTAGTTTCCCCAAAACGACAATCTTCAATTAAGACCATTTCCCCATAAGATGAAGTGAAGCAACATTCTAATTGTATGAAGCTCAAGAACCCAAGTAGACGATAACAAAAAGTAACAAGTTAACACGATCATCTCTAATATTATCAAACCCATATAAATGATTAAGTCCATCACATGAACTTGTTAAGCAGATCCCCGATGTATAACGCTTACTCGAAATTGAGCAAATTGTCAATCTTGCAGGAATAATATATCAACAAGTGCATTCCAGCTTATCTTAATTATAACCAATCAGCCCAAGATGCATATTTTACCCAACAAGAGTAGAGACGATGACATTCAAATAACATGTTGAGTCACGATCATATCTCGCGGATGTCAACCCGAATAACCGATTAAGCTTCGATCAGTGAACATGTGCTATTCCTATGTACATATATCTCCCCCATGATGGCCGTTTATCTCATCGAATCATCATAACAATGTGTACATGAAGCAATAACCGGAAGCACTTTATCATTAAACATATCGAAGATGTCGATAAACAATTTCATCTCACATTCCAAATATTCTTCGTGATTTCTTCCTACTAAAGGTGAGAACACATACCAAGAGTATCCAGAGACCACTTCCTCCCAATTGGTTGGAATAATACATCCTTCCCCCAAATAGTTAAAATGATACATCCTTCCCCCAAATAGTTGGAATAATAACACCAAACGCCACGAATTAAACACCGAAATTTTTCTCGGTTATGACATTTGTCTTCTCTAATAAATCATTAATCGGTATTAAGTTCATCACGTACCGTTGTGCATTCGTGATGAATGTCTCCTTCCCCTTGCTGGTTTTGATACCTCAAATCGTAAAATGCATTATTCAAACCAAATATTCTTGAAATAGAGAAGAACAAAATTTGCTCAAATGTATCTTGTGAGAATCAACCGCTACGTAAACTCTCCCCACTATCTTTATCAACCCATATGTAGACAATTTGAAGTAACCACTAATGAAGAAAACTTGATATACCAAACTTGAAATCAAGTCTAATTCCCTACATTTGTATCTTAAGCTTGCTCTTAATGATGGAAGAACGGTGTCGAGAATCTATGCTTCAAGCAAATCTCTAAGTACTCACTACTAAACAAAGTGTGAGACATTACCCTCTGAGATTATCCACATCGTCGGTCTTTAACCATCCAATCTTAACCGCCGGTAACTAGATAAACCAAGTCTTCAACCCAAATTCTTAAGCCCGAGCAAGTTATCAAATAAGAACACGCTTTTGTGAAAGTCAACTTCAATCTCAAATAAGTGATAAATGATTAACTCCTCAAGTAATCAACTGTGTCAAATGTCCAACACGTGAATATACATACAATTAGATGTACATTGACCCACCTAATGAACCGAACAAATGATTCCTCAACATCAATGCATTCTTCTTTAAAGGTATACATGTAGAGATCGATATAGAAGATTCAACGATAATGTCTTCGAAATGTGAGGTAGTCATTTTACTTAATGTTCATGTGGTTGATTTATAGCATGCACAATGAGAGGAACAATAATCCGTGAAGATTTGGCAAAGGAATACCAAAGAGCGGATTATTCAATAGTGCAACTATAATATCATGATAGTCTATCAACGCTTTGTGAAGTAACTAGAGATAAGGTTTCTTGAGAATTCGAAGTACTTAGATGGTGAACCAGTTGAGCCGCAGAGGGAACGTAGTTTCCTTTAAATCGGATGATCAACATTCGTTGAGGTTGGAAGTACTATCAAACATATCTTGAAAAACATTAATCCCAAATAGTAAATCCTAAATGGTTCCAAATGTAGTGAAGACATTAGGCATTGAGAGTCGTATGACTATAACTCAAGTATCCATCAACATGTAGTATATTCTCTTCTCCTCAAAATTTGCAAATGAAGTTTGCTATTTTTGATTGATCAAGTGAATAAGAATATATACCAATGAACGGAGATCCACTTGAGGATTGAAAGAGCATGGAAAAACATGAAGCTTGTTGATGAAGAATGTCGATGAGAATGGTCATAAATGAAGATTTCTTTTTCTCGAAGATAAAGTTTAATCGTATGCATAATTTTTCTTTTCTTTTGAGGAATTGGCAAGTTATCTACAGACGCCATAATGATGAAGTACGAGGCCTAACCGATGTGAACAAGGCTATTTTCATTTCCCCTATATTCTGCTTAGAGCAAAATTCTTTAACCAAGTACCAAATGTATGATTTTGTATGACTTGCATTGGAACACGTAGAAAAGGTGGAAATTTGAAAACATTGATCCCCTACAGAAAATGGGTTCCTTGGTTAAACAATCTTTGAATCGCCAGGAACCCTAGTTATGGCATTATCACTAGTTAAACTAGTAGAATCATTAGACTTAGTTAAAGGGCATCGAGTGCTTAATGGGGATTACTGCACCGGCTGGCTTCCAAACTGGGAATAATCTGTTACCAATGATAGTAGTGGTTTACACCGCTATGAACACTAGCAAGGGAAACGTATTCCCACCGCAAGTTCTTCATTACCAATCTATCAGCTTTATGATAAAGTTGCTGCCTTGATAAGTATAGAATCGATCTTGTGTATATTCTATTATGTTAGCTTTATACTTATCTTGTAAAGGACTCTTTGTTGTATAAAAGGAGATCCTAGGTCATTGTCTTAGGTACATATCATAGTGCAATATTACCTACGAAAGCTTCAAGGTGTAACCCTAGTGATAAGTTAAGATCACCGATTATTCATTAATAATATTGAAGCTTGAGTTTTGTGTTAACTTGTGTTTATTCACATACATCATATAATTTGTCTTCTAAGTATTACTTAAGTAAATTCCGCTTGCTTGATAATATTATACAAAATATCATTGACACAAGAAGAGTGTCCAAGATCCATCAAGTGGTATGAGCTGAAGGTTCTGATATTTTATTTTAGAAGATCCAAAGAATTAGCTTGACTCACTCACTCAAGACAATGGAGATGGAAAACAACCAATCAAACTTCTTCTACACCTTAACTCTAAGCTTAAGCTTAATGAGTTTGAGATGTGGAGGATATTGATTGAGCAATACTTCTCACAGACTATGCTCGTGGGAGATTATTCAACTTGGTGATTCTTTAAAGTCTGTGACCACTACTTCCAAAATAGGTGACAACGATGTTGTGAAAGTTTCTCGTGTCAATCAAATGTGAAAAAGCTCAAAAGAAGAATGATTTAAAGCTAGAAGTCTGTTTTGATGACTCTTCCTAGAGACCGATTATTGCATTCAAAATTCAAGACTGCTAAAGAACTGTTTGAAGAGATTTGCTCAAGGTTTGTGGTAATGATGCTACAAAGAAGACTCGGAAGACATTGTTAAAGCAAAGTTATGAAAACTTCTCCGCTTCAAGCAATGACTCACTTGATAGCATTTTTACCAAACTTCGGAAGATTGTTACACGCCTAATCGTGGTTTGGCATTGAGGTTGAAAAAGAAGACCTCAATTTGAAGTTTCTAAGAAGTTTGCCTTCAGAGTTTCAAACAAATGTTACAGTTCGGGAAAACAAAACAGACATAGAAACAATGAAGCTCAATGATCGTTACAACAACTTCAAACTTATTGAGCAAAGGTTGAAGAAGGCAGGGAAACTTGGTACAAGCTCTAGTAGCTTGGCATTGTTGTCAAATTCTGCTGACGTGATGATTCTCAAGATGAAAGTGATGATGATATTGCACCGAGGTTCTAAAGTTTCCAATCGGTAATGTTAATGTTACCACCGCAAGTTCCAAAAGAAGGTTGCTAGTATTGAGATCCTACCTTTTATGCTTTATCTCCACAAGTTGATGGCTCTCTTTTAACTCATGAAGACATAGAGCAAATTGATGAAGATGACTTGGAAGAGATGGATATAAATGGCAGATAGCTCTTCTTAGCATGAGGGCTAAGAAATTCTACAAGAAGACCGGCAAGCCTATCCACATTAAGTGATGATATCTGCAGTTTTGATAAGAAAGTGGAGTTTTAACCGCCACAAGTTTGGACATTTTGCTAGAGAATGTAGAAGACCAAAGACCAAGGACAACATGTCTACATGGTACAAGCAAAAGAAGGGACCAACTGTGGAAGAACCAAAGGCAATGTTGGCTATTGATGGTGTGAGCTATGATTGAGTTTCATGGTCGATGAACAAGAAGAAGAACATTCAGATGTCGCTCTTGTTGCTACCGAATTTGCTCTCATGGCTTTCTCTCGACTCGAGGTACAAAACTTTGATAGTTGTTCTAAAACATGTAGGGCCGCTAAAGAAGTTGAAAGACTTAATGATTTGTACTCTAATGAAAGGCAAGAATTATATAACGCTAATTATACCGTGTCTAATCTTAGGAGAGCTATAGCAGTATTAGAAAAGCAAATAGAGCACTATCAGGCAAATGAGTCAAATTATAATGATGATATGATTCTTCTTAGGAGAGAGGTAGAACATACAACCGCCGCGGAATGAAGCATACCAAAAGAGCTTGAAAACTCCAAAAGAAAATTGAAAATGTCAATTTAATCAGAGACACATGTTATCACTAAGTCAATTGATAAAATTTGGAATGCTCAAATATATAATAAAGCTAAGTCCGTATGGGTTATAATATCGCGCCTCCACCACTAAGGGGTGTCATCACCTCCGTGTGTAGATTTAGCTCATGCAGGTTTAGAAGACTTTAAGGAACTTGAAAGAGAATATGGTCCTTTAAAGGACAAGCTGGTGAAGAGTGAGGAAGAAAGTAAGCTTGATAATGATGTATTTGAGAGTGCTAGTGACTCATCAGTTGTTGATGAGAATGTTAAAAAGAATGTAGAGACTACTATCCCAAAAGTTGTTAATACCGCTACGAGGAACCTAGGAAATCGCTTAATAAACCTAGACCAACTGTAAGGTATGCCGAGATGTATAGGAACAAGCCTACAACCCTGGGTAAACTTAAGAGTTGGAATCATGTTAAATCTCAACAACTAGGTAGTGATTTTGTAATGAACAATAAGGCATGCTGGTAGTTTTGATCATTTACATGCTTATTGTGACTATCATGTTGGGAGAAGTCTATGGGTATAAAAGGGTGGAGACTAACAGGTATCAACATAATGTACACCCTAATTCCCATTGAAAAATGGTCCCAGAGCACTTAATTCCCATTGCAAATGGTCCCAAGAGCAGCTTCAACTTAGAAGTGGCCTCAAAACACTTGCCATGCAAAAACTGTAACACTGCCACCCTAAGTCACCGTTAAAAGTGCAAACACCAAAACAAGTTTTAATAAATCTCGCACAAACAGAAAAAGAACCTTTCAAGCTAAAAAGGTTAATAATAACCAACAATGGGTACCTAAAAAGAAACCGCCATTACCAATCGCCATTCAAAAGTTACCAACGCAAGGGTTTTAAATAAGAAAAGGGGACATGGGTATGTCAGAAGGCCTCAAAGACGGGAATGGAAACCTAAAGAAAGTACCTCTACAACCAATCCCAATGGTGTATCAATGACCTTTGATAGATTTAACTATATTGATACATCTAGGCGCATCCAAGTCAATCATGGCTTGGTCCCCAATAGAAACTAACTCTTTACTCTTATGTGCGTGAACATCCAAGGACAAAAGGTCATCAAGGATATACATAGTGGGTGTTCAAGGCATGACCTGCAACAAGTCTTATCTTTCCGATTTTGAGCATTATGATGGATGTATGTCGACTTTGGAGGTGGAGTAAATGGAAAGTTTGGTAAAGGTGTTATTAAACCGGTAACTTGGACTTTGAACCTCTGTATTATGTAAAAGAGCTTAAGTACAATCTTTTTAGTGTGTCACAAATGTGTGACAAGATGAACAATGTTCTTTACCAAAGATATGTGCTTTGTACTCTCTAAGGATTTTAAGATGCCCGATGAAAGTCAGATTCTTCTTAAAGTTCCTAGAAAAGGCAATCTCTATAGCTTTGATATGAACAACATTGTAGCTAAAGATGGTTATGCTTGCTTGCTTGCAAAGGCCACAATGGATGAATCCATGTTATGGCATAGAAGACTTGGCTTCAAAACCATTAACAAGATTTTCAAAGATGGTTTAGTGAGAGGTCTACCTCGTAAAAGATTTGAATGATCAAACCTGTGTGGCTTGTCTTAAAGGCAAACAACACGAGCTTCTTTGTGTCAAAGTTGGTTAACTCTTTTGCTCACCCACTTCAAATGTTACATATGGACTTATTTGGTCCTACATCCAGGAGCGTTTTGAATCATAAGAAATATTGTCTTGTGGTGACTGATGATTTTAGTGCATTTACATGGGTTTTCTTTCTTGGATCTAAGGATGAAACAACTGGTATCCTCAAGATATTTATTACGTAATAGAAACCAATATGATATGAAAGTTAAAATCATTAGGTGACAATGGAACCAATTCAAGAATAGAGTTATGGATGAGTTTTTATGAGATAAAGGTATTAAAAGAATTTAGTGTCTAGAACTCAACAAAATGGTGTTGCCGAGAGGAGAAAGTGACACCGATAGAAGCTGCTAGAACCATGTTGGCCATTCCAAATTGCCAATTACTTTTGGGTTGAAGCGCTAACACCGCATGTTATGTGCAAAACCGGGTTTTAGTTGTAATGACAAAGAACAAGACACCTTATGAATTGTTTAGGGGAAGACCACCTACTCTTGACTTCATGAGACCATTTGGGTGTCATGTATCTATTCTCAATACCATAGATTATCTAGGCAAGTTTGATGAAAAGGCAAATGAAGGGTATTTTGTTGGGTATTCCATGGTTAGTAAAGCTTTTAGAGTATTCAACTTAAGAACCCAAAAGATTGAAGAGAATCGCATGTAGAGTTCCCCGAAAACAAAGTCAATGTCAAAGAACTGGTCCGTGAAAGACTGTTTGATCTTGATACTCTAACAAATACTATGAATTATGTACCGCTGTTGCTACATGAACAACTTCTTTTGATTTTGCAAGTTCTAAGAGTTTCTTGATGATGATGAACCAAGCAAAGAGGATGCATATGATCAAGATGAATTTACCACCTTTTAGACTATGTGCATAATAATGATTTACCAAAACTAGAGTTGTTCATCCTTCTAGTGATTTGGAAAATGAAGGAAATAGTAATTTGAATGTTGATAATTTTAAGCGCTGGAAATTCGATTCCAATCGCTCTAAAGTGTTTCCAATCGCAACACCGGATGTGGAATCACCACCCAGCTACTATGGAAGCTCAAGCCAATGATGTTGAAATTTCTAATATGCCAAGAGAGATTGCGCCCGACTCCCCACACTACTATTCATAAATCACATCCACTTGAAAATGTGATTGGGGATGTCTATTCACCTGTGAAGACTAGAAGACAAACAAAGTCACTGATGTTCATGGATTAATAAGTAAAATATATGAATCTAAAATACATGAAGGCAAGAATGAATGTCTATTTATGTGTTTTCTGTCACAAATGGAGCCTAAGAATGTTTACAAGGCACTTGAAGATGAAAGTTGGGTGGAAGCAATGCAAGAAGAGTTGCTCCAATTTAAGCTTCAAAAGGTATGGGTGCTTTGTGATTTGCCTTATGGCAAGAAGGTAATAGGTACTAAATGGGTGTTCAAAAACAAGAAAGATGAAAGGGGAATTGTTATCGAACAAAGCTAGGCTTGTGGCTCAAGGATATACTCAAGAGGGGGGTATTGATTATGAAGAAGTGTTTGCCCTCAAGGCAAGGATTGAAGCAATTAGGTCGTTTAGCCTATGCATCTTTTATGGGATTTAAAGTCTATCAAATGGATGTAAAAGTGCTTTTCTATATGGCGATAGATGAAGAGGTTTATGTCTCACAACCTCCGCTTTGAAGACCCTCAATATCCTAACAAAGTCTACAGGGTTGTTAAAGCTTTGTATGGCTTGCATCAAGCACCAAGGAAATGGTATGAAACCTTAACTACTTATCTTCTTGCAAATGGGTTTCATAAAGGCAGAGTGGATCAAACTTTGTTCATCAAGAAAGACAAGAATGATATCTTGCTTGTTCAAGTGTATGTTGATGATATCATTTTTGGGTCTACAAAGATAGAGATGTGCAAAGATTTCGAGAAACTGATGAAAGAAGAATTTCAGATGAGTTCTATGGGAGAACTCACATTCTTTTTGGGACTTCAAGTACTACAAAATCCAGATGGTATTTTCATTAATCAAGATAAATATGTATCGGAGATACTAAGGAAGTTTAAGTTTACCGATGCAAAGTCATCCAACACCTCGCAGACAAGACTACACATCTACTTCTTAAGGAAAACAGTGGTGAAGTTGTTGATGTGCACATGTATAGGTCTATGATTGGCTCTTTGATGTATCTTACATCATCTAGACCGGATATTATGTTTGCTGTGGTGCCTGCGGCAAGGTTTCAAGTTACTCCCAAGTTCTCTCACTTGATCTGTGAAGAAAATTTTCGATATCTTAAAGCATTTCCTACTGATTGTGGTACTCCGAGATTCTCCTTAGATCCGGTTACTTACTCGTGATAGTGACTATGTGGAGCTAGCTTGGATAGAAAATCTACAACTGGTGGATGTCAATTTTTGGCAAATGTGTTAGTGTCATGGCAAAGGCAAGAAACAAACAATGGTGGCTAATTCTTCAATCAAGGTAGTATATTGTCAGCAGTAAAGCCTGTTTCAAGTACTATGGCTTCAAAATCAACTTTGGACTATGGGTACAATTTCATGAATACCATCATACATATTGACAATAAAGCACCATTTGCATAATCAAGAACTCGCTCAACACACAAATACCAAACATATTGAAATTAGACACCACTTCATTCGAGATTGCTATGAAAAAGGACTAATTCAAGTTGTCAAAATTTCACCGATGACAACTATGCCGATTTATTGACAAAAGGTCTTGATGTGGGAAGATTTCAAAGACTTGGTAACAAGTCTTGGAATGCTTAATCCATAAATGTTTTCTTGTGTTGAGGGGAGGCTATAGGGTAATGAAATTGTTGTATGAGTTTGTATATCAAGTTTTGATGAGGAGTTGAGTTAAAGGTGTATATCTGCGATACACATCAAATGGTTATTGATTCACCATGTCTAATACACATAAGAATCAACTAGTCCGAGCAAACGGCCATCGGTAAAGACTTGACAAAACTGCTTATGGTTGATAGTTTACCAAAAACTATACGGTTATCAACTCACCATATTCTTTATGATTAAGAGTTGGCTAGTCCATAGCAAACGCCTCATGGTAAAGACATATCAAACTGTTGATAGTCGATAGTTTGCTAAAAGTATATTGGGAGCAGATTGTTTTCTAATGATTTTATTTTCCACTACTCTTTTGAAATTTTTAAGAAAAATTACCAATCGCTAGTTCATTACCTAATCGACAGTTGTTATTTTACCATCAAGTATTCTAGCTATTAAACCGATTATGTCGTAATTTATTTTTCACTAGCCGTTGAAAGTAACCACCTATAGTCATATATATATGGTTAATATTTTAAGTAAATTATCTTCTTACTATATTATAACTACTTTCTAAAGATAATTTTACTTGCGCATCAATTCTAAACCTTAACCCTATATATCTTTTTCTCTCAATTGGCTAGTCATTACTCAATGACATAATAATATTTTCATCAAAAGTTTCTATGGCTTTGAAATTTGCATGAGCCCTAGTGGCCTACTACAAAACACTAACGGAAGATGGGCCCCTGCTTTTTTCATCAAATTGTGGACTTTCTTCATACCACTCATATAAGGCTCAGTAAGTCAGTAAGGAAATGAATTTCAACCGAACCTCATACTACCGCTTATCAAATCAGCTTGCCTAAAGCCTAAAGTTTTTCAAAAATTTGAATAAAGATGGCAATATGATTAACCTCTCCTATCCCAAATGCTTGCTAAAAATTTCATCCTAACAAAACACACCTATAATTGATCTTCCCAACATTGATTATACCCCACCAGTTTCAAGAACCTATGAGAGAAGGTCTACGCTAACTCCTCTCATGACAACACAACAAGTTTCTGAGACCTTGGTCTAGGAACCAGCAAAGGGTGGTTCTAGACTTCCACCTAGTCCTACTATGGAGGAACCGGACCATGCCCCATGATACACCTCTCCCAACAGTCACACAGCTTGGAAGTGCTGAGGGCAGTGGAAACCAATTGGAATTGATGGTTCTATGTACCAAATTAGCAAAGCAAATTGAGTCTCTACAAAAGGACTTGGTTATTGTTAAGAAGCAAAGATGCCAAGGATGTTCAACAATTATAGACAGAGATTCAGACTTTAAAGGGAGAGATGCGCAGGGTTGAAAAGCACAAGCAGATCAAAAGATGGTGATTTCATTCATCCTATCTTCTCGATGGTGATTCAACTGATCAAGATTTGGGAAATTCTTCCAAACAAGGGAGGAAACAGTGTTCTCATTAATCGAGGGGAGGAAAATTGAATTTGAAGATGAAGGAGATAGAAGTAAAGGAGCAAAGGAAGTCGAACTCATAGAGAGCAACTTGAAGATCAAGACATTTTCCAAACCTAACCGATTTTACCATCGATTTTATTTCCATCGCAGAGCCAAATATTGCCACCAAGTGAAGAATTTGATAAATTGAAGACTGCATATGGTAAAGCAGTTATGGAAGATGTACAGCAACTTGAAGGTAAGATTTCAAAGAAAAGAAAATTTCAGATTGATTGATGAGTGTCTAAATACTCATCATTTTTGTACAATCTAAACTGCAAAATCATCTGAAAACACTCAAAAATGCATCAAAATGATGAAAATATCACAAATCAGTGTTTTATGTGTTTTAAATGCAAAAGATCAAAATCGATGAAAATGTATCAAGTTTGCAAATTGGCGCTTTTAGTCCCCAAGTTTTAAAAGTTGTCAAATCTAGTCCCCGGAATTAAAAATGGAGTTTTATCATTCAAGGTCCCCAAATATTCTAAGTTGTTAAAATTGGTCCTTGAATGATTCTTTGGTCAAATGGCGGAAAAGGTCCTTAAGCTTTGAAAAATTGCAAAATTAGTCCTTGGATATTTTAAAATAGAATTTCATGCAAAAGTTATCCTTGTACTATCAAAGTTTGTCAAAATTAGTCCTTGTGATAAGTTTGTAAAGTTGGCAAGATCACCTTCAAGTTTGTAAATTTGAATTCTAGTCCTTGTGTTAACATATACCAAACCGACCCTTTAAAATATCAAGCCCAATCCAATCCTTAGCCCAAACCCAAGCTTGACCTCTGAGCTAGGTCAAAATACCACTTGACCCCGCCAATACCAATTCATGACCCCCAATATACTAATCCTCGTCAAATTAAGTTAAACGCTAAAAACCGGACCGTTTCACCCTCCTCTCCACAAGTTTAAACACAAAACCAAATATGGTTTTCCTCTTCAACAACCCCCCTTACCTTGTCCCTCCACCTCCACTAACACCAAAACTTTAATTGATTGAAACCAACCCAATTATCAAAACCTCGCTAAAGAAGAAATTACCAAAACTACAAGTGGACGATATGATGATTTTGTGCAATCCAATGGTTGGAAATTAGTGGAAAGATTCGAGATATCAAAGGAGTCCAAAAGTCTATAAAGATGAAGAGAGGCATTGTATGGATATATCTAGTATAACTTAGCTTCTTTATGTCGCTTTCACTTAACTTAAAATTTCAAGTGTATGTTTTAGATTTCAAGCTTTGCATTTCAACTCTTTCAGTGTATTATTAAACTTTGCAAGAATCATTTCAAGTTTTAAGCTTAATTTCAAGTTTATGCAAAGCTTTCTATTTCAAAATCTCAAAATGTGCTAATGTTGTTGTTGGTTAATATATGGACTAAATAGATCACATAAGCTCCTAGAAAGCTTATTCAAGCTTTTAGAAACACTAAAAGTCGGCTTAGAAGCAAAATCAAAAATCACCAAAAATACAAATTAAATAGTTGAAAATAAAATCCATTGAAATGGTGCATTCACAACTGAGCAGTGGTAGATTATGGATGGCCTTGGGTTAGCTTAGTGGTAAGCTAATAGTGATATTTGGTACTTGATTCAGCTTTGAGCTTGGAAGTTTGTAAGCCTTTTTTGCTCATTTATTGCATATACCTGTCTTGGGTATTTAGTAACTTTAATTCTTGTGTTTTATTGTTTATTAGTTCTAATTAAGTAAATCTAACCAATAAAATCAGTTGTTGTTCTTTTAAATTTGTAGTTTACAAAAAGTTCATTTTAACAGTTTAAATAGCATATAGATCATTATTGAGTTTTATGTTATTATGGTTGTTACTTAATGCTTATCTAGTGTTAATACATGATATTATAAGGTCTAAAATAAGTTTCATGGTTTTAATCTCAGATTTACTTTTGAAAAGTTCCAAAACAGTTGCTTAGAGGGTGTTTGGATTTGCCTGTTAGACCATAGCAGACTTATCATTGTTTGTTTGTGCCCTGTTCGTATTACATACACACCTAATAACTTAAAGAAACCAAGAAAACTAGTGCTTGTTATATCAAAAGTCAAAATACCATATGATCTCATCTTTGTTGCTTACCGTTGGATTCATGATTCATGAGCATGATTTTGTGTTAGTAAGTTGTTGTGGTTGATCAAATCCTCTTTTATATATCTTAATACATCTTATTCAGTCCACGTGGATCAAATCAAAGTTCATATTAGTCAACTCGTTGGTTTTGATAAAAGTCAAAATTTTCATTGGTCGCTTTAAATAAACTCTAGGATTTCACTGCTTTTATTAAGATTTAGGATATAAGCTTTTGGAATATCAAAGTTTAGTTGCTAAACTAAATTAGAAAAATGCTATTTTTGAATCACTATTAAGTGCTTATTTTCTAGTTTCCTTTGGGACCTGTTTTGAAAATTGTGCCTCGTGGCATTCGCTTCAGTTCACTTTCACAAGCTCACACAAAGCTTGTTAGTGAGACTTAGATTTTGAATCTTGGCTTTTTGAAAGGTCATCTAGTGTCTTTTCATTCCGTTTATTTCAGCTTTTGGCTTATTTAATAGGGTTGCTAGTAGCTTTTATTTGTCCCATCTCACTCTCGTTGTATACCGAAGTTTTTGATCACAGCTTATTAAGTTAAACATAAGCTCACATAGAGCTTATTTGTTGGTCAAATCTTGTGATTCTTAGTTCTTTGGAAAGCCAACCAAGCCATCTTGAAGTCTCAAGCTTTGTTTTTCATTTTCTAGCTTGTTTGCTAGGGCTGCAAGTAGCCTTTTGTTCTTGTCCATTTTTCGCTTTAAGTGCTGTTTAGTCTTTTGTCCTAGCTTTTTAGTGTGCTTATTTGTATCTTTTAGCTTCATATTAGTAGCACTAGCTTGTTTGAATCTTATTCCACTCTTGTTTCCGCCAAGCTTCTTTGAGCTTAATCCCACAAAATAAGCTAATAAGTCATCTGTTGCTCATGCTTGTAAAATCGCTTATTTTAAGTTTGTAAAATTTTTGTGTTTATTAAAGTTTCATATTTTTAGTGTTTAAGTAGTGTTCCAAAAGAAAATCTAGAAAAACATCAATTTAAAAATAGTGATAGTGTTTATTTAATAGGTTTTAGCTTTTTGATTTTTCATCTTATTAATAAGAAAATCTTGTTTTATATTTTTATTAGTTTTCTGTCACCTAAGTTATTTTTAGAAAAGTTTCATAATTTTTCTCGCTTTTTTAGTATTTATTAGAATTTTTAATAGTTAAAAGTCTTAAATAATTAGTAATAAATAATTAAAAAGCATAGAAAATATCTTTTCAGTTTTAAAATTATTTTTATCATATTTTAGATTTTTCCAAGTTGAAATTTCATTTTTCCAAGTTTATTTTATATTTTCTAGTATTTAAGTGTATTTTAAATAATAATTAATTAGTAATAATTAGATAAAAAGTGTGAAAATATATTTTTAATTTTAAAATTAGTTTTATAATATTTTAGATTTTTCTGAATCATAATCTTATTTTTCTAGCCTCATTTCATATTTTCTTTTATTTTAGGTCATTTTTAAATAGTTTAAAATAGTTTTTAATTAATAATAATTAATTAAATAGTGGTAAAAATAATTTTCTTTTTCTAATAATTTTCTTTTAATTTTAGGATTCCAAAAATGTCATTTTCATATTTTTAGGTCTTTTTATTTCAGATATCACTTTTATTTTGTACGCTTATGTAGTTTTTAAACGTGACTGCTTTACGCTTGTCTTATCCGATTGTTGTGCTTTCCAATTGCTTTCCAATCTCATTCCAATCAATCAGTAGTGTAATAATTCATCAAAACCTTTACTGATCACTATCCTTAGTGATCATTCTATCATCTGATCAAGTTTTGACACACCATTGAGTCTCCGTGGGACTTAACGACCAGGGAATTCATTATATTCTCCAGGACTTCATTGTATTTGTGTTTTAAGCAGCTTTAAGTTTACGGTTAGCCATTCACAAGTGGCTAGCTTGTGTGAGGTAGCTTGACGGTTTAGCACATATCAAAATTTTTACGCCGGGAGGTTTTAGCTGCAGTTTTCATTTTCGCACTCCATTCTTGCACATATCCCACCATTTGTAAAATTGAAGTTATAAGAAAATAAAAAAGTTCATTAGCACTTTTCCTAAAGTGTTAAAAACACCAAAAATATATAAAACAACAAAACAATCGAACGCTTTCTATCTTGTATTTTCTTTGAGGTGATTCTTAAAGAGATATGATTTGGTTAAACGAGACGATACCAAAAATATTGTCCAAAAGTTTTAAACCCATCAAAGACAAATCTATACCTACGCCTTTTCAGTGGTACTTAATATATACATAAAAATCAACCACCGCAAATCAAGGCAGTACACCTACTAACCGGGGTGCACCATAATAAGTTCCCCAACCACGATTTAAAACTTGCCTTGTGATTTGGTGTACCTTTTTCAAAGAAGCCATTTCATTTGTGATTATTGGTTAAGTTCACTTGTCGCTTTGCCTCGCATTTGTTTTGAAAATTGATTTTATACTTAGTGCATGCGACTGCTCTTCCAGCTCTACAAGTCCACTTCGTAACTTGGAAAGATTCCTCGTAGACGTAGAGGACGCTTCACCCTTCACCGCGGATCGAGGAACGCTACCACCACCACCACCGTCAGAATGGTAGAAGACAACCCATGAACGAAGCTTCTCCAAGCACCCATCGAGGGTTACGGAGATGCTATTGTTGTCCCAGCCATCGCGGGTCGACACTTTGAGCTCAAAACCGGGTTGCTTAATCTAGTAACCCAAAGCCAATTCTATGGTTTTGAGAGGGATGATCCTCATGCACACATTCGATGGTTTAACAAGATTGCATCTACCATCAAGTACAAGAATGTCCCACATGAAGCTATCAAGCTTCTTCTGCTCCCATTTTCTCTAGAGGGACAAGCCCTAATTTGAGAAACAACCCTCGCTCTATAGAGACATGGGAGGATCTAGTTACCAAGTTCGTTAACGAGTTCTATCCTCCATCCCAAACCACAAGTCTTAAGAATGAGATAATGAAATTTTCGTGAGATTTGATGAATCATTCGGGAGGCATGGGATCATATAAAGAGTTGCTTCAAGTGTCCGTGATCATGGTTTTACCGAAGTTAATGCAAATGGATACTTTCTATAATGGTCTCAACTGCATAATCAAGACTTTGAATGCCTCCGCAGGAGGTAATTTCCTGAGCAAGACTACCAAAGAAGCCTTGCAAATCATTGAGAACAAATCTCGTGTCCGGCCTTTCCGAAAGCAAAGACATATCAGCCTTATGTCGACCTTCTTCTTCTCTTATCTCCCGTGAGTACATCTAGCACCGATGCTAAGATTGACAAACTCACAGATATTCAGCTTTGGTTCTTGCTAACCAAAGAAAGTGACCTTCACTGCATAACCAACACATGGTGAAATGAAGAAAGTCGAGAGTTGTGTTACTTGTGGTGGTCCTCATGCATACTACAATTGCATCGCCACCATGGTAGTCCATTTGAGGCCAATGCTCTAGCCGGTAGTTCACATCAAGGAGGTAATCAATACCGCCCTCAAAATGAACCACACTACCGCGTTAACACTAATCGTGCACCACCCGGTTTTAACCAATCATAACATGCAAAACCGAATCGAACCAACCTAGAATGCACCAAGGTTACCAAAACCAAGGTAATTTCTATCCGGCACCAAATCAAGGTTTCCAACATCAAGGGAACCTTCATCAAAACAACTTCAATCGAGGGAATCAATTTCATGGGAATATGAATCCTAATCAAGGAAATTTTCAAAACCAAGGCCCTAATCCTAATATTAGAGGCCATAATTTTCCTAATCCACCTCCCGCCATTGTTCCAACCGACCATCATCCGATGAGTTGTTGAAGCAATTCATGAAATCCCAAGATGAAATGAACAGTTGTTGGTCACGATTGTTGATCTTAAGAAGTCTTTAAATGATCAACCCTCGGCTCAGAAAACTTCCAGCAACACGATCGCTAACCCGAATGGTAAAAGGCGATCACAAACTAAGTGGTATTTCATATATGGACCTCATTGCTCCTACTACCTCTTCTTCATCTCTCCCAAAGGTAGTGGAAAGTGAACCTAGGACACACAATGGACCTACGACTCCAATGCCTCCTCCACTAGAAGAAATGAGTCAAGTTACCAAGGATACAACGGACAAGGTGCATTATTCAAGCCCAATGGTAACAAGACACGCCCTACCTTCTGTAGTCCAACCTCAAGTTGTCCGTAAACCCAAGTCAAATCCAGAGTTGTTTTGAACCTCCAAAGCTCCCGCTGAAAACCGTAAATCCAAATCTTCTATTCCTTACCCATCAATTTGAATGAGCAAAAGCTCAAGGAAAGCTACCATCAAATGGACAAATTTTTCAAATTTTCCAAGAGTTACATTTTGACATAAGCTTTGTGGATGCTATCATGTTGATGCCCAAGTTTGCATCAACTCTCAAACACATGTTAAGCAACAAGGAAAAGCCGTTTGAAATGGCTAAAACTCCTCTAACGAGAACCGCCGCCATTATCCCAAAAGCTTCCTGAAAAGCTTGAGATCCCCGAAAATTTCTCTTACCTTGTGTATTTCCAGGAATGGTTGAATGCTTTGCCCTAGCGGATCTTGGTGCAAGCATCAACCTGATGCCTTATTCAAGATGGAAGAAACTTTCTTCCTCCGAACTCACTCCTACATGCATGACTCTCGAAGCTTGCGATCGTTTCCATATCCCGCCCCTCTTGGCATTGCCGAGGACGTATTTGTGAAAGTAGGAAAGTTCCATTTCCACCGACTGGTTGTTGATTTTGATGCCGATCATCGGTTCCTCTCATTGTTGGTCGATTCCTCGAGAACGGGCCGTGCTCTCATTGATGTATTTGAGCAAGAAATCACATTACGGTTGGTAATGAAGTCAGTATTTTAACCTTGATCAAACTTGAGGTACTGCAAATTATGATTCCGAATGGTTAACCTAATAGATATCATTGATGTTGCTACTAAAGAGTACTCTCAAGAAATTCTTGGTTATTTTCATAATTCTCGAGTGGTGATCCCACCACATCTTCAACCTATCATAGCCAATTCTACCCCTTCTATTCTTTGAGGGAAGTGACTCCATCTCAAGAGATTGAAGCATACTTGGCTAGTGATTCTGTTTCGTGGGAAATTGATCATGCTCCAATTGACATTGAGGGGACATACTTCTTATTGAGAAGTTGCTTAATGATGATCCATCATCAACCCCTCACCCTAGTGATTCAATCCCTGATGAGATTAATCAAAATGAGATTAATCGAGGGAGATATTCTTCTAAAGAAGAATCGTGACACTTCTCCTCCTCTCCCTCCCGCCAAGCTTCATAACAAGGAAGTCAAGTCAGCTTGAGAAAATCAAGAATTTCCCGAGGTTGATTAAGGACTTACCTCCTCATCTCAGTATTCATTTCTTTGAGGGCGATGATAAATTACCCGTCATTATTGCTAGAGATTTGAGTAAAGATGAAAAGTCTGCTCTCATAAAGGTTTTGAAGTCACACAAGCAAGCAATTGCTTGGAAACTCTCCAACATTAAGGGTATCAACCCGAAGTTTCGTACTCATAAAATCTTGATGGAGGATGACTTAAACCAAAGCTTAACATCGTGAGACGAGTGAATCCAAAATCCATGATGTTATCAAACAAGAGGTTATCAAACTTTGATGCAGATTGATTTACCCTCGACCAGAGTCCCTGGTTAGCCCAATTCACTGTTCAAAAAGGGTGGCATTATCAGTTGTCACAAAAGATAACGAAGTTAATTCCAATCTATTGGTTACGGATGGCGGTGTATTGACTATCGTAGTTGAATGACGCCACTCAAAGACCATTTTCCTCTACCCTTCATGGACCAAATGCTTGAGAGATTAGCAGGAAATGAATACTATTGCTTCCTTGATGGTTTCTCGGGTTATTTTCAGATCCCTATTGATCCACGGGATCAAGAGAAGACCACATTCACCTGCCCATACGGAACTTTTGCCTACAAACGCATGCCTTTGGCTTATGTAATGCTCCCGCACGCTCCAACGATGTATGATGGCCATATTCCACGCATGATCGGGAAACAATGGAGGTGTTTATGGATGATTTCTCGTCATTGGGGATTTTTCAAACATGTCTCTCCCATTTAGAAAAATGCTTCAAAGGTGTGAAGACACCAATCTTTGTCTAAATTGGGAGAAGAGCCACTTTATGGTCAAAGAAGGCATAGTCCTGGGCCATAAGATTTCCAAAAACGGGATTGAGGTAGATAGAGCAAAAGTCATGTTATTAAGCAACCCTCATCCTACTACCGCCAAAGGTATTAGAGAGTTTTTAGGTCATGCCGGTTTCTATCGTAGATTCATACAAGATTTTCAAAATCACCGCCTGTCTTCGAAAAGGATGCTCCTTTATCTTCTCACCCGAAAGTGCATTGAAGCTTTTGAAACATTGAAAAAGCTATCAAGCACCCATTCTCGCGTTCCGACCGACTTGCCCTTGAGCTCATGTGCGATGCAAGTGATTTTGCTAAAATTTTAGGGCAACGGAAACAAGCATTTTCAGCCTATCCACTACGCTAGTAAAACTATGATCAAGCTCAAACTCATTACACCACCACGTAAAAGAGCTATAGCCGTGTGTATGCTTGAGAAGTTTCGCCATACTTAATCTTGAACAAATGCGTGGTGTATACGGATCACTCGGCTCTCAAATATCTCTTTGCAAACAAGATGCAAAGCCGATTGTTCGCTGGATTCTCCTCCTGCAAGAATTTGATATCATTATACGTGATAAAAAAGGAGCCGAGAATCTAGCCGCCGATCATCTCTGTCTGCATTAGAGAACCCTCACCAGGATGTTTTCAAGAAAAAGGAAATAAATGAAACATTTCCTCTCGAGACACTCAATACGTTTCGGAAACTCTTCTACCCCATGGTTTGTCGACTTTCGAAATTACCATGTGGTAACTTCATTGTGAAAGGGATGTCAACCCAGTAAGAACAAACAAAGATGTTAAACATTATTTCGGGACGCACCCTTCTTATTCAAAATCGCGGCGATCAAGTCATCCGACGTGTGTTTATGGACAAGAAGCTCTTGACATTCTCACAAAGCTTGCCATGCGGACCCATCGGGGCCATCATAGTCCAAACTACACCGCCAAAAAGGTGTTTGATTCCGGTTTTATTGGCCCACAATCTATAAGGATGCCCACGTAATTTAGCCCTGACGCTTGTCAACGCCACGAAAATATATCTAAAGAAATGAAATGCCGCAAAATATTCAAGTTTGTGTAGATATTTGACATCCGGGGTATTGACTTTACGGGCCATTTCCATCTCTCGCGGAACAAGTACATACCGTGGTCGTTGACTATTTGTCAAAAATGGGTTGAAGCAAAAGCTTTACCCACCAATGATGCCCGAGTGGTTGTGAAATTTTGAAATCTCTTTTGCCAGTTTGGAACCCCAGAGCGATAATCGCGATCGAACACCCATTTTGCAATGACCAATTTGATCGTGTCATGCAAAGTATGGTGTTACCCACCGCCTCTCTCATCGCATACCACCCCAAACAAGTGTGTGGAAGTTTCCAACCGTGGTATTAAAAGAATTCTTGAAGAGGACAAGAGGTGAAAATCGTGCATCCCGGTCGATAAACTGGATGACGACTCGGCCTTCCGCATGCTTATAAAACACCCATCAGGTGTACTCCATACAAGCTTGTGTACGGAAAGGCATGTCATCTTCCGATTGAGTTAGAGCACAAGGCATACTGGGCCTTAAAGCATGCAAACTTCGATATACTGCATACCGGTGATCACGTAAAAGTTCAAATGAATGAACTAAATGAACTTCGTGATCAAGCATACGAGAACTCTTTGATCTATAAGCAAAAGACAAAGAAGATTCATGACTCAAAATCAAGAACCGCTTTCAACGTTGGTGATCGAAGTCCTTCTTTTCAATTCAAGATTGAAGATATTCCTGAAAGCTCAAGTCCCGCTGGTCCGTCCATTCACCATTGCTAAGGTTTATCCTTATGGCACCATTGAGTTATCTCAACCCGATGGTCCTAATTTTAAAGTGAATGGTCATCGAATGAAGCATTATTTTGGAGAGGACATTCTCCGTGGTTGTCCCGATCTACAAACTTTCCCCATGAACCAATGAATATGGGATCGAAAGCTTAGTGACTCGGAATCAAAAAAACATTAGCACACACCATATGGGTTTTCACCCATATGGCTTTCTTCTCTCGTTTTACCACCCTAGTGTGGGGAGTCACCTACTAATCAGAGGTATAAAATCTTTTAAAAAAATCTCAAATAATGGTCGTAGTATTTCCCTTTTATACGTTCTTTTGTTTCGCATAACCGCTTCGACTTTGAATATTGAGGGCAATATTCATTTCTAAGTGCTGGGAATTTCACTAATTTTATCATGTATTATCCACCAATCTCCGCTTGGCCTTTTTTTTGAATAAGTGTTTTCACTTATTCATCATATGGTAATCAGTCCGCCATGTCTAAAAAACAAAAGGATTGGCTAATCCAGAGCAAACGGCTTTGGTAAAGATTTCTCAAACTGCTTATGGCTTGCAATTTGCCCAAAATTGTATGGTATTCAACTCACCATATCCTAAAAGTGAAGAGTTGGCTAGCCCGCAAGTTTATGGCTTGTGGTAAAGGCGGTGGAAAATCCATAATTGGTAATCAGCTCACCAAAGATAATTCTGATAATTTATCTAAGAGTTGGCTAGTCCGAGCAAACGGCTCGTAAAGACAAATCAAACTGCTTACTTTTATGATTTGCTCAAAACCATTTGGTTATCGTTGTACCAAGGTTCTTACTTGAATCAAAACAATTGGCTACCCGTATGATGGCTTTGGTAAAGAGTTTTTAAAATCCATTAAAGATCTAAATCATTGCTAGGGACTAGCAATATCTTAGCGTGGGGGATTGATGAGTGTCTAAATACTCATCATTTTTGTACAATCTAAATCGCAAAATCATCTCAAAACACTCAAAAATGCATCAAAATGATGAAAATATCACAAATCAGTGTTTTATGTGTTTTAAATGCAAAAGATCAAAATCGATGAAAAATGTATCAAGTTTGCAAAATTGGCGCTTTTAGTCCCCCAAGTTTTAAAAGTTGTCAAATCTAGTCCCTCGAATTAAAATGTGGAGTTTTATCATTCAAGGTCCCTGAAATATTCTAAGTTGTTAAATTTGGTCCTTGAATGATTCTTTGGTCAAATGGCGAAAAAGGTCCTTAAGCTTTGAAAAATTGCAAAATTAGTCCCTGGATATTTTAAAATGGAATTTTATGCAAAAGTTATCCTTGTACTATCAAAGTTTGTCAAAATTAGTCCTTGTGATAAGTTTGGAAAAGTTGGCAAGATCAGTCCTTCAAGTTTGTAAATTTGCAATTCTAGTCCTTAGTTAATATATACCAAACCTGACCCTTTAAAATATCTCCAATCCAATCCTTAGCCCAAACCCAAGTTTGACCTCTGAGCTAGGTCAAATACCACTTGACCCCTCGCCAATACCAATTTGACCCCCAATATACTAATCCTCTCAAATTGGTCAAACGCTACTAAAAACTGGGATCAAGTTTCACCCTCCCTCATTAAACAAACACAAAACCAAATTGGGTTTCCATCTCTTCAACAACCCCCTTACCTTGTCCCCTCCACCTCCACTAACACCAAAAATATTTAATTGATTGAAACCAACCCATTAATATCAAAACCTCGCTCAAAGAAGAAATTACGCCCAAAACTACAAGTGGACGATTATGATGATTTTGTGCAATCCAATGGTTGGAAATAGTGGGAAAGATTCGAGATATCAAGGAGTCCAAAAAGTCTATAAAAGAAGGAAGAGAGGCATTGTATGGATATATCTAGTATAACTTAGCTTCTTATGTCGCTTTCACTTAACTTAAAAATTTCGTTGTATGTTTTAGATTTCAAGCTTTGCATTTCAACTCTTCAAGTATTATTAAACTTTTGCAAGAATCAATTTCAAGTTTTAAGCTTAATTTCAAGTTTATGCGCCATTTCAAAATCTCAAAATGTGCTAATGTTGTTGTTATTGTTTATATGGACCTAAATAGACACATAAGCTCCTAGAAAGCTTATTCAAGCTTTTAGAAATACTAAAAGTAAGTTTAGAAGCAAAAATCAAAAATCACCAAAAATACAAATTAAATAGTTGAAAAATAAAAATCCATTGGAAATGGCATTCACAACCGAGCGTGGTGTGATTATGGATGGCCTTGGGTTAAGCTTAGTGGTGTTTAATAAGTGATATTTGGTACTTGATCTCAGCTTGAGCTTGGAAGCTTTTGTGAGCCTTTTTGCTCATTTATTGCATATCACTGTCTTGGGTATTTAGTAACTTTAATTCTTGTGTTTTATTGTTTATTAGTTCTAATTAAGTAAATCTAACCAATAAAAACTTGTTGTTCTTTTTAAATTTGTAGTTTACAAAAGTTCATTTTCAGCTTTAAATAGCATATAGATCATTATTGAGTTTTATGTTATTATGGTTGTTACTTAATGCTTATCTAGTGTTAATACATGATATTATAAGGTCCAAAATGTTTCATGGTTTTAATGCGGATTTACTTTGAAAAAGTTCCAAACAAATTGCTTAGAGGGTGTTTGATTTCACTGCTTTAACCATAGCAGACTTGTCATTGTTTGTTTGTGCCTCGTTTCCGTTACATACACACCTAATAACTTAAAGAAACCAAGAAAACTAGTGCTTGTTATATCAAAAGTCAAAATACCATATGATCTCATCTTTGTTGCTTAATGTTGATCTTCGATTCATGAGCATGATTTTGTTAGTAAGTTGTTAAGGTTGATCAAATCAGTCTTTTATATATCTTAATACATCTTATTCAAATTAAGTCAAATCAAAGTTCATTAGTCAACTCTTGGTTTTGATAAAAATTCAAAATTTTCATTGGGTCGTTTTTGAATAAACTCTAGGATTTCACTGTGTTTTTATTATTAAGATTTAGGATATAAGCTCTTGGAATATCAAAGTTTAGTTGCTAAACTAAATTAGAAAAATGCTAGTTTTCTTTGAATCAGCTTATTAAGTGCTTATTTTCTAGTTTCCTTTGGGACCTGTTTGAAAATTGTGCCCTCAGGCACTAGCTTAAGTCCACTTTCACAAGCTCACACAGAGCTTGTTAGTGAGACTTAGATTTTTGAATCTTGGTTGAAAGGTCACCTAGCTTTTCATTCCAAAGTTATTTATTCTCCTTTTTCTTATTTAATAGGGTTGCTAGTAGCTTTTTATTTGTCCCATCTCACCTGTATAATCGAAGTTTTGATCACAGCTTATTAAGTTTCAAACATAAGCTCGCCACGAGCTATTTGTTGGTCAAATCTTGTGACTTAGTTTTTGGAAAGCCAACCAAGCCATCTTGAAGTCTCAAGCTTGGTTTTTCATTTTCTAGCTTGTTTGTTAGGTCATGAAGTAGCCTTTTGTTCGCTCCATTTTTCAGCTTTAAGCCAAGTGCTTATTGTCTTTGTCCTAGCTTTTCAGCTGCTTATTTGTATCTTTTAGCTTCATATTAATAGCACTAGCTTGTTTGAATCTTATTCCACTCTTTTGTTTCCAGCTTTCAAGCTTCTTTTGAGCTTATTCCACAAAATAAGCTATAAGCTTCATCGCTGGCTCATAAGCTTGTAAACCGCTTATTTTAAGTTTGTAAAATTTTGTTTTATTAAAGTTTCATATTTTAGTGTTTATAGTGTTCAAAAGAAAATCTAGAAAAACATCAATTTAAAAATAGTGATAGTGTTTATTTAATAGGTTTTAGCTTTTTGATTTTTCTTTTCATCTTATTAATAAGCAAATCTTGTTTTTATATTTTTCTTAGTTTTCTGTCACCTTAAGTTATTTTAGAAAAGTTTCATAATTTTCTCGCTTATTTAGTATTTATTATAATTTTTAATAGTTAAAAGTCTTAAATAATTAGTAATAAATAATTAAAAAGCATAGAAAATATCTTTTCAGTTTTAAAATTATTTTTATCATATTTTAGATTATTCCAAGTTGAAATTTCATTTTTTCAAGTTTATTTTATATTTTCTAGTATTTAAGTGTATTTTAAATAATAATTAATTAGTAATAATTAGATAAAAAGTGTGAAAAATATATTTTTAATTTTAAAATTAGTTTTATAATATTTTAGATTTTTCTGAATCATAATCTTATTTTTCTAGCCTCATTTCATATTTTCTTTTATTTTAGGTCATTTTTAAATAGTTAAAATAGTTTTTAATTAATAATAATTAATTAAATAGTGGTAAAAATAATTTTCTTTTTCTAATAATTTTATTTTATTTTTAGGATTCCAAAAATGTCATTTTCATATTTTTAGGTCTTTTATTTAGATACACTTTTTATTTTGCAATGCTTACGTAGTTTTTAAACGACGCTTTACGCTTGTCTTATCTCATTGTTGTGCTTTCCAATTCGCTTCCAATCTCATTCCAATCAATCAAGAGTGTAATAATTCATCAAAACCTTTATCGATCACTTTAGTGATCATTCTATCATCCGATAAGTTTTACACACCATTGAGTCTCCGTGGGACTTAACGACCCGGGAATTCATTATATTCTCCAGATCTTCATTGTATTTGTGTTTTAAGTTTTAAGCTTCTTACGGTTAGCCATTCACAAGTGGCTAGCTTGTGTGAGGTAGCTTGACGGTTTAGCAATGTAGATCAAAATTTTTACATCTGATAGGAACTTACAAGAAGATAGCGTAAGATCAAATTGCCGAGAAAGTTGCCGAAGAAAGATTGAAAGAACTTGAAGTTGTAAGCTTTTTGGAAGCTAAAAGATTGATAGAATGGAAAATAATCAAGATTCAATTTCCAATCGCTCAACCTACAATTATGAAAGAAAGCTCCAGAGTTTAACTATGTTCCTATCAAGAAGATATTCAGCTTACGCTAATAATCCGTAAACTTGAAAAGGCAATTGACTTTGTTGTCGATGCATCCTTAACTCAGGAACAAAGAACCGCTTCGCTTAAAAGATTTTATTAAAATGAAGAACAATCAAGCATCAAAATGGATTAATTCAAATTTTGCAAAGGGTCGAAGAAAACCAAGACAAATCCAACCAAGGCTCAAATACTTGCATACATGAAGTCTTATTGTTGTCATGTTGGTAAATGGAAAAGCATCAATTTAAAGGAATGTCTGATGATCAAGTTGAAAGTGTCAATATTGCAACGCGGGAAACAAGATAAATCTTTTTATTCCAATGGGTTTTAAGAAGAAAGAGAGATTCCTAGATTGAAATATATACAAAGTAAGTGATTCTCAAACCATTAAGAAGACTAAGGTTGATAAAGATTATACAAAGTCTAATGAGAAGGAGATTCCTACCGAGAAGTTCACTAAAGATCAAATGATCGAAATGATTGTGATTGAAGACAGATTTTATCTGTAACTAATCGTGAAATTCTACATCCTATCATTGATCGGGAAGTTTACACGCTAGCAATCTTATTTCAACATGAAGACATAAGGTCGGAGGTGAAACTTCATCATTCATGACATTTGAAGATCTTATTAAGGCTTTTGACGTAGACCTTACACTGGAAATTATTCAAGAAATGCTCAAGATCTCAAAGATGCAAAGGAGATGCGCTATGGGTAAATCTAGAAGGCTTTTTGAACCAAATGCCGATGATGACTATCGGAAAACCTTATTCACATGTTTTGGTACTAAATGGTTTTAATATGATTCATGTGAAGTTCATCATGTCTCTACAAATAATGGAAGACTTTTTCATGCTTGCCGAGAAAGAATATCCACTTAGAGTCGAGCTCTACAAGTAATGTTAAGCTTACACATGTTAGTCAATGAAGACAATGAGAAGGTCAGAGCATTGTTACAAAGGCTTTAAGATCAGTGTTCAAGAGCTATACAAAAGTTAAGAGAAAAGAAGTGAAGTGTTTGATTGAATCTCAAACCTTGAAGTTAATGTTTATGAAGAAACTTATTGATTTGCAAGAGAAATCATAAGTTTGGGAGGATTGTTGGGAATAATCTGCTACCACTGATAGTAGTGGTTTACACCGCTTGAGCTACCAGCAAAGGAAACGTATTCCCAACGTAAAGTTCTTCATTACCACCGCTATCGGTTATGATAAGGTTAAACGCGCTCTGATAAGTATGAAGAATAGTGTATATCTCATTATGTTAGCTTTATACTTATCTTGTAAAGGACTCTTGTTGTATAAAAGATCCTAGGTCATTGTCTTAGGTACATATCATATTGCAATATTACCTTAAAAGCTTCTGTGTAACCCTAGTGATAAGTTAAGATCACTCATATTATTCATTAATAATATTGAAGCTTGAGTTTTGTGTTAACTTGTGTTTATTCACATACATCATATAATTTGTCTTCTAAGTATTACTTAAGTAAATTCGCTTTGCTTGATAATATTATACAAAATATCATTGACACAAGGAGAAAGTGTCCGATATCACAAACCTTAACAGCAATTACTTCAGGTATAGTGGATCTAGTTAAGGGATAAGGTTTGCTATGCGGGAATATTCGACCGTGGGCTTCATGAATCCTATATTGGTAAAAACCTTCCTCGTGGTTTCAGATTGTTAACTGCTTCGCTTTCCAAAATTTCAACTGGTTTTGATTCTAGACCTCGTAAATGACACAACCACATTTATCATAATTCCTTAAAATAGACATTTTTTACATGTATTGCAGATAGGATAAGACATCTAATTAATTTCAAGAAGCTTAGAGCTAATACTAGAACCAACACTTCATTTTTGTTCAAGTCAAACTTATTAAAAGTATATGGTGTTCTTTCACTCTTTTCATGATCACTTTTAGTTTCATGTAATACCATCCTCTTTTACATTGTTCTGTTTTGACCCGCTAACTTTAGTGTCAATCTTAACATCAATGTAAGTGATGACTCCGAGTCTTAGTTTGTTTTAATGCTATTGATTTTTCTTTGGTCTAGAAGTGTTGGGTTCTGAGGCTTTCAAAGGCACATCAAAGGTCACATGCTTGACTTTAATGTTGGGTTTTGACTCGCTAACTTTCGTGTCAATCTTAACATCAATAGAAGTGATGACTCGAGTCTTAGTTTGTTTTATCAGCCATTTGATTTCCGGCTAGAAGTGTTGGGTTCCGAGGCTTCTCTTGAGGCACATCAAAGGTCACATGCTTGACTTTGGCATAGAACAAGGCATAACTTCTATCTTTCCTAGTACCGTGATTTAGGACATGTTGCAATCACACATCTCTAAGATTCTAGATCGCTTCAGTATATAAGCATGCATGCCCAACAAGATATCAAGTGGTTTCATCTTACATCTTCAAATAATCACAGAGGCACTCTAGACTATCTTTGAGGTACTAAAGATATGTTTGATATGTAAATTCATTGTTTCTAATATGGGGGATATATTTCACAGCTAAGGAATTTAGAACAAGGAGTGCAACCTTGGTGCAACATTTTCACCACTAGTGATTGGCATTTTCCCTTTACCCCACGCTTCGATTCTCAATTTCATGAAGTTACCTTTTCACTATTATTATGATTAACCTTCAGTGAATCACATAACTCTTTGTTCTGAGCATTAACTAAATTTCAAATTTTGAAAACATTCATTTTCATTTCGCAGCTTATCAATTATGTTTTGAAGTTGGAAATCTAAGAATCTAAAGGAGGTATACCGGGAGCCAAGCCACTTCATTCTTTTCACCCTTCAATTGAGAAATTTGGGCTTTCAACATTTTGATCGTGTTACAATGAGCTCGGATTTGTTCATCACGTTTGTTGATTTCAAAAACTGCATCAAACTCAGGAGCATCCAAAGATGGCTTGGCACCATTGAGGTTTTAACATTTTGTTTCATATGTTGATATTTTAATTGTAAATCAAAATGTTCAACTTCCAGCTTAGAAAAGTGTTTTACCAAATAATCGTGATCATCCTGGTCAATTTTCTCATTTAGTTTTGAGTTTTTGTTTTCAAGCTCAATGACACTATCATGGGAAACTTTCAAAGCAAATGATATGAAATTGAGAGGCGTAATAGAATACTTAGTAAATGATAAAACACATCTTGAGCCACACAAATCGATATCAAGTTCCTATTTAAGATATGCAAATTCTTCCTTTCAATTCTTCATTATATTTGAGTTCCCGTCATAAATATTAACCTCAACTATCATTGCATCAAATTCTTTTTCCATTTCTTTTAATCTCCGGTCTATCCCCTTTGAAGACTCTCAAATTGACCTTTTAGTTGTTTGAAGAAAGGCATGACCTTAGTTAAATAGCATTCTTTAGTTTGCTCAAAACCCTTTTCCCCTTTTTAGTTATCCTTTTGTAGTGTGATTTCTCTTCTTACATGTCTCTCAAAATCAACTAATAGTTGATAAACAACATACGGTGTGATTAAGGTCTTGCTCTTAGTTGGAAGTGGTTCTGGAACTAAATGTACGTATTCTGGAGGATACACAAAGAGTCGAGGCATTTCCTAAGTGGAGTGTTTGTTTCAACAAGTACATTAGCTTTTTGCATATCTATTACCTTTTTCCAAAAACTGTTCTGGGGTTAATTGAGTTTGAGGCTTACATGTTTAGGGAAACTAATTTTCTTTAGTGTAATCATGAGGTTTGATCGTTATGTTTTACTTTTTACACTGAGGATCTTTTAGCTTCTTATCCATTTTCTCCCTAGAGGCATCTTCTAATTTTCTATCCTCTTCCGCTTCCTATGTAAAATGGTGTTTGCCTAGGCTTAAGGATCTCATTACCATCATATGAAACCACCTTTTGAGCAACATATTTTACCATACTGATCGGTTCCTCTACAAGGGCAATACTAAGCTTATCGCTTAAAACTCTATGCTTAGTGATCATGTGAGCAAATCAATGAAAACCTTGTATGTACGCTTATTTTCGTTTGTTTTTCAACGCTTTTAGGTTAGAAAAAATCATTCAAAAGTTTTGATTCTAACGCTAAATCTCTCGCTTAAGCACTTTTTACATTTTCTTGAAGTTCTGCTTTTATTAACGCTTTATTGGGCTTTTCTTGTAAGGAGTTTAACTCTTGTTTTAACATTTCTTCCCTAAAATTACTTTTCTAATAATCACGTATTTGGTTATCCATCTCTTGCTCACGGGTGGTCAATTCAAACTTAGCACGCTATTCATAGATGGCAACCCGATCCTATATATGTTAAGCCAAGGTGGGAATCATCGTGGTGGATAACGCGTATACCGCAGCCTCATAATCATTTTGAGTAGCGATGCACAACTAGGTACAAGAGAAACTTCTAGGCGCCTTTCTTTTGTATTAACGCAAGTTGAAGCGTATCACTTTCTTTGGGTACATCCGGCTTCCATGGAGTGTTCCTTTGCATTAACTTTTTGCACAGTTGTGTTGGTGTACCTCTTGTTGGATCGATGTACTTAACCAAACTAACTTAAATAGTTTGTTAAGGTTAATAACCCTTTGATAAATCCTAAGTTATTAACAATGAAAAACACGAAAGTAATCTTTATTAAGTATCGTGGAATTTTCTTAACAAAGCTAAGAATATAACTTATTGATAACTCTAAAACCGCTATTATGCATTCTTTAACAACTCTAAAATCTAAATAATCGTGACTTTAGGATTCTAAAACATATCTTTAATGCCAATTGCAAGATCGTTGTAAGCTCCCAGACGAGGTCTAATATTATATCTAGAAACACATAATAATGTTTTAAATATCAAACATGAATCAACATCATTATGAACAAGGTTTCTTTATTATCATAAACTAACTAACTAACTATATAAAGATCGAAGACTTGATCTAACACTAACTAACTAATCCTAAACCCCAGCGCTTCCTACTCGTGTTCCCACACACACACAACTTTTAGACGCCTACATCTTGTATGTAATGCATTAAAACTAATGACCCTATGTCTCTTTTACTTGAGACATCTAGGGTTTACAAGAGGAATCATAATATAATTAGGAAACTAAATATTCTTTTAAGCATATCTTCTAGAATCTTCCAAATCCTCCATCTTTGTAGTTTCCCTTTGCCACTTTAAGTCCTTCGTTTCATTCTTCTTGTTTTGTATCATCAAATGTAAATCTATAATAGACCCAACAATCTTCCCCTATTTGATGATGACAAAACAACATCATTCTTAAAATGAACTTCCTAGACGGTAGCGGTTGAGATAATTAACTCACCATGAATGAAACATTCTTGTCTTCCCATTAATCCATGCAATGCCACTCAAACATCTCTTCCCCTTTTTGTTATTATCCAAATAGGGAACGAATGCAAATAATGATCTTGACCACCACGAACCAATATCATACTTCCAATCTAAGACTTCCAATGCTTCAAATCTCCACCATTACGATCATAAGAAAATGGATTCAAAAACAAAGAGAAAACTCAACTAGAGTAATAATAATGATCAACAATATTAAAATCAAACACTTCCCTTGAGTATACATCAATGATTCTTCAAAATCAGAGTTTTATGTAATGATTACTTGTGAAGAAACCAAATAATTTGATGAAGAAGTAGAATTTCCCAAATTGTATCTTAAATCTTACTATCCACTTTAACTCCATACTTATACCCATCAAATATAAGTAGACCGCAATCCTTGGCAGCTATAAGGAGATTAATCGAAAGCAATACAATGTAACCTTTCCAAGTGATAGCCAATGTGTGCATAGAGCATCATAAGAAAAATCACACATTGCTAGATTCATCAAGCTAGATGATAAGAACACAAACCAAGTAATTTCACTTCACCTTCAAATAAGTGATAAATAATCCTCTTCGTAATCAATTCTTCAATAAATCTAATACGAGCCTTTTAAATCCTTTTTAAGAACATAAATTTCTTCCTGTGTGTGCGAACCAAACAACCATTCCGTGGTGTGTCATCCAAAATCCATAACCATTACTGACTTCCCCTTAAATCGAAAACCATATGAGAAAGAATCAAGACTTTGAAGCGGTACTTGAAAGGAGCAAAGATTTTAATCCAATCAACAAGACTTTCACATAAACTCTAAAGATTTCATAACAAGCAAAGACGCTGTGCCAGCATTTTGAAAAATCAATCGCCAGTGATTCTCAAAACACCAAGCAAGCATCTTGAACAAGAGCGTGAGTTTGAAAGAAAACGCAGCAAAGATTCTTTGCAATCAACAAGAGCAAATAAAGATTTTGAAAAAATTTGCGACTTTCGAAAAATAAAAAATTCCAACAGATTCTTTAATATTAAAGAGTGCGCTAGCAAACTTAAACCCAAAACAAAACCTGAGCATCACGCGGATTAACAAAATGTATTAATTGAGAACGTAGTCAATGAAAATCATCAAAAATTTACTCCAAATCGAGCCCCACATCATGATCCACTGTCCATGACCACCCTAACTCCCATATAATGCATCACATCTAATCCCATATTACATTATAATAATGATTTTCCATGAAATCAAAAAATAGCCTTGTCTCAAATTCATCCCAGGAACACAAATTAATAAAATTGATCACCTAATTGTACCAATTCATTCTCCATCGGGTCCAACGCTAACAAGACTTTTGATCAATCTTTGCTATTGTAGAACCTTAATGGATATCATCTTTGAAAGAGATGAATTTTATCACTAATCAATCATAGCACGTAGACCACCATTCACGTAAAAAAAAAATATTCACACCTCAAAAACCTTTTCAAATCTAACTAATCTTGAACTTCTCAATCTGATACATATCGACATCAAAACCTTGAATAAACCCAAAAATCCTAACATCATACATCAAAGTACCGCTCACAGCATTTTGGAAACTCTTCACAGCCAACTTCGATCCCTTATATCTTTTACTGGAAGTTCAGATCAAGATCCCTTTCGGTGGAAAGTTAGATTAGTATATAGAGAACGTCCACCTAAAATTTCAAGTTACGATCCCATCGTTAACGAAAAAGTTATGATCGTTACAAACAGTTGTAAAGTATATACGAAAAATTTCCGCCAGCAGCGACTTCGACATTGAATAACTTTGATTGAGTATTAGATCAACAATCCCTTCGGTGAGATTAAAGATAGATATACCAAGAAGCTCCAGTTCTAATTTTAGCCCGATCCAACGGTTCATTAAAAAGTTATACCTTCTTGAAAACTGACCTGCAGTGAGTTACAAAAATTTTTAAATACCGAATTTTTTCTTCCTTCTTCTTTAAAACCTTGTAATCCTAGATATCACGAGCCCCTGCCTCATACCACATGAAGATCGTTGTAATCTCTTAGACGAGGTCTAATATTATATCTAGGAACACATAATAATGAAAGCGGAATATTCAAACATAGAATCAACATCATTATGAACAAGGTTTTTATTATCATAAACTAACTAACTAACTATAATAAAGATCAAAGACTTGATCTAACACTCAACTAACTAAACTCTAAACCCTAGCGCTTCCCTACTCCCGTGTTCCCACACACACACCTTTAGACGCCTACATCTTGTATGTAATGTATTTTAAAATAATGACCCTTTGTCTCTTTATATACTAGAGACATCTAGGGTTTACAAGAGGAATCATAATATAATTAGGAAACTAAATATTCTTTTAAGCATATCTTCTAGAATCTTCCAAATCCTCCATCTTTTGTAGTTTCCCTTCTTGTCACTTTAAGTCCTTCATGTTTCATTCTTCTTGTTTTGTATCATCAAATCTATAATAGACCCAACACAATCTAGGGGTCCTTTTATAGGCTTAAGGATAACCCTAATCGGTTTACAATTCTTATCCTTGTACGTCAAGTAAACAATACTTAGAAAGTTCTAGATAAACATTACTTTCCATCTATTAATCAATTACAACCAATTTTAAGCTTTGTAGTACTTTTGATGAATAAGCAAGTATTCTTTGACTTTTACTTAGCAAGATTCAATTTCTTCTCAAGACTTTGTCTCTTTCCTCAGTAGTAATTTTGTTAATCTTAGCACTTTAACTCTTCAAAGACTTTGACTTCTTCTCAGATCCCAACAATCCTCCCCTAACTTGAATTCCTACTTGTTTCAAGTTCCTTTGTATATTTAGCTTTAACATCTGCTTCAAAAGAATTGTGACTTTATCTTCAAATTTTATCTTTGTAGATTCGTGCTTATATATCATCAAAGTAGTTCTTTATCTCAGAGAATTCTTTTTCAACATCATTCAACAATCTTCTTCTTTTCAAAGAAACATTCAAAGAAGCTCCATCTTTTCAAAGAAACATAAGACAATTTGTACATTAATTCAGCTTAAGTTTCATTTATTCTCATCACTTCCAAGTGTAAACTCCGTGAGAGGTGAATCATTGAAAATTTAATGATGTCTTTACCAAAGCCATTAACTCTGGAGTAGCCAAATGTTTTGATGTGTAAGGTCATGGTACATTGATAACCATATTATTTTAGCAAAATCATCACTATCAAATATTTGATTTGTTCTTTACCAAAAGCTATACCCTTGACTAGTTAGTTCTTCATCATGGTGAATCCACTACCATATAATGGTTTTTCCGAATGCCTTTACCACAAGCCATTTTCAAGTGGCTAGCCAACTCTTCACACATCATATGGTGAGTTATTACCATACAAACTTGCATAGCAGTCAACTATAAACGGATTTAGATATCTTTACCATCCGCTTGCTCACGGATAGCCAATCCTTTTGTAACCATGGTGAGATAACCTATTGGTGCCACTCAAAACCATTTATTTTTAACCTTTTGTTTCAAAAATATTTATCACTTAACAAAAGTTTCTTAAAATCATTAACTAGTTTAAACCGCTAAGCAGTACTTTGATGAAAGTAACGTTTGATCATCAGCATTTGAATAAAAGCACCGATATATCAAAAATTTATTCAATTAAGATTCATACCGCTATTCATCATCATCACCATAGCACCATCCTGAGCAAAACAATTTTGATGACTAAAAGTGCGCTTTCATTATCTTCTTCAACTTCCATCCCATGCCCAAAGATTCTCCTCATGAGATCTCATGTAAGGGATATTCTATCTCATAACATGAATATCGCCCATCTTCTAGCTCTTAGAACATGCACCTTCCTAAAGAATCTCCAAAGAAGTAATCTCCCAATCTTCTTAGTTTTTCCAAATCTCAAATAGCATTGTTTCTTCAGCTTCAAACAAGCCAGAGATCTCCAAATAAGATTAAACCAAATCCTTCTGATGGATTGTATTCAAAATATTCTCGCACCACATGATATAAATGAAATAAATCCACTCTATATATTATATGCAATAAACTCCATAGCATATTGAACACCCTAAAGTTTCTATCTCTTTTGTGAAACATCGATAATTTCCATCCTTTGACTCTACAACTTCAAAAGTAGTTATTGGAGATTTTTTCATCTTCATTTCAACATCATCTTTAGAATACTCAAATTCTACAATCCTTAAGTAATTCCTCACTCATCATTTGTTTTGATCTTAATTCAACTTTCTTTGACGGTCAGTTGATCTTTAACTCAAGTAGCTTTGTTCTTTTCTTTTAAGCTTCCTTTTCTTTCTTCTTTCTTTCTCGAAAGATCATCATCTTTATAATCTTTGATACTATCAACTTGTTTCATAATCTTCAATGCCTTCATATAAACCTTTCATCTCAACATACTTCAACTTATTCAATCCAATATATCCTTGCTTCTTTAGATAAGCCATCATTGCATTCCTTTCCTTAGCAAGATTTGGTCTTCTTTGGTAGAGCATAAATTGAATAAAGGATCAGAATAAAATGCCAGCCTTCAAAGATTCAATTCTCTTGCAATTTCTAGTCGCTTCTCTATTCTTGGCTTCTCTTCAATTTCCTTAGCTTTCTATCCTTAGCATTCAATTCAGCTTGAAACTTTCTAGTCGCTTCCTATTCATAGCAACTTGAGAGCCCCTTATTTGTGCTAAAGTGAGCTTTTTCTGTTTCTACCATCTTACCTTTTCTTTATCTTTTGGATCAATAATGTGTTGAGAAGCTTGTGGTTGTTCTTCAAAGAACTCCCCGGAATAGTCACACCTCTGGTCTTGATAGATTTTGAAATACCTCACCGCAATTTCCTCACTTAAGTATGTTCTACCATAGGTGTATCAACTTCTTCTTGTTGTGGAATTGTTGAAGGACCAACTTCTTCATCAAAATTTAACACTCTTGGTGTAATTAATTCTTGTCGAGATATTTCTTGAAGACAAGTACTTTGATCAGCAGTACCTTGAACTCTAATGGTTTCTTCCTCAGATTTCAATATTAACCTCGCTTCAAGACTTGAGGTTAAACATCAAGATTCGAGGTTCAAATTCTCTTCTTCATTCAAATTTTATCTTCCAATTTCCCACCAAATGAAGATGATTGTTGTTGAACCTTTCTGCCTTTGGTTTTCGTCTTAAATTGCCTAACCGGCTTGCCTTCTTTGAGACTTGACCCATAAACGATGATGTGGAACCAAAGGCCGCATAAAAATTCTTGAGTCTTCTAAACTTGCTTCAAATTTTTAATCTCGAGTAGCCCGATCTTCAAAAGATTTCTTCAATCTTGTTAATTCTCTTGATAAAGCATAGTTGTTTAGAGTTGTACCCTCAGGCTCCATAGCTTCTTCATCTCCTCTAGTTGGTGAATGTTCTTCTTGTTGAGAATCAGAACAGACTCATGGAGATGGTGGAGGTGAAACGCAACATCTTCTTGAACTTCGCATCGCTGGCAAAGCATCTTTGTGATGCGCACTTGAGATGCAACACTTTGAAGCAAGCATCTTCTCGTAAAGCACCTTCGTATAAAGACCTTCTAAGCAAGCATCTTGAGTAGCGCATTCTTCGTAACCTGCATCTTTCTCTCGGCATCACTAGCTTCTCATCTCTAATAGCTTGAACAACCTCCATCATTGAAGTAGTCATGGGTATGCCTTCCAAGGAATAGATCACTTTCTCTTAGCCATGAAAGTGAAAATCTTGGCCGGGTTGTACCACAACAAAAGACGGTAGGCTTTGGTACATCCGCAGTTGTTTGTTCAGAACACTGAATAAACCTTGGATACATCAACCATCTTGAACCATGAGATATGTGTAAAAGCATTCCATCTAGGATTAGCCTTGAAAAGTTGAAAATGCGATTTGTAGCCAATCCCACTATAGTAGATGCTATAGTTAGACCCAAATTGTTCCCATGATGTACTTTAGCACTAATACAATGGCAATACATGAACTAAATACCTGCTGGGACAAAATATGGTTTCTGAATGTTTGTTCAGCTAAGGACCCTTCATATCCAATGTCCTAAATGTATCCCAAATCGGCCTAAGCTTATCAAACTAACATCCCCTTTCTTCATCATCAAAATAAATCCTCAATAATTGAGGCTTCAAGAATCCTCACTGTAAGATATAACTTTTCACATACACATCATAACATTAACACAAGGTAGCATAAGATGGAATTCTAGTGATAGAAAGTTAGAGGTTTAGGGAACTTAGTGAGAGAAAGTGAAAGATATTATTATGAGCTCCAACTCTCTACCTTGGGAGGTAGAGAGTATTTATAGTCTTACATAAAACGCCACACAACGGCCGTGGATCGCATACAGTGGGTAAAGACCCTCATCAGTCTCGCCCACGGTGTTACTTAACTAAATACTACTTAACTTAATATTACTATGACTCACGAGCATTTCTAACGATTACATATACTTGAGGTGACCTAATTCTTTAATACCTGAATTTCTAATTCCTAACAATCTCCCTAGGGAGGTCACCCCAATCATGCACTAAAATTACATTGAATACAAACTGATATGACATTAACAATTGTTCTTGCATTCTTGATGTAGTCCTTTGTTCCTAAGCTCAGTAGTCATTGATTCTTCACATTGCATGTTTGGTTACTTCCAAGCGGAGGTCTATTCATCGATCCACGATAATAATTTGCCGCTTTTGGGATCACTAGTAGAAAATCTCTGAGACATCCATTGTGGTGTTGGTATTATGTGATGTTGTGACATTCGAACCGACATGCTCACATTCTAGATCATGATATATTCTCATCGAGTAGCGAAGCATTTGTTGATTCATGATATTGGCAGCACAGCCTAGCGTAAGCATGGAGTAAAAATATCGCAGTCATTGATGCACTAATCATGATTTCTTTGAGATGAATGTTAGGTGAGCACGCGGCTATGGATTGACCGCTTCATTCCATCACCGCAACGCCGGTGTACCTCGCATAAGACAAGCAGCAATAAAGCGCACAGAAGTGTCTTTGAACACTTTCGATGAATTGAGGTACACGGCCCACGGTTCCCCGCTGATCGTAAGCAAGTACCGCTTCAGGATCGTGTATAATTCAAGGGAATTTCCTGAATGACAGGTTTCGCACGCTCTAGCTGTTTCAAACCGAACGCCTCAAAGAAGACAACACGGAGTGAAAGAACAAATAATTACGCCCATCGATTGATGAAAAGAGATTTAAAAACAATCGTGTATTGCTCAATAGAAATTGTTTTTGCAATATAACGAAGGTTTTAATGAAAATCAATTATCAATCATAAAACACCTTTTGATTTGAAAAATTAGTACACGGTCAACATGCTAATGAAAAGAGTTTTAAAGCACAAAGACCGGTTTTTCAAAGGTATCCGGCAATCCATAACCTGAACCGTGATTGATTCAAAAGAATGAATCGCCCCATTGTTTCAAGCTCGCTTGTCACATGGTTGATCTATATAATAGATCTCACATGCCACCTACCAGGAGCTTGTTAGATGTTGGCTCCGGAAGGCTTTCCATCTTCATTGTGAGTATGTTTGCATATCACTCAGATGTTCTGGCAATACCACAAGGATAATGCGTAGGACTCAAGATATAATCTCTTTTTCCACATTGTGTGAAACAGAGAGTCTTCATTGAAAGTGTCCTAATGAGATTTATTGATGATCTCGTGGCTCTAGACTCAATTTGTGCATATTTGGATCCTATATCGAGACTAGGAGAGGGTCTCCTCCTTCAATATCAACAATCTCTAGGAGAAAGTCGATAGATAATGTAGGTTCCCTGTGAGAATGAAACAAGTCCTTTTAAGAGGAACTTGAGTGGTTTGGGAAGTTGAGTGCAAAGGCGGCCCGGGTCCATGACGCCTTGTCTTCATACCGATGGCACCAGCAAGTATATATGAATGAACCCTTTACGCCTCTAAGGTTGAATAAATGGAGGGCTATTTGTTTTCACCCTTTTCTCATTCAATTCTTTTAATTCTTCAACCCCTTCTCAGGCTTACCGAGACTTCATAACTAGAACTTTGTTGGGTTTATTCCAAAGACATAGCTCAGCCTTAGTCCGCACTCTTCCCATATCTCATTTTTCTCCTTTTATCATCATGCCTAATGACTTCTACACTAACTAGTGAATTGTCCCCGGTAGATCCCTCCTGCTCAAGGATCATGGGAACCAATACCTAACCTTATCATCCTTATATCACCGTACATAATGTAAGGTTGGTCGGTCTATTTGGTATTGTTCATCTGCCATTGGATCCAATTGAAAACCATTTGAAAGTCAATTTAGATACTTGTGATATATTATCAAAGCATTTTGTACTCAATTGTTTTTGATATTTTAGACAGAACTCCCCTCAACATGTGCATCAAGTATTTGAAAATGTTTTGCACACGGAGGCAAGAGAAAGAATTAACTTCTTTGATTACCATTTTCTAAAAGATATCAACATCACTTCTCTAATCAAATCAAGTAGATAAAGCATTTTGGGGAAGGATGAGGTTTTCATGATTTTGCTCCCTCAATATGTGCCTCGAGATTTGAAAAGAGTTTTGCACATACTAGAGGAACCCGACTTGAGATAAGTGATCACGTGTCAAATCATTGTGGTTTAATATAGATGCTCCCCCTCAATGTGTGCATGGAAAATTTGAAATCGCTTGTCACTTCGGGAAGGAGCAAACATTGTAATCACTTAAGAAACCATTTATCAATTATCGCTTTAAATCCATTTATCACACATTCTCCCCGAATTATCAAATCATTTGACACTAAATTGATTTTGAAAGCTTTTAAGGAGAATTGTGACTTGATTATGAAAGCGCTTTTAACCGATAAGGATCTGATGTTGAGATTTTAAACTCCATTAGTTAAACATGCATGTACATCTTTTGAAAACAATTTAATGCCAAATAACTTTTAATTTAATTGAAATCATTCTCCCCCTCAATCAATGACATAGGTTGTTGATTGAGATAGAGATTTTGACAGATAAGTCCTCGATGATTATCAAAAATAGAGACCGAAGTTATTTTTCAAAGCATTTAGTTTTCAAAGAGATAAATGTTATAGAATCGAGTATGGAATTTGAAAACATGGTAAAACATGGCTCGTTTTTCTTTAAAAAAAGCCGTTATGCCATCGAAATGACAATAAACCATGGTTTCTCTTTCTCCCAAAAATATATTTTTTTGATTTTTGATTTTTGATTTTTGATTTTTTAAATTCAACAACATCTAAAGTCCCGTGTCATTCTTTGAATGACAGACAAAGACCGAGATATAATCGAACCGAGAAAACATGACAAATTGACAAAATTTTTTGAAGATTTTTCGATTTTTATGAATTTTTGAAAGTTTTATATTTTTCTATTTGGTTTTATAGGTTTTATAATTTTGTATTTTGCTTTTGGATAAATATATACAAAGATATAGATGAAGGAAAGACCTTTACTCCTCGCCTTCCTCCCCGAAGACGCTTGAGTGTTTCGTTGAAGGCTTTTCGCCAAGTCGAGGAAGAATAAACTCAAACGCTCTCTGGAAGAGCTTTGGTGAAGATGTCCGCTAACCGATATTCTCGACAACAAAATAGAGTTCCACCACACTTTTCCACTTGCTCCCCGATGAAATGATGCTCTGATGTCACCGTTTTTGCTTGAGTGTTGTACGTTGTTGCATGAGAGAGCAATAGTACTTTTATTATCACAAAGACAGAGGGATTATGTTGAATTCAAAGCCATAGTCAGATAATTGAGATCTCATCCAAAGGATTTGAGCACAACAAGATGACATGGCCATGTATTCAGCCTTTGTAGAGGAAATAGAAGTACTCATTTGCTTTTTTGAAGACCAGCTCACAAGCTTATCACCCAAAAATCGAAAGCACCTCCATGTCTTCAACGTATCTTGACATCCCGCATGATCAAGATTCCATAGGCGTTAGTGACATACTCGTGTTCTTCGACCAAAGAGACCCATATTGATGGTTCCTTGGAGATACCGAAAGACCGCAACCGCTTCAAGGTGCTTTTTAGTAGGCTTAGCCGGTATCAGTCGACACATAAACAAATAACAAGAGTCCGGTCTACTAGAGGATACATCGGGATCCAATCATACTACGATTTTTGTTTGGTCACATGATCCCTCGAGCGGTCCTTCAGTTTGGTTCGATCAATCGGGAGTGACGAGACAGGTCACTTGAATCAATTCCAAATTTCTTTAAGATCTCAGTTGCATATTTAGATTGATTTATGAAAATGCCTGCGGGACTTTGTGAAATTTGTAATCCCAAGAAAATGACATTTGTCCCATCATTGACATTTGAAATTTTGAACTCATCATTAGAAAACGATACATTCCATTGGGTCGGCCGAAATAATATCATCAACATAAATTTGAACATGAATTAAATGTTTGCTTACTTATCAACTCGCTCCTTTGCTAGATAGAAGAAACTTTGACAACGTATCATACCATGCCCTTGGAAAACCATAAAGGGCCTTCGATAAACGCGAGTAGGATGCTCTTGATTTACAAATCCTTCAGTTGGCCGATGAGACGACTTCTTTAAGATCTCCGCTCAGAATGCCGTCTTTACATCCATTTGATAGACTACCATGTTCTTACTTGCAGATTAGCCAAAAGATTCTAATTGCCTCGATTCGAGCCATGAGAGCAAAAGATTCTTAAAAGTCTATACCCTCCTCTTGACGGTATCCTTTAGCAACTAATCGAGCCTTGTTCTTCAACACATCACCATGCTCATCAAGTTTCACTTTGAAGATCCATTTTAGAGCAATAATCATAGCACAACTGAGCGGTACTAATTCCCATACATCAAGTCGATCAAACTCATGAATTTCTCCTTGCATGGCATTGAACCAGCTATCTTCATTCATGGCAGTTTTAACATCTTTTGGTTCGATCTTAGAGAGTACGGAGTTGAAGAAGCACCATAAGGCATCGGTTGCAAGTTGTTTCCGTGTGGATACGGGACGAGAGGGATTTCCAATGATGTTGTCTAATGGATGATCGTGAGTCCATTTTCTGAGGTGTTCATGTGGTAGTTGTTGAGGGATTGAAGTAGCAGAGTCGATGTCTCCTGAAGAAGATGGTTCTGATGAAGATTCGGGAGCAAATATGTTTTCAAATGGAGCATCTTCAGGAGTAGCAAAGGGATTAACTTCATCATTGATGCGAAAATTTCCATGATGTACATTTGAAGAATGATGATTTGTTGATGAGACGAAGGATCGCCAGGCTTGACTTAAAGATATTGAGACCGAGGGATTGACTTCATTCAATGGAATATGAGCGCCTCTCGTTGTAGGGATCAACACCTCATTAGTACTCTGATCATAAAGTTCATCAAACATAGGATCAAACAATTTCTTTAAATCATCTTCGGATGGAGGTACATATGGAGTTTCTTGAGAAGAGTTTGGAACAAGGGATGAACCAATTGGACTGTTTTGAAGTGCGGGTCCGTGAATCGAATTGTTCAGAGCCATTTGACCTCACTCATCAAACGTAACGCGGAATTGTTTCCATGATGTTTCGGTTCTTTTGTTGTAGATTCGGTACCCCTTTTTTTTTGGTGCATATCCTACAAATACTCCAATGTCCGCTTTAGCTCTAAGTTTGCCTAAGTCTTGACCCTCATTAGTTGGATAGCACAATGCCCCAAACACACGAAGGAAAGAGAGATTAGGTTTCTCATTGTGGACAAGTTCATATGGTGTCTTTCCATGAACAGGGTGAATCAGGGAACGATTTTGTGTGTAGCATGCAAGGGCAATAGCTTCACCGAGAAACATTGGAACTTTGAGTAAATCAAGATTGTTCTAGCGGCTTCTACAAGAGTTCGATTTCGCTTTCAACTACACCGCTCTGAGGAGGAGTTCGTGGAATACTTCTTTGATGGCTGATTCCAATGCTTTCATAAAATTCACTAAGTTGTTTGTTAACAAACTCGGTTCCATTGTCTGTCCGGATAATTCTGACGGTTTTGTTAAGTCGAACCCGCAATGCTTGATGAGTTTGATGATGATATCAAGAGTTTCATCCTTTGTCCTTAAGAACTTGACCCAAGTGAATCTAGAGTAATCATCAACTATAACTAACACATATTTCTTCCCAAAGATATTCTCCACTCTCATTGGTCCACATAAATCCATATGAATTGTATGAAGAACTTCTCGTGTGAGAGTTAGTAGGTTTTGGTTTATGGGCATACTTCTTGCTTTTTCCCAATTGACATGCGGAACAAAGATGATCCTTTTCATACTTTAGTCGAGGTAAACCTACAACTAAGTCCTTCTCGAGAGATCATTGATGGTGCCGACGTTCAAGTGATTGAGACGTCGATGCCATAACCATGACTTTGTTTTTGAAGCCTTTGACAACAAGCAAATTGGAGAAGACTTCATCATATCTTCTATAGAGATGGTGTAAAGATTTGAACCACGAAGTTCCTCTTAAAGTTCCTTACCATCAAGTTCTCTAACAAAACAAGTATGTTTTCTGAAGGCTACTTCTAGATCGAGTCACAGAATTGACCGATAGAGAACAGATTATGACCAAGACCTTCCACATAGTATACTCTAGATAACACTATCACCAACAACATAATCACCATAACCCTTAATTGCACCGAAATGATCATTACGAATCTAATCGTCCCATGAATTTGCTCACGGTTCATGAGCGCGACCGTCTCCGGTATATGCTTGGAACAACTGAGTCCAAGTACCACGTAACGATTTGAACGACCTGCAGCTTGAACACGCATACAAGAATGGATAATCGATAATTGGGATCCCCATGCAAGAATGGGTTCCACTTGGTTAGTAATGCGAATTGGAACACCCACATCGTAAATAAAACATCCATATCGAAGTAGAAGCAATGGAATCATTGGGAATAGATGCAATGTGGTGTCCGATTTGACCTATTCAAAGTATGTTCACTTCTTAAGGGAATAGTTCTACCAAGAGGCATCCATTTTCTAGTGGGCATAATCTTAGCGAGAGCAAAACTGATTTTTCTTATGGCCAAAAGGTATCCAATAATAACCTATCTTTATAAAAGTTCTTCCCGTGGTTTTCACATTTTCTAACAATCTTCGCTTTTGCCTTTTTGCCTTATTTGCACGATTATTAGCATTAACAATTTTAACTGGGCATTTGACAAAGATTAGACAAAGCATTCACACCACATTCATGATTAGCAAATGTAATTCAAGCACATCATTACAAGGTTTGCAAATAGTATCGAATTGATTAATTACAAGCATTCTAAGGCTAATACTAGAATCAACACGATTCGCTTTATTCAACTCAAGCTTAAAGTTCCTAGATTGGTCTTCTACTCTCTTCCAATGCACATTCTTAGCTTGCAAGGTCCTATCATTCCTTGTATTGTCTTGAGACTTTGACCTGCTCGCTTTAAAGTCACCGACATTCCTGTGAGGGAATGGGAACAATAGTTGGTTGATCTAATTTTTGCATTCCTGAACTTGATGTGCAAGGATCTCAAGTACTAGAAGGCACATTAGTGTATACTTTCTTAAGACTGTGATTTGAGCTTTTTGCGGGCACACTAAAGTTCACTTTCTTAGCACTAACATATCCGAATCAACTACTTGAAGGCACATTAGTGTTTCCTTTCTTAAGACTGGGCATAGAACGGATTTCCCGCTTGGCACTAGGCATAGAACAAGGCATCACAGCCTTGCCTTTTGCACCTAAGGTTAAGGATTTGGGACATGTTGCAATTACACATTCTAGCAACTCTTGAGATCGTTTGGCCCGGAGGCAAGCAAACCTAATTTCACTATCAAGAGGTTTGTTAATGAAATCCTCTTCGACAATCTCACGGAGACATTCTAGACTATCCTTAAGGTGAGCACAAGATTCATGAAAAGCATGTTCATTATCCCTAAGATGAGGAGGAATATATTTAACTTTCATATTATATTTGCAGTCTAAGGGTGACTTTGAGACAACATTCTTATTGAAAACAAGTGGCAGTTTCCCATTTCCTTGACTTCTCAGATTCTCAATTTCCTTTTGTAAAGACGTTATTTTTCGTTGTTTTGGTCACGGGTGACTTTTATTGAATCATATAACTCTTTAAAATGTCGTTTAACTTTTTCATTTTCTTCTAGAAAACTCTCGTTTTCCTTTTGTAAGGCATCAACTAAGTTTTGAAGATGAAAAGTTTGAGAATTCTCAGAATCTAAAGGAGGAGGCATTTGGGAGCCTGTCATATTGTTCGTTTGACCCTTTAATTGAGAGATTTGGGCTTTCAACTTTCTCGATCGTGTTGCAATGAGCTTGAATCTGTTCATCACGCTTGTTAATTTGAAAACGCATCAAACTCGAGCATCCGAGGATGTCTTGATATTTGAAGTTTTGACATTTTCTTTAAGATGTTGATATTTTAGTTGTAAATTAAAATGCTCAACTTCCAGTTTAGAAAAATGTTTAACCAAATTGTCGTGATCATCCAGTTCAATTTTCTCGCTTAGTTCAGAATTAGTTTTTTCAAGCTCAATGACACGATCATGGGAGACTTTCAGTGCAACCGATAATTCATGAAATTTGGAAGCATTAATGGAACAATTGTAGCAAAGGAAAACACATCTTGAGTAATACATTCAGAAATCAAGTTCTCATTTAGTGTATGCAAGTTCTTCCTCTCAATCTCATTATATTTTAGTGCTCGCCCATAGTCACTAACTTCAACTATCATTGCATCAAATTCCTTTTCCATTCCCTTAATATCAATTTCTATCCCCTTTTTAAGACTCTCAAAGTGATCTTTTAGAAGTTTAAAGAAAGGCATGACCTCGGTTAAATAACATTCTTTCATTTGCTCAAAACCCCTTTCTCCTTCCGTAATACCAATGGGTGTGATCCTTTTCTTGCAAGTTTTCTCAAAATCAACAAATAGTTGAAGTATAACATATGGGCTAATTAAGGTCTTGCTTTTAGTGGCAATTGTTCTAGGAACAAGATGCATTGGTGTATTAGGAGGATACACAAGCTTTAGGCATTTTCCAAAGAGGGGGGTTTGTTTCAACAATATTTTCACTTTTGCTTATCTAAATCCATTTTCCAAAACTTGTTCGAGTCAACAATGTCTTAGGTTTAAACATGTTCAAGGAAATCCAGTTTTCCTTCTTGTAATCATGGGGAGTGATCTTTATTTTCTTCTCTCTACATTTAGGATCATCTAATTTCTTGTTCATCTTTTCCTAGTGACTTCATCTGATTTCTTATCTTCCTCAGTGCACTCAATGCAACTAGGTTTCTGTCTAGGTTTAAGGATTTCATTGCCATCATAAAGAACCTTATGAGCATTTCTAGCCCTTTAAATGACCTCTGGATTTGGTTCCTCAACAAGGGAATGCTATGCTTATCGCTAGGACCTATGCTTAGTGATCATGTGAGCAGAATGGTGTTCCCTTGTATGTACAACTTGTTTTCAAGTTTGTTTTTCAAAGTTTTCAGATTAGAAAAATCTTTCAAGAGTTTTGATTCCTTTGCATTAAATTCTTGCTTAAGCATTTTCACATTTTCTTGAAGTTCTTGTTTTTGCTTAGCAGCTTTAGAAAGCTTTTCTTGCAAGGAATTTAACTCTTGTTTTAATACTTCTCTAAAATTACTTTTTCTAATGATTGTACGCATTTGGTCATCCATTTCTGCTCACGAGTGGTCAACTCAAATTTAGCACGTTGTTCATAAATAGCAACACGCTCTTTATAGGCATTTAGTTCGATATCATAGACTCATCGTAAGCAATGGCGGTGTATTCATCAAAAATATAGTCATTGTTGACCGCAGGAGATGCATCACTTGGTACAACTTCACTTTCACTTTGTTTCACATATTGATCATATGGGACAACATTGATATTACCCATATTTTCAATATTTGATACAATAGTTTCAGTTGATTGTACTTTGTCATGCATCTTTTGCACATCAGGATCATCGTATAGTTTTAGTACCTCTCGAGATGAGTTTGTCTCTTTGGATACTTTGTGGTGAAGAGGATACCTTGGGAGAAACCATTGGAGAAATGCTAGCCATAAAGATTGTGTGTGCAGTAGGTCCATCATCCACATCGAATCGTATGCATCACAATCACGACTTGAAAGGCATTCGATGATTGTGACCTATCTCCTGAATAGGTCGCTCATCCACATCGCATCATAGGTCTTGGCATTGCTCTCAGCAAGAAACAACAATTCCTCTTCATCCAAAGTAGCACCATTATCCCGAGCTTGCACAAGCAAAGATCTTATCTCTCAAGTAATCAAGATTCTCGTGGACGCTTTGGAGCTGTGCAGTTCCTTGCAATGTGTCCCTCACCACCACAATTATAACATTTGATCAGCTTAGCTTGACCTTGATTACCATTCCTTCCTCGATTCTCGATTAACAACATAACCTCTACCACTCCACCTCTTCCTCGATCATACTGTTTTTCGAACCGTTGCACCACGATCCTCCCATCTTAACAAGGAGCTTGATTGTGTGGGTTAGATGTCGTTCGAGGTTGTTATTGGTTGGTGAGAGAATTCATGTTTTGACTAATGTAAGAGCTAGTTGATTAATGAAATTACCCACGTGCATCAGATCACTTGTTTGAACATAGGAACAGGAATTAGTTTGTGATTACCATTTCCCATGGGTATGACTTGTGAGGCTTTGGTTGTGATTCCGATGTTTGAATAGAAGGCAGCTTGAGTCATTGAGGAGCTTGTCTCTCCTCGTTGGTTTTGAACTGATTAAGAACCAATTTTTCAAACATAGCATGTCTCTCATTCTCAAGGAGGAAGGCATAGAGTTGCTCATAGTTTGTATTCTTCAATCCTTTAGTGAGCTTCACGGAGGTGACAAACTTGTGCCATTCGGGATTCATGTTGTTCACAAATTTTGAGTTCAAATGAATGTTAGGCATAGTCATTCTGATGTTCCTCATGTCATTAACTAACTTATGAAATCTCACATAGTACTCATAGACACTCTCATCCGGTTTCATCTTGAAGTGTTCAAATTCATCATACAGTTGTGATTCTCTGTCTTCCATAGTTAATTCGAACTCGAGAAGCATCTTGACATTATCCCATATTGCCTTTGCTTCGTGTTGTGATTGATCGCTTGTAGATGTCTTTAGGAAGACCTTGAAGAACAATGTTGAAGCCCGATATCAAGATCGAATCTCTTTTCCTCCTTATCATCAAGCTCATCATACATCTTTGGTCTGTCCATTCCGTAAATCGGAGTTCCATCTTCAGCAGTATCAAGTACATCTCTAGTCGTCTCAACTCGATACGGTCCTTCATCAATGGATTTGAGAATGTTGACACCATTTTCCTTTCCAAGGCAGTAATAATCTCGATCGAGCCCAAGAATCGAGTCACCATAAGCATGGGTGGACGAGTATCCGAACCAACCGCTTGAACATCCTCTACAACAGTGGAGATGATAGTAGGAACGTTGGTAGACATGTTAACAGATTATACGGGATTTTATAACTCTATGATTAAACCGAGAAATAGATTCTTTCACGGAATTTTACTAAATCAAGAGAAAACCGTAAACAATCACCCAAGTCGCTAGAAGATAATGCACCAAGTCGCTAACACCTAATTCGCTACACCCCCAAGTCGCTAAAGTCCCAAGTCGCTAGACAAATGCAAGTCGCTAGTAACCTCGCTAAGCCTCAAGTCGCTAGCAAAATTTTGGCAAAGAATTAAGCACCAAGTCGCTAAAACTTCAAGTCGCTAAAGAGCAACTCACATGCACCAAGTCGCTACCACTGTCGCAACCGTAGTGGAGAGTCCACTACTTGTACTGTTAATCGCTAGGTCTAAGTCGCTAGCTCCAAAACCGTAACTCGCTACAAAATTGTGAAGCAAGTCGCTACGAAGAAAGAGATCCATATATCAAGTCGCTAGCAAGAAAAACCACATAAACATCACTTTTCAATCCAAAACAACCCAACCAAGATGATTCAAGCTTACCAAATGAAAACCTAAACACTTGTGATGATTCTAAACATAAAAGTACTAACAAAATCCAAGCTTTAACACAAGAAATCAACCAAATGATGCAAAACCACTAAACTTTTTCAAACTCAAAAACCACCTAAAACCACTAGAAATCCAAAGATGTGCAAGATATGATCTAACCATGGCTCTTGATACCAATTGTAGGATATTTGATTTCACATACACATCAAACCATAACACAAAGTGGGCGTATATGTGGAATTCTAGAGAGAGAAAGTTAGAGGTTTAGGGAACTTAGTGAGAGAAAGTGAAAGATATTATTATGAGCTCCAACTCTCTACCTTGGAGGTAGAGAGTATTTATAGTCTTACATAAATCGCCACACAACGGGTCGTGGATCGTGCATACAAGGGGTAAAGACCCGTCCGCCCTCCCACTTGTTACATAACTAAATACTACTAACCTAAATATAACTATGACTACGAGCATTCTAACGATTACATATACTTGAGGTGACCGACTCTTTAATACCGGGAATTTCTAATTCCTAACATCAAGCCCAAGCTCAATCCCAATAAATTGGCTCGAAACTCATAACAAGCCAAGATCAAGCTTTTGATAGCTTGGCTCTAGTTTTATCAATAAGCTTTTTATCGCCTAGTATATATATATTTTTATATTAAATTCACATAAGTAACTAAGGGCCAATTTGAATATTATTCTAATTATAAGGATTTTTCATAAAGAATTATTTAATATACTCTTGAAGGACTTTTATATGGTAAATAAAGTTGTACTCCCTCCGTCCCAAAATAATTGGCCTCATTTGACTTTTTGAAGTCTTAATTTCTCAGCTTTGATCCTTAGTATTTTTGTATGTGTTATGTAATACTTGATGAAATTTACATCAATGAAAAAACATTTAAAAGACAATTCATTCATATATTTTGCATCAATTATTATATAGCATAAATAAAAATATTTAA
>OU343218.1:196696759-196855779 GCA_910596185.1 Chrysanthemum makinoi | reverse complement strand
TTCTCTAGCTTACCAGTTAAGTTTCTTCAAAATCATACTCAATAGTGTCTTCAACCGCGTGTTTGTTGTTACCAAGTGCGCGTCAGGATCACGGTGAAGGTTGGCTTCTGCTGACCCTCGGGCAGCCATTTGTTCTTGAGCAAATTGTTGTGCAGCGTGTTGAAGTCGAAGAATTTGAACTTCTTCTGTATGATTTATCGGTTGCTCTTCATCACTTTCGAGCTTTCATCATATGGCACAAATGCAGTCTTTCCTTTTGCCATGTGACTATTGGACTAGGAGCTTTTGAAATGTGATGGAGTCATCCTTTGCGATTTGAGTAGTGGACCTCTTCGATGCGATTGTGTATCTTGAGCTTCGTCGGTAACTTTCTTTGTGGTTCAGTGTAGGAATAGGGCGGCTTCCTTGGAGGAACTTTCTTCCTTGGAGTAGGTTTCCTCTTTGGGACTTCTTTGACTCTCTGTGTATTACTTCGGCACTTCCTCTTCCGGTTCTCGGTAGGAGTTCGAGAAGGCTTTTCATCGAGATGACCAACTCTTTCCTTCGCTACTTGATACCTTTGTATGTTTCAAGCTTTTATTTCATTTGTCGAGAGGTGATCGAGGCCTTACGGCACCTTGTTTCTTTGTTGTGCGATTCCTTGATTCGATGAAAGGATAGGTTCGGACAACCGTCATTGATTATGAGGTCATGAGCCTCTTGGGAATATCGAGTTAAGTCCAAGTGCTCTCTGGATCAAAAGCTTGGTGTATCCGACAAAGGGAATCTTTGAGCCAAGTTTCTTGTGAAATGTCATCATGTCATCCCAAATCGATTGCTTGATTTCAATGTCCTTCTTGTTGATCAATGACCGAAGACTGCGGTTTCATGAGCTTGGGATGCTCGCCCTTCTTGTCACGACCGAGAGAGCAGACTTAGTGATGATGATGTAGAGGGTTCTCCACGGTTGAGGAATGTTCTTAGCTCCACGTGAAGTGCTTGTTAATAATTCTGACGCTTCATCATGTAATATCAAGTAAAATGCGAAGCTGTCTCTTGTGAGGTGTGGCAAAGAAGTGGGTTGTACGATGGAATGATAAGTACATCCGTATAAGTGCAGGAGTGATAGTGTGACTTGTTTGTGATTAAGTTAATCCTTTGTCAGCACTTTGACCGGTGATCCTCTGCATAGAATCCCGAATTGTTGAATGTAGATTTACAGGCGTAGCGAGTGTGAGCATGATACGGTAGGGATGATTCCTTAGAATATCCACTGCGTAGAGACAAGAAGATTCTGAGCATGTGAGGGTGTCAAAGTCAACCCTAAGGTTGTTCTTTCCTATCTTTCTCGGATAACCCTACGAAGATATCAACAATTGTAAGAACACGATGCATCCACATTCATTTGTTCGGCCATATAGTGATCACGAAATAACATTAGCCAAAAGAACCAACATATCGAAAGACATAATGTTAGTCAACAAAAGATCTTATTGTCTAGTTATTGAATATGCAAGTGTCAATGATTGTTCTGAGTCCTAAGTCACTTGTTTGTCCAATAGTCCAATGACGTTAGTGAAATGTTTAGTGAGTTAGTTAACTTTAAGTTTTAAAGTTTATGTTATCACTTATTGTTACAATCATATCAAGCGTTTAAGTATATTAGTGACATTATTGGATTCGTGACGTTATGATAAGTTTATTAACAAGTTTGTACGCGTAACAATTCATAATGAAGGTCAATCAAGGCATAAGTAGAATTGGCAAAGTTAGCGTCTTGATAATGACATACTGGCGTGAGCGAAAATTTTATCGCGTGAGGATCTTAACAGCGTAAGAAATGTTGCAGTAAGGAAAAGGGACCTTATCGTGAGAGCTTACGCAGCGTGGTATTTATACCTTCGCGGCGTAAGCTTACTAAGTAAGTAGACCTTATCGCGTAGAGGTCGCTTTGTTTACGCATATCCTTCACCGGGATCACCGTAGTCCCATTGTAGAACCTTACGCGTAATAGTTATCGCGTGGATTATTCTTCGTAACATTTCTGGCGTGGGTAATCCTTATCGTAGGAATTCAAATGACCTTGATTAGAATTTTGAAGTAGCAAGCTGAAATAAATTCATCAAATCATAAATATTAACACAAAATTCATTTTAACAACAAATCATGGCATGAACATTCGTTAAACAGTTATGAGTAGAAAGTCATATGCAGAGGTCAAAACCTAAGGGTTATAGATTAGCATATAAATTCCACCATAACAGGATTTATAAACAATTTCTGGTAGTTCTAAGATGTTGTGAGAGTCTATAAACCAAGTTATAACATCTAAATGGTGGAAGAATCAAAATACCAAAACTTATGAACTTTAAACCCTAATTCCAATTTTAATCATTTAGAGTTTCTGGGTGGTTATAGAGCTTGGAAATCATCAATTCATCATCATATGAACATTACACAACAATCTTTTGACCAAAACTCTACATTTATGAAAACCGTCGACTCATAAACCTAATTTTCAAAAAACCATCAATTCGTGTTTTACGGGTGGGTTTTGAGGATGAAACTAGTATCATTGATGTTAAATACATGTTTTGACACAATCTTTTTAACCACAAACACCCTTTTATGATTTGTGTTCTTTGCACTAAGCGTAAGACACAAAAAGTGACTATATCATAAAATTAAACCGTTGGATTTTGAGAAAGATTCAAAACCATTGCTTAAAAACATGTTATAACCACGAAATCACTTACAAATTGATGATCAAAACCGATTTGTCAAGCGATTCTTAGAGTAGGATCCTTTTGGTGTAAGTATTAAATGTGATGGAATAGTTAGGTAGAGAGTGTTTTTATTAAAATGACTTTAACATTTTGGAGTTTGGTCCCTCCACCTTTTACTTTTTCATACAAAGCCATTTAACTTCCATTTTGGTTACCAAACAAAGATTTTAAGAAAGAAACTTGACGACACTCCCCTCGACTTAATAAATGATGAAAGGTTATAAATTTTAGTCAGGAGTGTCGGTTAACGAGAAAAGTTTACCACCATTGATAAGAAAACAACCGAGATATGATAACATGCAAGTACTACGGATGTTTTGAAGCGGTTAAATCTTTGTATTCTCCCTCAACACTTGATCGAAAAAAATCTTGAATTTTGAAAGATTAAGTGTTGACGGAAAAATATACTTGCCATGTTGAAAGAAAAAAATAGGATTAGAAGAATATTTTTGTTGTTTTATCGGTTTTATATTTTGTATTTTATATATATATATTTTTGAAAATTATTTACAAAAGATTTTGGTGTTTGACAAGTTTTTTAAGAGACTGCTTTAGGAGGTCATCCACCTTCTTGAGTCAAACACCTCATACCAATCTCGTGGACCAACTCATTAAACCTAGCGGGAGGCAAGGCTTTGGTGAGAAGATCCGCCAATTGGTATTCTGTACCCACAAAATATAATTCAACAAGCACTGCTCCACGGATCCTTGATGAAATGATATCAAGATCGATGTGCTTTGATTTCGAAAGTGTCAACGAAGTTGCACGAGATCGCAATGGCACTCGATTGTCGCAAAGACATCGGGATTTTCAAATACGTAACCATAGTCTTTGAGTTGTGTTCTCATCCAAATGACTTGAGCACAATATCACCGACATGGCTACATCTTCTGCTTCGGTTGAGGACAACGATGTACAATCCTGCTTCTTCGATTGCCATGACACGCTTTATCACCAAGAAATTGTAAAGCTCCCAAGTACTTTTCCGTGAGTCTAAGCATCCCGCGCGTCGGTCGGCCCTCAAAAGGCGATTAGTTCAAAACCAGAATCCTTCGGATACCAGATTCCCAAGTTAATGGTTCCCTTTATGTATCTGAGGATTCTTTTAGCCTCAGAGAGGTGGGTTTCAGTTGGTCGCGAATGATAACGAGAGCAAAGATATACGGCAAAGACAATATCGTCGCTAGTATTAGATACATGAGGGACCCAATAATAGTACGGTATTTTGTAGGGTCCACCAATTTCCCATGTAAATCAGTGTCTAGCTTCTTGGTATGAGCCATTGGTGTGGCATAGGTGTCACTGGTTTTCATTCCAAATTTGTTTAACAATTCAAGGGCATATTTGGACTGACTCAAGAAAATACCACGGGTGATTGATGAACTTGCGGTCCTAGAAAGAATGTGAGTTCAACCATCATGGACATTTCAAAAATTTTCTTCATTAGTTTTGCAAAAGCTATTGAAAACTTTTTATGTGTAGACCCAAAAATGATGTCATCCACAGAAATTTGAACAATTAAGATATGTGCCCCGTGATATTGTATAAAAAGAGTTGGGTCAACCAGAACCTTTGGTGAAATTATTAGCAATGAGGAAAGATGATAGCTTATCGTATCATGCCCGAGGAGCTTGTTTGAGACCATACAGAGCTTTGTTCAGTTTGTAGACGCGATTCGAAACTCGTGATCAACGAATCCATCGGTTGGTGACATAAACCGCTTTCTTTAAGTTGTCAATTAAGAAACGCAGTTTTGACATCCATCTGATAGACCGTCATATTCATATGAGCTGATTTTACCTAGAAATATCCGAACGACCTCAAGACGAGCAACCGAGGGCAAAAGATTCTTCAAAGTCTATTCCCTCCCCGACGATAACCCTTAGCCACCGACGCGTGACTTATTTCGATAACATTTCCTTCAAAGATCCAATTTGTTTTTCCAAATCCATTTGAGACCAATGACGAGACCCTCGTGGTCTTTCAACCGCCTCATACTTCAAGACGTATGAACTGGTTGAGTTCTTCTTGCATGGATTCAATCCAGTTGTCTTTTGTCATTGCGCCTTTGATGTTTTAGGTTCAGATTGGCGATTACGCTGAGTGCATAAATGCAATGTTCACCATCCGAGTGAAGACGCTTGTCTCGTAACGACTGGTTGATTCGGTTGCCAATAATATTTTCCAGAGGATGGTCTTTTGTCCATCTATGTGTGGAGGGTTGATGTTGGTATACATTGTGCGATTCTGAGGATTCAAATGGTTTGTTGAAGATTCCGCGACATCCGTGCGCTAGTCTCATTAGCAAAACGGGTTGAAGAACGCATTTGGATCAAAATCTGCAGGTGGGGGTACTTCATTCGTAACATCATCACCGGATTCATCATTGTTGGAAGCGGTTTGTTCAACTTTTTTGTTGGAGTCAACTGGTGGTGCTTCTTCAACAAGAGTTGTTGTAGCGTGTGTATCGTATAAGAGTATTATCGTTGAGCAAATGAAACAATGGATACACCCGAGCACGTCATCAATATCGCCACCGAACAGTGGAGCAAATAACCTTCCATTTGTTGACGAGTAAGTCGGGGCTTTGTTCACCATGATGGGGTTTGGGGAAGTTTAAGCGGTTGTGACCGGTTCCAAGTCAGTTATACTCGTAAGCCATTTCCGTAAGTTCATCAAAATGAGCATGAATCGCTTCCATCACCTCCCTTTGTTCGACGATTCCGTGATTCGAAACCTTTAGAATTATCACAAAATCCTATAAAGACTCCAATGTCAGCTTTGGCTTTGAGCTTTCCAAAGTCATCACGATCATTATTAGATAGCAAAGAGATCCAAATACATGAAAGTGTTTGAGATTCGGCTTTCTGTTGTGGACAAGCTCAAAAGGTGTTTTGTTGTGGCGTTTTGTAATCATAGAACGGTTTTGAGTATAGCATGCGAGATACAACTTACCGCCCATAAGTAACTGAAGTTTAGCATTGATTAACATTGTTCTTGCAGCTTCCACTAACGCTTGGTTTCGCTCTTCAACAACTCCGCTTTGTTCCGTAATGCGCAATAGATGTCCTGATGTCAATTCCCACTTTCTCATAGAATTCACGAAGAGTTTGATTAACAAATTCAGCGCCTCTATCCGCTTCTCGATTAGTCGAACGGTGTTTCGAGTCTGAACTTGTATTTTTGTGAGAAAGGTGATGATCATTTGTGGAGCTTGATCTTTGCTTCAAAGAAAGTAGACCCAAGTCCAGCGTGAATAGTCATCAACAATTACTAAGATGTAGCGCTGCCATTGATCGCTTGCACGCCAAGATCGGGCCACACAAATCCATGTGAAGAAGATGAAGCACATGCCGAGCCGTCGGTTCCACCTTTGAAGGAAAATGAGCACGAGTGCTTTTGCCTTGTTCACAAGTGGAGCAAAGGTGATCTTTAGAATACCGAAATCGTGGGAGTCCTTCAACTAGTTTGTGTCGAGCAAGGTTGGTGATGGTTTGAAAGTTTAGATGTGAGAGACGCACGTACCATAGCCGTGGATTTTGTTGATGTTGCCTTTGAAAGTAAGCACATGGGAGAAGAAGCAACCATGTCTTGCATAGAGATAGTGTAAAGACTTGAATTACGCGAGCCGCATAGGTCGTTTCCTTGTAGATCACTTAATGAAACAAGTTTTCTCCCTAAAGCAACCTCCAAATCTCCATCACAAAGCCGACCTACTCAAAACAGATTACGAGGCCTTCCACATAGTAAACCCTGCTTATTTCGATGTTCCCATTGACATAGTCTCCGTAGCCCATGATAGGCTGAAGTGATCATTCCTAACCCGACACGGCCAATGAACTTTGCAACAAAGTTTGATAACAGCTTAAGATTGCCTGTCATGTGTCGGGAACATCCGCTATCAACAATCCGAGAATGATCAGATCACCCGTGACGACACATACGCATTACGTGATGGAATAGAAGTAGATGTGGAACCCAAATGTTAGAGGGTTCGTAGCGCTTATAGTAGATATACAAACATCAATAGCTTTAGGTATCCACTTAAATCCTAGTGTGTTATATATCCATTTCTGCCATCTCCAACTAGTATTTGCTTTAGTCTTAGTGAATGCACTAGGTGGTACTACATTCCTAGGAGGTGAAACTGGAGCTACAGGGACAGAACAATGCGTCTTAGAATCTAAAGAGGCGGTCTACCAAGCAATGCACTTAGAAAGATTAGTGGGCCTAGAGGTATTCTCGTTCTTAGGATTCCTTAAACGAGAGATGATAGCTTTAGCAACACATTTATCATGACAATCGGAATTCATACTTTTACGACAAATAACACAAGGTGCATCGATCAATATCAAAAGTACTTAACGGTTTAGCATTCGTTACATCACTATTTCTATTACATTTGCCGAACGCAATATCTATAGTGGAGGCAACGTGAGTCTTATTCATAGTCCTAGGGTGTTCTTCTACTTTAGCATTCCTGATTGATCTTTTCTTAGGTCGCAACTTCCTATTCTTCGATGTAGTGCTCCTAGGCCGTGAAGTGCGGACGTTTGGAAAAGACGCAACTATTCCTGTTTCAGGAGAAGGAGGCACGTTAGCAACTTGTGATTTGGCAGTAGGGATTCTAGGTTCATGAGTACTAAGTGTTACTGGGGCTAATCTCTTAATGATGGTAGGCGGAAGTTGTTCATACTTTCCTAACATTTCTCTTAACTTGAAGATAGTGTGAATCGATCTTGATTTTCGACCTAACATTTCCAAAGAAAATGCATAACTTCTTTAATGTGTGCAAGATAATGATCAAGTTCATTTGATGCTTCATCACGAGTCTTTTTGAGTAAATCAAATATGACACCATATTCCTTTTAACTTTTACAAGTTCTTGTTCATATTTTGAGATTTGACACTTAAAAGACACGCTTTGATCATCCAGTTGCTCAATTTTAGGATCGAAGATTTTGCACGAACCGCGATTTTGTGTTGATAAGCAAGTTGTTGATCATGAATATCTTTTTGACACCAATTAAGACGACGTATTGCATTTGAAAGTTCGCTTGACAATCGTTTGTTTTCAACTTTTAAGGACTCGACCAAGCACATTATCGTGTTCTCAACATTTACCACAGTAATCAACAAAGATCGCAGAGATATAATCAAATGCATATGACAAAGAATTCAATAACACAACATTATGGACATCAATTGACCAGATGACATCTTCCAAGAGTCGATCAACATCTTTTCTCAACAGCTTTTACGCTTAGTGTTAGAAATAGATGTTTCGCTTTTCTCAAAACGACCTTCATTAATCAAAGTTCCTTATGAAAATCCCTTTCCCAAGACAATGCACAACTTTTCAAATTTTTAACATTTGGTAAAAGATTTTTCCGAAAAATGTCTCTTTGTTCTCGCGCTAGAGGCTTATTGAAAGTGTTGAACTTTGATTTCAAAATGATATTCTATCTCATGTTGTAAAGTTTTGAGGTCAGCCATGAAAATGTCAAAATATCTAAGAATTTTGCGATTTTCGGGTTTTGAGTTTACTTCACTGATGGAAGGTAAAGGACCATAAGTTTGTGCATAATCTGGTTTGGGATTAACATTAGAAGACTCGTGTGTTTTATGATTACCCTTGGTGTGTTAGAAGAACCGCTGGTGTGACGAAAGTGACCGTTTTGAATAGTTAAAAGGTTTGTTGTAAACAACTTTTTCTAATTTTGATCGACTCGCCTTCTGATCTAATTCCTCTTGACGCATGATATTCAACAACACTCATAAATGTAATTATCAACTTTTATATTCTGCGACCGGAAACTTCGTGATTTGGTTTGAATGATTTTATTGAAAGCTTAGGTTTGTAATCAGCAAGATTCGGTCCATATCCATTTGGATTGGGTTTTAAAGTAAACTTTTCAATGGTTGTGACCGACTCGCCATGTTTGTAAACAACAGCTTTAAACTCTTTAAGTTTGTTTTGCAAGCCGATGATTTCTTCAAGATGATCATCTATTCGCTTCGTTGAATGCTTTTTGTATGCAGAGAACTGTTTTTGACAAGTTAACAACTCAAATTTTAGCTTTTTGATTTTCTAAGGTAAGAGCGTTAATTTGCTTTTTATGTTCATGTTTCAGTTGTTCTATTTCGGACAACAAAGCATTCTTCGGCTGCTAGATCACGATCCTGCCTTTCTAAATATTTTTCGCTTTGATAAGATTTGGCAAAGGTCGCTTCAAAACCGCTTTCACGATTTTCTTGAGTTTTGAAAAAGTTGAGTTGCTTTTGTAAACATTCAAAATCCTTGGTTAACAGTGCATTTTTGCTTTTCAAGTCCTGATTAATGGCATGACATTTTTCCACTATGGTTTGTTGGTCTTGTATTAAACGAGCAAAATATGGATGAGGCAAAAGTTCGGCGTGTTCAACGTGAGTCTCAACATGATCATTATTTAGATCCTCAAGTATAACCACGAAGTCAATTTGATTATCAAGGGAAACCGTTTGGTCATCTTGATCGTCAAATATAACTACGGGTCTAGTTGAAAATCGTCGGAATGAGATGTGGACGACTCATTTTGAACATTCCGAGCCTTGCCGGATTCGTGATGTTGGCGGAGATATGAGATCGAGATAAATATGGTTTGTTCGGTACTGAGACAAGCCATCGCTGTCATACACCGGGCCTGCGGTCACTCATGTGTAACTCATGCATATTAGCCATCAACATAACAAATGCATTGGCCCCGCAAGTCCTCCATATCATCATCCGAGTCAAGATTTGCCATAAAGCTCTATTCTTTGTCCGTGAGAGTTCCACCAGCTTCATCCTTAAGAGCCAAAAGAAGAGCCTCTTTGAAATAAGCACTTCCCCTAGTCCTTGGCTTTGGGCATGCATTAGCCAGGTGTCCCTTCTCATTGCGTTGTAGCATCGAAGACCATTCAACCCATTTTGAGCATTTCCCTGCTCCACCACTTGAGCTCGATTGTTATTCCTACCCACAAAGATTAAACCCTTGACCACCGCCCATCCGACGACCATAACCACGATTCTCAACTTCAACTCGCCCATTGTTCACAAATAAAGCTTGATTCCTTGTGTTAGATGAGGAACTAATACGGTTGTTGGATTTGTTGGTATAACGGCTAAAGGCATTAGCAATCATAGCAAATCCTTGTTGCAATGCTTCAAACGGATCGGATTCCTCATTAGCTTCAATGACAAGTGCTTGAGCATTGTTGTTGTTGTATGGAACCAATTGAGTTTGTTGAGATTGAGGCTGGGAAGGATCATGTGGTGTGATTGTAGCAGTTGGTTGAGTTGCTGGTTGAGGAGAATAACCGTTTTGAGCATATAAGGCAAGTTGTTGATTTTCCGGATGTGTCGGTGGAGCAATTTGAGCACGGAGAATCCTTTCCTATCAACTTCCTTTTCATGAGGCTTCAAGTAATCGTACAACAATCCATATGTAGAATGATGCATGTTTTTCGCTTGACGGAGAAAAATGACATACTTCTCCCATTCAGACCAAGACTACTCAGGAACTTAGTATTCACCGCAATTATTGGCATGATGATGTTGTGTTTATCCAAATCATTGATGATGTCAGAAAATCGGTGATGATAGGACTCTAGTGTCTCTCCATGTTCAATCATGAAGTGTTCATAAGCCAAGTAAATTTTGGATTCCAAATCTTCCCGATTGAGTACAGATCCTTCCATAAGAAGATCTAATATGATCCCACATTTTCTTTGCGCTTTTGAGCATCAACACTACGAAGAATTGGGTTTGGTAATCCTAAGAGGATATATTCCATTGCAAGCTCATCTCCTTCATAGTGTAGAAGTTCTTGAGGATTCAAGTCTCCAAGCAAGAAAGCAATGTTCGTTTGTTCATCTCTTGGTGGAATGGCATTTGGATCTCCGGGTACAATGACATTAGGCATCTCAAATGGACCTTCCAAGATAACCTTCTTTAAGAACTTTCCATGTGGCTTCTTTAGATCACAAAACCTAAAGAACCTTATCACCCATTGATCGTAGTTTCCTGGAGTGAGCATTGGAGGTCTATCAAGTGATCCGACCTCATGAATTGATTGTTGGTTGCTTAAAGCTTCAAACATCTTTGCAAACCAAGTGGGTTCCTTCATAGTGTTCCTTGATGGATGTTGATTGAAGTCATTTGTGTAGGGTTGAACTTGAAGACTTGGTGGTGGTTGAACCATTTGAGGTTGTGGAATTGCAAAGCAGTATGTTGTTGATTATATTGTTGTTGATAAATTGCTTGTTGTTGATTCCATTGTTGATGTTGTGGACTTAGTTGTTGTTGGACGCTGAGGATGAGGATAAGTGTAAGGGAAATAGTTAGAGTATGGTGGTTGTGACATGTTGATAAACTTGTGTTGGTAAAATGGATCTTTGTAGTCGAATGAACCTTTGTTGATGAAGTATCCTTAGGTAGAAATCACAATAGCCAAGTAGCACTTATGCTAAAAACACCAAAGTTACGCCAGAACAATCAAGAGTTACGCCAGAGATTTAGCTTACGCGTAAGTTGGGAAAAGACACTAAAGTTATGCGTAGACACAAAGTTAGGCGTAGAAAGTTAGGCGTAGGATTATCTTATGCATAAGACTAGGCTTAGGCGTAAGATGAATCTTATGCGTAGGATTTCTACGCCTAAGCTTTATGCTTATGCGTAATTTTAGGGTTTTATCCCAAGTGATCTTTTACACTTCACGGTGCAAAAGATATCCAAAGTCGATTTATTTTCGAACTTATCCAAGCAAGAAAACACGAGTAAACCACTTAAAATGAAGATCAAACCAAGGATAAAGTTACGCGTAAGATTAGGGTTTTCTTACGCCAGAGACTTACTCGTAAAAATTATTTTGCCCAAAGATGTTTCTAAACCAGTTTTTGTGTGATGAAATAGCTTCAATAACACCAAAAGACACAAAAGTGTGAAACTTGATGATCCAAAGCTCTTAAAACTGTGCAGTAGGATGAAACCCTCATAATAAAAACTAGTTCATAAAACAATGATCCACGCATAAAGTTTGAAACTTTTTGCCAAAAACAAGTATTTTAACACCTTAAAACGTTGAAAGTACAAGAATCTTGGATTAAAAAGTGAAAAATCAAGTTTTTAAGCGAGCCAAAGCACTCGCTACTTTTTACGTAAGACCAAAACAAAAACTTCAAAAAACAAAAGTGTTCACCCAACTATTTGGCGATTGATACCACTGTTAGGTCACTAGTTTTACAACACAAGCTTATAAGAAAGATAGAGAGGCGATTGAACAATAAACCAAACACACACACACGTAAATGTTAGACCGGTTATACGCAGTAGGAGTATGGTGAAAGAGAAATAACTTGAACAACCAACCTCAAGTGAGGTTATTACATAATATTTATAGGCAAGGGGGCAACACTCCTACTCCTTCCCTTTCTCCTATGGGCTTGGGCCTAAGCTCATGGGCCTTCTACATAAGCTTAAGGCTAATAACAAACATAAAGGCCATAATAAGCTAACTATTACATATGAGTAACTAACACTTGAATAAGGTTTAGGAGTGATTCCAACAACTTGAGCCTATTATTTCTAGCTTAATTTGTCCTTATTGTTCTTTTATGAAGCGATTCTTAGCTTAATTTGGATATTTTAGCGAAGTTGTTCTTAGCTTAATTTGTCCGCTTAGCGATTTGGTGCTTGAGTTAATTTGTGTTCAAATACTGGGTCCTACGACTTGTGCTTACGACTTGATTCATGTACGACTTGAGGTTTAGCGATTTGCTACTTAGCGACTTTGCTTAGCTTAACTTGGTTCAAGGTTATATGCGATTTGGTTAATATTTGTTTCTAATATCGTTTTCCAATTTAAAACCGTGAAAGAATCTATTTCCGCTTTAATCATAGAGTTATAAAACCCGCGGAAATCGTAAACATGTCTACCAACGCCTACAATCATCCCCTCAGAATGCAGGACGCCTGCAGTACGGTTCGTGACACTCGCCCACCCATGCTTGATGAACCCACTATGACTCATGGGCTCAAATCTAATCTTCGGTTGTATTGTCTCGGGAAAGGAAAAATGGAGTCAACATTTTCAAGTCAATTGATGAAGGACCTTATCGCATTGAGACTACAAGAGACATAATTGACATCGCTGCTAGAGAACAATGATCTTTGATTGGATGCACTAAAGACATATGATGAGCCTGATAAGGGAGAAAAGAGATTTTGATTGTCGATATCGTGGCTTCAAACATTATACTCGTGGTCTTCCAAAAGACATTTACAAGTCGATCAATCACAACACCGGCTAGGCGCGTTTGGGACAATGTCAAGATGCTTCTCCGGTTCAACTTACCAAGGAAGACAGAAAATCACACCTGTATGATGAATTTGAGCATTTTAAGATGAAACCGTAGAAAGTGTTTATAAATATTACGTGAGATTTCACAAGCTTGTAAATGACATGAGGAACATCAAAATGACCATGCCAAATATTCAAATTAACTCAAAGTTTGTGAACAATATGAACCTAATGGCACAAATTTGTCACCTCTGGAAGCAACCAAAGGATTGAAGAACACCAACTATGAGCAATCTGATGCCTTCCTTCTTCGTAATGAGAGACATGCTATGTTTGAACTAAGGATTCTAGTCAGCTTCAAAACCAAAAGTGGAGAAACAAGTCAAATGATTCAAACGCCTACACCAATGTTGGAACTACCACCAAAGCTTCTCAAGTCATACCAACAGGAAATGGTAACTACAAACTCATTCTAGATCCATCATACAAGCCTCCTGATTCAAACACATTCATGGAAAACTTCATCAATCAACTTGCTCTCATGGTTAAACAAAATATGAATTCCTCCCACACACACCAAAATACACCTCAAACAAAGATCCAATCATAGAATCAAGCTACCGTTAGAGATGGGAAGGTTATGGTGCAACCTGCTCTAGAAAGGCAAAGATGAAAGAGGAAGAGGTGGAAGTTGGTATGTGCTAATCGAATGTGAAGGAATGTCATCAAGGACAAGTAAAGCCAATCAAGTGCTACAACGGTGGTGATGGGACATTGCAAGGAACCGCACATTCCAAACACCTCAAATGCGTAATACCTCTGGACATTAAAGTGATGCTGGTGCAAGCTCAAGATAATGGAGCGGCTGATGAGGAAGAGTTGTTGTTTCTTGCCGAGGAAATGCCAAGACATATGATTTATGTATGAACAAACAATGTAGGCATGTGACTTAATCATCCAAATGCATTTCAAGTACCATTGTGATGCATATGACTGATGTCGATGATGAACCCATTGCCAACAATCTTCATGGCTAGCATCTCACCTATGGTCTCTAAAGATCTCATCACCACAACATGGTGGTCCATCCAAAGAATCAATCATCCTCGAGATATTAAAACTATAATGATGGTTGATGAGCAAAAAAGATACATAACGAAGTACAATCTCTTAAAACTTATGATTCAGATATTGATAATGTGGGTAATAGTAATATTGTCCCATATGATCAATATGTGACAAGCAAAAAAGTGAGATTGTACCAAGTGATGTATCTTCCGCGTCAATAATGACTATGTGTTTGATGAATACATCGCATGTGCCCCTCATGACTTCATAATTAACCTAATGCCTATAAAGAACAAGTTGCTATTTATGAACAACGTGCTAAGTTTGAGTTAACTACTGGTGAGCAGGAAATGGATGACCAAATGCTATATTATTAGTGTAATTTTAGAGAAGAAGTGTTAAAACAAGAGTTAAACTCCCATAAGAAAAGCTTAAAATCAAGTATAAAAGCAAGAGCTTCATGATAATGTAAAAATGCTTAAACAAGAATTTAACGCTAAGGAATCAAAACTTTGAATGACTTTTCTAATCTAAAAACTTTGAAAAACAAGCTTGAAAATAAGTTATTGTAATGCGACAAGGAACACCATTCGCATCGCCACATGGTCACTAAGCATAGAGTCTTAAGCCATAAGCATAGTATTCCCATTATAAAGGATCCCTGACCACGAGTATGGTAAGAAAGCAAGAGAAGCTTAGGTGTAATCTATGATGGCAATGAGATTCTTAAGCCTAGGCAAACACCATCATGTATAGGAAGCTAGGAAGAGGATAGAAAATTAGATGATGAATCTAGGGAGAAAATGGATAAGAAGCTTAACGATCCTACGTGTAAAAAGAATAACATAATGATCAAACCCCATGATTACACTAAGGAAAATTGGATCTCCCTAAACATGTTTAAGCCTCAAACTCAGTTAACCCCGAACATTTTTTTGGAAGAAAGATATGGATAAACAAAAAGTTAATGTACTTGTTGAAACAAACACTTCCTTTTAGGAAAATGCACAAACTCTTGTGTATCCTCCAAACACACCAATGCACTTAGTTCCTAGATCTATTGCCACTAATAGCAAGACCTTAATCGGTCGATATGTAATTTATCAATTATTTGTTGATTTTGAGAAGACATGTAAGAAAAGGATCACACCTCTCGGGATAAGCGAAGGAGAGGGTTTTGAGCAAACTAAAGAATGCTATTTAACTGAGGTCATGCCATTCTTTATACAATTAAAATGTCAATTTAAGAGTCTTAAAAAAGGGATGGATTCAGATATTAAAGAAATGGAAAAGGAATTTGATGCAATGATAGTTGAGGTCAATGACTATGAGCGAGAATTAAAATATAATGAGATTGAGAGGAAAAACTTGCATACCTTAAATGAGAATCGATTTCGAATGTATCACTTTCGGGATGTGTTTTACACCGCTACTAATTGTTCAATTAATGCATCTCAATTTCATGAATTATCTTTGCTCGAAAGTCTCCCATGATCGTGTCATTGAGCTTGAGAAAACTAACTCTAAATTGCATGAAAATTTTAAACGGGATGATCATGATAACCTGGTGAAACAGTTTTTCTAAATTGGAAGTTGAGCATCTTGCTTTACAATTAAAATATCAACATCTAAAAGAAAATGTTAAAACCTCAAATATCAAGACATCCTTGGATGCTCCCTCAATTTGATGCGCTTTTGAAATTAACAAAGCGTGATGAACGGATTGAGCTCATTGTAACACGATCGGAAAATGGAACCTAAATTCTCACAATTAAAGGGTGAAAAGAATAATGTGACAGGCTCCCAAATGCCTCCTCCTTTAGATTCTCAGAGTTCTCAAACGTTTCATCTTCAAAACTTGGTTAATGTTTTACAAAAAGAAAATGAGAGTTTTCTAGAAGAAAATGAAAAGGTTAAACGACACTTTAAAGAGTTATATGATTCAATGAAAGTCACTCGTGACAAGAACAACGAAAAATAACATCTTTACAAAAGGAAATTGAGAATCTGAGGAGTCAGGAAAAAGGAAAAATGCCACTTGTCTTTAATGAGAATGTTGCATCAAAGTCATCTGATTTTGATCAAATATCATTGACTGTTAAATACATTCTTCCTCATCTTAGAAATAACGAACTTGTGTTTCATAACTATTTTTCTCACCTAAAGGATAGTCTAGAATGTCTCCGTGAGATTGTAGAAGAGGATTTCATAAATAAACCACTTGATAGAGAAATTAGGTTTGCTTGCATTCGAGGCCAAGCGATCTCGAGGAGTTGTTAGAATGTTTACGAGCAACATGTCCCAAATCTTTTTGGAGAAAGGTAAAGCGGTGATGCCTTGTTCTATGCCTAGCATTAAGAAAGTGAATGTTAATATGCCATCGGCCTCCGGATCCAACACTTTTCTATGCCCAAAGTTAATAAAGTGAACTCTAGAGTGCCTTCAATTAGTTCATATCCATGCAGCGTCTAGTTCGAGAATGTAAAGGTAGCTCAACCAACTAATGTTCCCATAATTCCCTCTGAGGAGTGTCAATCGCTGACACAAAGGCAAGCGGGTCAAAGCCTTCAAGCAATACAAAGCAAGATAGGACCTCGCAAGCTAAGAATGTGCAATGGAAGAAAGTAGAAGACCACCCTAGGAACATTAAGTTTGAGTTGAATAAAACGAATCGTGTTGATTCTAGTATTAGCTATAAAGCGTCTTTGTAATTAATTCAATTCGCTACTTTTGGCAAAACATGTAATGATGATTGTTTGGTTTCGGTACTAATCATGAATGTGGTATGAATGAGTTGATTAATCTTTGTTAAATGCCTGTTAAGATAGTGAATACAAAAATTCAAGCTAAGAAGGCTAGAAAGCAATGGCGAAAAAAGGTTAGAAAACATTAGAAACCCACAGGAAGGAAATTTAGTAACATAGGTTATCGGTGGATACCTCACGGCGCAAATTCAATCTTAATAAAATGTGCCCTAAATTATCTAGATCAATGCCCATTAGGAAATGGATGCCTATTGGTAGAACTATTCCTTTAAGAAGTGAACATACTTTGAGTCACGACAAATATGGACACTAGCATTGCATCTATCCTTGATGATTCCATTGTGTCTACCGTGTAGGTGTTCCAATCATCATTTACTAACCAAATGGAATCTATTCTTGCATGGGGATCCCAATTATCCAATTATCCATTCTTGTCTGTGTTCAATTCTTGGTCGTTCAAATTATTCTGGTACTTGGACTCGTGTACGTTCCAAGCATATTTGGAGACGGTCCTTTTCATGAACTTTGTGAGTAAATTCATCGGGATTGTTAGATTCGGGAATGATCATTTGATTGCAATTATGGGTTATGGAGACTATGTTGTAGGTGATAGTGTTATCTCCAGGGTATATTACGTTGAAGGTCTTGGTCATAAATTATTCTCTCGTCGTTAGGTCAATTCGTGATTCGATATAGAAGTGGCCTTCAAAAAACATACTTGCTTCGTTAGAGAACTTGATGGTAGAGAACTTTTAAAAGGAACATGTGGGTCAAATTTATACACCATCTCTATCGAAGATATGATGAAGTCCTCTCCAATTTGTTTGTTGTCAAAGGCTTCAAAACAAACTCATGGTTATGGCATCGTCGTCTCAAATCACTGAACTTGCGCACCATAAATGATCTTTGTAGAAAGGACTTAGTAATAGGCTTACCTAGACTAAAGTATGAAAAGGATCATCTTTGTTGAGCATGCCAATTGGGAAAAAGCAAGAAGTATGCCTCAAAGCCCAAACCTACAACTCAGCTTCGATTGGAAGTTCTTCATACCATTCACACATGGATTTATGTGGACCCATGAGAGTCTGCAACATTTACGGGAAGAAATATGGGTTAGTTGTGGTTGATGATTACTCTCGATTCACTTGGGTTAAGATCTTAAGGACAAAGGATGAAACTCCAGATATCATCATCAAACATAAAATATCCAAGCATTTTCGACTTAACAAAGCTGTGAGAATCATCCGAGCGGACAATGGAACTGAGTTTGTTAATAAACAACTTAGTGAGTTTTTAAAGTGTTGGAATCAGGTCATCAAAGAAGTGTTCCACGAACTCCTCAATAGAACGGTTGTAGTTGAAAAGCTAAATCGAACTCTTGTGGAAGCCGCAGAACAATCTGATTTACTCAAAGGTTCCAATGTTTCTACGGTTGAAGCCATTGCCCTTGCATGCTATACTCAAAATCGATCCCTTATCCACACTTCTCATGGAAAAACTCCATGTGAACTTGTCCACAATCGAAAACCTAATCTTTCATTCCTTCGTGTGTTTGGTGCATTGTGTTATCGACTAATGAGGGCAAGACTTAGGCAAACTTAAGGCTAAAGCGGACATTGGAGTATTTGTAGGATATGCACCTAGCGAAGGATACCGAATCTACGACAAAAGAACCCAAAATATCATGGAAACAATTCACGTTACGTTTAATGAGTGACCGATCCAATGGCTCCGGGACAACCCAGTTCTAGACCCACATCATCAAGTAGTCCATCAGCGGTTCTACTCCGTGTATACGATTCTTCGCCAACAACTCCTTATGTACCTCCTTCAGAAGATGACTTGAAGAAACTGTTTGATCCAATGTTTGATGAACACTATGAGCCAACTTCTAATGATATGTCAATTCCATCAGCAGGTTGCTCCTATCTCTGTCAATGAAACTAATCCCGGTTTTCTATATGCGTTAAGTTAAGAAGGGCTGCTGATCACTCTGTCCTCATCAACAAATCATCAATCATCAAAGTGTACATCATGGAATGGTTTACGCACCCTTGATGGAGAGAATCCCTTTGCTACTCCTGAAGATGCCCCATTTGAAAATATATTTGCGAATCATCATTAGAACCATCTTCATCGAGAGAAATCGACTCGCTACTTCGCCTTCCTCAACAACAACCTCATGAACACCTTAGAAAATGGACACATGATCACCCATTGGACAACATCATTGGAAATCCCTCTCGTCCGGTATCCAATCGCCAAACAACTTGCAAGCGATGCCTTATGGTGCTTCTTCAACTATGTACTATCCAAAGGTCGAACCAAAAGGCGTTAAAAGCTGCAATGAATGAAGGCAATGGTTCAATGCCATTCAAGAAGAAATTCATGAGTTTGATCGACTAGATGTATGGGAATTAGTACCGCTTCTCGAGCGTGCACCGTATGATCATTGCTCTACAGTGGATCTTCAAAGTAAAACTTGATGAGCATGGTGATGTATTAAAGAACAAGGCTAGATTGGTTGCAAAAGGATACCGTCAAGAGGAGGGTATTGACTTTGAAGAATCATTTGCTCGATTGCTGCGTGTCGAAGCAATCGAGAATCTTCTTGGCTAATGCTACAAGTAAGAACATGGTAGTCTATCGAGATGGGCGTAAAGACGGCTTTCTTAGCGGAGATCTTAAAGAAGTTGTATCGTCGGCCCAACCCGAAGGTTTTGTGAATCCAGAGCATCCTACTCATGTCTACCGCTTGAAGAAGCTCTTCACGGCCCAGAAGCAAGCTCCAAGGGCATGGTATGATCACGCTATCAAATTTTCTTCTATCCCTTTGGATTCAACAAAGGCGATTGATACGACATTGTTCACCGAAGAGTCGGTGAAACATTTAATTCACGTTCAAATCTCTTTGACCTAATGTACATAATTTGCTTTAAAAAAAAAGAAAAAATGGGAGAAAAATGGTGGTTTATTGTCATTTCGTGTTAGTTTTAAAAGTAAAAAAACTGAGCCATGCTTAATCTTATCTTTTAAATCTCATGCTCTAATTCTTAAAACAAATGTTTGTCACCAAAAAGACAAATGTTTTCTTTCCAAATATTTTTCAGATCATTGATTCTTGAAAATATTTGTCATCTAATGAAAACAAAATTGCTTTGAAAATAACTTGGACTCCATTTTTGTAAATCATCTAGGCTTATCTTTGTCAAAATCTCTAACACTCAATCAACAACTCATGTCATTGATTGAGGGGAGAATGATTTCAATTCAATCAAAAGGGTTATTTTTCAAACAATTGTACGCGAAAAGAGCAAGGTCTACTTTTGTACTTTTGGATAATCAAAATGAACAATGTTTTATACAAGTGGTTCAAGACCTTGGCTATTGGTATGTTTTCAAAAGATATTTATGCATGAATGGTCAATGGAGTTTAAAGTCTCAAAATCTAATCCTTATCAGTTAAAATGTCTTTCAAAAGCAAGTCACTATTCTCCTCAAACGCTCTCAAAATTTAATTTAAATCAATAGAGATCACAACTCTCAAAGGATTTAAAAATTGTGATCGGGGGAGAATTTGTGATTTAAATTGGATATAAACTGATAATTTGATAAATGGTTTTATACGTGATTAACAAGCTCTCCTCCCTGCATGTGCCCAACGATTTCAAATTTTCCATGCACATGTTAAGGGGGAGCATTTATATCAAACCAAAATGGATTCAAGCATTGTGATTTGTCTCTAAGTGCAATTTTTCCCTAATATGTGCTAAACAATTTCAAAATCAGATGCACATATTGAGGGGAGCAAATTTTTGAAAACCACATTCTTTCAGAAAATATCTTCAAGCGTATTGAAACAATTTTGATTGGGAAAGTAATGTCGAGATCTTTAGAAAATATTTATCAAAGAAGTGAATTCTTCCTCTTGCCTCCATGTGCCAAAATGATTTCAACATATGATGCATGTTGAGGGGAGCTTTTCTAAAATATCAAAAGCGATTCGGTACAAAATGCTTTGATAATAGTACATGGATTGATTTTCAAATGGTTTTCAATTGGTTCCAATGGCTAATGAACAATACCAAAATACCGACCAATTTATTTTATGCATGGTGTTATAAGGATGGTTAGGTTAGGTATTACGTTCCCACGATCCCTTGGCCAGGTCGGGAGGGATCTACCCGAGGAGACAATCCACTAGATAGTGTAGAGTCCTTAGGAATGATGAAAAAAAAGGAGAAAAGTGAGATATGGGAAGAGTGCACCTTGGTAGAAAGAGCTAGAACTGGGAATAAACCCAACAAGGTTCTAGTTATGAAGTCTCTTAAGCTTGAAGGGGTTGAAGATTGAAAAAGAATTGAATGTGAAAAGGGTGAAAAGAAATAGCCCTCCAATAATTCAACCTTAAGGCAAAAACCGGGTTCAATACATATGCTACTGGTGGTTACCAAGGTAACGGTTATTATTGAAGACAAGGCGTCATGGACCCAGTGGCCTTGCACTACAACTTCCCAAGCTACTCAAGTTCCTCTTAAAAGGGCTTGTTTCATTCTCCGGGAAAGCCGACATTATCTATCGACTTTCTCTTAGAGACGGTTGATATTGAAGAAGGAGACCCTCTCCTAGTCTCCGGCATAGGAACCAAATGTGCACAATTAAGTCTAGAGCCACGAGATCATTAATAAATCTCATTAAGGACACAATCAATGAAGACTCTCATTTTCACACAATGTGTGGAAGAGAGAATATACTTTAGAATCCTGCATTATCCTTGTGGTTTTGCGAGAACATCCAGTGATATGCTATCATATTCACAATGAAGATGGAAAGCCTTCTAGAGCCAACATCAAACAAGCTCTTGATAGGTGGCATGTGAGATCTATCCAATAGATCAACCATGTGACAACTGAACAGAAACAATGGAGCGATTCAAATTTATGAATCAATCTGGTTCGAGGTTATGGATTGACGGATACCTTTGAAAAACCGGTCGTTGTTATTAAAATTCTTTTCTCTAGCACTTTATCGTGTAGTAATATTTCAAAACTAAAAGGTGTTTATGATTGATAATTGATTTTCCTTAAAACCTTAATTTGTATTGCAAAAACACTTTATTTTGAGCGGTCTGCGATTGTTTTTCAAATCTCTTTTCATCAATCGATGAATCTCAAATTATTTGGTTCACTCACTCCGTGTTGTCTTCTTTGAGGCCCGGTTTGAAGCGGCTAGAACGGTACGAAACCCTATCAAGGAGATTCTTTGGAATTATACTGATCCAGGCGATGCCATGCGATCAGCGGAGGAACGTGGGCGTGTACCTCATTCAGCGAAAGTGATCAAAGACACTTTCATGCACTTTATTGCTAAGCTGTATTATGCGAGTACACCGATGCTTGCGGTGATCGAGAATGGAAAGGTCAATCCATAGCCGCATGCTCACACAACACATTCATTTCAAAAGAAATCATGATTAGTGCATCAATGACTCGATATTCTCACTCATGCTTTGCTACTACGCTGCCGAATATAATCATGAATCAACAAAAGCTTCCGCTACTCTGATGAGAAGAAATCATGATCCATAATGTGAGCATGTCGGTCCTTGTCACAACATCACATAATTTCAACACCACAATGGAAGAGTCGAAATTTATGCAGTGATGATCTCAAGCGGCTCAAAACTCATCATCCGTGGATCGGTTAAGACCTCCACTTGAATTATCCAAACATGCAAAACATGAAGAATCAAAGACTACGAAAATGAGCAATGAAGTTAAACAAGAATTCAAGAACAATCTTAATGTAATATCTGTTTGTATTCTATGTAAATTGAGGTGACCTCCCTTAGGGGAGATTGTTAGGAATCGAAAAATTGATCATTAAAGTGTCGGTAACCTCAAGTATATGTAATCATTAGAAAGCTCGTAGTAGTAGTTATTTAATGTTAGTAAGTAGTTAGTTAAGTAATACCGTGGAGGACGGACGGGTCTTTACCCACTGTATGCGATCCACGGCCCGTAGGGGCGTTTATTGTAAGACATTATAAATACCCTCTACCTTGCAAGGTAGAGGGTTGGAGCTTCAATACAATTTTTCTTTGTTTCACATAGTTCCCAACTCTCTTCCATTTCTCTCTCTAAAACTTTCTCTCTCTAAAACCTTATATACGCCTCTTATGTGTTTGGTATGATGTGTTTGTGAAAGCCAATATGATTTGGATAGTTTTTCCTAGGTGCTTACGCCAAAGCGATGGAAGTTTGATCTAGTCTCAAGCCTATGGTAATCTATGTACTAGGACCGGTTAATGAGTGTTTATCTTCCATTTCCAATTTGATATATTTCATATCCACCCAAGAGATGAGAGTATCCAAACACCACTTGTGAGGTGCTAGTATGTAATTTCCGTGCTTGTTATATGACTTTTACAGGGCTTATACTTGTTGTGAATTGTTCTAAACTAATACTTCCGACCCACAACTTATAAATTAATTTTCTAAAAGCACATTTGCTTGAGGACAAGCAAATACCAAGTGTAGGGATATTTGATAAGGATTTAAAAGTACACTTTTGAGGGGTCATTTAAGCCCTTAATCGACCACTTTTATATCCATTCTTGTTTAATTTAGTTCCTTTTCACTTTTAGGTCTCTTAAAGAATAATGCTAGAATGACACTTATTCGGACGAAAATGCGTGAATATATGAAGAAAATGGCCAAAGTCAAGATCGAGACACTCAAGCTGCTGGAAATTGAAAGTGGCGGCATCACGAGATAAAGGCGCCGCCGTCGCTCTATTCGACGGCTCGAGTGAAATTGCTATTTTGTACTGACGACATCGGGATTTAAAAAGGTAGGCGTCGCCTTCGGGCGGCTAGATTCCCGAGATCCAACTGGCGTCACAAGCTGGCAAACGGACGTCACATCCATAAGGTGATGCCGTCACAAAGGATTGGCGTGGTCAAGATGAAACCTAATGACGGCGATCCGGCGCGTCACATTTAAAGAGTGACGCCGTCAAGTTGTAACTCTATATATAGAATTGAATTTTAGAATTTTAGAGAGGTAGTTTTGTGGAGTAAAACCTAATAACGATTTTTGGCTCTCTTAGGCAGTATCTTAGGGTTCTCATACCTTATTTTACAACAAGATAAGTGATTTACTTTATTGATTCAATTATGTCTTCAATTGTATGTGTGTATGCTTGCATGTTTTCCATGTCCGGCTAATTTACTTGTGTGTTTGCTTAGATCTATGAAACCTAGGTATTGAATATTGATTGGTTGTCTCTAATCTTAATTGTAATTGGCCTAGGATTGCGATAGGTCATCGTTGTGTTTTTAATGCTTGAGTAGTCTTTGTGAACATTAGTTTATAATCACCTAGAGTTGTTGTAGGCTAAACATCCAAAGATAACCTCAAAGTTAGTTTATGAATCCTAGAGATTTTGTAGGCAATAACCTTAAGGTAGTCTCAAAGAGTTAGGGAAGAAAGCATACCCTACGACCTTAAAAGACACAACTCGTTAAAAATAAGGACGTGACAATTCAACCATCAATAGGAGATAACTAAGGAGTAATAGCATCTAGGTAAACACATCTTTAATCATCATACGAGCACACATCAATTAGACATAGAATACCCCATAGCTTAGTTAATTAGATAATTAGAATAGTAGAGTAATCGGTAGAAATACCACCCCCCAAATCCAATACCCTGAGATTAGTACACTTTCATTTCCTAAAAAAACCATAAAAAGATAAAAAAATAATCTTCCTCAACCCCAACCTTAGCGTAGTAATTTTCTCACTAGCATTCCTATTCCCCTAGAGAACGATATCAATCCCAGAGGATTAACCTAATACTGTAATACAACGATTAGGTTCACTGTCTAGGGTGTTGAAAAACTTGCTCCACGAAAAGGAAATTCCTTTGACCCCGAACGCGCGTTGTACGCGTATCATGACCCATGACCTAATGTCCATGACCCATGACCCAAGACCCATAACCCATTGACTAGATACAATGTATCTTGTTGGGTACCCATGACCCAAAGTCCATGACCCATGGCTCATACCCATAACCCATAACCCGGTTTGCAACCCAAAATCCGGACTGTTCTAACTCAGACTGCCGGATCCCCCAAGTGAGGGATCCGCCGGAACCGTGGGACAGAAGGATTTTATGCCTATAAATAGTCAGCCATTTCTTCATTGTTACTCCCCATTCTTCTTACAACTCTCTCATATATTATCTCACTCTCTTAGCCTCTGATCATTTGATCATTCTAGTTGTTCTTCTATCTTTTGTTGTGATTCTCATATAGGTCCTTCAAAAAGGCGAGACCACGCTACACTACAAGTCATACAAGAAAAGGGTCCTTGATGGATTTGTTCATCTACAAGATTTATGTAGCAAGATCTTGTAATTCATATTTCACATAGTGGTTGTGTAATAGTTGTGTAAAGGTTTAGTTCTACCTTCTGGAAGAACTCGGTATTTAGCTTTGTATCGGAAAAAAGTGTAAGCGACGTTGTAAGGCTTCTCCGCCAAGTTGAAGGAGCTTGTTGACATAGTGCTTGAACTCTCGAGTGGGGTACTCAGGGAGTGGAGTAGGGCAAGGAAGGTGTCCTTGTAGCCGAACCATTATAAATCACTTGTGTAAACATACTTTCTATCCTTGTACTTTACTTGCTTTCATTATTTACTTTATTTTTTGTTTCATACTATCTATCCATCCATACGAATTCACATAAGATCGAATCTAATTCTTTGAAACTTAAATTAAAATTGGTAAAACTATTCAACCCTTTTTCTAGTTTTCCACAAAGGGTATTCCATAAAATCTTCAAAATCCATATCAAGATTAACACCATGAAGCGGTGAAAATGATTAATTTGGTTTGGAAGATTGCGAGAAATCCATGTTAGGATGATATGACAACCCGCTTGGTGATTGGTTACAATTGATATTAGGATGACCCGGTAGGACATATGGACGATTGACGTAAAATGGGTTTTGATTTTGATTGGGTTGTGGTAGTTGTGTTTGATATTCAAAACCGGGTGCACGAAAACTAATACCCCTATTTTGTGGTGGTGTTACACCGGTTAATTCAAACGATTGATCCGATGAGAAATTCAAATTCGGGGAATTTTGGGGAAGTCGGGATCGTCGGTTTTTTGATGTGGGATGTAACACCCCCAAAATTTTCACAACGAAAGCGTTCGGGTCTTGGGGTGCTACTAAATCAATATTCACAACACAAGGAAATAAAGAATGGAAACTCTATTCCATTTTCAAAATATAGATTAATTTAAGAAATAATTTTACATAATTATTTTAAAGTGCGGAAGTAAAGCCCAAAAAATATATGTTGTCCCATTTAAAAATTGTATTAGATATGTTTGGAAACACTTCAGATGCCAGTCCTTAATGAATGCCTTTGCCAATGCCCACGCCAAGAAGTAAACCTTAGAAAAAAATGCTAAAATGTCAACAAAAAGGTTGGTGAGTTCATAGGTTTAAGTTAAAGTATTCAAGTTAGACCATAGTTGTACATATACGCATCTTCGTGAATTATACTATATGTAGTAAAAGTCTATTACGTTAGTACCAAGTTCATGCAACCGAAACTACGACAATGTGCATGCATCTAGAAGCATGATAAATAAAGGCTCGGCAAGTGTATTTCTAGTACACTTGTAATCGATATGATATACGCTCGACATTTGCCTATCCGGTCAAACTAGAATAGGGGTGTCATCCCCAATAAATCTATTCATAACAATCGCGCTTCCCCAAAGGAAACTAATGATAGCATAGTGGGATTCAAGGTTGTTTCACGTAATAGTGTAATCAGTTTCAGGTCCGAAAGGAGTTTTGCATGTTACTCACCACATAGTTTTATAAAGCAAGTAATCAGAGTAAAAGTGGGGCTATAAACTCATCTCAGCAATAAGCAATATGAAGTGCAAATCAATAAGTAGTAGTGCACGACTTCGTCACGCAACCTAGATTAGTACGGTAAGTCTAGTCTTTATTTATGTCTAAGACTCGATAAAGTTTAACGAGACTTATAAGTTTTCAATGTTTGTGTTTATGTTGCTTGTGTGATAGCATTTAAGTTTAAGTAGCTTTCTAGTATGTGTTTGCAAGTATTGGCTCTTGGAAGTGCATAGGAACATATCAAGGACGAATGTGTCTTTGGTTCGATGGCGGACAAGAGACGAAGTACGAAAAATACTCGTTTATAGTATTAAACGTTAAATGTATATATAGATATACATATATTGTATATAATTATTTTTATTTAACATAATGGTACGTAAAGTGAAATTTAAAATATATTTAGTATTCAGAAATTTCAATGTGGATGTTGTGAAATACATATCTTCTTATCGAAATATATTTTTGTTGAAAAAAAACCCATTATGATTTGTATATAATTTCTATTCGTCGTAGGTTGGTTTGTAGATTTATAATTAGACGACTAGAACTAATAATCTACTTTTTTTTAGAAAATGTGATTAGCCAAAAGATATTTGTTTTAAGTTGGGCATGAAAGCTTATCAATTAAAGTCATGTTTTCAAAATTTTGCTTAATGTTTTAGTTTATTTGTTTTAAGACTTTGGTATAAGTTTGCCAGACGTCGATTTGAATGACTTGTATGTATAGGACTAAGTTGAGTCGTTTGGAGTAGATACGAAGGACAAAGGTGATGCAAATAGCGATTGGACAACCGATAAGGTATTGGTCGATAAAGGAGGTACGGAACATGGAAAACGTGCGACGATTAAAATCATCCATGTACAATTTCTATGTGTGGATAAATATGTGCTTAGCGCCCAAATAGACATATATGGCCCTGTTTGATAGCCTTTGAATTGAAACATTAAGAGAAGAACCTGTGAATCGGTAAGAGAACAAGTTGTTTGATATAAATATAGATGACACTGAATCAATTAGAAAAGTCCTGGATCGTGCAGGGGCCTAAAACATGCAAAACCATTCAGTGGGCCCCATCTTCCCCTATTTGATCCCTTTTTTCCTTTCTTTTGATCATTTAATACTTTTCTTTTTGAAAATTTAATCAAAGAAGAAAACTTGTACTTCTCAAGTTGGCATGATGCGTAGCATATATTGAAAAGTTTTTTTTTAGAACTTTGATATTTTAAAACTATTATTTTTAATTTGACAGAGGGTTATGTCACTTATGTGTGTTTAGATAATTTCCTAAAACAATTTTTTTTTTTATTTAATAACAATTGGTGTTTTATTAATATAGGTTATTATTACTTTCAATTTACGCTAACTAAAGATAGAGGATAAAATGGTAATTTTAATCATTCATAGTGTTGATTCGGAAGAATTCTCAAACGTTCATTTTTGTTCAGGACGTAAATTATTCAGAACCTTTGAATTATTCAGCACATTTGATTCATTCAGTGCTAAATCATATCAGTTTGTCAAACAGCCCCATACTCTTAGTTGTTGAGATGGGCTGTGGTCCATTGGAGTTTTGACCTTACGATTGGGCTTCGGCCCATAGACCAATCCAATACCCATTTTGACATAGGGCTGTGGCCCAATTCAGTGATTACTAGCAGATTGCATTATCTAACTTTTGTGAAATGTTTTGGACGCAAGATCTATAAACCAAGTGTTCTGAACCCGCGACATAACTCAACACCAACGTGCCCTCGGCCATGGATTTACCTTGTGACACGACTTAATCTAGACGTGTTTCACAAAAGGAACGCAATACAGGTTAGGCTCTTAACGGAGAGAAACAAACGTGGTATTTGAAGATGTTTTCGACAACAAGATTTCCACAGCCAAATGTGCTATCAAGTATGAGATCTAGGGTCGTAGACCAAGCAATACGGATACACGTTCGACTCATACGACCTCCCTTGTGGTCTTGTGTCAACAACAGGTAGTAAACACCCTTCGTGGGTGTTTTCCCATTGCGACTCGAGGCAAAACAAACACGATGCAAACACTCACGAGGCCATCGGGTTGTGGTCGTTTGACACACCTTTTGTGGGTGTGGTTTCCCCTTGAGTCGTACCAACAACCCGACCACCCTTGTGGTCTCCGGGTCTTAACCGTAACATGACTAGCTAAACTAGTTAGTTTTTCAAGGAGTGAAGAAAAATGACGCGATCAAGTTTGAGGTTTAGGGTTTCGACAGTGGGGCAAAGAAACAAGAAACACTACGAAACCATCTCGCACTTAACAACTCTATCAACATCACACCACTGTGGTGGAAACCACAGTGGGTTTCGACTCAAAATCAATCCCCAACATTCAACAAAGTCAAATGTTTTTATCAAACAAGTCAACCAAAATGTAAGCCATACTTGTGCACTTATTCCATGTAGCCAATACTTTGATTTTGGGTTTGAGATTATTAATGGCTACTCATGGTTAACACAACACAAACATAATCATCCACAGATTTTTGTGAATTAGTCGCTCGGGAAGGAATGAAGAAAAGAAAAAATAAATAGATCAATGAACATATCAAACCAAATCAAAATCCATAATAATTAACAATGTTAAGATTTATAGAGTGGAAAGATAAAATTAAAATTCTTACAAATAGAAGAATGGTCGATTCACCGGAGACCAACAACAACAACCCAAATCCGATTCCAAATACGATTCAAAGATAATCCACACACCACCGATTTTACTAGATCTTAAGACTATTTTTGTGAATGGGTTGGATATGTGGTCTCACTGGAAATCGAACAACTATAATAAGAAAACAAAGTAGGAGATTTTTCAACATGCTTTCCAACTTGGAAGATGAGGAGTAACCTATTGTATCAAAGTTCTCTATCCTCCGTTTTCTCCAAGGCGTGCCCGTGTCGTTGACTGTGGAAGCGAGAAAAAGGCGATGGAGATGGGTTTGGCACTTACTGCTAGTGGTGATGCGTTGGGATGATGTAGGGGAAAAAAATTTGCAGGATACCATTTTTATGTTATCATCCTTGTGGTTTGACTTAGGTGAGGGAGATGGATGCAATGTCATCTTAAATCTTCAGGGAAATATTTAGGTTCACTCAAAGTGAATTTCTCTGTAACACCAAGTAGCCTCAGTTTCTTCATGGTCTTGAAGACTTCTGTACTACAACGGGCCATGGGCGTATCAGAAAAATGATAAGATGTGGTATCCACCGTGGCTTCAACTGTCCCGGATCTCTTCAACCTGCAAATCATTAAATAAGTTATTTCACAATCTAAAAATTTCATTAATTGAATATTTGGGAATAGAAATGTTTTAGCAAGGAGTAAAGCACAACATCAACAACCAAGAAGTTAGTGGCGCAGCTTCTCTTACAAAAGAGCAGAAGGCACATATTTTAGATTAAGATGCTGTAGAACTATAGAACAAAAAATATGGCTTACAGTGATTGTCGTCATAACTTCTTTGATTTCATCTAGAAGCCACACCATGTTTCTCGGATAGCATTCACGGACAACAAACCTACCCATCTCTTGAACAAGATCATGCATATGAAGACACTCATTTGAAATGGTCAAAAGAGATTAATCAGCACTGTTATGCCACTTGTCGCTTCAATCCCAAAGCTATCTAGAACTCTTGTGGCATTACCTCTTTCCTTTCCTTTAAAAAACATGCGATGTATAAAAATATTTTCTTTTCAAGGATATTCAATTCATCGTAACTTAGCTTTAGAATTCCATTAATCTCCTTGTGTGGTATTTTGGCAAAAACGTTCAAGCCACTTTGCCACCAATCCAAACTCCTAGCACAAAAATGCGAGCCTAAAGCTTTTAGTGCTAAAGGAAGGTGACCCACATGACTTACCACATCGCGTGATACGTCCTCATATGCTTTTGGTGGTATGTTTGCCCTAAATGCATATTTACTAAACAGATTCATAGCTTCTATTTTTTCTAACAGTTCAGGTGCATACTTCTCTTGTGCATAACATAACAAATGCTCATCTCTAGTCGTAATAATAGTTATACTAGCAGGGCCAAACCATTCATGATCACCAACTAAGAATTCAAGTTGCTTGAAATCGTCAACATCATCAAGAACAACAAGAACCTTTTTACGGCTCAGTTTTCTTCGGATGTGATATTTTCCATCATCACAATCCATAAGTTTATAATATTCTTGTTGGAAGATTTAAGACCAATTCAACCTTAATCTTTACTATGAACATTATTATGTATTTAGTTATAAAGTTGCAGCCATGTAATTGTACTTAATAAGGTTGTAGATTCGTTAGTATTAATGTTGGTTTGGGCAGCATGCCTACAGACCCAACATAGGTGTAGATAAGTTGGTTATTAGTTAGAATGGAAGTTATAAATTGAAGGGACACAACTGTTATGTGAACAGGTTTCTTTGAACCATCACATCCCTTCAAACACACCCATTCGTTTAGTATAAATATATGTACATGTAAACAGTTTCTGTTAACCCTTCCAAGTTTTATATATACGATCCTAGAAGTATCAGACCTATGCAAATTCGAGTTTCTATATTCTACAGTGGTATCAAAGCAAGGAATCAAACAACACAACAATTCATGTTCAATCACTAATCAAGAATCAAACCTGCGTTCTTTAAGAAACGCAACCATGAATGCCAATTAAAGAGAAAAAAAAGTTTTCATCTTTTGTTTTTCAAATTATTTCTCAAGAACATATCTAACCGAAAGAAAAACACAGAACCCAAAATCATCAGAAGTTAGGCACGGTTACAAAATTCAAAACAGAAATCCATATCGATCAGATAACATAAGTCATCATCAAAGGGCAGTAATCGAATCAATAAAACAAGGGAACGAACACACCTGTTTTTCGAAGAATCAAGACTCGTACCCTTAATCGAATCATCAACTGATTCAAGTTATCCATAGAGACCCAGATTATAAACGGTTTCAGAAAATCTCACCGACCATTCAATCGGCAGTTAACCACCACAAAAAGGAAGTAAGACGCGTCGGTCTCAAGAAGAGACACGCCTGCCTCCAAAAGGAAAAAGCGTAGCAGTTATAGCATCACCAGGAGCCCAACAAGAGACAACGGGTTATTAAACCCAACTGGTTCCAAAAGAACAATACCCTCCACTTATTTATTTTAGATATAATACTGACATACACTATATAAAACTTGGTTGGCTTTTGGAAACTCTGCTCCCAAAACTCTCACAAAAAGACACGTGGCATTTATTTCATGTCCACAAAAATTTTAGCCTAAAAATTTTCGCCCCCTCATTAATTTACCCAAAACCCGTTTCCCCCAAATCAGTTTTACATAAAACAATTAAACCGATCAAATATACCACAAAGCAGGGAACCCTAAATCACCAAAATTATAATCCCCAATTGAGAAAATCCTAATGACAATCAATCCGGATATAGTGTAGGATTCATACTCTAAAAATTAATTTTTCCTAAATTATTTCATACTCCATCAGTTATCCCCAAATAAATCTGTTGTCACAATAATAATCATATCAATGTTGATTAAACCACTGATTATGTCTTTCTATTATCATAAACCAAAAACCGATTGTAGGAGTTCTGAAAGCATTGGATGGTTTTGCATAACAGGTTTGTTATTCTTCTCCTAATTTCGTATATAAAGATTTTGTTGTTACTTATATTTTTAGTGATTGTTTGTTAAGGCTAAAAATGTTAGAAATCAATTGTTTGCTATTTGATATATTGGTATTAATATATGTATATAAAAATGTTAGAAATCAGTTATGTTTATCAATATTTGTTATATGATAGACTATATATATCAATATTTGTTAAGCCTAAAAATGTTAGAAATCACTATTACCAATAAAAATGATAGAAATCAGTTATGTTTATCAATATTTGTTGTGATTCGACTAATTGATTTGAATAAATTTAGGGTATAGTCTATCATAAAATGAAAACAAAACTTATATTAATATTGGAAAGTTTGAAAATATTTATATAAATTGATTGAAATTGATATTAATATTAGAAAGCTTGAAAATAATTATATAAATTGATTGGAAAATTGAAAACTAATTACTTTTGAAAATAGTTTCCTTACTTATCCACATATGCATACTAATTTGAATTGCATGTTAACCTAATTATTCTCTATAAATTGGTTGAATCATATGTAGAGTTAATCACTCATCTACCCTATCTCCCCTGGAGCTTATTCTCTGAAACCTAAGGTATGTTTTATATGCATATAAAACCAAAATATGATAAACTAAATTGATATTGATAGTTATTTATAATATCTATATTTTGTTTTGTAGCAACAAAAAATGGAACACAGTTTGACTGCATTGGGTGATATAGATCCTATGTTGGATGATATCAAGGTTGTTGCACGATGCATTAGCAAGTGGAAAACCCATACTCCAGGAAAGCCAAATGAAGTTTGGTCATTGGAATTTGTATTCAAGATGAATAGGTATGTAGAATCCTATATACTGACCAATGTATACATCTGTTATACAATTTTGAGTTGCACTATATCAATTATGATATGCACGTTTTATGACTAAAAGGTGTATGCTCTTTAATGCCTTATGGTATGCAAAAGTCACCAACTGATATGGCATTTAGGGTAAATTTATTTTAGCAACTTTATGAGTTTATGAATTATGCACGTTTGTTATGCAATAGTGATATGCACGTATTATGACTATTTAGATTAGTATAATAAAAGGTGTATCATTTTTAATTACAATTGATATGCAATAGTGTTCAACTGATATGCAATAGTAGAGGTGGCAATCACAACCCATTCAGAGAAAAATGGGTTGCTATGGGTAAAAAATAACAACTTATGGGTTGGATTGGGTTTCCCCATTTGCAAAGAACAGGTCAAATGGGTCAACATATGGACTTATGTGAATCAACAAATGGGTCGAATGGGTCAACAAATGGGTCGAATGGGTCACTTAATGGTCGGATGATAACTCAACCATCATTAGATGTCGTGTTTTTTATGTTTTTATACGTTTTTATATATTTTTCTTCAGTTTTAACATTTTCATCCGTTTTTCGCGTTTTCGTCATTTTTTACGTTTTGGTCGCTTTTTAACGCTTTCATCCGTTTTGCGCTTTTTCCGTTTTTACGTTTTCATCCGTTTTTGTGCGTTTTCGTCCGTTTTGGCGTTTAGTCTGTTTTTTACGTTTTCGTCCGTTTTTTTACGTTTTTGTCTATTTTTTACGTTTTAATCCGTTTTTGCGCGTTTTCGTCCGCATTTTTACGTTTCGGCTCTTTTTACGTTTTCCCTGCTTTTTTTACGTTGTCCGTATTTTACGTTTCGTCGTTTTGCGGATTTTGGTCCGCTTTTTGCTTTTCGTCCTTTACGTTTAAGTCCATTTTTGCGCGTTTTCATCCGCTTTTGCACGTTTTCGTCCATTTTAACGTTGATCTTTTACGTTTTCATCCGTTTTTGCGCGTTTTCATCCATTTTTTTACGTTTTCGTCTCTTTTTTTTAAGTTTTCGTCAATTTTTTTACGTTTTCATCCGTTTTTGCGCATTTTCGTCCATTTTTTTACGTTTTCGTCCATTTTTTTACGTTTTCATCCGTTTTTGCGCGTTTTCGTTCGTTTTTTTATTTTTTCATCCGCTTTTTTACATTTTCATCTGTTTTTGCGCGTTTTCGTCCGTTTTTTTACCTTTTCGTCCGTTTTTTTACGTTTGCATCTGCTTGCGTTTTTTACGTTTCGCTTTTTGCTTTTTCTTCGTTTTTTCACGTTTTCTTCTGTTTTTTACGTTTTCATCGTTTTTACCATTTTTTTACGCCCCTTTTTATGTTTTCATCTATTTTTTGGCGTTTTCGTCTGCTTTTATGTTTTCGCCTAGTTTTTACTTTTGCTTCTATTTTCACCCCCTTTTTTACAGTTTTGTCCAATTTTTTACGTTTTCATCTGTTTTTTATGTTTTCGTTCGTTTACTTATTTAAAACGTATGAAAATGTAAAAAAAACAGATGAAAACGTAAATAAACAGACGAAAACGTAAAAAAACGGACAAAAACATAAAAAATGGATGAAAACGTAAAAAATGGATGAATACGTATAAAAAATGGACGAAAACGGAAAAAATACGGACAAAAACGGGCAAAAACGTAAAAAGGGGGCAAAAACGAAAAAAAAAACGGATGAAAACACGAAAAAATGGATGAAAACGTAAAAATACAAACGAAAATGTAAAAAAAATGGAAGAAAACACGCAAAAACGGATGTAAACGTAAAAAAACGGACCAAAAACGCGCAGAAAAACGATGAAAACGTGAAAAACGGACGAAAACGTAAAAGGATGAAAACGCAAAACGTAAAAAGGGGCAAAACAAAAAACGGATGAAAACACACAAAAACGGATGAAAACGTAAAATACCGGACGAAAACGTAAAAACACGCAAAACGGATGAAAACGTGAAAAAACGATCGAAAACGCTGCGAAAAACAGATGAAAACGTAAAACCGACGAAAACGTGAAAAACTTTCGGATTTTAAAACGCTAAACGGATGAAAACGTAAAAATCGGGCATGAAAACGCTAAAAACTACGAAAACGCAAAAACAGATGAAAACGTAAAAAAAAGGCACAAAAACGCGCAAAAAAACAAAACGTAAAAAAAATGGACAAAACGTAAAAAACGGACGAAAACGCAAAAACGGATGAAAACGTAAAAAATTTGACGAAAACGTAAAAAAACGGACGAAAACGTAATAAAATGGATGAAAACGCGCAAAAACTGATGAAAACGTAAAAATGATTTAAAACGCGCAAAAACGGATGAAAACGAAAACCGGACAAAACGTAAAAATGGTCGAAAACGCGCAAAACGGATGGCGTAAAAAAACGGATGAAAACGACGGTAAAACGTAAAAAATGACGAAAACGTAAAAAAATGACGAAAACGTAAAAAACGGATGAAAACGGACGAAACAAACTATAGTAGCATGATTACAGGTGGAAATGTAACGAGTCGACCCGACCCAACCCAACCCAACCCAACCCGTTTGACCCGTGACCCATTCAACCCATTCTTATAGTATGACCCGTTTGACCCATGACCCATTTGACCCATAAACCATTTGACCCATGACCCAAACCGACCCGACCCGACCCATTTGCCTCCTCTATGCAATAGTGTCCAAGTGATATGGCATTTATGGAGCTTTATTTCCCCAACTTGATATGCTTTTAAGAATGATGTACTTATGTTATCATATTGTGATATGCACGTTTTATGACTATTTAGATTAGTATAATAAAGGTGTATCATTTTTAATGACTTCTGATTTGCAATATTTTCCAACTGATACACCTTTTAGGCTGCTTTACTTCACCAACTTGATAGGATTTTACTAAACAATGCACTTTTGATATGCACCTGTGATATCATCCTTTTATTACTATTAGATTAATATAATAAAAGGTGATTAACTTTTATAAGTGATAATGTATTTCAGGGTAACCGTATACACGGTACATGTAAGAAAGACCATATTAACAAGTTCCAACTTTTGCTGGATGAAGGCTCATGTTATAGATTTGGTAACTTTGGGGTCGGAGAGAACGGTGGCAACTATCCATTAGTCAATCACTGTTACAAGACGAATCTGTTTAAAAACACCGCTGTGACAAGGCTAGCCAGTTTTGACAACAACGTTCGCGGTTTCAGATTTGAGTCGTTTCCAAACTTCATGAATCGACGTTTTGCTGAATCAGATGTTGTTGGTAAGTATTATATATAGAAAAACCTATATATAGTAACACGTATTGGTATTTTATGTGCGTTTTCATTCAATGTTTCTGATATAACATGTAGATGTCATTGGTACTATTGTTTCGATTTCTGATTTGATCCCCTTCACCAAATATGGCAAGGATAAGACAAGAAGAAATGTTATTCTGGAAGACGTTGAGTATGTGTTTATTTAACTTTCTTATATTAATAACAATATTAAAAACATTGTGTGGAAAACTAGAATGAGGGGTTGAATAGTTTTGCCAATTAAAACTTCCTTTTAATCTATTTAGATCGACTTATGTTAATCTATTTGGATGTGTGTGTTGGATGTTGATAAACAAGCATATAAAGGTAAGTAATGAAAAGACAAGAGTAAGAAGCACAAAACCACAACACAAGTATTTATAGTGGTTCGGCTACAAGGACACCTTCCTTGCCCTACTCCACTCCCCGAGTCACCTACTCGAGAGTTCAGTAAACACTACACCAATCTCCTTATGGCGAGAAGCCTTCACAACGCCGCCTACCCTTTTTCCGGTGCTAGGCTAACCACTGGGTTCTTTCACTCCAAGGTGAACCACACCTACACAACGCCGCCTACCCTTTATAAGGTACTAGGCTAAGTACCTAGTTCTTTCACTCCAAGGTGAACTACACCTTCACAACGCCGCCTACCCTTTATTAGGTACTAGGCTAAGCACCTAGTTCCATTGCAATGGAGGAACTACTACCACACTACACCAACGACTAATCCCAAAGGAGATCTACTCCTTTACAACATCATCAAGGATATCAATATCCTTGGATCTAATACTAGTCTATCTTGTACATCGAAACACACCATATCGAATGTACATCTAAGGCACCTTTCACTAATGCCTTTGACTAGATCTACAAGACACCTTTCACTAATGTCTTGTGTCTTCACTTCTAAGCACCTTTCACTAATGCTTCTTTGTCTTGACTTCTAAGCACTTTTCACTAATGCTTCTTTGTCTTGACTTCTAAGCACCTACCACACGTGCTTATGTTATAGACGATAGATACCCTTCACTAATATCTTCATCTTGACACTTGAGACATCTTTCACTAATGTCTTCAACACTACACTTCTTTGAGGAAAGAAAGGAATCATCAACAAGAAGACTTCAGTAGCCTTGATGATGAGGAATCATGGCAACTCATGGACTTGAGCTTGCTTGACTTCAAAAGGTGGTGATCTTGCCTTTAAGAGGAACCTAAAAGATTACACAAAAACAAAACTACAAACATAGATCTCTTGGATCTAAGGTTAGTGAGATTTAATTCAGGGGAAAAAGTGTGTTAGAAAGGGGGTGAGAAATAATGAAGAAATGGCTCACTATTTATAGAGGAAAAATCCCATCTGTTCCCGGATCCCACGGATCCCTTCCACTTGGGATCCAACTAGCACAAAGCTAGGGATCCGTGGAACGCTCCTCTTTACCCATGGGTATTTTGGTTATGGATCATGGGTCATGGGTTGAACCATGGATCTTTGGCTAGATACAATGTATCTTTGAGTGCAATGCACTTAGTCACTTGGGTATGGGTTGATCCATGGGTTATGGGTATTATCCATATGTGATATAAGCATGATATCATGCAATGGGTTATGGGTCAAGATCCATGGGTTATGGGCTTTGGGTTGTACCCAACTACATTCAATGTATTTGCCTAATGGGTTGTGATACTTGAGTTTCTACCCATTTATATTACACAATATACTACATACTAGTTATGTGTATATTTTATCCAAATATGTAAACACTAGTTGTTGTACATATGTATTACTAAATCATAAAATCACTTATACTTCTTTTAGTGTTTTATGTGAAAATGTGAATATGTTAGAAACTATTGGTTCAAACCATTTACGTATTTTATTTGTTTCGTTAATTTGATTTTACGTTTGTTATCGACAAAACATTAGAAGATCGTAAAATATAAATAAACATTTTTACGGCTTATTTGTATTAACAATCTCCCCCTTTTTGTTGATGACAAAACATAAAATTATTTTAAGGAAAAGCTAAAATTCGTAAGAGTTTGAATTTGTAGTTTTTACTTTCTTCTCCCCCTTTTTGTCAAAACAAAAAGTGTTTGAAGGAAGGCAACACATTGTTTTTAAGAAAACATGTGAAATAATTAAAAGTAAAAAGAATTAGAGAGCAAATAACGGGAAAGGATCTCATCTTTACTCCCCCTTGACGAGTCCATCCCTATGTAAGGGCGTCAAGTAAATGATACTAATCTAGTTTGTTTGCAAATAAGTTTGCAAAAGATATCGTCTAAGAGACGAATGTGCTCCCCCTTCATGATTGCAATTATTTGCAAAGGGATGTCACGAAATGTAAACCTAGTATTGCAATTAATTTGCAATGTATTGCTTTGACATAAAGCTCCCCCTAGCTTTAGGATGTCAAAGTCTTCATATGTAAATTGAATAACTACAAAACAAAGGTTAGAAAGCAAGTATAGTTCACAATTTCCTGCAAATGTGATTCAAGTTAGTAGAAAGAAAGCTTTCGTGTCTACGGATCCCACGGTTCCCTCCTAGTAGGGATTCCGCCTAGGCAATTATGAGGGATCCGTATTAGTCGTTCAATTACCAAGGTGATATAACAAGCAATGTTATCACACAAATCATATGCTCAACAAAATAACAAGTAGCATGTAATTCCATTTAATAAAACTAAAGTTATGATATACATGAGTCTAAAAACTAAGAAAATAAGAAAATACATGACTAGGAATTTCTAAACAAACTATCGCTTGATGCTAGGACACCACTAAAATCTTCTAGCTCAAGTTTTGTTTAGGTTTGATCTCGTCGAAACGTTCGAGGAGATGATAGAACATGAAACGTTGGTCTTCTCGTACTTTATGTATCAAACTTTCAACATGTTGACAATGATAGCAATCTTTGTCATGGCTAAGTAGTGGTGGTGGAAGAAGTGAAATGGCTTGATGCGAAGGATCAAGTGAAGCGACTTGTGGAGCTTCAAACGATGGAGGGATTGGTGGAGGTGCATTTGAGAATGACTCAACCAAAAATGATGGTGGTGGTAGAGAAGTGTCAACTTCCATATGGTCGGGTGGTTGACTTTGATGATTTCTCATAATCCAAATGGGATTGTATGATGGAAACGGCGAAAAGGAAGCCGGAGCAAGTATTGACTCAACACCTTGATTTTGAATCATTATTTCTCCTAATGAGGAGAATGTTGTCGGCGGAAGCGGATGAGACGGCCTAGGAGGCAAGTCCTCTAAATTGTAGAGGTGAGGTGATGATAGTGGGGATGTAAATGAAATAGCTCTAGGAACCAATGGTGATGGTTTAGTGGAGATGATATTGTTTGGCCTAGGAGGTATGGTGGTGTTTGGCACAGGTATTTTTATGGGTACTATCCTTTTAGGAATTGGTTTGATTGGATGATGGAGAATTCTATCATTTGTTGGCTTGACGGGAGATGATTCGGTTGAAGAAATTTCGTGTATAACACGAGCCTTTTTCATGGGTGGTTCTTTGGTGGATAAGTTATTACTTGGGGTTTTCCTCATGATGAGATGATTTCAAGAGGTTGCAAGAGCTGAAAGTTAGGATGAGAGTGATGACTATAGAGGTCCTAACAAGGTGGTTTATAAACTAAGAGATTTGGCAAGTGCATTTAAGCCTTAAGCCACTAGGATTCATTGGAATGTGATGATTGACATGCACAAGAGTTAACTTCAGAGGTTGCACTGATCTAGAAACTCATTTAAGATGAGATGGAGTGTTTGAGTTTGGAAGATGAGTTGAAATGATTGTTTTAGCAAGATTTGACATAAACTGTCATCCGAATCCCATGGTTCCTTCCTCATAGGGATCCGTATAGGCTAATCCTAGGGATCCGGCTTTCAGCAGTTATGAAAAGGGTGGAAATTATGTTTCTAAGATCTAAAACCTATATCATCTTGAGTGTTTCAGTCCTCTAAGTGTTTTAAATGAAGGGGTGCTTGAGTACTTGAAGGTAATGAATGATGTAGCTAATGATTGTTATTTATGGAAGGATTTGGAACTTTCAAGAGTACCAATGGATGAGCAAGGATGGCACTAAAGATTTAGAGTGTCAATTGAAGCTAAATGATCCTAAAGATCAGGTTGTGTTTTAGAAAGATATCCTAGAAGCTTTGAGATGGGAAAACTAGATTTTGATCAACTTTGATCAATTTTGAGGCGAGGATGATTAATGATCAATTTTGCCATAATCGAAAGATCTCTAAGGCTAGATGAGAGAGATCAAGTAAAAAATAAAGTGTGAGTTTAAGAGCGGAAGAGTAATGGATTAAGGACAAAATGGTAGATCTACAATCGTCTTAGAGTGTGATCTAGGTGAGTTATGTATGAGTAGGAAAGATTAACCTATCTTGATAAGGACTTAATTTTGCCTTAAGAAACTATGTTTAGCTTAGTGTGTGAGGTGTTCTAAGGATATTTTTGAAATATAATGCTTTGCAATTGCATTTTCTGTTTGACGGATCCCACGGTTCCCTAAGAGTAGGGATCCGTCTAGTACAATCTTTGGGATCCCTATCCTCAGCCAGGACCTTTACTAAGGGTATGCAATGATCTTGACAATGCATTATATCTCAAGGATAGTCTAAAAAGAGTTCTAATACTAAGATATCAATTGTAAAATGTTTTATTTCATGAAGGAAATTGGATTACATTGATAAAGCACGAGTACAAGAGATTTGATCCTATTTTGGAATACTATTAGTTTCCTTGAGTGTTTTCGATAGGAGGATCATTATGTGATTGATGAGTATTGGTGGAATCAAGAATGAAGAAAGTCTTCATGAGAGATATGTTTAGCGGTTCCATCATCTTGTTCACAAGTACGTATAACGGACTTTGAAATTGAGGATGGAAGTGCATAACATTATGATAGAGGCGTGTCAAGAACATTCCATAAGGGATGAGTTTATTCTTGGAGCCTTGAAGATTTGCAATTCGGCTTGCGAAGAAGTAGGCGAGATTGTATGGTTGTTGTGTTAGCAAACAGTACAACATGTGAGCACAACAAGCGGGAAGAATTTCTCGATTTCCCCTAAGACTCCAAACATTTTCACATAGGATGAGTGCAAGAGGCTTGTACTCTTCTCGGATATCCCTTGTAAAGATAATGTTTGGATCGGAGTAATATGGTCGAGGTTTGCATATTATGCGATTTAAATCTTCCGGAGAGGGTATGTGTGAACAATATGGACTATTTTCTTCACGAAAGTTGAAGAGAGAATCAAGAGACCAATCTTCGGTGAAGGCACATTGTCCATGATTTGGAATCCGGAGGATGTGAGCAAAATGCCCAAGGGTTAGAGTGAACTTCTGGTTTTTGATATAAAACCAAAGAGATAGAGAGCGATCCTCGTTACGAACGAGTTCGACTTGACGTAAGAATTCCATTATGAACCTTGGACATATCTTTTCGTTGATTTCAAGAAGGCATTCTAGTCCTATGGCTCGGAAGGAGGTATTGATACCTTCTTCGAATTGTAGAGAGGTGTCTACAATACGTCCTTCATGGAAGTGACGGTTTTCGAGATTATTGAACCCACGAACATGATTGCCAGGTGTGTTGGGTTCGAGAGAGATGTTCGGAGTGTAGACGCTAGTGAGTGAAAAATCAAACTCATATTTATGCGTCATAGTTGAACCTATAAAAATGATAAGTTAATAAAAAGAGATGTTTGTGGTCAACCTATGACAATTTAATGTTTTTACTAGATTTTTATTAACAATGGTTTTTAACACTTTAAGATACTCAAGGTTTTGACTTTCTAGTGGATTATTACATTTAGAAAGATATTGGTTTTTAATCTTGCATAAAAACTGTTTTCCAGTAGGACGGATCCCACGGTTCCTTTACAAAAGGGATCCGACTAGTATATCTTCCGGGATCCGTGGATCTGTAGTAACAGAAACAGATTTGATAAAACATAGGTTTTACAATTTTTATACGACGAAATATGTTTTATCCTACATTTTCTTTTAGCATGCATACATGACTTCTAATGTATCACGAAAGAATATAAAACATATAAATCAAAATAAGTGACACACACATTATGATAAAAATAACCTAGATAAACTAGATTATTAATAATATTGCATTTCAATACTAAGGATGATACAAAGGATTGGGTATATGATCCCAATGTAGATTAACAACACAAAGTAAATGTCTCCATATGTGAACTTCATCATAGGGAACACAAGTGCGATGAGTGTTAGGGCGATGAGCACGAGTGCGATGTAAACCATGTTGATGATGGATCTTCTTGGTTTCGGTTGAGATGAAAATGAGGAGGAAGATGAAGTTTTTAAATAAGAGAAAATTTTGAAATTGGAGGATTTGAAAAAGTGAGGGTTTGGTAGAGTGGTCGACGGTGGGATTATTTATAGGGAAGGAGGAATTTTTGAAATTCGTGTTTTGTTTTATTATTGGATTTAAAAGAGACAAAACATAAGTTTTATGTACCATGACTTTAGACGAGAAGTAAAACACGTATGTGAGAAAAAAGGCTTCCTAATGAAGCTTCATGTAAACTATGCACAAGTACACAAGATAATCATATAAATACCTAAATAGGTATACTTAATTATCAAGCAAAGTAAAAGGAAAATCATACCTCTAGCGTACTTAGGAATGTCTTTACAAATGACACAAAAAATGTCACTTAGACGATTCCCGCTTCTTTGCGATTAAGATACCTTCTTAAGGAAGGTATTCTTGTTACCAAGCGACTCCTAAAGCTTGGTGGGTATGAGCTTCGACTAATCAACATGACAAAAAAGATTAGTGCAATTAAATGAAAAAGTAAATAAGAAAAATGTTGTTATTAAATCAACATCCATCAACATCCAAACATATAGTTTTTAAAAGACATGGTGTTTGTTTTTATGAAAAACCTTCTTTGTAGTTTTCAATTAACCATGGATCGTATCAAGTTTTTAAAGTACAATATACTTCAAGAAACTTGGTAACGAAGCTCTGATGCCAATTGTGGAAAACTAGAAGGGGGGGTCGAATAGTTTTGCCAATTAAAACTTCATTTTAATCTATTTAGATCGACTTATGTTAATCTATTTGGATGTGTGTGTTGGATGTTGATAAACAAGCATATAAAGGTAAGTAATGAAAAGATAAGAGTAAGAAGCACAAAACCACAACACAAGTATTTATAGTGGTTCGGCTACAAGGACACCTTCCTTGCCCTACTCCACTCCCCGAGTCACCTACTCGAGAGTTCGTAAACACTACACCAATCTCCTTATGGCGGAGAAGCCTTCACAACGTTGCCTACCCTTTTTCGGTGCTAGGCTAACCACCGGGTTCTTTCACTCCAAGGTGAACCACACCTACACAACGTCGCCTACCCTTTATAAGGTACTAGGCTAAGTACCTAGTTCTTTCACTCCAAGGTGAACTACACCTTCACAACGTCGCCTACCCTTTATTAGATACTAGGCTAAGCACCTAGTTCCATTGCAATGGAGGAACTACTACCACACTACACCAACGACTAATCCCAAAGGAGATCTACTCCTTTACAACATCATCAAGGATATCAATATCCTTGGATCTAATACTAGTCTATCTTGTACATCGAAACACACCATATCGAATGTACATCTAAGGCACCTTTCACTAATGCCTTTGACTAGATCTACAAGACACCTTTCACTAATGTCTTGTGTCTTCACTTCTAAGCACCTTTCACTAATGCTTCTTTGTCTTGACTTCTAAGCACCTACCACACGTGCTTATGTTATAGACGATAGATACCCTTCACTAATATCTTCGTCTTGACACTTGAGACATCTTTCACTAATGTCTTCAACACTACACTTCTTTGAGGAAAGAAAGGAATCATCAACAAGAAGACTTCAGTAGCCTTGATGATGAGGAAGCATGGCAACTCATGGACTTGAGCTTGCTTGACTTCAAAAGGTGGTGATCTTGCCTTTAAGAGGAACCTAAAAGATCACACAAAAACAAAACTACAAACATAGATCTCTTGGATCTAAGGTTAGTGAGATTTAATTCAGGGGGAAAGTGTGTTAGAAAGGGATGATAAATAATGAAGAAATGGCTCACTATTTATAGAGGAAAAATCCTAATGTTCCTCGGATCCCACGGATCCCTTCCACTTGGGATCCGGCTAGCACAAAGCTAGGGATCCGTGGAACGCTCCTCTTTACCCATGGGTATTTTGGTTATGGGTCATGGGTCATGGGTCATGGGTTGAACCATGGATCTTTGGCTAGATACAATGTATCTTGAGTGCAATGCACTTAGTCACTTGGGTATGGGTTGATCCATGGGTTATGGGTATTATCCATATGTGATATAAGCATGATATCATGCAATGGGTTATGGGTCAAGATCCATGGGTTATGGGATTTGGGTTGTACCCAACTACATTCAATGTATTTGCCCAATGGGTTGTGATACTTAAGTTTCTACCCATTTATATTACCCAATATACTACATACTAGTTATGTGTATATTTTATCCAAATATGTAAACACTAGTTGTTGTACATATGTATTACTAAATCATAAAATCACTTATACTTGTTTTAGTGTTTTATGTGAAAATGTGAATATGTTAGAAACTATTGGTTCAAACCATTTACGTATTTTATTTGTTTCGTTAATATGATTTTACGTTTGTTATCGACAAAACATTAGAAGATCGTAAAATATAAATAAACGTTTTTACGGCTTATTTGTATTAACACATTGTGATACATAAATAATTCATATTATGCAATTGTAACAGAGGTAGGAAGATTCAATGTTCTTTCTTCGATGGTTGGGCTGCAAAGTTTGAAAATAAGCAATCATCATCCAGTTCTTCTAAGTACAAAAAACAACAGGTCTGGTATTGCAGGAATCATAGAGAAATCACCGCTGTTGGGACGAAGTATGTATTTTTTCCCATTTTTATGTTCTATTTATTTTCAATCTTTTTATTTAAAATTAATTTTATTCTAATATATACACTGGACAAATACTACATTTCAGGATGAAAGTCATCGTCCGTGTTATTGATGATACTGGCTCTGCATCGCTGTTACTGTTTGATGACATGATAGTCAAGCTTTGTGGAGTACAGTGCTACAGTCTTATTAAGGAGTATGGACCTGAAGTTGATGACTATTTTCCAACTGAGCTTAATGTCATGGTTGGTAAAAAGTTTCTATTCCGCTTTGAATATACGGATTTCAACATAAACAATAACAACCATGTTTACCAAGTCAAATTGATGCCGGAAGAGGAGGCTTTGATCAACACCTTTAAAAAGGATTTCATCACTGAGGTAATTTGTTATTAATATTGTATCTTATATTGTAGATGTAAATAAGGAATAATGAATTTATTTTACAATAATGAGTATATAATTTTGGGGTTAAAAACATCTTATTAGGAGGTCGCTGACGATGTCCAAACTCCTCAAGTCACTGCTTTCAACGCAAGCAAATTCAATTATGTAGAGATGGTTGCTTTTAATATTGAAGATACCCCCAAGTCAGCTGCTGCATCATGTGAAGAAACTGGAAGTCCAAGTAGTTCTGGTAAAAAGAAGAGACGTGTGGTTGTCGCCATTGATGATAGTTTGGTGGTTGATCTTGATGAGGTTGACAAATGAACCGATGATGTAGCAGGCAAAGGAACTCAAGAATTGGTTAAGGTCAAGATTAAGCCTAAAGATTAGAGCTCAACCAACTACTTAAAGCTTTAATTATTTTTCTTTTTAGTTTTGCAAATCTATTTGCAAAAAACAATGTTTGGGTTTTTCACCTTTTATTTGTCAATAAGTGTGCTTCTATATTGAAGCAAAGTTATCTTTCATCTACCATGTAGATGGTTGATGTTAAACAATGTTGCCAAATTTTGGCTCTTTTATGGATTTCATTTTCTTATTCTATCTTTCTTGGTATATTTATGTTTGGAATATTTATCATTTGGTTTTTAGGCAGGTTGTCAAGTTTTGATTTGATTGCATTTGGATAATCGGTAAAAAATTATGCACTTAATTTTATTGAATATCATGGAAATGACATATACAAAATTTTAAAACACATTTTGGATGTTTTTGTGTGTTTTTTTATGGATTTTTTTATACATTTACCTGTTACCATTTTGTTACATCTTTGTTACATTTAGTTGTTACCGTTCTGCAACAAGATTAATATTATCTTTACTTTTAGTATTCATTTATAATGAAATCATGAAAAATATATATTCCTAGTGTATTCACAAATTTATAATGTTATGATTTATTCACTAAAGTACATAAAAATGTATTTGATACCCAATAAAAGAATATCAACAACGTAATATACAACTAAAAAAGACTGTATTTGTCATATCCTTTCCTAATAACTTAAATCTCATATACATTTTTAAAAGATACTATAACTGTCAAATTCGACCATTCATCTAAAATAAATAAAAAAACAAGCATATCTTTTCCTAATAATTTGTTGTTTTAAATTCATATTCCTAAAAATTAGTTTATCACACAATCAAAACATTGAAAAAATCATGTCACACATTTAAAATATATCGTTTCCTCATTTGAAAATTAAAAAACTATATAAACTCACCACCATCATAAACAAAATATTAGTTGTATTATCAAAATTATCAAAATATGACCAATGCAAAATCACCCAATGCAAGCAATGAAGAAGACACTAATAAGTCATCCAACCCTCCTGTTATGGAACCAAAAAATACATCAGTCATCGTCTTATCAGATGATGATGTGGTATGCGTGTATTGTATATATTTTGTAAACTTTATCATGTTCTATTTTTATAAACTAAGTTTTTGTGTTTAAATTTTAGCTTGTTCCTGTGACAAACAAACGTCGAAGATTACTAAAGAATGGTACCTTGGCAAACAACCATGTTCTTTGAAAATATCGCTTCTCATCATCATTTAGAAGAAGATTCACATGATAAACATGACGTAATTTCACCTATAATACTTTTAATTTACATTGATGGTTGCTACTATTTTACAAAAAACATACTACTAACTTTTGTTACTAATGTCTAAATATTATGATAGGAATCGGATGATGAAAAAATGATTCGTCTACTGATGGAGAAGAAGATGAGTCAAAGCATGTTGTTGATGTTTTTGAAAATTCTATTGAGTTGAAATCTAAAGAAATTGTTTAGGAGGATGAGAAATTAATTGATGAAACTAATTATAATGTGCACCATTTGGATGATTTTAGCGTTGACGAGCATTTGTTTGATCAACAAAATAATTTGTTGTCTAAAGAAAAAAATGGTCTCTCATTGATGAAGAATCCAATGAAGATATACATAACAGGAACAACTCAAGTGACGATGGTGTGTGGGTGAATATAAAATTATAAATGATCTTCATCAAGATCCTTATGATGTAGATATTCATAACAACTACATTGATGATGAAGCCAAAGAAGAGTTACAAGATTTGGGAATCAAAAGTGTCCATTCCGTATATGATGAAGATGATAATGACAGTTTCATTGATGGCGAGTCTCTGGGATATGATTCTACCGATACTGAAGAAAGCGATGACGATTTTTAAGTATTTATGTTGTGTTTGACCTTTATTTATATTACCATACAAATAAGTTGTCTTTGAATAATTGTTTCTGTTAATTTAGATTGTCAAATTTTAAATACTAATCATTTTGTTTAATCAATATGAATCAAGTTTTATGGTTTTCTTTTAAAGCATGTTTTACATTGTATTTAAATAATTATTAGTTAAATGTCAATTTTCAAATATTTTTTTAATACACGTCTAAATTAAAGACCTAACCAAATATTGCACTAAACATTTATTTTTTTAAAATAACATTAACAATTATGAATACTAAAACTCAATATATTTAATTAATGTCACAAGAATAAATTTATGGACAAAATATATCATATTGATAACATCAAATAGTCATGATATTCTAAACGTTAATTTCCCCTTTTATCATCACATTTTGAGTAAAATGCTAGTGAAAACATCCTTATTCCGTATTATTTTATTTCAGGACCTATTTTATGCAAGGAAGCAGTAATTGGACATTTTCAAGCCCAAAGGATGAGTTTTCTCTCAACTACGGCGTAACCAAGTGATGAAGTTACGGCATAACAATGATTATGAAGATTACGGCGTAACCATGGAATATAATTACGCCGTAACATGACTACTGAACATTATGCAGCTTACTTAACAAGAGATACGGCGTAACCCTCAGCTCAGGTTATGCAGTAACAATGGATAAACATCAATATACAAAGGCTACGGCGTAACCATTAGCTCAAGTTACGCCGTAACAAAAGATAAGCACATAATTTACAAAGACTATGGCATAACCCCCAGCTCAGGTTACGCCGTAACCATGGATAAGCACAGATCTGAAGAGTTACGGCGTAACTACTTAATATATGTTACGCCGTAACTAGTGTCCGAGCCTATAAATAGTCGAAGGTTTCATCAGTTTTAATCATCTCTCCTTTCCCAAACCTTCTAGGGTTTGGCGAGATCAAACACAGAAGAAGAAGCATAGCTTAGGAGCATTGAATAACGAAGTTCTCGTCTACGATCTCCGTTTTATTCGATTTTGAATTACTTTTATATTTTTCTAGGACTTATACTATGAATTCATGTTATTAATTGAAGTTTGCATTTGTGTTATTGATATTCTCTTTAATTCTTTATAGACATTTACTAGTCTTATCATAGATCGCTAGTCTTGGTAATATTATAAGCTTGTTAGTATCTAAAGGGCTGGGAGATATGACCAACTTACCCCAGTCTGATAGATTGCAAAGTATGGAAGGAATTGGCCATAGTACAACCACTCTTCGAGTGCGAACTGACCAAATGATCACCTATCAAGTGGAGGTATTTAAGAGTTTAGGGGAAATCTAAGTTCCTAATGGCCGGGTTTCCACAGACTAGATCTAGTAGATTTGGCCCTTAATGACTGCTATTAGGTTGCCGAATGATTCCGGGTGACCTGCTCATCTTGGTGAGGAATCTAAGAACCATAGGCCATGACGAATTGACCAAAGGAGTCTGGTGATAATTAACCACTATATTGAACCTTTATATCAAGAATCAATTCATAATTGTGTTCTTCGTTAAGCTTTGTTTATCTATCTCTTTACCCTAAATTTCTGGTATCTGTGTGTATGGAATAATAGCGTATCGATGAATTATCATAATCTTGTCACACCAATATATTATCTATATCATATCTAATCATCTTAGTTCTTTCAAGGTCACAGCTCTCTTGGGACGATACTTGGATTTACCTAAGGCTTTACTACATCTGATCGGGTTTTCTGCCCGTTAGTATGTGTTGATCCTAAGTTATCTAAGTTTTATAAATATTAAAAGCAGGATGAAATAGCACATCACATATCCTTCAAATAAATAGAATCAAGTGTTTTACTTCTTTACATAATATATAATTGACATAAATATTAACCAACATTAATTGATAATACCCCAAACCTATAAAAACACCTAAACATAGACATATATTGTTTTAAGAAATGAATTATGATGGGGAATCAATTTAATAAAAAACGAAAATACATACTAACAACTTCCAAATTTACACTATTATTATTCTTAATATTTTAAAAACTTTGTTTATATGCATATCATTGCCTAAATTTTGGTTTTTTTGGATGCCTATATATACTATCATCTATAAACCAAATGTTAATAGTATTTTGTAAAACTTCAGTGAACAATATCACATTGATCATCATCAACAGAATGCAACAAAGGTGTTTTGTATCTTTAGTTTATATATTTTCCATTCTTTTTATCATGATCGTATATGTAGAGGGAAATACATCGTTATAACATTCGTACGTTTGATTCTAACCAGCAAGAAATTGACTCTAAATCTGCAAATGATTTTTGGATGCAAGATCCACCTATCATCATCATTTGAGATGACGAATTGGTATGACTTACATTACTTATAACAAAATATTACCAACTAACTTATGTCGTGTAACTTATATTTGTTTCATTACATGATTGTCTTCCAACAAAGAAAAGACAAAGAGTTACAAAAGCTGGTACATCTGAGAATAGCAATGTACATTCTGACAATGACGAGGAGGAATGAATTTGTATCAACAAATATTGTAAATACCATGTTCACAATGAAGGAAGCATGGTAATAAAAAAGGATGTTGATGATGAAGTTGTTGAAGATGATGAAAATGATAAATGGATGTGTATCAACTAAAAATGTGAACACCACAACCAAACTCTGGATCATGATGATGACAAGGATAAATCGATGTGTATTCACAAGAATGTTGATGATGAAGTTGGTATCGATAAGTGATTCATATATCATTAATAAGTTGTTTTCAATAATTGGTTGTGTTTATTATTCTCAGTTTCCAATACTTCTCATTTTTGGTAATCAATATGAATGAAGTTTTAATGTTTTTCCTTTAAGCATGTTTACATTGTATTTAAATAATTCATACTTGATAACATCAAATTAACCTGATATTTTATATATCAATGTCCCGTGTTTATGGCCTCATTTGTATTAATATGGTACTTAATTCGTTCATATTTACATTTCAGGATAAATGAGGCTTTGGAGCGGAAAAGATGTGATATAAGGCCAAGAAATATATTCTGAAGACTAGTTATGGCGTAAGTTGTGCAATGGACTACGTCGTAACTCATACTACGAGGGCCTAAGAATTATTTGTGAAAATTACGCCGTAAATGCTTAATAATGTTACGGCGTAACTATGATACCTTGAAGGATACGACGTAACCTCCTCTTAAGGTTACGCCGTAATTATTATCGTGAAGATTATGGCGTAATATGCTAATTAGTTACGCCGTAGAGATAATTACGGAGTGAATCAGTATATGCGAACGAAGGATTACGGCATAACTTAGTGGATTAGTTACATTGTAATTAATTACTTGGGCGCAAAGTTTTGAAATCCAGGGACTAAAAGCGGCAATTTTATATGAAGTTTATTCACTTCAAGGACTAAAGAATAAATAAAGAAGTACAAAGAATGGCATAAAGTGTTAATATGTCAACATTTTTATTAAGGAAAAATGACACAAGGACCCTAGATGAAAGTTGGCGAAAGAACAAGGGCCAAAGTTGCAATTGGGAAAAGTTGAACTATTATAAATAGACATTTAATGCGTAGCTTTTAATCATCAATTTGGGGAGAATATTAATTGTTACTGTGGGTTCTTGGTCAGCCGCCAAAAGGAGAAAAAAGACACTGTACGACAGTATTTGTAGGGGCAAACCCTTCGGGGTTTCGCCCAGGTACTCAACTAGGGGATCGATAGCATTATAATTGGCACGATATGTAATTATTCTCCGACTCATATTATCATTTTGGTTTCATTATTTGTTAATTATAATTTTGATTCTAATTTAATTGTTGGCGAATTAATTCTTATTGTGTTCTTCTAGATTGATTATTAATTTATTACTAGTCAATTATTATTTGATGTTTATTCTTTGTTTATTTATCATTTTATTATTTTTGTTTTATTAGTCATTCCACTAGAGTATTTTGGTGATGTGGAAACTAGGTGCTAGCCTAGTTTTGATTCTTTTATTATTAATTGTTTCTAGTGTATGCATGCATAGTTTGTTGGTAGTTACCCTAGCTTCGGTAGTTTTAAGTTGCGGTCGTATTTATTTGCTTAGGAGAATTGACCAACAGAACCTAAGAAAGTAGGTAGAGAGGCTTGGTAAGAATTGACCGAAAGACTATCAAATCCCTCTTGTGCGAATTGACCAAAGGATCACCATTCGAAAGGATGAACTTAAGAAGTTAGGGATGTGTGTCTAAGATGCTAGCGCCTGGGCACACATTGTTTCGAATCTTGCATGTAGCAGTACTTAATGACTGGCAATAGGTTACCAAATGATCCTGAGTGATCTAATCATCTTGCTGAGGATCCTATGAACCATAGGTCGGGACGAATTGACCAAAAGAGAACTGGCAAATTTAAACCCCACTTGAAGCAGGAATCTAGTGACTTTTAGAACCCATGTATTGCGATAGTGAACATTGGCACTTAATGACTGCTATTAGATTGCTAAATGATCCTAGGTGATCTAATCATCTTGGTGAGGATTCTAAGAATCATAGGGTAGACGAATTGACCAAAGGAGTCTACCGGATTTTAGCATGATTCTTTCATGGATGAATACGGTTTGAGAATAACATCACTATCCTTCCCATTAGCTTATTTACTAGAGAACCAACCCAATTGATCATGTGATATATTAAGTATTATCAATTAATCACATCATTTAAACTTATATTATGTGACATATTAATTAATTAGACAGCTAGGAATCAACCATTCTTGGGACGACCTCGGTCTTACCATTCCCTCACTACATGCGACCGGGTAAACTGCCCGTTAGTGCATTAGTTAGGTCATTGGTAGACGAGTAATTATAAATGTAAAACCTGGTCAGAAATCCTGCATCAAGTTTTTGGCGCCTCTGCCGGGGAGCGGTCTTCGTATTTTTAGCTGTTTGATTAATACTATTCTGAAATTTTTGTCTTCTGTCTTGAAGTTACGGCGTAACATTGTAGTAATTGTTATGGATTTGGCTATTTTGTCTTCTGTATTCTGAAATTGTTATTTCATAGACCTTTTTGGATATTTTGTAGTTTTTAGGATTTGTTTTTGGATTTGGCATGTTTTGTTTATCATGTTTGCTTAAGTCAACTCACCTACGCCATAACTGAACCGATCCAGTTACGCCGTAACTATCTCATGTGATGAAATTTTTTCTAAAAACAAGTTTCAAAACATTTTCATAAACTTGTATTAGTAGTTAAATGAACTTTGTGGGTGTGTTCCCTGTAAACCCTCATGAGACTTCACTCGTCCACTCAGGACACCGAGTGGTTTAAAAAGCTTGTTGCATTCGCTAAATGCAACCGTGATTCCTACGAAAGTGAGTTAGGTTTATTTTTATTTTTATTTTTATTTTTATTTTTCGCGCTATTTTTGCTTTTTATCCGGAATTATGCTTTTTGGTATTAGTTTTTCTTGCATCAATACAGGTTGAAGAATTATGGAGCAATGTTCGGCTGCAAGGAAACACTTTATATCCGAGTAGTTGAGTACCGTTGGTGATGGAGAATTATGTGAAGATGGATGTTGCTCGAGTAGGCGCATTTGGAGCATGTTTTGAACATGCATTGTTGATCATGCCGAGCAATTCCAAGGAAGTTTTCGGTTTCAATTCTAACCCTTCTTATCTTTCATTTATATGCTTAGTAAGACCCAAGTGGGGGGAAAGGATTAGAAATAAACACCCGCTTGATTTTACTTGCGTTTATTTTTCTAGTTTTTAGTGATAAATGTTTCATCATTAAAATTTTGACATGTTTTTCATTACTTAACTGGATTAATCTTAACTGAGCACACACTCCATATATTTACATTGTGTGAGGATAAGCCTTTCCGTTTTCCCCTTAAATATAATTCCATAAAAATGAGTGTATCGGTGGCTGTAGTAGACTTTAGAACTTGGCCTTGCATATCTTTTCGAAACCATTATCATTAGCATTACACTTAGGTAACTTGGTGTGATCGGTGCAACTAGGATATAAGGCAATTTTTAGGATTAAACCAAAATAGCCTATCCATTTATGTTATGTATTGTGTATATTGACTTTTCACATCGATCAGTCAATCCCCCTGTTAAACCCTTTTTTTTGCACTCATTATTAGTGCAAGATACCCCTAGTACACCCGTCTGAGCCATTCCTTTCATTTTATTCACCCAATATATGTATGTTTCGTTACACTTATCGCCTTGGCCTACCCTGTAGTTTCCTTATGTCCATGGTCCGGGCGCTGTTAGTCAATTTTGGTTCCACTGGTGGAAGTCGCAAGTTTTGAATAAAGGGTTTTGGAAGAAAATCGGGTTTAAATGATAGTTGATCTCAAGTGGGGGGGATGCTTTACATGTTCGTATTATTTTCATACCTTGTCTTGCATAAAAAAAAGTGAAAAAAGGAAAGAAAAAAAAGTGAAAAGAAAAGTGTGAAAAAAAAAGAAAAAAGAATGAATGCAAGCAAGTGTTTGTTTATGATTAGTGTTCTCGCCTTGTTCAACTAGGCGCAATTTTTACATATCCGTTTTGATGCATTTTTACGGATAAAATTAGAAACCCGTACATTTCTATCTCGCCTTTCAAATTTTAATTAATATTTGTACAATGGGGACATTGTACATTTTAAGTGGGGGGATGAGAGATAGAAATGGTTTATTATATAGTTTTTGGTCGAAATATGTGCTAAAATTACCCAAATTTTAAATTTTTTTATAGCACATACGTTTTTTTCATTAATGATGAAGGCCGAATTAATGCATCTTATTTGCCAAATTTATGGAGATTATGAGGCACCACGCTATATTTTATATGCATTGACTTGTGTATTGAAGACCCCTTGACTCTCGACCTTCGGTTTTTGCTATAGGATTGAATGCGACTAGTGGTGGGGCGATTGTGGACTTAGGAATCTATTTGTTTCGTGTCTTTTTATTTACACCCATTAAATGTTTTCCCATGTCTTATCCTACCCTTGGTCGTGAATCGAGCTTAGGTGAGGAAGCGAGCAATCATTGGTGTCTTGGCCATGGATTTGGTCATGTATCATTGGTTTTGTCCCCTTCGCTGTAGCTCGTTAGTAATGACAAAATAACCCCGTAAGCCTTTATGTTGTGTCAACCCTTTGCCTTTTAAAATAGCTGCATCGATAGACTCTAGTGGTGGAGATTAGTATCTTTTCGTAGCCTATGATAGAATGCTCGCCATGACTGAGCAGTTGAGTGATCACCCAAAAATAAACACGTGAAATAAGTAAGAGAGTGTGATTTCAATTCTCTTTTCGTGAGGTGCTCGGTTTGGAATTTTCTAGCTTAGGTGCTTTTTAAACTCATATCTTCCAATACTTCTTGGGAGACATCTTTTTAAGAATAATATAAAAGGTCTCCATGAGGGCAAGTAGAGTTCAAGTGGGGGGATTTTGAAAACATCAAATTAACATAATATTTTATATATCAATGTCCCGTGTTTATGGCCTCATTTGTATTAATATGGTACTTAATTCGTTCATATTCGTTCTATTTGCATTTCAGGATAAATGAGGTGTTGGAGCGGAAAAGATGTGATATAAGGCCAATAAATATATACTGAAAACTAGTTACGGCATAATTTGTGTAATGGACAACGCCGTAACTCATACTACGAAGGCCTGAGAATTATTTGTGAAAATTACGCTGTAAATGCTTAATAATATTACGGCGTAACTACGGTACCTTGAAGGATACGGCGTAACCTCCTCTTAAGGTTACGCCGTAATTATTATTGTGAAGATTACAGGGTAATATGCTAATTAGTTACGCCGTAGAAATAATTACGGAGTGAATCAGTATCTGCGAACGAAGGATTACGACGTAACTTAGTGGATTAGTTACGCCATAATTAATTACTTGGGCGAAAAGTTTTGAAGTCCAGGGATTAAAAGCGGCAATTTTATATGAAGTTTATTCAATTCTAGGACTAAAGAATAAATAAAGAAGTACGAAGCAGGGCCTAAAGTGTTAATATGTCCACATTTTTATTAAGAAAAATGACACAAAGACCCTAGATGAAAGTTGGCGAAAGAACAAGGGCCAAAGTTGCAATTGGTAAAAGTTGAACTATTATAAATGGTCATTTAATGCGTAGCTTTTAATCATCAATTTGGAGAGAATATTAATTGTTCCAGTTTGGTTAGCAGTCAAAAGGAGAAAAAAGACACCGTACGGCACGATATATAATTATTCCCTGACACATATTACTATTTTGGTTTCATTATTTGTTAATTATAATTTTGATTCTAATTTAATTGTTGGCGAATTAATTCTTATTGTGTTCTTCTTGATTGATTATTAATTTATTATTAGTCAATTATTATTTGATGTTTATTCTTTGTTTATTTATCATTTTATGTGTTTGTTTTATTAGTCATTCCACTAGAGTGTTCTTGGTAATGTGGAAACTAGGTGCTAGCCTAGTTTTGATTCTTTTATTATTAATTATTTCTAGTGTATGCATGCATAGTTTGTTGGTAGTTTCCCTAGCTTCGGTAGTTTTGAGTTGCGGTCGTATTTATTTGCTTAGGAAAATTGACCAACTGACCCTAAGTAAGTAGGTAGAGAGGCTTGGTAAGAATTGACCAAAAGACTATCAAATCCTTCTTGTCTTGAATTGACCAAAGGATCACCGTTCAGAAGGATGAACATAAGAAGTTAGAGATGTGTGTCTAAGATGCTAGCGCCCGGGCACACATTGTTTCAAATCTTGCATGTAGCGGTACTTAATGACTGTCAATAGGTTACCAAATGATTCTGGGTGATCTGATCATCTTGGTGAGGAATCTAGGAACCATAGGTCGGGACGAATTGACCAAAAGAGGACCGGCAAATTTGAACCCCACTTGAAGCTGGAATCTATTGACTTTTAGAACCCATGTATTGCGATAGTGAACACCAGCACTTAATGACTGCTATTAGATTGTTGAATGATCCTGGGTGATCTGATCATCCTGGTGAGGATTCTAAGAATCATATGGTAGACGAATTGACCAAAGGAGTCTACCGGCTTTTACCACGATTCTTTTGTGGATGAATACGGTTTGAGAATAACATCACTATCCTTCCAATTAGCTTGTTTACTAGATAACCAACCCAATTAATCATGTGACATATTAAATATTATCAATTAATCTCATAATTTAAACTTATATTATGTGACAATTTAATTAATTAGACAGCTAGGAATCAACCGTTCTTGGGATGACCTCGGTGTTACCATTCCCTCACTACATGCGACTGGGTACACTGCCTGTTAGTGCATTAGGTAGGCCATAGGTAGACGAGTAATTATAAATATAAAACCTAGTCAGAAATCCTGCATCAATACTTAAAATTAAATTACGTTCAAACTATAAACAACACCTAAAAAATGTCAAACTAAAGCATATTCTTAATAACACATATGTTAACCATAATATAATCCACTACATTAGATTACAAACTGATTTTCTTAATTTCTTAGCTAAGAAACCTTCATAGGCAACAGTTTAACAAAAGAGTGTTTTATACAATCCTACTACCATAATTTACAATCTACATAATATTTATACATGCAAACATAACATAGCCTACTAAGATGATAGCATTAGTAAATACCATACTGACCGTCCAAAATAAACTGCAAACATGCTTAAAACATGATAGTATAACACACATGAAACACCAGAATCTGCTCCTCCTCTTCTTCAGCCAAATCTGTCAGCAAATACATGTACTTGAAGCGTATCATCTTATCATACCCAAACCGACATTCATCAGCAAACTCACTCCATGCACCGAATGCTTTATTATGATTAGTCCTTTCTGGTTCCTCCTTGTGAAACTCCATCTTGACATTCATCGTGTATTCAACATTTTGGTGTTTCATCAAGGCATGAGTATATTTGTGCATTGGATGGTTCACTAAGAACTCTGCTGGTATTGTCTGCAATTTATTAAGAATAACATATAACACTAACTACTTATCTAAAGACGCAAATCGTAAAAGTAAATATATAAAAATACTACTTACCAATCGTTGCATAACGACTATATAACTAAACCTCTTATAGAATGTATCACGAACTTCAGCAAAATGGTCTCGATGAGTTGGCCAGCGACACATGTGATACATTCTGTCATCATCTACAAATACGGTTATCAAATTTAGTACCCACTGACTAATTATGTGAATACAAAATGATCAATTACTAATATAACAAACCTTAGTATCTCATATTGTTAAACATGTTACATCACACAAAAGCAATTTCTCAATAATCTAATACCGTTTGCATATAATTGATGGTGAAGAATGTACATAATATACTACGTCAAATAATGTTAAATTATTTTTAACCATACCATTATATAGAATTATTAAAGGTCAAAAAATGTACACAGTATAATACGTCACAAGTTTAAACGCAAAGAATTACAAGTGTAATTATAACTAAATATATATCGTACCTTTGTCTTCAGGAGGTATTGGAGGTTGTATTCGGTCAAGTCGTGTTGCTCCAAAGAAACGCACATCAATATGTTGAATCCCATCAGTATTAAAAGCCATCATCCAAAAATCAGTATTCTGCTATTTTGTGAACACCAGTTGCATTCCAGCTTCCAAACGCAAAGTTTTTTGAATTATATCCCATGATTGCTGTAACTGTTCATATTCGTTACCAACGTTAACCCCATCAACATTAACACGACTCACATGAACTATAAACCTGTGACCTTCAACATTAATCCTAGCATTCCCGGCTTGCCCTAGCACAGTTAAGAAATAACCCAGAAATTTCTGTAAATCAAGTTCACATTTGTTTGGGTCAAAATAGTTATTACATATCCATTTATCAAAATGGTAATTAATATATTAGCATAATAATAAAGTAATGCGATTTTAATTTAACTAAAAAATGTAATACCTGAGCCTTAAATGATGATGCCCAAACACGACTCTGGAACCGAGAATAACATCCCTCTATCCTTCGTATCCTCCGAATTCTTCCCCATGACCATTACACCCTGTCACATAGTATGTATCATCCCCTTCATGGATAAAATGCAACAACCTAACACGCTGACTGATATTCTCTTTTGCAAATTCAGTCTATTTGTATCCTTTGAGTGCAAAAGGCCGATGGTGTGATTTCACTATTTTTACTTTCACATGAACCCTTATGGAGTTTATCCAGTATACATGTTTGTTCCTATTAAAACCATCCTCCCAAAAGACATCAGGTAGATCCTGAAACAGATTTCTTTAATGTTATATCATCCTAACAAGATTATCATTGTGAAATTAGATACGTGATAGTTTTCCTTACCTGTGATTTCGAATACGTTCTACGGTTCACCCAAACAACGAATTCAAATGGCATCCTACTACAAAAACAATGAAACATGTTTTTATACCAAATCAGTTTACAATGGGCAAATCATAAACTACATATCAGTTTCTTTATAAACAGATGTAAAAGATTGATTTTAAAGCACCTGACATCTACAATTTTTAGTATGATTGTTATGTACTTAATTAATATCATAAGCATCCGTTTCCTAAATCCTACACTATCAGAAATTTGGTGGCCTAGGTATGTAACTTCCATTAAAGCTTAATCAGAAAACACCATAAAATCTCATTCAAGGTTATGGTCATATTTTTTGTTTCATCCATCAAACTACTTTAGCAGGTTCATCATAACTTTTTTAGACTATAAAACCATAACATTAGTAATATATCAGTACAAATCAACAGACTAATTAAAAAATTATATAAATCTTTAAATATACATTATCAAATTCACATTAATCCGAATCAAATACTCTAGATAACAAATTTTCAGGTAATCACGCTCTATTATCAACTTAAACCTACGTTTTTAATTTGTTTTCAACCCTATAACAAACAAACCTATTTTTGTTTCTCATTACAATCAATCACTATTCTTAAAAACATAAAGAAAAAAAATAACATGTATAAAACATTGTAAAAATAACATACAATTTGGCTGGAGAATCAGTAACAAGTTTACACTTACATAGATTTAGATTTTTGGGTAGATAGTAATAAAAAAATCAAGACTAACCTTTTGATGGGGAAGGTGATTTGATAGTCAAATTGGTCTGTGTGCAATAATGATGGTATTTTGCAACTTATACTCAACTAAAACATTTAGTTGCATGTAATCATAAACCGGGTTAGTTAGATGCAATATTCGGGTTTTGGGCTACTTTGCATAACATGGGCCTACTCATATTAACTAAAATTTGGGCCTTTTGTTTGGAATATAATTAGTTAACTTGCCAAAACATATATTAAGTACATTCAATGTTTTGGCTTAGAGATACATACACAGATGTATTTTTGTACACTAATTCATCTCATTAATTAAGATTTAGGTTACTAGTTTTGGTGATATCAAATCAACATCAAACGTTTTTTTCGCATTATTATCATTTTGAGACAATTCTTTGAACACCAAATAGATGTGTTAGTAGATGTTCACGTAAATTAGAAAAAAGCAAGATTCAATGAGAAAGAAGGATCAGGAGCATCGTTATCAAACAACATGTATCATCATGATAATGAAGCGATTGGTGTACAAGAAAAGAATTCAAACAATCAAAAATTTCCATCGAACAATATATGCTCCAACAAGGTTTTATATCACAACACTTTGAATACACAATTTCATGATCATACTTCTTGACCTCATGGTATGTTAGCTAATTTCTGTAAAGTGATTATTATTTTGTTTATGTCACCATATGTTCATTTTATTTTGTATTTATTTACAAAATTATATAAACCAATCGTATGTAGATCATCATGAGACAAGAAACAAGGGAAAGTCCATTAGGTTAGATAAAACATTCAATGACAAAGTGTTATCGTTCAACGATTTGCCATTTACCCAATTGTGTCATGATGTTACGCGTAAACAAGTACCCTATAAGCAGTATGATGTTGCTTCGCATGTTTCTGGATCAAATCTTAACATGTTTGCAAATCAAAAACCAATTCGTACTACTCAATATATTGGTTCACATCCAATAACATGTAAGTCATCTGTAACATATTGGATTTCATAAGCACACAAATAATCACATATAGGGTCGAATCACACAAGAGTTTAGAGAGAGAAAGTAGAAGATGAGATCCTTTCTAGAGAGAGAAAGTAAACAAAAGAAAGAAGGTTAGATTGAGTGAAAGGTCCAACCCTCTACCTTAGGAGGTAGAGGGTATTTATAGTTACATACTACACGTCCTCTTCGGACTGTGGATCAGGCATACAGTGGGTAAAGACCCGTCCTTCCTCCACGGTGTTACACTAAGCTAAACTAAGCTAATAACTAACTAATAAACTACTAAATAACAATATGTCTACGAGCTAACATATGCTAGACTATAGATGGGGTAACCGACACTTCACTATGGAATTTCCAATCCCTATCAATCTCCCCCTAAGGGAGGTCACCCCATGGTTTACATTTTGAATCCTAGTATTTTATTCTTGACTTTGTTCTTGAGCTCGTAGACTTCAATTCTTCAAATTTTGCAATCTTTGTGCTTTAGCAGTGATTTCTTCAAAGTCCGGCTGCTTTGTACTTTTACAATGGAGGTCTTTTTGGTGATCCAAGTTTGGTGATCTTTGAGCTTTCTTTGAGATCATCAGCCACAGTAAATCTCTGGATCACCCTTTGTTGTGTTGCTATCATGTGAAGTTGTGACTTTTGGACCGACATGCTCACATTTTGGATCATGATATCTTCTCATCATAGTTGCGGAAGCTTTTGTTGATTCATAAAATTTCTAGCAGCGTAGCAGAAGCATAGTATAAAAATATCAGAGCCAGGTTATGTAGATATGCACTAGTCATGATTTCTTCAATTAAGTGTGGATGCTGTGAGCATGCGGCTTTGGATTGACTTCTCAATTCTGATCAGCTGCAATCGTCCAAATGTACCTGCAAACAACAGTTAGCAATAATACACACGAAAGTGTCTTTGATCACTTTCGTTGAATTGAGGTACACGTCCCACGGTTCCCCGTTGATCAGTACAAGTACTGCCTGTGATCAGGTATAATTCCGGAGAATCTCCTTGACAGGGTTTCGCAGCTGTTCTAGCTGTTCTCAATCCGGAACGTCTCAAAGAAGACAACACGGAGTGAGTGAACCAGAGAATTGAGATTCACCGATTGATGAAAAATTGATTTGAAAACAATTGCGTATTGCTTAGGAGAAAGAGTTTTGCAATACGACGAAGGTTTTATGAGAAAGATCAATTTTTAATTTAAAATACTTTTTGTATTTGAAAGAGAATACACATTCGTTGTGCTAGAGAAAAGAAGAGATTTGCACATCGAACGGTTTTTCCAAAAGTATTTTTTTTTCAATCAGAGATACTTTTTGTGTTTGAAAACATGAATACACATTCGATGTGCCAGAGAAAAGAAGATTTGCACATTGAACGGTTTTTTCAAAAGTATTCGTCAATTCATTTCCTAGACCAAGGTTGATTCACGAATGAATCGCCCCATCGTTTCTATCCAGTTGTCACAAGCTTGATCTTTTGGAAAGATCTCACATGTCACCCACCAAGAGCTTGTTTGATGTTGGCTCTAGAAGGATTTCCATCTTCATCGTGACTACTTTTACATAAAACTCGGATGTTCTGGCAATACCACAAGGATAATGCGTAGGACTCTCAATATATACTTACTTTCCACATTGTGTGAAACAGCAAGTCTTTATTAATTTTGTGTCCTAATGAGATTTTGTGACGATCTCTTGGCTCTAGTGCACATTTGGTTTCCTATGCCGGAGACTAGGGAGAGGGTCTCCTTCTTCAATATCAAAAATCTCTAAGAGAAAGCCGATAGATTACACAGGTTCCCCGTGAGAATGAAACAAGCCCTTTTAAGAGGAACTTGAGTAGCTTGGGAAGTTTAGTGCAGTGCGTCACTGGGTCCATGACGTCTTGTCTTCAATACTAGTGTTACCTTGGTAAACACTAGTAGCATATGTATTGAACCCGGTTTCTGCCCTAAGGTTGAATTATTGGAGGGCTATTTCTTTTCACCCTTTTCTCATTCATTTCTTTTTCATTCTTCAACCCATTCAGTGCTTACCGAGACTTCATAACTAGAACGTTGTTAGGTTTATTCCAGTACTAGCTCTGTCTCAGTCCGCACTCTTCCCATATTCTCATTTTGTCCTTTTTTCATCATACCTAAGGACTTTTACACTATCTAGTGGATTGTCCCTGGGTAGATCCTTCCGGTTCTGGCGGGACCGTGGGAACAAATACCTAACCTAACCATCCTTATAACACCATGCACAAAGTAAATTGGTCGGTCTTTTGGTATTGTTCTTTCCTTCTTGAAACCAATTGAAAAATCATTTGGAAAATCAATCAAGGTACTTATGATATAAAATCAAAGCATTTTGTACCTTAATTGTTTTGATCATTTAGAAATGCTCCCCCTCAACATGTGCATGTGATTTTGAAATTGTGTAGCACATGGAGGCAAGAGTTCTTTGAAATAATTTCTTAATCACAATTTCCTTTGAAAAAGCCATTTGATTTTCTTGGTAAATTCTCCCCCTCAAAATGTGCGTTGGTTGTTTGAAATCATTTAACACGTCGAGGCAGGAGTTCTTTGAAGTACTTTCACGATCACATTTGCCAATAAGAAACCATTTAGAAAATAAATCAAGGTACTTTATGTTGAAGCATAGAAATCTTTGTACCTTGAAAGTTTATTTTCTTTTGAAATGCTCCCCCTCAATATGTGCTTCGAGATTCGAAAGCGTTTAGCACATATGGGAGAGCAGCATGCACATTTTGAATCAAAACGATCACCTTTTATCAAATTTCATTATTAAATCACAAATTCTCCCCCGATCAAAAATATCAAACCCTTTGAGATTTTGGATCCCAAGTGATTTAATAAGGTTAAGAAAACATGGGGGAAAATGTGCCTGATTTAAAAGCTCTTCTGGTTTATGGTTAAATGCTCCTCCACAATCATGTGCATTATGTATTTCAAAATAGTTTGGCACATGAAGGAAGGAGTGCTTTAGAAACAATCACCCTTTCAAAACCGATTTGAGATTTAAATCACGATCTCTCTCCCGATCAAAAATTTCAAACCTTTTGAGATTTGAGATCCCAATTGATTTAAATCATTTAAAAATTTTAGGGGAAAGACGTGGCAAGATTTAATTTTTGAAATTGACTGATGAGGACCAATTATAGACATTAAATATTGTTAGTGTCAGGTATGATTGTTTTTAAGAGATCTTTAAGTAAAAATAAAACAATTTCACAATCAAACAAGAACAGAAAAAATTTCATTTTGAAAGATCTTTGGGTTTTAAAGAAAATCATACCATGACATAACATTAAATCTTTAGATCACCACTTATTTTGCACAAACGGAATTGATTGATGAAATATTGTTTGAAAATATTTTTATTTTAAATCACTCTCACCCTCAATCGATGACCGTAGTCGATGATTGAGTGACTTAAGTTTTGATAAAATGAAGTCCGGTGATTTCCAAAATTAAGTCCAATTTATTTTCAAAACCAATATTTTTCCATTTTCAAAACAGTATTTTCAGAATGTTTTAAAAATGTTATCATCCACTACTTGTCCTGCACAAAGATACGTTAGGTGGTTGAGCTGCTTTCGTTGTTGTCTTTGGAGGTTTGGAAGAAACCCATCTGCTGATGCAGTGAGACCTCTTACGTTGCATTTTTTCATGCCAACTCTCCATAGAAGTCAAATTAAGCTTCGTTTCTTCATTTGATGATGAAGAAAACCATCTGCTGATGCAGTGAGACCTCTTACGTTGCATTTTTTCATGCCAACTCTCCATAGAAGTCAAATTAAACTCTGTTTCTTCATTTGTCAACCCACGATATAGTTACCCTTTCTTTTCGGCATCCAATCATCTTCATATGTGGGATCCGGATAGGGAACATTCTTATATACCAATATACCTGCATACGTTAGTGAACACACATACAGATATATGGTGGTCTACATCACCCAAACAACAATCGACTAATAAAAGTCAATTCAACATATCAATCAGATCATACAAATGCATGGGAATTAAGTGTTTATTAAACTCTAATCATCTAATCCTAACAATCATATCCTAGGCACCTAGTCCTTCAACGTAGGTTAACATGTTTTACATTTAAGTATATAGGATAATTAGATAAGCTCGTTAGATGATATAGATTTGAAAACATTCTCCCCCTCAATCAATGACTTATTTTTCTGAAAAGTTTAAAAGCGCTGAAGTCATTGATTAAGTTTTCAATTTTTACGAAAACTCTGAATCTGATTGATTTACAAGCAACTCATTTACCACCATTTTGAAACAACAAATATTTTTCTGAAGAATCTTAGAAGGAAAAGCATTTGTGTAGGAACAACAGTCTTTTTGACGACATGCTTTCCTTGTTTTGTTTTAGGATAAGTGCACGAATTTATGAAAATTATTTTAGCGCAGCACTTTCCTCTTTGAAGAGCGGGTTGCTATTAGAAATAATAGCAAACCATGGTTTAAGCGCGGGTCACAGTCTGAAGTAACTGCAAGCCATGTTTTGAGACATGTTTTGAAAAATAATATTTACACCTCCTGCTCGAACTTCATCTATGGTCCCGTGCCATTATTGAATGACATTTCTAAGACCGTACATGTTATCGATACCAGGAGACATGTCTTGAGAAAAGCATATTTTTGATATTTTTCAAGTTTTTCTGATTTTTATGGGGTTTTTTTTTTATTTTTTTTTATTTTTTTTATTTTCTATTTTACTATTTTCTTTTTGTTGGTTTTATATTTTTGTGTTTTGCTTTTTGATAAAATATGTACAAAGAAGATAATTTAGTTTAAGAGAATGATGAAATGAGTACCGAGATAAGGATATCGCTCAGCACGTTGTAGAAGAAAGAAATCAACATTCGAGGCTTCTAAGAAAATCGTTTGAACATGAGCCTTCTCAATCTGAATCTTTGGTAGCTTCCCCCCAAACCGACAAACATCGAATAAAGACCATTTCCCCAAGAAGTAGAATTGAAGACAAAACGGTCTCATTGAATGAAGCTCAACACCCCAAAGAAGACGAGAATACCGAAGTAACAAGTTAAAACGTGGATCATCGCTGCGGTTATCCAACCCGAAATAAATTATTAAGTTCGAGATCACATGAACTTGTTGTGCATCCCCGATGTACACATTACTCTTCGAGATTAAGCAGTTGTCTATTCAAGGGACCAATATAACAACATCTTCATTTTACCAAGTGCATTCCAGTTATCTTCCATATAACCAATCAGCCCATTATGTATACAAGTACCCAACCATAGTAGAAATAACGACATCACAGTAACTTTATCATCGAAATCATCATTACATATCTCTCCCCTGATATACACATATCTCTCCCCTGATGGTTACATTGTGTACAAGAAACGCTAACCGGAAGCACTTTATCATAAGTCATATATAAGATGTTGATAAGCAATATCATCTCACGTTCCAAGTATTCTTCTCATATTTCTTTCTATTGAGGGCTGAGTTAACACATATCAAAAGTATCTAGAGACTACTTCCCCCCAAATGGTTGGAATCATACATCCTTCCCCCAAATAGTTGGAATGATACATCCTTCCCCCAAATAGTTGGAATAATAACACCAAACGCCACGAATTAAGCACTGATTTTCTCTGCGGTTATGACATTTGTCTCCCCGGAATAACTTCAATATAGAAGAAGTATTAAGTTCATCACGTGTACTCATTGTTCATTTAGATGTATGTCTCCTTCCCCCTTGCTGGTTTTGATACCTCAGAATCAGCAAAACATAATACACTCGTATCCTTGAAATCGTTTGAGAAGAACACAATAAGCTCAAATGTATCTTGTGAGAATTAACTACTACAGAAACTCTCTCTGGCTATCTTAACCAACCCAGATGCAAAAAAATTTGAAGTGACCACTGATGAAGCAAACCCGATATACCAAACTTGAAGTTGAAGTAGAGTTCCCCGCATTAGTATCTTAATCTTGCACTAATAATGAAAGAACGGTGTTGAGAATTAATGCTCCAAGCAAATCTCTAAGTACTCAATACTCAACCAAAGTATGAGACATTAACACCTCTTGCGATTATCCACAACGAAATTTGCGTGTGTCACTGAGTAAAACAACGTAACTCCTTAAAGTGATAGTTAACTAGGTCTTCAACCATTCATATCGACTGTTGGTAACTGGATAAACCAAGTCTTCTTCATAAATCTTAAGCACGAGCAAGTTATCATTGAGAGTCATGCATCCAAGCATCCCCGACTTCAAGATAAAATGAGAACACGCCTTTGCGAGACAACTTCAATCTCAAATAAGTGATACATGATTAACTCCATATTAATCAACTTGTGTCAAATGTCCAACACGTGAATAAACATACAATCGGATGTACATTGACCCACTGAATGAGTCGGAGAAAATGATTCCTCAACATCGATTCCTTCTTCCTTTATCTGGAAGCTTCACCAATAATGTCTTCAAGCGAATGAGATAGTCATTTTCTTTAACATTCATATGGTTGATTTACAGAGCACATTTAGGAAAGAACAATGATCCGTGAAGATTTGGCAAAGGAATACCAAAGAGCGGATCACTATTCATGAGTGCAACTGCAATGATAGTCATTAACAACGCCTTGAGGAATAACTGGAGATTAGGCTTCTTGAGTAGTCTGAGTTTAACTTCTTAGATGGTGCATCTTGATCAATGGAAATTGAAGAAGGTGAACTAGTTGAGTCAGCAGTACCCAGAGTAGGAGCTTCAGAAACTGGATGATCAACATTCTTTAGCAGTTGGAAATACTCATCAAACATATCTTGAAACACTAAATCCCAAAAAATAAATCCCAGTTATCCTTAGAAGTGAAAGATTAGGCGTATGACCATTATACAAACATCCATCAATATGTAGATCCACCTCCTCCCCTCAAAAATTGCATCCGAAGTTGCCATTTTTGATTTGAACAAGTGAATAAACTCCGATGAATGTAGATCCACTTGATGACTAAATGAACATGGAGAAAGGCATGAAGCTCGAAGATGGAGAATGTAGATGAGAATGGCCATTCATGAGAGAATTTCTCTTTAGCTGAAGATTAAGCGCACAGAAGAGCGTACACTTTTCTTTCTTTGAAGAACGGGGCCTGAAGTGTTATATGCAGACACCATTATGATGAAGTATGAGGCCTGAACTGATGTGAACAGACGTCATAGCCGATTGAATATCAATGTTGAGTAACTTGAACCCGTGAGTTATGAGATATCAATCCTTTTGTTATCCATACTTTAAGCTAATCCATGTATTGAAGGATCGAAGTATCTGCAACTGAGTAAGGACTACCTGCACTAATATTACAAACTTGATTGCATATATTTTGGTTAGTGACATCAGTATCCAAACCCTTTGGGGTTTCACGGTCAACTTTGAGATTGCTATCGGTAAACATCTTTCCGGTAGGAATCCACTTAAGTCCAGCATCCTTAAACATTCTACCAGACGGTATCCACTTATGGCAAGGTCTAGGATTGTTAAGCTTCTTATGCACAGTGGAAGACTTATCGATATTCTTAGACTCCAAATATTTAGCAGTTGGTATCCATCTAGGTGAAGATTTAGGTTTGTTTTGCTTCTTATGCACTGAAGATGACTTACTGAAAGTCCTAGACTTAACATGTTGAACCTTAGCAATGTTAGTAGTCTTAGTGGATTGTATCTTAGCATGAGCATTAACTTTATTCAGGGATTTTGAAAGACAATTATCATGATTTGCTTTAAAGACACATTTTAGACAATTCGAGCAAACATGTTGATTAGATTTAGAAAAAGATCTAGAGTTCTTAGAGTGATCTGCTACGGGAATTGTTTTAGTCGAAACACAACTACTCTTAGATGCAAGCCAATCCCTAGACTTTTGTAGAGTGTTCCTAGGTAATGATTTACTACTACTAGCAGTGCCTTGAAACCTCGTAGAATTCATCACCCTAGGTCTTGAACCTAAAATTCCGTCTTTTCGAATCCGTGCCTTTTTCCTAGCTTCTTCTAGATAATAGTTCTTCCACAAGTCATTCATATCATATGAATTCTGAATTTTAATGCTTGGTTTTGACACCTTTTTCGAACCAATCTTAGAGGTGCTGGGAGTAGAAGTAGCTGCATGTTGAGGTTTAGAGGAACTAGAAACATGATTCTTAGGTAACTCAGGTGAAGTGACTGGTTTTGACAAAACTTGTTTCTCATCAACTTGGGAGGTAAACCGTGTTTTTGAAAATTTTGGTCTTTCGGATATAAACACAGTAGGCTGCCTAACAACGGACCGGTTTCTAATGGGATGAGTAACTGGTTTCCCCAAGGTTGATGGTTTTGTAAACTTAGTGTTCAAACTTTTCCCTACAGTTCTCCTAAGCTCATTCTTTTAGGAAACAATAGCGAAACTCTTTTCCTGAAGTTAAGCTTTGAGTTCATCAATTTCTGCTATCAAAGAGTTTGTTTGTTCCATTAACTTAGTTCTAGCTTGTTTGACAGAGTCACTTAGTTCTATGTGATGCTTTCTCAAAGTCTCATTTTCCTTTAGTAATTTAGCCACATAAATTGACAGTTCATTATTTCTTGTTATAATAGAATCAATGTCTTGTGCAGTCTTGACTGAATTACTTTTCACATGCATACCAAAAATATGTTTCTTCAAAATGTTGATTGTCGAGTTTTTGGCTTGAAGCAGAGCTTTTAAATCGTTTATTTCAAATAATTCACGAAATTCATGAAATTCCGGATTTTTACATGGTTTCATAGATTGAAAACTTCCCTCCTTTCTTTGTATTGCAATTTCAAGTGAAATGCAATGCTTTTCAAGTTTTGAGAATTTGTTTGAAAGTTCATCAAAAGCCTTTTTATCAACCATATAAGCTGTTTTGAAATTATTAGTCTCAGCCTCAACCAATGAACATTTATCAGAATCATGTTCAGCATTTAGATCAGTTTGTTTAGGTACATTAGCAGATGCACTATGTTGAACAGTTAAGGGTACCTCATTACATGACACCTGTTCAATTGTTGGTCTGATATCTGCATCCACATCATGTGTAACAAGAGTCACTGGACCGGTGGCTGTGTCAAGCTTATCTATCTCTAAGCCTCTGTATTCAGGTGTCAACCGATCCATCATCTGGTGCTTTACCCGACTCAACACTACAATCTTTTGATTGTACCCGACATTCATTCCCCTTTCGATTCTGCATCTACTTCTTGTGTGTTAGAGTAATGAATTTGGTTACATCGTTATTTGTTTGTCTCGACATTCTGCATTCAGCAACACCCGATTCTTCAACAGATACATTACCCAACTCATCACAACAATCTCTTAACTGCACCAGACTCACATCCACTTTTTCATCTTTCTGAGTAACTTCCTCAATATACTTCTCCACATTATCCATGAGATGGATAAGTGTCTCTATGAACACCCTAATTTCCATTCCAGTGTGTCTCTTGAAAGACATTTCAGTCATGTCTTGATCATAATCTGATGTAAATTCCCTTCTAATGAATGACTGAAATTGTTTGTAGATCACTTGAAGTGCAGCACTGGAACTATCCTTTTGAACCTTCTTTTTGTCAAGTTGTAGCTCCAATTGTTCTAAGTTTAAGAATAATGTGCTCGTGAACGTTGATAATTCTTGACGGAAAAGTGCAGTAAATGTTCGTTCAATTCCCATAGATAGAAGTAACGTGAGGTGTGAATGAAGTTGTCGATAAGGTTCAATGCAACTTTCCTTATCCTTTGCACAAGCATTCTGTAACATTGACTGGTGCATTTCTGTCTTTTCAGAGTCTGAACCCGGAGATATCACATCCTCATTGATTGATTCAATCATATTTAACCGTTCAGTGTAGCAAATATTCTCATGATTGTCTACAACATCATACAATTTAAGTACTTCTGAAATCACTGGATCAAGAGTGTAAGACATGATGTGATTGAGCACGGGATTTTACAAGTCTGTGATTTAAACCGAGAAATAGAATCTTTCGCGGGATTTTACAAAATCAAGACGAAACCGTAAGATAGTGAGAAGTATAATGTAGTAAAGGAACTAGAAGAAGATAAGGAAGTGAAAATATGTTGGTGTTATGGTTGAGTTTGTGATATTCCCTAATTCTTTATATATACCCCCTGTTCGGCGGATTTTTCAGAAAATTAGGGTTTGAAAACACGGGTTTTGTATGTTAGGTTTAGAGACAAATCGCAGGAATTGACAAATCGCTTAGTAGACAACTCGCTTAGCAGAAAACTCGCTTAGCAGACAACTTGCATTGTAGACAACTCGCATAGGCAGACAAGTCGCTAGGCAGACAAGTCGCTTAGCAGACAAGTCGCTTAGCAGACAACTCGCTTAGTAGACAACTCGCTTAGCAGACAACTCGCTTTTTACACAACTCGCATCTGACAACTCGCATCTGACAACTCGCATTAGGTACGTTGAATCAGGACAAGTCGCAGTCAAAACTGTCAACTCGCATTGATGCAAAACAGTCAACTCGCATCCAATAAACATTAAAAAAACACCACTTTTCAATCCAAAAACAACCCAACCACGATGATTCAAGCCTTCCAAATCAAAACCTAAACACTTATAACGATTCTAAACACAAAAGTACAATCAAAATCCAAACTTTAACACAAGAAATGATCTAAATGATCTAAACTACTCTAAACTCATTCAAACCCAAAAAACTTATGAAAACCACTAGAAATCCAAGAACATGAAAGATGAGTGATCAAACCATGGCTCTGATACCATTTGTAACATATTGAATTTCATAAACACACAAATAATCACATATAGGGTCGAATCACACAAGAGTTTAGAGAGAGAAAGTAGAAGATGGGATACTTTCTAGAGAGAGAAAGTAAACAAAAGAAAAAAGGTTAGATTGAGTGAAAGGTCCAACCCTCTACCTTGGGAGGTAGAGGGTATTTATAGTTACATACTACACGTCCTCCTTCGGACTGTGGATCAGGCATACAGTGGGTAAAGACCCGTCCTTCCTCCACGGTGTTACACTAAGCTAAACTAAGCTAATAACTAACTAATAAACTACTAAATAACAATATGTCTACGAGCTAACATACGCTTGACTATAGATGGGGTGACCGACACTTCACTATGGAATTTCCAATTCCTAACATCATCATATATCAATCATGATCATGTAGTAAAAATGTTTCTGATATTTTGTTGTATGTTCTTAATTATTATTCATGATCATGTAATTACAGCTAATTCTATGATTCATGATGCATCGTCTCAAGTTATGTCGAATGTTCTTAACTATCAGTCGATATATATCCCAAGTCCATCAAACGTGTTTAACCAACATTCTAATACTCCTATTCATAAATCTCCTCTATCAGATATCACATCAAGTAATATTTTTAAATATCCCTATTTTCATCATGAATTTCATTTTCTACACAAACCATATTTGCTTATATATTTACTAACTCTATTATGTTTTGTAGGTAAAATTTCATTCATGAATCAAACGTCAGCCAACTCAACTTTTGGGAGTAAGCAGTCAACATACCAACCAAATGCTACTCTTATAGCAGGATCAAAAAATGAGTTATCAATTAAAAGTAAGCCAAGACGCCCCGTAAAATCCCTGATGAGACATTAAATATATCCAACAGAACTAAAGTTCTTAAAACAAAGGAGAATAGAAATCCTGCAATAACTAACAGGCGCCTATCGAATAGAACTCATTTAGTTCCCCCTGTTCCTACCACCCAACTACAAACATATCCTCTGTCTGACATCACATCAAGTAATGTTTTTCAATTACTCTTTCTGCAATCATTATCTACATGTTTTATATACATTATTGTTATTTTATATGCCTTTTATGTTTTTTAGTTACTTTGTCTCGGTCAAACCAAACAATAGGCACTTCACAGAATGGTAATCAATCACAAACATTAGGCACTTCTCAGATTTTTCCACCGCCTATATTGAAACGAGGACGACCCCGTAAGGAGCCTGTAACAGGTTTACCTTCATCACATATTGTCGATGTTGGATCATCACAACCTGTTCCGTCAAAAAGGATTATAAAAACTGGAAGGCCTCACAAACTGTCCAAATCAACTGAATTGCCAATCAAGGCAAGTTCTCCATTAGATTCAAATCGGAAATCACGTACCACAACAGGTTAAATGCATTATGACTAAATGTTTTTATTGTATGTGTATATACAACCGCCATAAATTTGACAACAAAATATTTATTATCTCTATATCTTTGTACTAGATCATAGTACAAGCATTACGATACGACATGTTCCAATTTCTCCTTTTAGCAACAATGTTGGATCTTCTACTCCTAATTTCTACACCCCTGAATTACCAATTGCCATTAATACAATTGACAACACATATACAAGTAAGTTCTATTACTTTAAAGTCTAAATTTTCTTTGTACTAAGGTATATTTACATCATTTCTAGGTTGTAATATTTCTTAACATTATATTCATAAACCATACATATGTATGCTAAAAGTTTATATATCATGACACATTACAGGTAATTCATTAAAGACCAACCCGCGATCAAAATTTAAAAACAGAAATCCTGTTAAGCTTGGCATTGGTGAGCTGAAATAATCTTATCAATTTTCTATTTGATATCTTTGTATATAACTTCATTCAAACAAATCCTAGTTAGTATATGTATATATTAAACAGATAGTCCTACCGTTATATAAGGAAATTGTGTCACAGATCCTAAAATTCAATCTGTTACACATGACGGAACACTTCTTAAAGGCAAGTCAATCGTAAATATACCGAAATTGATTTGTCTGTCGAAGAATATGAAGATGAGCATGGATATACTGAACGCATACAAGGAATATCTAAAGGTATTTTTCTAATCCATATTAATACTAACAAAGGCATATTATATATGTTCATCCAAATGTTAAAAGCCAATTTTTTTTTGTATGTAATTAGATTATTTAGACATTGGAGATCCGACTGAACAATGCGACGAATGTGGTGCATTGTTGTGGCTTCTTGAAAGTAAAAGAGGGTCGAATAACGCAAGTAATGCGGATGCATTTTTTATTTGTTGCAGTCGAGGAAAAGTTAAGCTACCTGTTGCAAAGAATAGTCCTTCAACTTTGTTGACAAGTCTTTTAAAAGGAGACCACCCAAAAAGTGAATCATTTATGGAGAACATACAACGATACAACTCTATGTTTGCTTTTACATGGATGTTTGGTAAGCAAGATACCACGGTTAATAATAGACGTGGTCCGTTTTGTTTCAGAATTCAAGGAGAAAACAACCATGTAATGGGGGATTTGTTACCAAAACCTAGTGAACCACCTAAATTTGGTCAGCTTTACATACATGATCTAGGAAATGAGGTTCAAAACAGCATTAATGTTGTTAGGTATTGCAAATTATTTATACATCTATAAAATTTTATTCTGTATTATCAGTATCTATATCCTAATTTTACATTTTTCCATTTGTATTAGCTCAAGAGATAATGCATCGCCGTCTTCATCAAATAACATAGAACGGGAACTCACAAAAGACATAAAAAACATGTTGGATCTAAACAACCCTTTGGTTCAAAAGTATAGACATGCTGGTCTTAAATTAGCATCTAGTGAGAAAAATGTTAAGATCAAACTAATAGGTAGACGTTCACATGATGGAAGGCAATACGACCTTCCAACTTTAAGCGAAGTTGCAACACTAGTCGTTGGTGACTTTGATTCATTTCCTGATGAAAGGGACATCATTGTGTACAAAAACGGTGGTAAACTTAAAATAGTTAGTGAGTTGCACGTTTCATTCCTTCCATTACAGTATCCGCTGTTGTTCCCTTACGTTGAAAATGGGTATCGTACAGATATTTATCACCAAAGTATTACTGATTCTACACCAGACAGTAAAAAAAAAGTATGTGACTATGCGTGAATGGTTTGCTTACCGTATTCAAGAATGGCCAAATGTGTTTTCACCTATTTTTAATGGAAGAAGATTATTTCAACAATTTTTGGTTAACGGTTGTACCATGGTGAAGGCTGAAAGGCTGCGATTGGTACGAAAGAAAAACAAAGAACTTAGGTGTGAAACATATTCAAGATTAGCACAAGCGGCACAGTCAAACAGCCAACAAAATAAGAAACGTGGTACAAAAGTTATCTTACCGTCATCATTCATGGGGAGTCCACGTTACATGCTACAAAACTACTTGGATGCCATGGCAATGTGCAAGTTTTATGGATACCCCGATTTATTTATTACTTTTACATGTAATCCAAAGTGGCCTGAAATGACGAGGTTTCTACGCAAAAGGGGTTTAAAATCTGAAGATCGATCAAACGTTACAACAAGGGTATTTAAAATGAAGCTTGATCAATTGTTAAAGGATATAAAGGAGAAAAAGAATTTGGACGTGTTCGAGCAGGTAAATTACAATAGATACATATCCATGATCTATTTTTGATACTGTCCATACTATTTCTGCTCTTTATGTCATTAAAATTTATCTATTTGTTTTCTATTCTTAAACAGAAATATATACAATAGAGTTTCAAAAGCGCGACTTGCCTCATTGTCATTTATGTGTATGGTTGGAATCTGCTGATAAGTTGAGATTATCGGCTGACATAGACCTGTGTATATCGGCTGAAATACCAAACAAAGATGCAGACCCGGAGCTACACCAAATGGTTAAAGAATTTATGATGCACGGCCCATATGGCCTCGAACATAGAAGTTGCCCGTGCATGGTTGAGAATAAGTGTTCTAATAATTTCCCAAAGAAATTCAATGAGTCCACTTTTATTGAAAGTGGATATGCCATATATAAGAGGAGAGAAAATGGCAGAACTGTTACAAAACAAGGAGCTGAACTTGATAGTGGGTTTGTTGTCCTGTACAATGCTACTTTATTGAAGAGGTAATAAAACACAACACCATTTTTTTAGCATATCTATTCTAATTAATTTAATGTATGTTTTATACCATGTAACATTTATATTATGGTTTCTGTTACGTACCAAGCTCACATCAACGTAGAATGGTGCAACCAATTTGGATCAATCAAATACCTGTTTAAATATATTAATAAGGGTCCAGATAGGGTTATTGCGGCTGTGGAAGATGAAGAAAAAGATGAGATAAAGGATTACTATGATTGTCGGTCTTATCTTCGTCTGAGGCTGCATGGAGAATTTTTAAGTTTGATATACATCATAGGTCCCCCGCTGTGGAACACTTACCTTTTCACCTCCCAAACCAGCAATCTGTCGTATTTGATCTAACCGAAAGCATTGACTTTCAGCTTGACAAGGTTTCATCTAATACTTCTAAGTTTTTAGCTTGGATGTATTTAAATGAAACTGATGTGAGCGCTAGAAAATTGCTATACTTGGAAATCCCAAAATTCTATGTTTGGAATAAAACCGAAAAAGAGAAAGCAAGGTAAAATATATTCTTTAAAAAAACTTATTATTCAATCTTTCATTTCTTGATAATGCACTTTTAGTTCTTTTACAACGCAAACTTCTAATAGTCAATGTTTTAATTGAACAGGTAAAACCATTGGACGGATTCATCATGTTCCTCCTTCTTGGGGCGAGCTTTTTTATTTACGAAGGCTATTAAATCATGTTAGAGGTGCTCGAAAATGGGAAGACTTTAGGAGGTTTGATGATGTAGTATATCCTACATGTAAAGATGCATGTTATGCCCGTGGATTGCTAGATGATGATAAGGAATACATCAACGGACTGATTGAAGCAAGTCAATGGGGAATGGGAGATTACTTAAGAAATTATTTTGTGAGTTTAATATTGAGCGACATTATGTCGCGGCCTGAGATTGTATAGGAGAAGACATGGCCTCTTTTAGCTGATGATGTCTTACATTTAGAAAGATCAAAACATAATCATCTAGGTAATCCATTTTTAGTATTCTTCACAATTACATCCATATATAAATGTATTTTATACATTCTTCTTTTTCAAATAAGATAATGTTTTTTTGCTTTTAGATCTTCAACTAAGTGATACTCAGCGATACAATATATGTTTAACATACATTGAGGAAAAGCTACTTAGTTGCGGAAAAAGTCTTAAAAATATGGTCAACATGCCTTACCCCAATGTTGAGTTTACAATGGAGGGATACAACTGGTTGATTTACGATGAGTTAGATTATAAAATACCGAAACTAATTGTCCAACATGAAACCCTCTACATAGTTTGACGAACGAGCAGAAAGGGATTTATGATACTATTATTGATGCATGTAACAATAATAGTGGAGGAATATTTTTCGTTTATGGTTACGGAGGGACGGGTAAAACATTTTTGTACAAGACCTTGACGGCGGCTTTAAGGTTTAAAGGCCAGATTGTCTTAAATGTGGCATCAGGTGGTATTGCTTCCCTTTTGCTTGACGGTGGAAGAACGGCCCATTCTCGGTTTGCTATACCTATCAATATTGTTGAGGATTCTATGTGTATAATTACTGCCGATGGCGACCTTGCTGGGTTGATAAGAGAGACAAAATTAATCATATGGGATGAAGCTCCAATGATTAATAAACTTGCATACGAAGCTTTTGATAGAACATTAAGAGACATATCTTCAAGTACGTACTCAAATGCTCCGGATACAGTTTTTGGTGGCAAAGTGGTTGTTTTTGGTGGAGACTTTCACCAAATATTACATGTCATTCCAAACGGGAGTAGACAAGACGTTGTACATGCTTCCATGAACATGTCTTATTTATGGAAGCATTGCAAGGTTCTAAATCTTACACAAAACATGAGGCTTTGTGTGGGTTGCAATCCAGATGATGCAACATAAATAAATGAGTTCGCTTAATGGATTTTAAATATAGGTGGGGGAAAAATAGGTGGCAAAAATGATGGTCATGCAGAGGTAGAATTCCCCGAAGAAATGCTAATTCCTGATTCTGATGATCATGTGGAAGCTGTTTGCATGGAAATTTACGGCAAATGGGAGGAAAATTTGTGGGATCCGTCATATTTTCAAGATCGAGCTATTCTTGCACCCACACACGAAGAGATAGACAAAGTGAATGAACGAATGATGTCCAAATTGCTTGGTAGGGAGAAGGTATGTTACAGTTCCGATTCTGTTTCTGATGTAGATGTGGATTTCAACTATGATGAGTCCATGTATACAAAAAAATTCTTAAACACAATAAGAATGTCCGGTATTCCACAAGTTAGTTTTGAAGATTGGCGCTCCAATAATGTGTTTGCGCAACATAGACCAAAGAGTTGTCTTTATAATGGTACAAGGTTACAAATAGTTAGAATGGGAGTAAATAACATCGAGGTAAAAATCATATCCAGTGGTAAGATAGGGATAGTTGTAGCTATTCCTCGCATGAATATTAGCATATCCGATAAGAAGACGCCTTTTCAGCTTAACAGGAGACAATTCCCGATATCTATTTGCTTTGCCATGACAATTAACAAAAGTCAGGGGCAAACATTATCGAAGGTGGGCCTTTTTGGAAAAACCTGTTTTTTCACACGGACAATTATATGTAGCCGTATCAAGGGTACAAAGCAAAAAGGGCCTAAAAGTATTATGTTTAGACAATGATGGCAACCACTCCAATCACACAACTAACGTCATGTACAAAGAAGTTCTCCATCGACTTTAATTTTTTTCAATCTTATTTTCATATGTTTGTATCCTTTAAACTATATATTCAAGGTTCTTTATTTCAGCATAATTATGTTTTCAGTGTTTTTTAGACGTTTGAATGTTTTTAGATTTTTGCCATTTTTAGGCACTACACTATTATGTTTTAATGTTTTTAATACTACACGATTATTTATATTACATCATTTATCTTTCAGCATTATACATTTTAGCGTATTAAATTTTTACAACATGTATTTTACTACAATTTTATGTTTAATAATAAACCTTTAAGCTAGCTGGCCAACGGTCGGGCCTTAGGCTAGTATATCGATATATATTATATTTCTAATTTCCTTTCTTTTAGACATAATATATATTAATATTGATATATATTATATAGATCTTTTAGAGAAAAGTTACTTCCTTTAGACTTAAGTTAGTACCTTTTTGAGGCTTTTAGAAAAATATAATAACCTAGTGATTACACTGCTTATTATATTAAAAGGATAATTTAAGGAGTAATTAACCTTAGGTTATTCAACTTAGAATATAAAATCTCTAAGGATAGTTTTGGAAGAAAAACTAGTTCCACCATAAGTTATAGATAGCCTGCAAAGCACAAAAACAAAGGAGCTCGCCAGGAAAAGAAATTTCGAGACACGTACTGTTAGATATTTCATTTGGAGATTTATAGAATATCCTAGAGATATGACAAAGGAAAGTGGAGATAGTACAAAGAAAGAAGTAGAGAATCAGTTACCATCAACATCGGCGGTTAACCACAGAGAAAAGTCAAAAACAGTCTCAAGAGAGTTTCAATGGTGCTATAACAGGACTACCAGGGTGCCAAACCTATGAACAAAATTATGTTCAAAAATTCCTACAAGTTTGTAGATGAGGGCTAAGAGTAACCTGCCAAAAAAGTCACTGTGTTGATCAAAAGGATGACTGCACCTCGGTAATAGATAGAAGTTAGAATACATGAAGACATCAAGTTTAAAGAATGAAGAAATCAAGATTGAAGAAAGCAAGAACAAGAAGGCATCAAGGAACAAGAAGAAGTGAAGACAAAATAGATTAAGGGTTATTGATCTTAAGGGAGAGAATGTTGGAGGATTTAAGATCAATTCAAACTTAATCTTTACTATGAACATTATTATGTATTTAGTTGTAAAGTTGCAGCCATGTAATTGTACTTAATAAGGCTGCAGATTCGTTAGTATTAATGTTGGTCAAAGCAGCATGCCAACAGACCCAACATAGGTGTAGATAAGTTGGTTATTAGTTAGAATGGAAGTTATAAATTGAAGGGACACAACTGTTATGTGAACATGTTTCTTTGAACCATCACATCTTTTCAAACACACCCATTCGTTTAGTATAAATATATGTACATGTAAACAGTTTATGTTAACCCTTCCAAGTTATATATATCCAGATTTATAGAAGGGTTCAACCCCCATCTTCTTTGTGTCCTTATTGATTCTTTGAATGGTTCATACATACATGATGCTTGTTTGATATCATATACGATCCTGGAAGTATCAGACCTGTGCAAATTCGAGTTTCTATATTCTACAATTCTTCCATCAAGATTTCTGACAGAACCTTCTCCTATAAGGATTTGATACCTTTCTTATCGAAACCATTTTCTCTAACGTCTTCCACAAAGCTACTACCCTCAAACTCATATGAGATGTGATGATATACAGCTCTCGCGATTGTTGTATTGCCTATTCCACCCATTCCCTAGATTCCGATAACGGAAACATTGCCAGACGACCCTTTACCTAACAATGACTTCACATGTCTGACACGTGATTCCATCCCAATCAGATTTTCTGTCAGATGAAATCTGGTACAGCTTAAGATCTTCTATACAATTTGTTTAACACATTCAGCTTCATGCCTGTAAGTGAAATAGAATATTAGGGAATCTAACTTAATTATGATGTGGTTTGTTTATTTATGAACGTCATCAAATAAGGAAACAGAGCACCTCAGCTCCCCCATTATAAAAATGTTGACACTCATTTTTTAAACTATGATAACGAAAAAATAGCTAACCCATTGGCCGTTCTGGATACATCCCATCCAGATAAGTTAGCTGCATTCACTAAAGCTTCCCTCCACATCTTCACTTTCTCCATATTATCTTTTAATTTCACCTCATGGTGTTCAAATGCAGCATGAAAGCTTCCTTTCTGGGCACGGACAGTTGACGGATCCACATTGTAGAACACCGGTAACACCTTCTGTCCCATCGTTTCCTGACATTCGATGATCTTCACAAGTTCATCCAAACACCAATACGAGTTTGCATATTTTTCTGAGAAGACTACCACCGCAACCATCGACTCCTCAATTGCTTTAATTAGTTCAGGGGAGATGGATTTTCCTCTCTGGAGCTTCTGGTCATCCTTAAATGTGTATATTCCTGCCCGATCAAGAGCTGAATAAAGATGATCAACAAACTTTTCTCGAGTGTCTCCACCACAAAAACTCAAGAAGATGTCGTACGTCCATCTTCCAGTTAGTGCAGTAGTAGACGAAGAAGAGGATGACGTCGATGCAACTAGAGAACCATCCATGCCGATGGAAATTAAGAAGTAGAGTTTGTGAATTGATTTCAATTAAGCAGGAAACTAAGTTTTGATTGGGTTTAGCCGTAAACGCTTGTGGCCTTGTCGACATTTTTAACATATATAACTAGTATGGGACAACACAAGTTTTTCTTGGTATCATCTCCACATAAGCTTCTTCGTCATTTACAATGTTTGTTGGAATCTTTCCCTCGTTTATTAGAAGCATATAGAATCAGATCCAATGCTACCATCACAGCCGGCATTGACAGTGACACCAAAGGAGATAACCTTCTTTATTGTGGTGATACCCTTCATGCTCAAGAGTAAATAATGATTCACGATGACATAACCCGCGACCAAGTAACCAAATTTGGATAAAAACACAGAGGTGTGGTACAACATTTATTACGTAAGATGCTCAGTATGATTAATGCAGAAACCTTTTTTTTTCTTTTTTTGAAGCAGCAAATAGTATATTGATCACAAAAGTCCTTTAGCGATAAGCTATATGGATACAACTAAAAAGAAAAGCAAGCAAAAGTTAGCAGAGAGCACAATTAGGGACGCAAGAGATAAACAGATGCACAACCCAGTGGTCCAGTTTAGGTTCACTTTACCACGACTTGATATCCAACAAAACGAGTGTCTTTGAACCTCACGAAAACACCACACAATGGTATGTTCGATGCTGAAAATATTGCTTTTAAAATTGAATAACCCAAACATCTTCCTTGAGCAAAACCTTTTAACGAACATGATAATAATTTGGAACATGATAATAATGACAGTTGATTGAGAGAGAGTTTATGAATGTGAATGTGAATTCATTCCGTTAAAATGAAAAAGACATACATGAAATGTATTTATACAGATACACTAACTACTCTCCTACTTAGACTTTCTAACTAACATAACTACCAATTAAATTACATTACAGGTCCTTAGACTTTGAAACTTGTTCATTTGTTGCTTGGAGTTTCTCTTGATGCTTTGTACAGTTGGTGTTGGTACTCCTTTAAGTCAGTTTACTGTAATCAGTTAGACTGCATTAAGAACTTTTAACAAACAGGTAATGGGCAATGTGGGTTATTTCCTACACTGGAATGTGGTTAGGATTGCTAAATTGTGGAAGATGACATATGATGATGCAAACATTACCTTATTGTCTTTCTTAGATTTGAACAAAATCATACTAAATGACGAAAAAAAATAGAGAGAATGAAATGTTTGATTGTTCTAACATTTTTACTCGTTCAAAAAAATACTGTGGATGTTAGAGAAAACACTCATATCTATATCTATAACAAACATTGAAAAATGAAATGTTGAAAGTCGAGATAAATGTATTTTGTAATTCATACTCTTATTAAAACACATTTATTCACATTATACAGCCAATTAAAAGCATATATACCAAATTAAAAATAACCAATTAAAACACTCTTTACTAAAAAGTACAATAAAATTTTCACAATGTACAATTTAAACAAGCTACAACATAATCCAAAATATAAAATAATTAAACACACTAACTAATGTTATTTTTAAAACACCTTAAAATGAAAAGTACATGTTATTGTACACGTTATACAAATTAATAAAACACACAAAGCTTCATACAAGCTAATAAGTTGATGGTACATATAGTTTTGAAAATCGGACCGGCCAACGGGTTCAACCGGAAACCGGTGTCGCCACCGGTTCAGCTAACCAATAAAAGCCATCCGAAAACGAACCAAAGAGGACCCGTTGAAACCAATACAAACTGGTGAATCAAGTCTCATCGAGATCTATTTCTCCGGTTAATCGTCACAGGGTACCCGCCGCCGTAACGCGCTGATATCCTGCTATAAAATATATAAAGGAGAAACTAAAAAGTAAAAAGTGAAAAGTTGAAACTAAAAAAAGAAATGTTGAAAACATATATTTCAAAAGGAAACTATTAATACATATCGAAAACCGGGTTGACCCGGTACGCTTCAAACCCGGTTTAATTTGACCCGTTTTTGACCCAACCTGTTGGGTTGACTCAGTTTAAATCGACCCGTTTTCGACCGGAGCGGTTCAACCGGTTGAACCACCCGGGTCGAACCGGGTTTCAAAACATTATGTTTAATCCCCAAATCTTGAAACTTTTATTATTTTTAGTTTATAACCCATAAACTTTTTTTTTAACACAAAACGATCTGTCGTTATAAAACCCCGTTGCTATGCACGGGTACTCGTCTAGTTTTTCTTAAAAGAATTTAGACGTGCATAAAATTTTGTGTTATGTTTATAGAGTCCGATAAAAGCCACTAACATATTGGTTAAGTCGCGAGCTAAACAGGACTGAAAGGGGAAAGAGGTTATAACTACAGAAACGACTGGATTTCAAATATAGGGTTTTAATATATAAAGTATAAAGTTATAAACTACAAGGGGAACATGATTGAGATTGTGAAATTTGCAGAAAAATAATTGTACCTGTTACTATTTTGATCGTGAACTTGGCTTTTGATTAGCCAGCAGATATTTTTCACCTTATTTGCTTATCCTCTTATGACCTTATCTATAAAGATTCAAAACTAAAAAATCAGAAATTATACCTATACATATTTGATTGAATTTTTCTAACTAGTTTTATCTTTTCGAGTGTAATTTTAATTTTCTAAAAATAAGCAAATTCAAACACTTTTTTACTGAAGTTTAATTTTAAAGTAGCTTGTAGGTGCTTATTTATAAGCACAAGCATTATAAATAAGCAATTCCAAACACTCTCTTAATTAACCTTGAGAGGACTACCTTGGCTCATCTGTATTTAAAATATAATTATTAAGATAATTTTAGTTGATTTGAGTAATTGGTTGCCTTTGTTCTGTTTTGACCTCAATCTGCTTGTAAAACACAATGTCGTAATTGCAAAAAGAATAAAAATATCTTCCATAATCCACAATGACAGCTAGAAAAGTCATCAAGTCTTCTATATTTGGATTGATTTATATGGTCCAAGTAACACAAGCATCGGTTGGAAATGCATGGCTTAGAAAAGTCTAATGCCCGCAGATTGACTCAAGACTTTATAGATTTGAAAGAGTCATAACAGCTTAATGGTTACAATTGTAAATTTCAACTGTGAACCCAAGAATAGATTAATGGATCATCTCAACAATATTTTGTTCTACTGCTGTACTCTACTCTTTGTCCTGACAACTAGTAGCAGTGCGATAGACTCCATATATCCAAATCAGACCCTCAGAGAAGGTGAAACCATTGTTTCAGCAGGCGGGAGTTTTGAACTGGGGTTCTTCAGCCCTGGTAAGTCAAGGTTACGATACGTGGGAATATGGTACAAGAAGATATCAATTGGTACAGCTGTATGGGTTGCTAATAGAGAAGTTCCACATGTTGATACAGTAGGTATACTGAAGGTCACTGATGACGGAACTCTACAGCTTGTAAGTGCTAGCAATAATCTAATTTGGTCATCCCAATCATCCAAACCATTCACAAATATTAATCCGGTGGCACAGCTTTTAGATACTGGAAACCTTGTAATCAGAGATGAAATCAGTGGTAACCTTACTTGGCAAAGCTTTGATTATCCTGGAGACACATGGCTACCAGGAATGAAACTTGGTGTGGACCGTGCTGCCAACATAAAGAGGAACTTGACATCATGGAAAAGTATTGATGATCCTTCAGCAGGTTCTTACACGGTTTGGATGGACATCGATGGATATCCACAATTATATACTATGAAAGATGAATCAAATTTCCAACAAAGGTACGGATCGATTTTGGAATGGTAGAGGGTTTACTGGGATGTTTGGCCTAAGAGCAAACAGTATCTATACATTTGAGTTCGAATTGAGTGACAAAGAAATTTATTACACATACCAACTCACAAACACTTCTATTGTTTCAAGGATGATACTGAGTCCCACAGGCGGGCTTGATATGTTCATATGGGTTGAACTAACTCAAAATTGGGTTCTATATATGACGGGTGCCGCGGATCAATGTGACCAATATAGTTTATGTGGCCCTTATGCAAGCTGTAGCATTAATAACACCCCACCATGTTCGTGTTTAGAAGGATTTGAACCCAAGCTGCCTGAAGAATGGTCTGTTAAAGATTGGAAGAATGGGTGTAAGCGTGCAATATCCACAAAAAATGAAAATGGGGATAACTTCAAGAAGCTCGTGAATCTAAAATTGCCTGACACACGACATTCGTGGTTCAATAGTTTCATGTCCCTTCACGAATGTGAGAATCTCTGTGCTCAGAATGTCTCTTGTACAGCTTATGCAAATATTGATGTTAGAAGTGGTGGCAGAGGATGTTTAATGTGGTCTAGTGAGCTGATTGACATCAGAGATGCTCCGGAAAGAGATAATTCAGGACAAGATATCTACATAAAAATGGCCAACCCAAATTCAATCCGTAAGTGCATTTGTAATACCTGTAAGTCTGTGCATGCACTGGGATATTCAAGCATAATCATACTAGCTATTCCATGCCAACACTTTATATTAACGCCCAGTACCTTATACTTGGAATTAAAAAAAAAAAGAAGTAATTTAATGGTTGGACCATCATTTATTATAGGTGAATACAGCTAGGATTAGAGCTAACCGCCACCAAAGTGGCTTAGTGGTTATGCATGTGATGTCCTCACAAGAGGTCTAGGGTTCAAACCTCACTAGGTACACATATGGTGGTGGCGAGAGAAATGGTGAGAAACGGTCACGGGGATACCACGGTAAGGCCACGTACATTTGAGTTAATGGCTCTCCCTCCCCAGGGGGACCTGAACATTCATCCGTTTTAGAACTAGAATTAGGGCTGTAATTGGGGTTTGGTTAGATTATAACATACTTGCAAGTCTAGACCAAAGGAACCATATTATGAGCTACATATTCAAACTTTCCCCTTAAACGAAGAATCAATTATCAACTAGAAAATGGTTCATTGTTGTTCTTTGTCATATGGAGTACCTTGAGAGTACGAGTATGTTTTGGTAGGTATAATATTAAATTCATCCAGTTTTTGTGTACTACCTTCTTGGAACCCCAAAGCAATCTTACCAATTTCAAATAAATATTACATGTTAGGAGTATGTGTTACAAAAATCAAACACGATCAAAAAGTGGTTGTATTTCAAATAATATAATACCCATGTCACATATATATAGGCTCAAGAATAGTTAGAAACCTTTTAAGATGGACACCTTAAAAAACTCAAACTATTATCAAAGACATGGGTCCTCTATATGATACATTTATTCTCCTGTGCGTTATAAGCGGATTAAGGTAAATTACTTGAAATAGTCATTCAGATATTTATGCTGTTAGTGATCTACTGGCGCTACAGAAAAAGTAACCATTGACCATATGCGTGGTGTACTTGTAATTTTGGTCATATGCTGAGGGATGTGCATGCTAATTTCCCTAGAAAGCTAAACCCTGCTCTTGAATACTTGCACTGATATTTTGTATGTGTGAAAAGGAGTCATGAAGAAGAAAAAGTCACATATTAAGGTGATCTTGTCAATTGTTTTTGCGGTGGTTCTGGTCAGCCTTACACTCATGCTATATGCTTGGACAAGGAAGAAGAGATCATATCAGAAAGATGAGGGTAAGTTAAAAAATACTTTTCCAAGAAAGTTCCAAGCTTCCACTTGATTAACAAGAAAACATAGTCACTTGTATTCTATTTATACATATTTTAGTCTAAGATGAAGTAAGTTGTATCATCCGTGCTTTCGCGTTTTATCAGTTGTAGCAAACAAGGACCAACAACAAGATTTCGATCTACCATTGTTCAGCTTAAATAAGATAGTTGAGGCCACCAGTAACTTTTCAATTAACAATAAGCTGGGCCAAGGAGGTTTTGGTGCAGTTTACAAGGTAAATACTTTGAGAAATTTCATTTTAAACGAGCAAATACAAAAGAATGCACTAAAATGTATGTTTCTATAACAATATTAGCTATTTAGATCTTTATTCACATAAAGACACTGCACAATACAAATGAAAACTATTCTGAGAAAGCAATATCAGATAGAATCATGAAATTAAATGTATACATGTGCATTGTTAGCAGCAATAAAAGAAAAAGTGTATCTTACCTTCAGAGAAAAAATGATCTTCAGGGCGTACTTGAGGAGGGAGGAGAAATTGCTGTCAAGAGGCTGTCAAAGACATCAAGGCAGGGACTAGTTGAGTTCCAAAACGAGGTTATATGTATTGCCAAGCTTCAGCATCGTAACCTTGTGAAGCTTTTGGGATATTGTCTTGAAGGAGAGGAAATGATGTTGATTTATGAATACATGCCCAATAAAAGCTTGGACCACCTTTTATTCGGTTAGACACTCTCAAGATTATACAAAAGCACACACTTGACTCCATTATTAGAATCCGTAATTCAAACTAACAAAATAAGTTACAATTTGTGGCAGATGAAAATAAATCCTTGTTGCTTGACTGGCTTCAACGTTACCACATTATCAACGGGATTGCTCGAGGACTTCTTTATCTCCATCAAGATTCCAGACTTAGAATAATACACAGAGATCTAAAAGCAAGCAATATTTTGCTTGATTCTAACATGAACCCAAAAATATCAGACTTTGGCTTGGCTAGAATGTTCAAAGAATATGAGACTGAAGCCAATACAAACAAAGTTGTTGGTACACTGTAAGAATCTATCTATTGCACTTCATTATACTGTAACATATTTTCTATATCATTCACGTGGACATAAATGTTCTGTAGGGGTTATATTTCTCCAGAATACGCAGCGAATGGGCTTTTCTCAGTAAAATCAGATGTATTTAGTTTTGGTGTTTTGGTGTTAGAGATTGTGAGTGGAAAGAAAAACAGAGGATTTACTCATCAAGATCACCATGATAACCTTCTTGGGCATGTAAGTTCGTTCAGTAAAAAAGAATATAGACTCATACTTGAAACTTTGGTCACTTATAACCTGATTTTGTTGATTTTTGTAAATGGTTTAGGCGTGGAGACTCTACAAGGAAGACAAAGCCCTTGAACTGGTTGATATAGCTTTAGGGGACTCGTGGACTGTTTCTGAAGTACTGCAATCAATACATGTTGGCTTATCATGTGTGCAACAACACGCAGAAGATAGGCCAAGCATGTCGTCTGTGATTCATATGTTGAGTGGTGAGGGTGCACTACCAGCGCCGACACAACCTGGTTTTTTCACAGAAGTGCCTAAGCCAGAACTCAAGTCTATCATCCCACTAGTGCCAATTTCAATCAATGAAGTCACAATTACACAATTAGACGGTCGATAAATAAATAAAGATGTGGGCGCATCCGGTGATTGCCGACACAAAAGTTCCTGATTTGTATATGGATTCTACTTATAGCCCTACCCCCGGCTCAAGTGTTAAGTTCACAAGATATTATTAGATGTTCAATATAGTAACAGCATATACCTTATGTAAGAACTGAAAGCTATTTGGGATCTCATCGAGTTCTATTTAATCGCCTTATCTGGCAAAGTAGCTGTTTAATTCTTATGTATCTAGTCGAACATAATGCAGAATGCTACTTAATAAAAACCAGATTCATTTCAATAACATACCCCCACTGTGGATATAGTAAGTACTTTTGGCACAATTACACTAGAGTGTATGCTTGATATCTATACTACTTTATAATGCATTTAGGCCTTCTAAAATTAGAAGGCTTAAAAATTCAGATTTTTTTACTTGCTTATTATGGAAAGGGTTTTTCTAACCAAAAATTAAGATAAGGAGCTCCAATCATGAGATGACATGTCACTTCTTAACAAACTCCAAGCCTAACTTCTAACAAACTCCAAACCTAACTCCTAACCACTAAAATTTAAGATAAAGATCTCCAATTATAAAATGACATGTGTCATTTCTCAACTAAAAATTCATCTTTATTTTTAAATTAAAATATCTTTTTATCTACTTATTTTTTTATAATCTAATTTCACCATATTTTCTAAAATTTTATGCTCTTTTATTCAACATCCATTTTGATATATTTTTATGAGTTTTTAGTTTTTATATTTTTAATGGGTTTATTTTATTTTAATTCAAATTTTACAACTTTAACCTTTATTTCATTTATTTCAATCAATATAATCTTGATTCGTCAAAATCATATACTTTTGGGGTAGTGTTTGACGCTGTAAGAAATTGCGAGGGTATTTCTATATGCGGGAATAATGATGTCATGAAAGCTACGGAAAGTTACGAGTAACCCAAACAAACACTTACAACTAACACATATACATTCGAAGTGTTGTGAAACGAATTCACTAAACGGGTAAGCAAACACATATAACTATACTTTATCGGCCGCTGTGAATTGCGGGTACGCTAGTATAAACTAACACCTGGTGGCCGGGCACTGGGCAATGCTGGTTAAAAACTACTTATAGGAGACGATTGAGAAAGTGAAATCTGCAGAAAATAAAGTTTACCTCGATGGACATACGCACACCCGATGACACTATTACGGCCTTGTTTGGCTAAGCCGATTTGGGCTTATTTTTTATAAGCTCCGATTTTGTGGCTTATTTTAAGACTTGTCAGCTTATATAAGTTTATTATGATATGATAAACTTATAAAAGCCGACAAGTCTCAAAATAAGCCGTAAAATTGGGGCTTATAAAAAATAAGCCGAAATTTCATGATAAGCCGTGAAATTTCGGATTATTTTTTATAAGCCCAATTTTACGGCTTATTTTGAGACTTGTCGACTTTTATAATTTTATCATATCATAATAAACTTATATAAGCCGACAAGTCTCAAAATAAATCGGCTTATGTTAAATACGCTTAGCCAAACAAGGCCTACGTCAAGTCTTATAGGTATTTTACTTGCTCAATTTTCTTGACTTTCTTGTGACTTTCTTGTCGACTTTTATAATTTTATCATATCATAATAAACTTATATAAGCCGACAAGTCTCAAAATAAATCGGCTTATGTTAAATACGCTTAGCCAAACAAGGCCTACGTCAAGTCTTATAGGTATTTTACTTGCTCAATTTTCTTGACTTTCTTGTGACTATTTTTTTTTTTTTAACCATTTTGTGTACCAAAGTAGTAAAATGTGACCTTTCTTGTTGTTTCTTCTTCACTTTATCACAATAGTTCGATGATCCTTTATTTCGTTTTAGTATTATTTCAAAGTATTTCTATGTGGGAAGAAAGAAGCATAGGGGCCGAGCATAACAAGAAAAGAAAAGGAAAAAAAAAAAAAAAAAGTTAAGTAATTTAATAACAAAAGGTTGGTTGGTTTAATTAATCACCGAATAAAAGTTAGAGACAAAATTATTAGTAAAAATATAAAAAAACAAAACCTTAAAATCTTAAATAAAGTAAAAGTTAAGAGCTTAAATCACTATTTACACTCACTAACAATACAATATCCAAGTTAAATGAAATATAGTATGGAATCACGGTATGGATATCATTAGGCCAATGCTAATGGCAAGTATAAATATTGTGGTTACACCCTACTACATTAGTGTCAATTCAGCTTTCTCTCTCCAAGACAACACCCAATCACAATTAGCTAATAAGGCGACCGCAATCACAAAAAAAAAAAAATATACCCCACAAAAACTAATAAAAAAACAATACACACACAAAAGAGAATGAAACTTGCGGTTGTCAGGCCAACCATAACTTTAAAAAGGTTAGGGATGATCGGTCACCAGTTCGATTGAGCTAATGAGGAAAACTCGGTCATCTATTCGGTTGGTTGAAAGGCAACCATACCATTAGCATTGGCCTTATAGCGATGGTGGGACATGATGGTTTGGCTCGGTGTACATTTTAGGCAATTTGGTTTATCAAGGAAGGTTGTGTTATTTTTTGTTGGTCTTCACTAGTGCAATCCATCCAAAGTGTTCTTAGAGCATAAGGTATCATAACCTGAGTTAAGGTTTTGCTCAGTGTTATGTTAGTGTCTCACCAGGTTTAACATTTTCACTTTAACTAAAAAAAAAAAAAAAAAACACCCCTTATTATAACTCAACCTTAGTTCAATATTTTGGCCCTCACTTTTATCATAACTCAACTAAAAAAAGTGAGTTAAACCTTAACTTAGAGGGCGGTATGGGGGTTAAAGCTTAACTAAAAAAAAATCAACTTAACGCAGTGTTAAGGGGTTAACATGGGAGCTTTAACTCACTCTTAACGCAGGACGCGGTGTGGTTAACGCACCCTTAACGCAGAAAAGTTAAACTTTAACTCAGTGGCGAAGTTAACACACCGAGTGCTCTTAGGGCATTCACAATGCTCCACATAAACGGGTCTAATAGAATGAAATAAACAGGCGTCAACATTTAATTGGTTTAAGAATTTGTCAAACTTGTAAGAGTTATTGATCGATCTTCTCTGAACAACCGGTGTTTTAACCATTGAGAGAGCCATTTTTTTGTTACTTTATTGTTTTAAATGGGATAGTGAGTGTTACATATGCAACTGTTAAAGACATATAAAAACATAAATTTTATAATAATATAAAGGGCAAGAGTTTAATAGAAACTAAATAGTTTAATGCATTGTGAAACTTTTATATAAAAGGGTAAAATGATGATACGTCATTGATGTGGCGGTGTATTAAACTATGAAAATTATGTCAAGCTCAATAGCTCATGATTCCAATGCAATCTTCAATTTACTGTGTTTTTAACGTGTACTGTAGTTCTTAATTATTGTTGTGTTATCGAGTTTATTTATGGGGGAAAAATATACTGATAATAGATAGAAACTTGAAAGAAAGAAAAAAGATAATGAAAATAGAAAATTATTTAGCCTTAAACTTATCTTCGAGTTTTGGAAGGTAAAAAAAATTAACTTTACAAATTACAAAACTATCATAATCTTCTCCAATTAGTGAAATCTTGTATTAATATTTGTCGACTTAAATAAGGTGAGTTTTTTAATAGACCATTGTATTTTCATAAATAAATTAACAAAATGAGTACTTTTGAAAATATTTAATTTATAATAGTATATATATTTTCTTCATCAATAAAACAATAGAAAAAAGGAACGAGAGCATATGAGTAAACTGGAGGTTCATTGTTCATATAACTTCTTCGATTATGAGTAAATCAATGTATCTTATCTTGTATCTTTTCCAAAATAACATTTGTAAGTATAAAAAGTTCGGATGTGTAACTAAATAATGATAGTCATGAAAAAACTAATAGTGTGCTACCTAAGCTCCTAAGCATTATCAAAACTACTTTTCTAAGCTCTTCAATCTTTAATCATATGGACCGTATTATACTAACAGCATGACTACCATAGTCCTAAAGATTAACGTCGGTAGAAACTTAACTAAGTAGGTGATCAACATCTGATAACGATTGACGAACTACATCATCAACGACTATACTTTTTCATACTTTCAGAAGCCTACCAGAGTTCATAACAAATGACTATACTTGTAACATCTTTGGGTGGTAACAAATGAGAATTGTAAACTTTTTATACTTACAAACGTGGGTGCAAATTTATGGTGGTAGGTGAGAAGAATCAAATATGACATATTATTTTAATTATTTTTTAAGTACTCACTTTGTTAATTAAGTTTTAAAAATACAATGGTCAATTAAAAAACTCTAAATAAGGTAATAAGTCATGCAATAAGCTAGAGTTTCGGTGTGACACTTTGCATGTCACACACTGTTACGCTTTCTATAAACATCACACAACGTCCAAAACAAAGATAATAATGGATTAATTTGATTTTTCGCCATTGATGCCACACTTCTGGTTCTTGACCGACCTTTGGTTCTTTGGCATTGTCCATGAGATTCTTACTTGTTTTCTGCATCTCTGTCAATATGTAACCCATTAATATAAAAATATCGCGAGCAATTACTTTTCTCTCTTTGCTTAAAAAAAAATAAAAAAATAAAAAATAAAAAATAAAATGTAAGTTTACTTTTCTCTCAAATATACAAGGTTAAACATAAATATATATGAGGAAAGATCGGTACAGAACAAGATTTTGCTAAAGAACAAAATGCTCCATCTCAACCGCTCATCCATCTTCAATCCTACGGTTCAGATTATTTGACATTTTATTATAATTATTAACTAAAAGGCATTTTAGTAATTTTACGCTCAAGAAGTCACGGGTCTCTTTCACTTCTCATTTCATTTGTACACATTTTCTCTCCAGGTTACAAACACACACTCTTCTCAACTAAAACACACACTAACCACAATAAACCATCATCGATCTTCGATATCACCGTCGATCTGACGTTGAACCAACACCGATCTGTGTTTCTGTCATCTATCCATAATCGATCCGCCGTTCGTCGCTAGTTCATAGTCCGCCGTTGATCTAAATGTTGTTGAAAGTACAGGTTATTCAATCTAATTTGATTTTTGTTCCTTTTATTGAAGTATATAATTAGAATATAATTATTTGGTCAAGATAGATATTTTTGAATTAAATATTCATTGAAATGTCTAAAAGTTGCTTTTAAATGTAGTTGTATAGCGAAATCTTTTATGTGCTTGATTATATATGAAGGTTGTATATGAATTTTATTTTTGCAAGTTACATACACGTGTATATAAATAGAGTGCGTTTGTCCCAACCGAGGTTTTAGCCCTTCACATGTATTTTGATGTTATTAGTCGAAAAATGAAATGGTTAGATGGCGGGAAAAGCGATGGTTGAGGTATGTGAGGTTGTTACGAGTTGGTTTAGTGAATGTAAGATTGAATTTGAGTAGAAATTGGCTCGTTACTAAAAAGATGAAATTATACAGAATCCCACGGGATTTATACAAATCACAAGTGAATTTTTTACGAATCCCGTGGGATTTTTCTGGACGAAAATTTTGAAAAAAGTTCGTCTTTTTACGAATCCCGTGGGATTTTTTTACGAATCCCGTGGGATTTTTTACGAATCCCGTGGGATTTTTTCGACGGAAATTTTGAAAAAAAGTTCGTCTTTTACTTAATCCCGTGGGATTTTTTTGAATCCGTGGGATTTTTTGAATCCCGGGATTTTTTACTAATCTGGGATTTTTCTCGACGGAAATTTTGAAAAAAAGTTTTTTACGAATCCCGGGATTTTTTACGAATCCGTGGGATTTTCTAGACGGAAATTTTGAAAGAAAAAAAGTTCGTTTTTACGAATCCCGTGGGATTTTTTACGAACTCGTGGGAGTTTTACGAATCCCGTGGGATTTTTCTCGACTAAAATTTTGAAAAAAAAGTTCGTCGAATGTGTATAAAAGTGCATATCAATAGAAAGATGATTTTTTTCTCGTCGCGATGGTGTATTTTTTGTAGCTTGAAGATTTACCGTTTGCAAGATATGATGTTTTTTAAAAAATGGTGGAAAGTTGGTTTTTATAGAATTACATTTTTACCCTTCCTTTGTTAATTTTTGCTTTCATCTCAACCATTGGATGAAAAGAAGATGAATGGTTGAGATCTTATGATTTGTTCTTTAGATTAGATGTGTTTTGTATTGATCTCACCTCAAATATATATTTTCTTTGAAAGGCAACAATCCATATAAGATGTACACGCTCGTCTTTGGTAACATTTTCATCATTTTTTGAAAACAAGAAAGTTACAATAAAATTGTAGAATGTGAAAGAGAGCATGTGCATTGCACCCATGGCATATTATAGGGCAATTTTTGCACCTATGACGCATGAGTCCATGAATAACATGTTATAGGGTACCAACTACACCCACCTCTATCTTACAATACATGTTTTTTTTAGGAAAGTAAAATAATAAATTACATGGTAACTTTTGGTTGCCGCAAAGGAGTGTGACTTAAACACCATCGTACTAGGTCATATGTTAAATGAGGGTGACATGAGTGTCTGCACAAAGTGACCCATAAATAATTATGCGATAAGTACTCTTGAATTTTTTGAATCAAGTAGACTATAATTTCTGGACAATCTTTTATATAATAAAACAAAACCCTTAGTGGGAATTTTTCATTTCAAAAAAATCAAACCATACCTTATTTGGTAATAATTTTAAAATTTTTTATTTTTTTTTTAATTATGAAAAATAATTAAATCTAATTATTTCTTAATTTGGCTAAAAAATCTTTAAAATCGTTTTTTTTAGTCACATGTATAAATAAATTGAAAATACATATGGGTCTGAATGCTATTTTTCATAATTCTAAGCAAAAAATGTAAATTTTAAAAAAACCACGGTGACTCGCTCTCATCACCCACATTCATTCACGTTCATCACTTCCAGAATATATCCACCATTACCTCCATAAGCCCTATCCCCAAATTCAAACCCAAATTTTTTTATAAATAATAATTGCTCTAATTCAATCATAAGAAACAAATCGAATGATTGATTAGTCGAGATACTTTCTCACGTCAAATGAGATATGTGTTACTTCACGTTTATCTCACAAATTAAACATATCTATTATTTTAACACATATCTCATGCTTGAAGCTCATGTTTAATTTGTCTTTGCTCTAATTCAAGGGTTTGTTTAATTTACCACAAGATACTTTCTCCTTTGATTGATTAGTCCAGGGCTCCAAGCATGAGCTTCTAGAGACATCCCAACAAATTAGATGATGATAATTTTTAGATGAGAGTTATAATTTTTAGGTGAGCTATCAAAGCCATTGAGTTTAACAGAAGGTACCCGAGTGATTAAGAAGATGGTAGTGTTGTTGTTTGTCAAATATTTGATGAAAGTCCTAAAAGAAGTAGGTGTGTAGATACGTGAGTGATTAAAGAAGATTGTAGTGTTGTTGTGTGTCAAATATTTGATGAAAGTCCTAAAAGAAGTAGATGTGTAGATGGTGATATTGGGTTGCTAGAAAAAGATGAGCATAATATGTGTAGAAGTTCTGTGTCTTCGACATGTTCAGATCAGGTAATTGATAAATGGCTACAGTTTGTATTCAAGTTTATCTGTAATGCTGACATGTGTAGACATTTTTTTCAGGTCAAATTTGCAAACTGAAGTAGAAAAGCTAAGACTTGAGTTATAAGATGCTGTCTATATGTACAATCAGGCTTGTGACGAGCTGGTCCATACACAAACCAAGGTCAGGCGTCATTCCTTATTCTTTTGGCTTCCATATAGGGGACAAAATGGGTGGGGATGTTGGGTAGGCTCATGGCGTTATAAAATTCTGTTTTGTGGTTCAAATTATTTAAAATTGAAAGTTTATTGATACCGCTTAATTTGTTGGAGTATTCATATTTTGTGTTTTTATGATGGTATGTGTTTCTTATGTTTAAATTATATTTTCATGGTTTTTCTTTTTCATTGCTTCATTAATGGAGTAAAAAGGATGTTATTATGAAACATTGACACGCAATCCTACTCCTTAAATATTTATGAACGTCTCTCAAGTTTATTCTACTTAGCCAAAAAGTACATGTGACTTTTCTCTATTAATATGTACATGTGACTTTTCTCTATTAATATGATCCAACGAGTGCTCTTTCTAATAAAAGAACAACTTGAACTTTAAACAGGGGAGTTTTCAGCTGCATGTTGATAAGGTACTGAAATTGTGTCTTCTTCAATTTTTTTTTTTTTGATTTTGCGGTGTATGCATTGTTAATAGTTTGCTTGATTTGCTTGATGGTTATGAACTTCTATAATAGTCGTAAGAACAATCTTTAGAGTCACTAAATGATATCGCTATGACTTCATTGACAAAATGATATCTTTATGACTTAGGTTGAGTATCGCTTGATTGAAGCAAAATATTTTTTGTCGAAACATTTTGAATATGGCGATTGAATCAAATATTACTACAACCTAATCATTTTTTAATGATAATGTAACTTTTCTAGAAGATTAATTTAGGAGACTTCAGGCATTATGAGCGAGTTTAAAGCCATTTCCTTCACACAAATTTTATTTATCTTTTTGACCTGTTACAAGCTAAAAGCTTGATATTCAAAGCTTTATACTTATGTCTACTACATGTTGGTTAGATTGAACTTTTATAGATGGGATTGTTCATATGTTTCAGTTCTTTAACAAAAGTAGTTGTACGCAATAGTTAAGGTGCATATACATTCAGCCAGAATGCTTTAAAGAGACGGATATTAGACGACGAGTCAAATTAAATCTATTCATTCAGCTAGAATGGTAAAAGTGAGGTTTATACAATCTCTTAATACAATCTTTAGAGGGTTCTGGATGAGCTCATCATTTCAACTGTTTCCTTATTGTAAGGGGTGGATCACGGTCTGCCAAAATCGCCATAAGTTAGGTGCTATTGATGGAACATGGTAAGCCTATCTTTCTCCATATGGAAGTGATGCAGGCACATAGAGAGGTGGGTAGAGTAAGCCTCAAAAAGCGAACGCCGAGTTGTAGGTCACATTACATGCACTGAGTTGGTGGCTGACTATCAAAAGCAGAGAAGCTCGCCCAACACTGATTGTTTATTGATTGCAAGTTATATGACATCTGAACTGAAACTATTTCCATCATTGACTATTTATAAACTTTTTGATACTTGAAAAGTAAGTGTTTGTGTGTCAACCCGACATGACCTGTTACAACCCCGATCCTGTTTTAATCCATGACCAACTCGCCGATTTTGCAGTGTTGCTGTGTTTTGGTATGCATCAGCTAAAAAGTAAAAATAATACTGACAACAATTTGGGCCGTGTTTTATAATTCTTACTTGAAGGATATGGTGAGTATAGTTATGTTTGTCATTTGGAATATATTTTACCGCATTTTAGGATGTGTAATTGCTAAATTTATCTTCTTAACGCATGGTATTTGCTGACATCTGAGTGAATAATATTTGATTTTTTTTCCAGATAATACAAGCAAATACTTTGTAAAAGTACTACATACGAATAGACAAACCCTATAGATGTAAGTTTTCTAGACTAGCAGTTTTACTTGTGAACTGAGACCGTACGATTTGGGTTGTGTATTATCTCAGAACCCTCCAAAATCATTATTTTCTAAAGGTTTCGATTCTTATTGTAATAATATAGTATTATGTTTACTTTTAAACATATGGGTCAAAATTTCCATATGTGGTTTGTGTATATCAATCTCTGTTTGTTTTCATTAGATGCCACCATTTAATGCCTTTTTCATTGATCATTGGTAACTTATGTATGGGTGTGTCCAGAAATGAATATTGTTGCAACCTTTTTTGTCATGTTTAAGATTGAATACATATATACTTCAAATAATTGTGGTTGTGGGTTTTCTTCTATTTGCTTTTTGCTAGAGATGCAGGAAGTGATTTTGTTCCTTTTTGGTGTTTGGAAACTTCTAAGTTTATCCTAATGATATTTGATATCCAGGTTGTCAGTTGCAACACATCTCTAGAATGGAAAGAAGCATTTACACGGGCTTTTGATGTTGCCTCTGAAGGGGCAGAAGTTACATATACGATGCATAAGCAGAAATACTTTTCGGATACCGCTATATTAGTGTATTGGTGGCGGTAGTATAGTTCTCCATACTAATTTGTCATGCATCAATAGCTCGCACTATTGGCAAAACGTTACAAACATCTTTGCGAAAGGTACATAATTGGCCAAAAGGAACGGGGTACTTAAAAGTATATTGCCCATTAACGTAAAGTTTGTAGGGACAAGTTCTGCTGTCGATAATAGGTGGATTAAAATGTGTATAGTAGCTTAGATTAGAGAGTGCGTGTGTCATTGTCGATAAAAAATGAGTTGATTGCTACGTTATCTATTTTTACATACAAAGATGTCTCTCATTCGTTGTCTATAGACTAGGAGTTTATGAAAAAGGGTCTAAAACATCTTTGGATACGCACGGATTTTGGTAATATAATAACTATTCTTAAGTTTCTTTGATACAACTAATATAAAGCAAGCATGCTACAGAATTGGTGCACACTTTTGTTAGAATCATTAGATATTTTTACTATGGATAAACCTATTAATAAACTTTTCATATTATAAAACACAACCAACATTTTCAAAAAAAAAATAATAATAATAATAATAAAAAAAAAATTGTAAAATGGTTTAGACCTCTTCATGATCTTAGACATTTTCATTTCATGTTGGATTGAAATGCCTTCTCACTATGATTCACAAAATTATAAATCTTTTTAGAAAATTTTAGACATTTTTATGAACCATAGTAGATGCTCTTATATAAGCTGTTACGTAAAAAGGCAATAAAAAATAATTATAATCCAAATTAAGAATTATAATTAAAAAGCAAAAACAAAAATGAAACTATTTGTTTTTAATAAATAAAAATACAATATTCAAAAAATTAGAAAAAACCCCATTAATACCTCCATGAAATTTGCATTATTGTGCACTTACTTTTAATTTGACTCGCATTTGTGGCTTATTTCTCAACTTAGGACTTTTTTTTTTTCTAAATACCAAGACTACCTTATTCTCGCATAATGTCTTACTATTCAAAAATTTCGTAAAGCACAAACAAACAAAAAGTACTTATCCCTTTGTACAAATCACAAGGCATAACTTACAAACATTTATTATGTTAACCAAAACTTAAATTGTTTTAGGAAGATAGCTATATATTGTTACAAAGTTAAGTTAATTTGAAAATAAATGTCATTTTAAATCAACGAAATGAAAATATCCCTTATTTTATAGGAAGTAGAAATTAGAAAATAGTACTAACACAAGCAAGATTTAAAGGTCATAAAATAGTTATAGTATTGAATCTAACAACAAAATCTGGCAACACAATTAGATGAAAAACTTGGTATTTAACACAACAATTGTCAACACATCCGAATTAAATAGATTTTACACAAACAAAAAAAATCACATATAAAAATTGTAACCTTTTTTTATAACAAATTTGGGATGATAATTTTAATTGGATTATGTCTAAATCTTGTGCATATGTTATTAGGTTAATTTTAAACATATATATACAAACATCTCTTATTTGAGTCATTTTTAGTCCAAAAAATAACACTATTTACGACAAGTAATATTATTTGTTTTTTAGTCGATACTAATACATAATTGAGAATTTGTGTCAAAACCCCGTGCGTGCACGGGCTTTATAACTAGTGCCAAAAACAAAATCATGTTTTCCACGAATATGAATAACAATCGTTTTCAGGTTTGTAGACCTCGATGTGTAAAATGTGTACCCACGTAGGTTAGATGTACTTATAATCATTAAATTATAGACTGCTTATTTTTATGTAAATACCTATCTTAGGAGTATTAAATTGACAAGCGTGGTGGTGTGACAAGACTTTGAGCCCGACTGAGGTAACATGCGGAAGGTGTTCGGTGTACATTATTAAAATAGCTTATACATATATATATAAAAGATAACATATAGTGAAATGTTATAACATGTTGTAGTGGCAGTGTTTGGATTTGCAAATTGCTTATTAACAAGGTTTTATCATCCATGCATTGCTTTCATTATCATTTCCAAAGTTTTAAACTATATAAATTTAAACGTAAGTTAAAGGTGAAAGCTTGTAACTATGAAATTTAAAGTAGTATTTTTGATGTAGTTGATATTAAGAGAAGATATACTGATATAGTGAATTGTCTCGTCATTTAACAAGTTCAGTTTATAACAGAGGGATGACAAGAAACAAATATTAGGTTTTCTGAAGATGCTAGGATGTATTGAATGAACACGCGCTTTCATTTTAAATTAAAAAACACAATTAATGAACATTAAATAAAGGAAATTGATATTCACACCACACTTTTTGATTCATGCACCACTATCTGTGCATTACAGTATTATATATTACAATACTGTAATGCACAACAAGTGGTGCATGAATCAAAAAGTGTGGTGTGAGTATCACCTCCCTTAAATAAAGCTATAGATTGCCTTGGTTAAATAATTTTTGTGAACCAACAAACATAAACAATTATCTATACTACATATAATGCACGAAGGCACATCATTCTTTATTTTAAGACGTACAAAAAATTAAAAATGATTTACAATACTTTAATGCACCCAATTTTCAGAATTACAACAAAATAAGCATATTGTACAACAAAATAAAGCGTGGTGTCATTTTAAGACCAAAATTTTATCAAATAACATTAATGCTATTAAAAACACCTATTCACAAAAAATTACAACCATTTAAGCACAATGTATAATAGCTGGAACCAATTTTTAGATTTACAACAAAATAAGCATAGTGTACAACAAAATAAGCATGATGTAATTTTTAGACTTGCAACATTAATGCTATTAAAGTGGTCAATGTTATTAATAACTATAATGACTAGCAGGGTACCCGCGCAATGCGGCGGCGGGTACCCTGTGACTAAATTTTATGACGAACAAATGTTATTTTGTTTTGGGCTGCTGGATTTTTGAGTGGTAATTGTGCTACAAGCCTGTGTACATTTTGCTTAAAGAATTGTATTTATTGGTGAATAGTGTATTAATTATATGTAAGATATAGTGTTTTAAGATAAAAATGATTTGTGCTTTACATACTTATAAATTATGTTTGATGACTTGTATTTGTTTAAAATTCTATTTATAATAGTCTTAAAACAATTAATAAAAGAGAGTCTTAGACCCTTTATAAGTATTTGAGAATATTACCGATTTAATCACTTCACATAAAAAGAAGAAAAAAAAAAGTTCCTCTATTTAATTTAATACTGAATTAATAGTCAGAAATAAAATGAAAACCATAAATGATATATTTTCTTATTCCTCCATTAATCATTTATATTACCATTAATCAACATTACCAACCAAAGATGATTAATTTTGGTCTACTCTTATAATAGCCTTGATATCACCTTGGAGCCCAACTTACATTTTCAGTTATACAGGCCATTCATAAAAATTCGGATAGCAACAAATACTGGCCCAAATGATGTCCACCATAATTTCTAGGGGTTATAAAAAGTGCTTACCCTAATTATACTATCATTTTCACAAACCCTAACAACATAACACACACAAAAAACGTCCGCCCCTTTATTTCTCCCTTGAATCTTATACGCCACAGCCACACTCACATCCCAACTTGAATCTTATACACAAAACCCCATCATTTCATTGGTTACTTTCTGTCTTTCAATTCGAAATATGAACACAATTTATTGGTTTCTTTCTGTTGTAAACGAAGAACAAACACTAATGTAATGGTTTTGATGTTGTGGTTTTGCTAGGAGATTTAGAGCGTGATACGTGGCACGGTTGGCTCAAAGATGTTGTGGTTTTGCTGGGAGATTTAGAGCATGATACGTGGCACGGTTTTGCTGGGAGATTTAGAGCATGATGTTGTGGTCTCTTTCTTTTGTATTCATTTAATATAATATAAAGTATTTTTTTGTCTTATAGACTCCGATCGATCGGATCATTTCACCAGTAAACATGGTCTTATATAGTTAGATTCACAAGAAAAAGTGAGTGTTCTTGTCTTGTGTTGCCGTATCATGTGCTATTAAAATTGTCAATACATTCAAATGCATTTAATTTAGTGTTGATTTTATGATTTTGTTAAAAATCAAGTGTTATATTTAGTTGTACAATATGCATTTTATATTTTTGAAGCTTGGTTAGATTGTACATTGTGGTTAAATAGTTGTATTTTTTGGTGAAGGGGTAAATTAAATTGTGTATTAATTATATGTGTTGAATAGTGTTTTTTTAGTTTTAGTTGTGCTTTAAATACTTGTAAATGATGCTTTGTAACTTGTATTTGCTTAAAATTCTATATAAGGAAATATTAAAATAATTAATATGAGGGAAGTTCATCCCTCTATTATAAGATAGTTAGATTACTACTTACAAGAAAAGAAACATAGTGTACAACACTTTAATGCACATAATTTTCAGACATACAAGACAAGAAGCATAGTGTACAACAAAACACCACATTAATGCTATTTAATATAGTCAATTATTTAACTGGTCAATAAATACAATTAATACAGTTATTAAAACACCCCTTACATAAGAAATACAAATTATCAAGCATATTGTACAATCAAATTAAACACAATTCCTGCATAAAATTTTACTACTACAAATGATAAAGCAAATTATACAAATATTCAAGCCCGAACGGGTAACGGGCCAAATGAGCTTGAGCCCGAACGGGCGTGGACAAAACGGGCTCGAGCCCGAGCAGACACGGGCCAACGAATTCGAGCCCGAATGGGCACCGGCTATACGAAATTCTTGATATCCGTAAATTTATTGTTAAAAAGAACATACTAAACTAAAATATATTATTCGTCGAAAATTTTTATTACAGGGTATCTGCCGGTGCAACGCGCGGGTACCCTGCTAGTATATGTATTAAAAGTTAAAACATGTAACTAGTGAGCACATGTTTGAAAAACCTATAATTTTTTTTACTTTTTATATATATATATATATATATATATATATATGAGGATAGCTTGGCTACAATTTTTGTAGCCAATTAGCTACAACTCTTCACAATAAATACACATACAATGAATCAGGGACCTACATGAAAAAATCAGGGACCCACAAAAAGAATCAGGACCCACATTTTTTAGCTTAAAATTGTAGCCAATTAGCTACAATAAATTGTAGCTTATATATTCTATATATATATATATATATATATATATATATATATATATATATATATATATATATATATATATATATATATATACTACATATAATAAAAAAAACAGACAAAGTTAAAAGTTGAAAAGTTAAAAATTTTAAATTGGTCAATGGAGAGAGAAATGCATAGTGTAATTAATACTCTTATTAAAACATCATATTACTTAAAAGTACAATAATTTATTCACATTGTACAACCAATTAAAAGCGCATCTACCAAATTAAAAAAAAAAAAAAAAAAAAAAAAAAAAAAAAAAAAAAAAAAATGCTTACTAAAAAGTACAATAAAATTTTCATAACGTACAATTTAAAGAAGCTACAACATAATCCAAAATATAAAATAATTAAACACATTAATTAATGTTATTTTTAAAACACCCTAAAATAAAAAGTACATGTTATTATACACATTATACAAATTAATAAAACACACAAAACTTCATACAAACTAACAAGTTGATGGTACATATACTTTTGAAAACCGGACCGAACCGGGCCAACGTGTTCAACCAGGAACCGGTGTCCCCACCGGTTCAGCTAACCAATTAAAGCCATCCGAAAATGAACCAGAGAGGACCCCTTAAAACCGATAAAAATTGATGAATTAGGTCTCATCGAGATCTATTTCTCCGGTTAATCGTCACTGGGTACCCGCCGCCGAAACACACGGGGTACCCTGCTATATACTATATATAAAGGAAAAACCAAAAAGTAAAAAGTAAAAAGTTGAAACTAAAAGAGGAAATGTTGAAGACATATATTTCAGAAGGAAACTATTAATATACATAGAAAACCGGGTTGATCCGGGACGCTTCAAACCCTGCGGGTTGACTCGGTTTAATTTGACCTATTTTCGACCCAACATGTCGAGTTGACTCGGTTTAAATCTACCTGTTTTTTAACCGGAATGGTTCAACCGGTTGAACCACACGAGTCGAACCGAGTTTCATATTTGACAAAATTATATGAGAAATGATGAAGTAGTTGTGGAACCCGTGACAAATTTGAAAAAATGAGAGACCAAGTAATTGTAGTTTTTTCTTGTTTATTTTGCTTTGACACATATACTTTGTCATTTGTATAATGTTATTTTGAAACATGTTGGTATTGCACCACTTAAGGGACTAACATATATGAATCGTATTTTAAAAGTTAATATATATTGTATAGCCCTTTGTCCAGTATATAAATAATGTTATGTAATTTTATTATAATCACAAAAATTAAATAGTATTGTTATCTTTAGCGATAATTATTTGTACCCCAAACAAATAGATTTGAATAATGCTTAAATATCTATGCAAATTGATAGTGCAAAATAATCTTATTATGGTGATAATTTTTAAGGTTACAAGTTTAAAAGCCACACACAAAATGATAAAAGCTACACATGTAAAAAAAAATAGTTATCACTGCCTAAATTACCGAAAAAGCAAAAAAAGACGGTCACACACGTTGGCTATATCTCTAAACTACAATATAATATTGCCAACTATATAATACCGTTGCTTTTTGTAATGCTTGAATATATTATTACTAAAATCTTAATAACTTAAAACAGTCCTATTAGAAAATATACTCCCACACTTAGATCGACTCCACATAATTTTCTTGAAAACTGTATATTTCTGCTGCTATGCAACCACGCATCAGAATTATATTTATTCGAAAATGATTCTCTTACGCTACAAATAAATTTTGTTGAAAGAAACTTATGGATCGTCGGAATTTTGCAGAAAACTAGACACCGCTGCCGCTAGGCGCGGGTACTCATCTGGTATATATATATTTCTCAAAGTAACTTTTATATGAAACTATGTAAACTACAAAAGTATTTTATGTTTAATTTTACTTTAAACTTGTATTATCACCTAACGGCTAGTATGTATTAGGGTGCTCGAGATTACTTATATTGTCTGCTTATTTTTTAGCACAAACTTATTCCATATTATTGGAAATACTTAGGTATATTTGCTTATTTTGAGATAAAATAAACATACAAGAGGTAGTAAGGTACTTATTTCAAAGCTTTTATAGCTTAGTTGAATATTAAGTTAATTACCTTTTTACCAACATAATTAACTTAAAACTTTTTACAAATGAATTTGACCGAAAACTTTCGACCAATGCTTAATCACTTTACGATTTAACTTATAAAAGTTAAACCTATGTTCCAACTACAGGCAAATGACTCAACTAACCTTTAGATAATAAAAATATTATGGGAAGCTTGACATCGTTTCATGCACAAAGTTTTCATCTAATATTTTTGTATTAGTTGTTAACGTGTTTTTCTTATCAAAATTTTAAGTTTGCAATCAAGCGTATGTAATCATTAAAACCTACTATTTAAAGTTTTAGTTATATTACTTTGTTAGTCTGAGAAAAATAATTTCGGCCGCCCTTATTGCTAATTTGTGGCTCCATCCCTACTTTCGACCAATCGCCATCTTTGCATGTTTTACGAACTATGCATATTCAAACATTATTTCTTAAAAGACTTCCATTTAAACATTATATCTTAATGTTAAGCAGAAACATAAGCAAATTAAACAATCCCAAACACCCCACTCCATATAAGAACTGTTAATTTAGGGTAGTTATATGTACACATCAGAATTTAGTTCATACACATAAATGAGATCGTTTAATGACTATCATACCCTTACTTATTTAATCAACCTCTCTCAAATACACCTTGATTACATGCCTTCTCCTATTCGCTTCCACTTTCATCACCGCAGATTTTAACGCAAAACTTAACATATATTGCTCAGTCGTTAATATAAAAATTACGGTTAATGGCATATAAATTTCAGCTGTTTCGAGTGTGTTGGTAGCGAAAATCCAAAACAATCTTAAGCTTCAAAATGCATGGTTTGAAAATCTCAAAACTTACTAGATGTCATTGTTCCACGTTGCAGTTTCAGTTTGAGCTTTGTCCTTAAGGTTTCAAGTTATTAATTGATTTTTTCAGTTTTTAGTATAAAGTTTATTAGGAGTCGATATTTATTTGGCTAGAGCACCGTTAACGGTGACTTGATGGGTACCCGTGGACCTCAATCAAGGTTGTGTTTATTTCAATCTAAGCAAAACAAATGTTTGGAAAGTAACTTTAGAAAGAAACCTGATGATATGAGCTTTCAACTTTGGAAAGTAACTTTAGAAAGAAGAAGAGATGATGATATGAGCTTTCAACTTTGGAAAGTAAATTTAGAAAAGGAACCTGAATGAAAAGCTAGGAAAGTTGTAAGGGCATGATAGTCATTTTACAATTTGTGTATGTGTACGCATCCAATCCTTTCGTGTACATAAAAAGATTTGGAAATCAATCAATGTGGACAAACAGGTGGTATTAAACGGTGCAAGGTACATGTGTTTGCCATTCAAAAATAAATAAATGATTTATAGTAGTAAAGATGCCAATGTGAGTGTATAAGGATGAAGAGACTTCTTTCAAGTCTTTGCTTTCTATTTTTACTCAAGTTAACCAAATATAGTAATTTCTGCATTCACAATCGCTTTCAAGTCTGCTCAGCTATCTATTCAGTGTAATTTCCTTTCTGATTCTTTTTTTCATTATAGTCTCACGGACTTGATTAAACTCTTTATAAGTTTATGATCTTAAAAGAAAACAAAGTGTGACATTGTTACTGATCAAACCATAATGATGATAACCATTATCGGTACCTTATTTTGGATGCTAACAACTTCTGGTGCATTAGAAACCATACTCCTAAACCAATCCATTGCAGATGGCGAGACCATCGTCTCACAAAATGGGACATTCGAGTTGGGCTTTTTTAGCCCAGGAAATTCGAAAAATCGTTACCTGGGGATATGGTACAAGAAGATAACTAGTACAATTATATGGGTTGCTAACAGTGACACCCCACTTAAAAGTACCTCGGGTGTTTTCAGGTTTAACAGAAAGCAAATGCTACTGATGCAAAATGGTACCGTAATTTGGTCGTTTGACTTCATGGCGCCGATTACGGATATAACTGCAGTGGCAATACTTTTGGATAACGGGAATTTTGTAATCAAAGGCAGAAGTAACAAGAATTTCATTTGGCAAAGTTTTGATTATCCTGGAAATACTTTTTTACCCGGGATAAAATACGGGAAGAACTTTATAACGGGAAAAGAGAAATACATGACATCATGGAGAAGCATAGACGATCCTTCACCGGGTGAGTATACGATGAGATGGAAGATGGATGAATACCCACAAGTGTACAAGATGAAAGGTTCAGTCATTGAATCGAGAATGGGACCATGGAACGGAGAGAGTTATGCGGGCCTGCCAATTTTCTCACAGAACCAAATTTCAACATTCAAGATGGAGATTGTTACCAATCAAGAGGAGAGTTATTTCCTGTACACATTAAATAGTACCAAAGTTTTAGAAAGAGCAATACTTACCGAAGACGGGAAGATAGAATTCTGCCACCATGACCGTGACAGTGAAGCCCAAGATTGGATGCAAGATTGGACTATACCGTTGGATAACTGTGACAGCTATGACATGTGTGGCCGGTATGGAAGCTGCGACATCCTCACTTCACCTTACTGCGGGTGTATGAAAGGGTTCAAACCAGCAGCGGGATCACGCGTTGATGAGTGGTCTAATGGATGCAAAAGGGTGGTAGCTCTTGATTGCAAGCATGTAGAAGATTTTCTAAAGTACCCTGGAGTCAAATTACCAGACACAAAAGGTTCTCTCTTTAATGAACACATGACTCTAGGGGAATGTGCAGTGGCGTGTAAGAACAATTGTTCATGTATAGCTTATGCAAATCCATACATCTCACCAGCCAGGAATGGATGCTTGCGATGGTTTGGTGATTTGATTGATATCAGAGTTTATCCACAAAATGGTCAAGATCTTTACATTAGACTGGCCGCCTCTGAAGTATTACGTAAGTCCCTGTCTTCATAATCAGGGCTAAATCTTTACTTGATCCATTTTGACAACATCTAGCTTTTCTCAGGGCTCCAATCACCGAACAAAAAGAAACTATTGCAATTGGAAATTTACTTGTCAATATCAGCAGTAATGATTATATTGAGCATGATATTGGCACTTTATCTATGGATTAAGTGGAAGAGATCAAATGTGAATTCAGACGGTAAGTGATAGCATGGTTAATTGTTATGTATACATTGATTAATAAAAGTTGGCTTCATCTATACTTTATATTTTCAGGTAGTGAAGCAAAGCTTCTAGATACAGATCATGAGCGAAGCATTGAAATGGGAGAGATACACCTGCCGTTGTTTGGCTTATCAACAATTGCTAAGGCGACAAACAACTTTTCGGATGATAACAAGCTTGGAGAAGGCGGTTTTGGTCCAGTTTACAAGGTAAGTAGTTGCTTGGGAGAAAAAACGAAGAAAGCAGTTGCACAATAAGCACATACGAAATTACTCTTACATATTAATATGGAACTATTCAAGTGTATGAACCACAAAATACCTAACACGTTCCCTTTTAGTCTTTGATTTAAAAAGAGAAAAAACTCGTGTGTGTGCGCATTTAATTAGTGGTAAAATAATATAAGATATAACTAGTGCATTGTGTGCTTTCTTGTGTAACATAAATTAGATAATTTGTGTTCTAGACATGAATCCTATTGAGCAAGGAGTCCTGCCCGAACACAACCTCGTATACTAAACCCTGCTCATGTGCGATTTCTTCAAATTATTTTTGTTGGATTCTGGATCCCAATAATGTAATAAAAAAATCTAAACAAAAAATAGTAACTTTTTATGAGTGAAATGGACATTAACCCATCAAACATGCTAAAAAAATCTTCCATTGTTAAGGAGAACTAAGTGGTCACTGATAGAAATTTGGTACTTTCCTTTGATGTATATGGAATTAACCCATACAATATGCAATGGATGTACAGAAACAAAATTTCAATTCCTCTAACTGTCCATCTATAACTAATGAATCAATAAATTGTTATGTTCAGGGCGTACTAAAAGGACAAGAAGTAGCAATCAAGCGGCTGTCACAGTCTTCTCATCAAGGACTAAAAGAATTCAAGAATGAAATTATTTGCATTGCAAAACTGCAGCACAGGAATCTTGTGAAGCTTCTAGGATATTGCATTCAAGGAGTCGAAATAATGCTGATCTACGAATACCTACCTAACAAAAGCCTGGACCGGTTTATTTTTGGTCTGAGTACATCAAAATCATAGATATTTTCATCTACCCAAGCCTAATATAGTGACTAAATCAATCTAATTAACTAAGTTACACAATTTCTATCAGATGATGAAAAGAAGCATTTACTTGATTGGCCTCAGCGATTCAATATTATCAATGGGATAGCTCGAGGTCTCCTTTATCTGCATGAAGATTCTAGACTTAGAGTCGTCCACAGAGATCTAAAAGCCGACAACATTTTGCTGGACCTAGACATGAACCCAAAGATATCAGATTTTGGCATTGCTAGAATGTTTGGAGCACATGAAACTCAAGCAAATACACAAAAAGTGGTTGGAACCTTGTATGAACTTATTAACCGTGTGAGTAGTAATATCTTTGACATCTTAACTAGCTCTATATTTATATGTTTATTACTTGTATTCAGGGGCTACATATCTCCAGAGTATGCAAAACATGGGATATTTTCAGTGAAGTCGGATATATTTAGCTTCGGTGTTTTGGTGTTGGAGATCGTTAGTGGGAAGAAAAACAGAGGATTCAGTCATGAAGATCATTCCGATAACCTTCTTGGACATGTAAGTTTCTCGAATAGCATTGCACACACTAATTTTTCTAATAACCAAAACTTTGAACTGCCGCTAAAATAAATCAGCAAGAGTCAAGTAGAAACACAAATTAGTTTTACTTAATAGAATACGATCCCACTATCCCATGATCCCAGGGGCAACAGCGAACGAAACTCGTCCTAAGATAGTACTAGTAGTTATACTTAGCGTCAGGCGTAACTTCTAGAATATAACATCATGTTGATATAGAGAATGCATAAGTTGTTCCAAACATAATAGATAGGTGAAAGGACATAGGTGACTAAACACGGGCGGACCCATGGGAGTTTCCGGGGGTTCCTGTGAACCAAATGTGGTTTTGCACCGTAGCAAAAAATTTTGTCAACAATCCTTATATCTCCGAAATGAACCTTGTCCAAGATTTTATGTTACATGTCAAGTTCATCTAGTTCATTGTTTATGGCTTTATGCCAAGCAAAATTTGTGCAGTTGGTCATTTATTGTCCTAGGTCCGCAGAGTAAATAATCTTACCAAATGTCTAGACACATATTCCTTATGCAATTAATTGTCTAGTACAAACGTCTTTATTGATTTCTCCTACCAACAATCATTTTAAGAGGAAGAATTGTGAGCATAGGACAAAAAAAGGAGTATTTGTTAAAAAGCATAAAATAAAATTAAACAGTATTTCATATACATATATAATGATGGTGATCATATTATACATAGAGTTGACTTGCACATATTTCGTTTTTTATTTGAACACACACGTTTGAAAGTTATGAGCACCTTTAACCCGAAAACACAACCCCTATTAACGTTAATCAAAACAATAGCAACAACAACAACAACAACAACAAACCCAATCCCGCCAAGGCAGACTATAGGAGAGGTAAAATGTAGACAGATCCTACCCCTACATCAGGGAAAACCAGTGGGTAGAGAGACTGCTTCCAACGAGACCTCCGGCAAATGCATGTGTGCGGGTGAGAAAGTAAAGAAATAAGAGCAAAAGACGTAAAACAATATGCAAAACGCAGACAAAGAAAGCATACCAAACAAGCAAACATAGCATAAAGGGAAGAAAGAACAACGCTCAAGCACACGCAAAGTAGCCAACATCAAAGCGCAACAAAAAACAAAGAGCCAAGGCACACATAAAAGCAGACCAACTAAAGGGGGCAGCACAGAGCAAAGCAAAACAACACAAGGGCCAAAAGCTAATGCAAAAAACATGAAACACCTAAACCAAAACGCCTGGAGCAAGAAAAAGCAAGCAAACCTAAGGGGGAAACAACAAAGCAACACAAACCACGCACGGGGCCTAAAGCTACGGCAAAGCAAAGAAGAGGCCACAAAACCAAAAACGCAAGGAGCAAGGCAAAAGGGACGACTAAAAGCCAAACACCCAAAAACAACCTAAAAAGAAACACAGAGCACCTAGCAAAACTACCCGCAAATCCTAATTATATCCATTCACCCCTTCCTAGCTGAGATCATGTCCTCGGTCAAACGAAGCTCCATCATGTCAAGCTTAAGTCTATCCTCCCACCTGAGATTGGGTCTACCCCTCCTTCTCACGCCATCAACTACTAGCGCTTCGACCCTTCTAACTGGCGCTGACTGTGGCCTCCTCCTGACACGACCGAACCACCTCAACCTTCCTTCTCTCATTTTCGAAACAATATTCCCGACCTCAAGTTTTACTCTGAAAACTCCGTTCGGGATCATGTCAAACAAGGTTTTACCACAAGTCCATCTTAGCATCCTCAGTTCTGCCACCTCTACCCTGGTAGCATGAGCCTTTGATATGGGCCAACATTCAGAGTCGTACAAAATAGCAGGTCTAATCGCCACCTTATAGAATTTTCACTTTAACTTAAAGGGGAAGTTCCTGTCACAAAGAACTCCTGACGCCGCCCTCCACCTCGCCCACCTCGCTCTAATCCAGTGGGTTACGTCCTCATCTATCCTCCCTGATTTGTGTATAATCGATCCCAGATATCTAAAAGACTCCTTGGGTGGCAGGATCTGGTCACCGATATGAATATCAATTTGTTCGTGGTGACCTGTCTCGATCCTCCCAAAATCACATCCCAGGTATTCAGTCTTCTCTCTACTCACCCGAAGACCATTGTCTTCAAGAGCCTCCCTCTAGTTCTCAAGTCTGAAGTTTAGCCCTTCCGCTGATTCTGCCACCAACACAATTTCATCTGCAAAGATCATGTTCCACGGGATGCCCTCTTGTACCCCTCGAGATAACTCATCTAGAATCAATTCGAATAGGTAGGGACTGAAGGCGGATCCCTGGTGGAGCCCAACTTCCACAGGGAAAAACTATGAGATCCCCACAGGGGGCCGTACACGAGTCTTAGCTCCCTCGTACATATCCCTAATGACTCTCACGTATCTCTTTGGGGTTCCTCTGTCGATAAGAGTTCTCCAAATCAACTCGCGCGGGACACTATCATAAGCCTTTTCAAGATCAAGGAACGCCATATGCAAGTCCTTCTGTCTTTCTCTATACTTCTCCATGAGACTTCTGAGAAGGTGAATAGCCTCAATTGAGGACCTTCCTGGCATAAAACCAAATTGGTTCTCAGACACCCTCGTCTCCCTTCTCAACCTTCTCTCAATAACTCTCTCCCAAAGCTTCATGGTGTGGCTGAGAAGCTTAATGCCCCTATAATTGCTACACTCTTGTACATCCCCCTTATTCTTGTAGATGGGGATGACTTCACTGAGTCTCCGTTCTTCTGGCATCTTATCCCCGGAAAAGATCTTGTTGAAGAGGCAGGTCAACCAATCTAACCCCCTATCCCCCAGACACCTCCAAGCTTCTATGGGGATTTGGTCCGGCCCTACCGCTTTGTTTCTTCCCATCTTCTGTAGTGCGACCTTCACTTCTGCTTGACTAATCCTCGAATAGTAGCACTCTGTTCATTAGCTAGGGTTCTCTTTTTCCGCGCTTCCTTCAGCACTTCCTTCGTTGAAAAGAGAGGAGAAGTACTCTCCCCATCTCTTCCTAATATCCTCTACGTTCACAATGGTCCGTCCTCCTTCATCTTTAATATACTTTACGCATCCCAAGTCCCTCCTTCTTCTCTCTCGGGCTTTAGCAATCCTGAAAATATCGTTAGCCCCCTCTTTGGAGTCCAATCTCTTATACATATCCTCGTACGCCTTATCCTTTGCCAGAGCTACTGCCTTTTTCGCTTCTCTTTTAGCTACTTTATACCTCTCTTCTGCTGAGGAAATGTCAGCTTGGCGACCCTCTCGGCACAAAAGAAGCTCTCTGAACCTAGATTGTTTCTTCGCGACTTTGGATTGCACTTCCTCGCAGAACCACCAAGATTCCCTGTTGCCTTGTTGGGACCTCGCTCCCCCTCTAGCCACCCCAAGGGAATCCTTTGCAGCGTCTTTGATAATGCCGGCAAGAGTGTCCCACAACTGGTCCGCGTCTCTAGCCGCCAAGTCATCCGACTGAGTAGCGAGTCCCTCTAAGACTTTCACTCTAAACGCCTCTGCCGCCTCACCGTTCAATTTCTTCCAAAGAATCCTCGGCGGCCCGGTCACTACTCTCCTTGGTTGTTGCCTCTCGAAAAGCACGTCAACTGCTACCAATTTGTGTTGGGATGAGCATGTCTCGCCTGGGAAAACCCTGCAGTCCCTGCATGATTTAAGATCACTTCTTCGCACTAGCAGATAGTCAATCTGGGTGTTGTGACCCCCACTCCTGAAGGTGATCAAGTGGACATCCCTCTTCTTGAAGAAAGAGTTCACTACTACCAAGTCGTGAGCGGTAGCAAACTCTAAAATTGATCGACCTTCGTCATTCCTAACTCCGAAGCCAAACCTTCCGTGGATCTCCTCGTAACCATCTACTTCCGCTCCTATGTGGCCGTTCAAGTCACCACCTATAAAAAAACGCCGGTCCGACGGGCACTCCCTAACGAGCTCGTCGAGAGCGTCCCAGAAGCTCTTCTTCTCTGCTTCACTTCGGCCCACCTGTGGTGCGTATGCGCTGATAACGTTGACGGTCTCCCCATTTATAACCAAAGTAATCGCCATGATCCTATCGCTACTCCGGGTCACTTGCACTACATTATCCTTAAGCCCTCCCGCCAAAATAACACCAACTCCGTTTCTCGCTGACCTAGAGCCCGAGTACCATAGCTTATACCCATTCACCTCCCTCGTGCTGGAGACCTTCTATTTAGTCTCCTGGAAGTACGCTATGTCAACCTTATGTCTCCTCAACACATCCGCAAGCTCAAAGAGCTTACCGGTTAAAGACCCAACGTTCCAACTACCCACCCTAATCCTACGAGACGACGCTACCCTAGCAGGAACCCTACCCACCCTAAACCCGCCCACCCTACCTACCCCGCCTACTCCACTAACCCCGTCTACCCCGCCTACCCCGCCTACTCCACTAACCCTGTCTACCCCGCCTACTTCGCCTAGCCCGTCCACCCCGCTCACGCTCACGCCGGCAAGACATGACCTCTGGTTGCCATCACTAACTAAGGGGTCTATCCTAGTCCCAATAAACTATGAGCAAAAAAGGGCGCAATACAAAAGGAGCGAGACAAGCAAGCACAAGGGCAAGACAAAAAAAATAATAATAAAAAAATATATATATATAAGCCGAAACAAGACCAAAAAAAGGGAAACAATTCAAAGAAAGCAAACAATCAAAATATAAAGGTGAAACACCAAATAAGGCAGGCAGAAAAAGAAAAAAAGAAAGGAAGAAATAGAAATAAAAATAATAATAGTAGTAAAACTCAGCTGGGCCGGACAAAACTTCCGGTGGCCGGAAAAAATTCGCCGGCGGTGGTGAAGTTAGATTCCGGCGGCCGGAGACGACGGGTCAACTTGGATCAGTCTCGGAAAAACCAGGGGAACCTCCACTCGCGGGAGGTGTTGTTGCTGGGCACCGGGAAGTCGCCGGAAAACAAGAAAAATCCACCACGTACAGGTGGCGCGTGGTGGCGCTTAGGTGCTCCGGTGGAGGTCCGGTCAGTTGGGTTTTTGTTGGAAAAGTGAGGAGTTGAAGATGGTAATGTTTAATTATGGAGAAAATGAGAGATGGTGGGGATGGTAATTTTTGGAGAGAGAAAGAAAGAAAGGAGAGAGAGAGAGAGAAGAAGGTGGGGATGGTAATTTTTAGGTGAAGATGTTAATCAAAACAGCAAGATGGGTTTTTAACTGTTTGTATATTAAAAGGGAAAAATGAATACACTGGAAACTGATTACAATCTAGTCTATTTATACTAAAATAGTGAACTAATGCGGGAAATAAACATGGTGAACATGTACCACTACTCCTAGAAAATAGGAAACTAAGGAATAGGTACACTTCCATAAAACTTGGTCAAGTTATGGACTACCCATTGACCCGTGACCCACTGAACTGACTTGACCCATTAAGATTACCCTATGTTCACCCTCGTAATCTTGATCAATTCTTCATCACTTCGACGTTTAAGAATTTTCCCAAACACCCGACCTTCACCTCGGTCACGTCCAAAGTCTTCACATAACCCGAATCAAATTCACCATACTTGTAACATCTCACATGACATCCCGTTGGAACTGTACATTAACATCTTGACTCTTCACAGATCAACGACCTCTTCCCCGGCCAAATCCTAAGTCACTTGATTTGAACTCCAACGCCACAATGCTTACAACCGTATAGTTTCTCCAATATTTTCTTGTCTTTATAGCCATAACCTTTACTGATCACCCTTGTTGAAAAAGGCCTCTCCACCGACCAAGAAAACAAGGCCACACCACCTTCTATTGTTTTCTTTCACAAGCCAAATGAACTGAATCCAATGCCACCTGTCTTGACGGATCCTTTCTGTCTACTTTTCACGCACCTACGATAGTCTCCCCTTATCGCGAACAAGCTTATCAAGGACTGCAAAACCTGACAGCAGCACCCCTGCTGAAAAACCGTCTCCAGTAAAATTTGTTCTAAGATCCTTTTCCACCGGTCAACAAGACAAGGTCACACCAGCCTATACCGTCTTACGTTATCTGCATAACGAACTGAATCAAAGAAACCTGCTTTTCCTGACTTTTCCGTCCATTATCCTGCATCCCCGGTTAGTCCTTTATCATTTCTAAAACAAACCCGATCAAGAGAACGAACCCACAGTCCTTCAACGAACCTTGGGCTTTGATACCAAATGAAGGTTATTAGCCCCTTTAACCCGAAAACACAACCCCTGTTAATGTTAACGCTAATCAGAACAACAAGATGGGGTTTTAACTGTTTGTATATTAAAATGGAAAACTGAATACACAGTTACAACCTAGTCTATTTATATTAAAATAGTGAACTAGTGTTGAAAATAAACAAGTTGAACATGTACCACTACTCCTAGAAAATAGGAAACTAACTAAGGAATAGGTACACTTCCAAAATACTTGGTCAAGTTGTGGACTACCCACTGACCCGTGACCCACTGAACTGACTTGAGCTATCAAGATGACCCAACACCGTTATACAAGCTGTTAAAGAATGTTATAAATAAAGTACAAATGTCAAATGAATGAAACAATGTGTGACAATAAGAAAATGAATGTCTGAATCAATTTTCATATATATATATATATGCTAGAAATCAATAGAGTTTTATAAAAATAGTGGTGAACCGGGCCAGACCGAAATTATTTTCTTATTGTTTTTGACAAGTTAATCAACTCGTCATTATTATTTTGTTTGTGTCCGGACTTTAATCATATGATATCAGTCGCCGCAACGCGCGGGTACCTTTTTAGTTTTTTTAATTGATGTAATTGTTTTACATTGACACAGTAACTTCAAAAATTTTACATCGTCTATTAATCAATGATGAAACTTTAAAGTATAAGAAAAAAACTAGATAATCAGATTTGTATTGGACATGAAATTAAATATATTTAGATTTAGAAAAAAACTGATGAAAAAACATTTTAGGTTTGTATTACCATTTTAATTAGCATTTTCTTAACACCATCCACGTACTTACGTCTTATTTATTAGAACTAGTTATGGATTATGCATGAGGTTAAAGTGGTAATTTTATGTTATTCAGATCCTTCATTCAACACGGTTAGCAAACACTCTATTTCTGTATGCGAAAGCAAGCTTACACAAAGCATGTGAATCATTTCAGGATGATAAATTATTCAGCACTAAATCATTTTAGTTTATCAAACAGCCTCTTAGTTCCTAAATGAACAGTTGATGTTGCAACACTAAAATAAAGTTAGTGGACACAAATATTAAAATATTAGAACGAATTTAAAGATTTAATTTCCAAATAAGATACACAAACAAATGTTGACAGTGGTGACGGAAAGACGTACAGGCAACCGGTTCTCAGAAGCTGACGATCGTGAACCGCTTGTGGGGAAAAAAGGGAAAAGAAGAAAGTGAGAGAGCTAAAAACCTATTAAGTATTGCGTTTAACAAAAACGAAAATGAAAAATTATCAACCACCTTCACAAAAGCTATGTATCAAAACATTTCAAATGCAACAGGTTTTTTTATAAAACACTCTTGGTACTTTTTTAGTTTATGATTTTGTGGAAATCTTTAAGCTATTTCCTAATTAAGTACTTTTTATGTAAAACAAAGTATTATATAACCTTGCATTGAAGGTACTGTTACGTTAAGAAATCACTTTTTTGAACAAAATAAATCAATTTTTTGAACAAAATACACTTCTTCCGTCTCATTATATATCCACTTTTCTCAAAATAACTACATGTTTTATTTCAATCAATCAAATTGGTTTTAAAATAGTATCAAGATAACATGCTATTGTTGGAATTATATAACATTACAATCATATATAAAACAGATAAAACATCAAAGAAACATGCGGAAGCGTATAGGAACGAATAATGAATAACTAATTAACATAAACATAAACGTATGCGTACCTTTTTTATTCTAGCCCAACAAGAATACATTCCACAAAACTAGCAAGTGATGAACCCTAATTAGGGTTTATAGGATTATATGAATTAAACCCTTACCGATTTTGTAATTCAATCCAAGATACTAACAAAAGTATGTTAGTACCACGTTCTTGTACACACGTAGTAAATCAAATTAAAGTAATGCTAGTTTTAAGAACACGAAACAATTATTGTTTTGGAAAAACAATGTATCGACACCTAGAGATAGGTATACGATCGATCTAGACCAAAAACACACACAAACAATTTAGGTTTTAGGTTAGGAGTACAAACGATGGAATACAAAGACCCTATGCCTTGTATTTATACACAAGATAACTTGGTTACCAAGTTAAGCATGGGTTGGGCTTTTTGAACCCTCGGCCGATCGGTTATGCATCACCAAAAGGGTTTCTGGAACCTTCCCAATCTCTATTTTATTATTTAGTCCTTCCATTTAACATTTAACGATCGTTAGTCCATTACACCTAATTAACTTGACGCCCGTTATATATGTTTTGTGTAAATAATAATTAAATATAATATTTTATATTTAATTATTAACTTTAATTCTCATACGCAAAGTGTGCAATCCCGTGGTCTCGAGTTCGATCCTAACTCACGACTACTAATTTATATCCATAAAACTAACAACTCCCACTTGGATATATCTTAATAGCGTGATCACGTCGATTGCAGCAGAATTTTCACAATACATATCAATAGGCAATTCAATTGAAGGCATAACACTAAGCCCTGAAATGAATTTCCTAATCCAAACAGCCTCCATTGCAGCTTCCGAAGCAGCTTATGTATTCGGCCTCTGTCGCAAACATCGCAATCATGCTCTGCTTCTTGCTCTTCCAGTCTACTGCTCCTCCATTAATGACAAAGACATAACCCGTCTGAGACTTCGTATCATCTTTATCACATTGCCATGACGCATCACAGAAACCTGTAACACCAAGCTCTGTGTCTAGATTTCCACCATACACTAGAAACATATCTCTTGTATTCCTAAGATACTTTAGAATATGTTTAACAGCAGTCCAGTGAAGTTCAGCTGGATTCTGTTGATATCGACTGGTCATATTTTGAGCGAACGCCACATCTGGCCTTGTGCATCTCACAACATACATGATAGATCCTACTGCCGAAGCATAAGGAACTTTCTGCATGCGTGCCACCTCAGCAGGTGTTGAAGCACACATATCGCTACATAAGCCATGCTTTACTTCCATCGGAAAATATCCTTTCTTGGACTTTTGCATACTGAATCTCTTCAATATTTTATCAATATAAGCGCTTTGACTTAAACCAATTAACCGCTTTGATCTATCTCTATAGATCTTGATTCCCAGAATGTGTGCAGCTTCTCCTAAATCCTTCATGGAAAAACACTATCCAAGATATGCCTTAACACTTTGCAAACTTGGAATGTCTTTTCCCATAATTAATATGTCATCGACATAAAGGATAAGGACAATTACATCACTCCCACTAACTTTGTGATATACACATGGCTCATCAAGATTTTGAATAAATTCATACCTTTTGATTTCTTCATCAAATCTCTTATTCCATTGCCTCGATGCTAGCTTCAATCCATAAATGGACCTTTGAAGTTTGCATACACGGTTTGGAAATTGTGGATTTATGAACCCCTCAGGTTGCTTCATATAGATGTCTTCATCTAAGCGACCAGTCAAGAAGGCGGTTTTTACATCCATCTGCCATATCTCATAGTCATAGTACACTGCTATAGCTATGAGAATTCTAATAGCTCTAATGTCTACTATAGGAGAAAAAGTCTCCTCGTAATCTATGCCAAAAGTTTGAGTAAAACCTTGTGCAACTAGACGAGCTTATAGATGTGTACATTGCCATCCATGTCAGTCTTTATTTTATAGAGCCACTTATTTCCAACTACCTTAGCATTTGGAGGTAAGTCAACCTCTTCCCATACTTCATTATCTTTCATGGATTGCATTTCCCCATTCATTGCAGCTTGCCATTTGTCCTTTTCAGGACTTGTCATGGCAGCTCTATAACTAGCAGGCTCTCCAAGATCTCCTAATATAGTTTCCTCAACTTCTACGTTAAGACATAGACGTTCAGGTGCACGCGTAGTCCTTATAGATCTACGAATGGGAATCACTTCAACTTCTGGTGGAGGACCCAGACTATCAGGTTCTACTGGAAGTACGTTAGTGTTTTCAAAGGTAATGTATCTTCATGATCATCTTCCAGATCATAAACTCTCCCACTGAATTCTTGGGATACGAGATCCTTTTCAAGAAAATCTCCATACCTAGCAACAATTACTTTATTTTCAGTTGGATAGTAAAAGTAGTAATAGTTTCCTTAGGGTATCCTCCAAAGATACACTTTACAGATCTCTGTTGGAGTTTATCTGCTGAGTCACGTCTAACATACGCCTCGCAACCCCATACCATTATTTAAGAAAAGTTAGGAGCTTTACCATGCCATATTTCATATGGTGTCTTATCAACATTCTTTATGGGAAGCATATTTAGAATACGAACAACAGATTCTAAAGCATAATGCCTACAAGATAAAGGCAGAGTAGTAAGATTAAACATTGATCGCACCATGTCTAACAATGTACGATTTCTTCTCTCAGATACACCATTTTGTTGTGGAGTATATGGATATTTGAGATTCTGGACAATTCCATTCTCAGTTAAGTAATCTTTAAACTCTTGGCTTAGATATTCACTCTCTCTATCGGATCGAAGAGCTTTAATCTTCTTTCCCAATTGCATCTCTACTTCTACTTTGAAAACCTTAAATGTTTCAAACACCTCATGCTTATGCTTAAGTAAATAAACATAACCATAATGGCTGAAATCATCAGTAAAGGTTAAGAAGTAGCTAGCACCTCTCTTTGACACATGTCTAAGTGGTCAACACACATTAGTATGAATAAGACCAAGTAGATCAGACGCCCTCTCCATATTGCTATGAAAGGTTTCTTCGTCATCTTCCCAGATATGCATGACTCACATTTATCAAATGATTCATCATTGATATTTTTCAAAAGCCCTTCACGTTGTAGCTTTTGTATGCGAGTCTTGCCTATATGAGCAAGTCTACAATGCCAAACATAAGAAGAATTCAAGTCCAACTTCATTTTCTTATTGATGCTAAACATCGAATTATTATAGTTGTTAGATGCATTTCCAATCATATCAATTTCAAACACACCATTCACAATAATTGCTTTAAAGAAACATAAATTCCATTACTTGTGATGGTATGAGTAAAACCAAGATCCAACAATACTGAAAAGGAAACAACACCTCTAATTATAGAAGGTGCATAATAATTTTTTTTTAATAACAGTACTAAGCTCGAAGGCAATACTAAACTAAACACTCCTATGGCTTCAACAACTGCAGGTGCCCCATTGCCCACATGCAGATATTGCTCTCCATAGGACAGCTTCCTCTCCACTCTAAACCCCTGCAGTGTATTACAAATGTGAATACCACATCCAGTATCATATACCTAGGAATTAATTTTATGATTTAGAGCAAATAATTCAATCATAAATAAGTTACCTGAAGGACCGGCACTGGAGGACCCGGAATACTTCAAATTATTTTTTCGCAATTCATCAAGATAGAGAGCATAGTTTCTCTTCCAATGCCCAACGACTTTGTAGTGGTGGCATGCTTGATCCTTTTTCAGATTTTCCTTCTTCTAAGTAGGGTACTTCTTCGGTTCTGGTTGATAGGCCATAACTTGTTTACCCTTGTCAACCTTACCTTTTCCTTTACCCTTCTTGTTGTTTGCACGCTGCGGTTTTGGCTTATTAATCCTACCAACCTGAATAGCAAGTACCTGGGGAGTAGGAGCCTTTTGAGGTAACCCTTTTTCATAATCAATTAGCAATGCGTGTAGGTCAGTAACTGTCTTCCCCACGCAGTGCATATTGAAGTTCAGAACAAAACCATTGAAATCTTTGTTAAGGGATCTGTTGATCAAGTTCACATCAATGTCATTTTCATATACTTTTCCAAGTGCTTGTAGTTGGTCCATGTATCCTTTCATCTCCAACACATGCGCACTTATGGGTTTACCCTCTCTCTGCTTGCAGATGTGAAGTGCATCAATCAAATCATAGATTTTTACAGCCGCAAGTTTCTCAAACATAGTTCTGAGTTCATTAAGCATGTTGTATGGGAAGTAATTTTCGAACTGCTTTTGAAGAGCAGATTCCATCATTCCCAACATTAAGCAAGCCACATCATTATGACGCTTGTACTTAACCTTCCACGCAGCCTTTACCTCGTCAGAGGCATCAACTTCAGGTTTATCAGGGCAAGGCGTGTACATATAATCCAACCGATCAGCAACTCTACAGACAATTCTCAAAGAGCGATGCCAATCATTTAAATTCTTTATGCCAGTCAACTTTTCTCGTTCAAAAAAGGTTTTGAACGCAGAATTTAGTGTAGTGTTACCGTTGTTTTGAGCCATTTCTACAGAAAAAGTTCAAGTATTAGTATTTTCGATAATACAATTTTTCAAGAAAATAAAATATACCCAAGGTAATATAAACATATAACCATATAATTTTCTCGAAAACTAGGATCCAAATTATTATAGGTTCATTACATCAGTTGATCTGCTAGTAACGAAAGCGTATAATAAGGTACTCTGTCAAACAATAATTGGCAAACATTTTCCAATTCCTAGATCATTACGGGATTTACATTTTCCAACGCTATTGCAAATGTAAACATGTTTAATCCTCATCTCGTGCCTTGAGTCCAGTTCTCACTTACTACTCAATTTAAGTCGTCTAACTTAAAGAACTGCAAATGTGTCCATGCAAGGTCTGACTTTACATGAAGATTTACCTTTCCATCACAATCTCGCCAAGTTCCCACATGACGTAAATTGCAACTTCAAGTGTTCCTTTAACTAGATGGTACTAACTTAATTTTAAAAGGGTACTAGTTTTGATTTATGGTGTGAAATCAAATATGTACAAAGATGTCATGCATTCATCTTATAGCATAAATTTTAATAAAAAACGTTTTATTAATCAATTCGTAAAGATCAAATTATCAAAGTTTTGATTGAGGTATTGGTTTCGCCAATCAAAGAATTTACCTTTAATTATCATCCATTATATCGTACTTTTGCATAAGTCTAAAGACTTAGTATTTCGGATAATTACCACAAAAGTGGCACATGGAATTAAAGCTAATTCGCCCTTAAGATGATTTTGTACATTTATAGCCTACTTGGTAACTCCAATTTGACTCGCAAAGTGGCGGAGAATTTGCTATGCGCGAAGCAATTAACCTCCTTCTTTCGGGTCACAATTTAATGTGCTCCCCTCCTTAAACCCCTTTTATAGTCTGTCAAAATTGGATGCGCCGCTCTTACTATTTGTACCAAAACTCAACAATCAATTAAACTTATTGAAAATTTAACTCTTAAAAAACAAATCAAATTTCACCATTGTTTAGTTCAATTTATTTTTCTATTTAAAATTAACCTTTGCTTAAAACTTGTCACACATAATAAACAAACAAGTAACAATAAAAAATAAATAACTAAAACAATGCGCACATAACTAACAATTAGTATGCGTAAACAAGTAGCCACATGCAACTTATTTGATAAAACCTATTAATAATCAATATCTAGGTTAATTAACGTATATATTAACTAGGGCTTTCACTCGCACAATTGAAAGTGAGCCACATACATCGACGAATCTATTGCGTAATAATTGATTCAATAATGTATATATTGGAGTCGTCCCCAATTCAAGATTTATCAAAACATACATGTGATAAAATAACTTAACAATTAAAAATCCAAACAACCATCCATGACGAACATGCATGTATCATCATGGATATGACATAACAATTATTCAAGTAAATCACAAGATCGCATACAATTCCATGTCACATAACAATTTATTCATGAATTTATCACGTAACAAATATATATAATTCTAGGTTTCGATATCGATAACATAACAATTATAATAAACCCTAAAAAATTTAAAGAAATCGACTAAATTTTTTTTTAAGAATCGACCTAAAAAAAATTTAGGGGTCGACAATTTAAAAAAAAATTAAACCAATTAGGGCAAAAGCCCTAACCCTAAAATTAGGGTTTACATAATCATAACCAAAACCCTAGAATAATCATATCAAACAACATACAATATTCGTTTTTTACGAGTTTAGTAATTGATTACTCATTAAACAAGACTCGTGATGCCACTGTTGGAATTATAACATGACAATCATATATAAAACACATAAAACACATAAAACATCAAAGAAACATGCGGAAACGTATAGGAACGAATAATGAATAACTAGTTAACATAAACATAAACGTATGCGTACCTTTTTTATTCTAGCCCAACAAGCATCAATTTCACAAAACTAGCAAGTGATGAACCCTAATTAGGGTTTATAGGATTATATGAATTACCCCTTACCGATTTTGTAATTCAATCCAAGATACTAACAAAAGTATGTTAGTACCACGTTCTTGTACACACGTACTAAATCAAATTAAAGTAATGCTAGTTTTAAGAACACGAAACAATTTTTGTTTTGGAGAAACAATTTTTGTTTTGGAAAAACAATGTATCGACACCTAGGGATAGGTGTACGATTGATCTAGACCAAAAACACACACAAACAATTTTAGGTTTTAGGTTAGGAGTACAAGAGATGGAATACAAAGACCCTAGGCCTTGTATTTATACACAAGATAACTTGGTTACCAAGTTAAGCATGGGTTGGGCTTTTTGAACCCTTGGCCGATCAGTTATGCATCACCAAGAGGGTTTCCGGAACCTTCCCAATCTCTATTTTATTATTTAGTCATTCCATTTAACATTTAACGATCGTTAGTCCATTACACCTAATTAACTTAACGTTCGTTATATATATTTTGTGTAAATAATAAATAAATATAACATTTTATATTTAATTATTAACTTTAATTCTCATACGCAAAGTGTGTAATCCCGTGGTCTCGAGTTCGATCCTAACTCACGACTACTAATTTATATCCATAAAACTAACAGCTATTGCTATTGCTATAGGTGCACAGTGCAACGGGTTTCACTTTTTAAACATGTGTGCATGTGTGGAATTTACAATTGGACATTAACGTATGACTTAGGAAGTTAGGAGTATGTCTTATTTTGCGAGAGTAAGTTTGTGTGGCTTTGACTATCCATCAAGCTAATGGTAATAGACTAATACGGATCAACAACATCTCATCGGCACATCTGTTTCTTTCTCTACAACCAACATCACCACCACTACCCTACTTAAACAGAAAGATACCCCACAAAAACAAAAACATCACTCACACACACACACCAACTTTCACAACGTTTACCAAAAGAAAAATATAAATAAAAAATAAAATAAAAAATTTCACAACCTGTGTCGTGTAGTCTGAACGACCAAGTTCTCCTAAAACAACTTCCACAATGCGTCTTTGCACTTTGGTGTAATAACAAAGACATGTCCTTAGACTGCCAACTAGGCAAACAACGCGTGGTATAATACCTTATTACCGCTAGTCTCAAAATTGTACTACTTAATAGTTCAGTTCAACTCCTTAAACTGTAATTAATTTGTTTTGTTTATAGGCATGGAGACTTTATAAAGAAGGAAGATTACTTGATTTGGTGGACGAGTTTATAGGTGGATCATGGAGTGATTCTGAAATGACACGATCAATTTTGATTGGCATGTTGTGTGTACAACAACGAGCTGAAGACAGACCAAGTATGTCATCGGTGCTCTTCATGTTGAGTGGTGAGGGTAGCATTTCTAAGCCAAAACAACCAGGATTTTTTATTCAAGAGAGTGAATCCACCCCGAGTACCCTTTCACAAGCATCAATCAACCACGCCACAATTACCCACATATATGCAAGGTAAAGATGGTTGTGATGTATCGGATGGTAATATAATGTTCCATATTCCAGTGGTAAAAAATTATTTAGCAGGATCTCGGATATTTTGGAACACCTTAGTACAATTATTGTAACATATTTTAGAAGTAAATGAGACATTAAATCTTATACTCATAAAAAAGTATATAGGGAGTTTAACTCGTTATCTTTACTAATTGTTCGTAAGTTCGGAAGGTATATATTGTTGGGTTTTACTAATCATAACAATTTACAAAAGCAAGTAAACATCATCAAAGCATGCGGCGGAAGTATAAAGGATAATATATGTATATTAATTAACCGAATAAGAAACGCGTACCTTTTAGCAATTCAAGTAAACCAAACGATGTTAGAACAAGAACAAAACCCAAAACCCTAACTTAGGGTTTCACCAATTCGACCCTAAAGAAGTCGACCACCAAGGAATACACAAACACAAATGTGTTTGTTCTTCGTTCTTGTACACACGTACTAATAGCGATTTGATGTGAAAAGCTAGGTTCTTGAATCACAAATAAAACCAAACACTTGTTTCTTGAGCTTGGAAAAATCGATCCCTTGAGGAGGGGGGTTGTACGATCGGCCAAACACAAGAGGGAGGAGAGGAGAAGAGAAATTAGGTTTATTGGTGATCCAAGGTTAAGTTGTGAATGAATACAAGGGTTTGTATTTATAGTTAACTTAACTTGATGACCAAGTTTGAGTGGGAATGGGTTTGGGAACCCATAACCGATCGGCCTAACCCATGGGAGGGGTTCTAGATCTTTCCCGACTTCTAATTTCAATTCTAGTCCCTTTAGTTTACATTTAACGACCGTTAACCAAACCTCATTAAATATTTAACTATCGTTATGTTTTATTTCGTGACAAATAATTAATAATAATAACGTCTTATATATATTAATTATTTAACATCAACTCTCATACGTAATGTGTGCAATCCCAAAGTCTCAAGTTCGAATCCGGACATACGTATATTTAAATATCCATAAAACCTTTCAGATATAGAGCATGAAAGAGAAAAATAATTGTTCAAGAAAGCGTGGGTATGTTGGATCAAACACCAAGCAGTGGAATCGAGAAGAAGGTTTGTTGTTATTCAAACTTTAAGAAATATGGTTGTTTTACACATGAATAAACAAGTGAATAAAACTGTCTAATTAATCTTTCAAAATCCATTTAGAACTTGTAAAGTGTTGCGTACATTTCAATTGAATGGCAAAACTCAGATAGATCTTGGGTATGGCCATACAAACATCTTGTCAACCCTACGAGGGGCCCAAATATAGTATTATGCTTTGAAACAAATTCAAAAGAACAAATTCTCTTGACTACAAACATAACTCATGAACTTTGTAACACTTCAAAATAGTCCTTATAACTACCGCTTGACGGATAGCGTTAAACTATCTTACACAAGTGCACTACATTCATATCAGTTATTTGGTATCTCAAGTCTGAGGATAAACACTTCATGATATACTTAATGACAAAGATCCAAAAGTATCATCATCTAAAGTTGGGATGAGTCCTATATTCAATTAATTGAATATCATGTGAATCTGGTATGTCCCACGCATCAATATACTTTAAAAGTATATTCTACCAAAACTTAGATTTGTCTTAATTCAATGACATTCCCACATCATTGATTGACAACGGACTATTTAGAATAACATAAGTTATTCACGGATTAAACATGCAAATATAGGATATAATATTAAGAAAATGAAAAATAAACATAAACAACTATTTTATTTCATTAAAGTAATATTTGTTCATAACATCCTTTATCCAAATACTAATCACAGATCTGCATGAAACTACTAGCTAAACGAAGTCCTATCCCATCAGCATGGTCAGTAAGTTTTTCTTTTGCCAAAGGCTTCGTAAAGGGATCAGCTAGATTATCATCTGTATGAACTTTGAGTAGATTGATTTCACCTATTTCGACTTGTTCTCGAACATAATGATATCGACGAGGAAAATGTCTGGCGCCCTTCATGACTCCAGGCTCATTGGCAAATGTTATTGTAGCAGAGTTGTCACAATACACATTTAAAGGTAATTCGATTGAGGGCATTACTCCGAGTCCCAAAATGAATTTCCTAATCCAAACAGCTTCCATCGCAGCTTTGAAGGCGCTATGTACTCAGCTTCGTAATAGACATCAGAACCGTTGTTTGCTTCTTGCTCTTCCAATAACTGCTCCTCCATTAATGACAAATACATAACCCGTCTGAGACTTCGTATCATCTTTATCAGTTTGGAATGACGATCGCAAAAACCTGTAACATCAAGTTCTCGCATCCGGATTTCCTCCATACACTAGAAATATTTCTTTAGTAGCCCTTAGATACTTAAGAATGTTCTTAACAACTTGCCGTGTTTCACACTGGTTCTCGTTGATACCGACCGGTAATATTCTGTGGCAAACGCCACATCGGCCTTGTACATCTTACAAAGATACATGATAGATCCTACAACCGAAGCATAAGGAACCTTCTTCATGTGTGCCACCTCTTCAGTGTGTGGCGCGATAGTTTATTACTTAAACCATGTTCAACTTGCATCGGCAAATATCCCTTCTTGGAATCTTGCATATTGAATCTCTTCAATATTTAGTCCAATTAACCGCCTTGATCTATCTCGGTAGATCTTGATTCCCAGAATAAATGCTGCTTCCCCTAAATCCTTCATAGAAAAGCACTTTCCAAGATAATACTTTACATCTTGCAAACTTGGAATGTCTTTTCCCATGATCAATATGTCATCGATATATAAGATAAGGAAAATAACATTACTCCCACTAGCTTTGTGATACACACATGGCTCATCAAGATTTTGAGTGAAATCAAATTTCTTGATTTCTTCATCAAACTTCTTGTTCCATTGCCTTGATGCTTGCTTCAATCCATAAATGGATCTTTGAAGTTTGCATACACGCTTCGGAAACTTTGGATTCACAAACCCTTCAGGCTGCACCATATAGATGTCCTCATCTAGGCGACCATTTAAGAAGGCAGTTTTGACATCCATTTGCCATATCTCATAGTCATAGTACGCAGCTATGGCTATAAAAACCTAATTGCTCTAATGTATGCTATAGGAGAAAATGTCTCCTCGTAGTCTATCCCAAAGGTTTGAGTATACCCTTGAGCTACAAGACGAGCTTTATAGGTATGTGCATTGCCATCCATGTCAATTTTTATCTTATAGAGCCACTTACTTCCAACTACCTTAACATTTGGAGGTAATTCAACCTCTATCCAAACTTCGTTATCTTTCATGGATTGCATTTCCCCATTCATTGCAACTTGCCATTTTTCCTTTTCAGGACTCATCATGGCAGCTTTATAGTTAGCAGGTTCACCAAGATCCCCTAACATATTTTCCTCAGCTTCTACGTTGAGACATAGACGCTCAGTGCACGTGTAGTCCTTGAAGATCTACGAATGGGAACCACTTCAACTTCGTGGAACGCCAGACTTTCGAGGTTCTACTTGAGGTTGGCTAGTGTTTTCGAAGGTGTTGTATCTTCTTGATCATATTGATCATAAACTCTCCCACTGAATTCATGAGATATGAGATCCCCTTCAAGGAATTCTCCATACCTAGCAACAATTACTTTGTTTTCAGGTGGAAAGTAAAAGTAGTAACCCATAGTTTCCTTTGGGTATCCTACGAAGATACACTTAATGATCTTTGTTGTAGCTTATCGGCAGAGTCGCTTTAACAAATGCCTCACAACCCAGACCTTTAAGTAAGACAAGTTGGGAGCTTTCCCATACCACACTTCATAAGGAGTCTTATCAATCTTCTTAGTTGGAACCATATTCAATATGCGAACAAGTTTTCTAAGCATAATCCCAAAAAGGATAAGGGAAGAGTTGTAAGATTAAACATTGATCGCACCATGTCAAGCAATGTACGATTTCTTCTCTCCGATACACCATTTTGTTGTGGAGTATATGGAGATGTGAGTTGCTGGACGATACCACACTCACCTAGATAATCTTTAAACTCTTGGCTTAAATATTCACCACCTCTATCGGATCGAAGAGCTTTAATCTTCTTCCCTAGTTGCAGTTCTACTTCACTCTTAAAACCTTAAATGTTTCAAAGACTTCATGTTTATGTTTAAGTAAATAAACATAACCATAACGACTGAAATCATCAGTAAGGTTAAGAAGTAGCTAGCACCCTTCCTTGACACATGTCTTAGTGGTCCACATACGTCATTATGTATCACACCAAGAAGATCAGAAGCCCTTTCTAAACTATTTGTAAAAGGTTTCTCGGTCATCTTCCCAGATATGCAAGATTTGCATTTATCAAATGATTCATCGTTGATGTCTTGCAAAAGCCCATCGTGTTGTAGCTTTTGCATGCGTTTCTTGCCTATGTGAGCAAGTCGAAAATGCCAAAGAAATGAAGAATCCAAATCACCTTTGTTGGATCGATATACTTTAATCAAACTAACTTAACTAGCTTGTTAAGGTTTAATAACCTCGGATAAATCCTAAGTTATTAACAAAGAAACACTGAGTAATCTTTATTAAGTACGCGGAATTTACTTAACAAAGCTAAGAAAAATAACCTTTTATTATAAACTCTAAATCTGCTTATTATGCAGATACTCTAATACAACTCTAAGATAATTGAACTTTTCTCTAAAACTCTAATTCTAAAATCGTAAGTCATATCTCTAATGCCAATCTAGGAGTCCTTTTATAGGTTCAAGGATATCCTAGTCGGTTTACAATTTGTATCCTTGTATGACAAGTAATCTAATACAGAATATTCTAGAGTTACCATACTTTCTATAAAGCGAATATAACAGCTTCTTTGTTCTTGCGTACTTTTGACTTCATTGTGCAAGATACTTTGACTTTATCTTTAGCAGTACTTTGACTCTTTGACTTTTTCCAGTACTTTGCAGTTTACAGTACTTTGATATCTTCAGTACTTTGATATCTTCAGCACTTTCATATCCCAACAATCCTCCCCCAACTTGAATTCTACTTGCTTGACTTCAAGTTCCTTTGTGAATATATCTTTAAACTGACTTCATCTTTTAAAACGGATTGTTTCTTAGTCTTTAAGCTTTTATCTCTGTAACATCTGTTCTTGTCAAAGTATCTCTTAGAATTGCTCTCTTTTACTGGCAAAGCATTCAAAGAAGCTCCATCTTTTCAAACGAACAGCAACATATGACATTTTGTACATTTAATTCAGTTTAAGTTGCATACTATTCTCATCACTTTCAAGTGAATCATTGAAAAATTAATGGATTTAGAACTCTTTACCAAAGCCATTATCTCTGGAGTAGCCAAATGTTTTGGTGTGTAAGACCATGGTACATTGATAACCATATGATTTTTAGCAAACCACCACCTATCAACAGATTTGTTTTGTCTTTACCAAAAGCTGTACCTTTCTGGACTAGTTAGTTCTTTTATCTAATGGTGAACTAATTACCAATAATGGTTTTTCCACAACCTTTACCACAAGCCATTTTCTTGTGGGCTAGCCAACTCTTCACATTACTGATATGGTGAGTTGAATACCATCCAACTTATTAGCAAGTTGTCAACTAAAAACGGATTTGATATATCTTTACCAGAGCCGGTTTGCTCATGGATTAGTCAATCCTTTTGTAACCATGGTGGATTGATAACCCATTGATGTTATCATCACAAAAATCATTTATTCAACCTTTAGTTCAAAATATTTATTACTTAGCAAAAAGGTTTCTTCTAAAATTTATTTAATGGTTTAGTTCAAAGCAACAGGTACTTTGATGAAAGTACTGTCTGATCAGCAGTACTTTGAATAAAAATACTGATATATCAAAAAGTATTTATTCAAATAAAATTCATACCAGTTATTGATCATTCTCAAATGGTAGTCCGTTTATAAACAAGTTGACAACCATGCAAGCAGTTTCATTATCCTCTTCTACTTCCAATCCATGCTCTAGCATTCTTCTCATGAGCTCAACTGTGAGAGGATATCTTCTTTCTGCAAACATGTGTATCATTGTTCCATTCTCTAACTCCAAAACATGAACTCCAGATTCTTCAAAGAATCTCCAAACAAACTATTTCCCGCTTTTCCTGATTCTTCCGATATCATCGAGCTTTCTTCTTGATTTCCACATAGTTATGAGATAACCATGTAAAACCAATCCAATCCCTTCCAATGGATGATCTTCAAAATAAGCCTTCACAACATGATATAAATAGAATAGATCTACTCTATCAATAACATGCAGCAAATCCCATAACCTCTTGAAAACTTTAAAACTTTCATCTTCCTTATAAAAAAAACCATGTAATCTCCATTCTTAGATTTCTCAACTTTGAAAACACTGATCTTTGATCTGTTCATCTTCATATCATCATCTTCCTTTGTATAATCAAAATCTACTACTCTGAGATAATTCTTCAATTCATCACTAGTCTCAGATCTTAATTCTACCTTTTCTTTCTTTGAAAACTGAACATCTGTAACTTCAGTTTTTCTTTTTCTCTTTAAACTTTTCTTCCTTTCAGTTTCAGTCCAAGTAGTTTCTTCTCTAAAATCTTTGATGCCTGCAACATTCTTCTTATAATCCTCCCTAGCAGCATCATATAATCTTTTCATCTCAAGATAATTAAACTTCTGTAATCCTTTATACCCTTGACTTTTCAGATAAGCCATCATAGCATTCCTGTCCTTAGCTAAATTAGGTCTTCTTGGCATAAATCTAACGAGGTGTAGGGGACGTAAAGGTTCAGATAGTTTCAGCATCTAATTCATCTTGCACTCTTGAGCTGCTTTTTCTATTCAGAGCTTCCTGTTCTTTTCTATCTTGAGCATCTAATTCTTCTTGAACTTTTCTAGCAGCAGCTTCATTCCTAGCAACTTCAATTGCTCTAAGTTTTGCCAAAGTGAGTTTCTTTTTCTTTGTTTCAACCAGAATACCTTTCCCTTTGTCTTTAGGATCAATGACGGTTGAGAAGCTCTTGATTGTTCATCTTCTTGTACATCTCTAATAGTAACCCCTCCTCTTGGTTGTGATAAATCTAATATTGTAGCAATTACTTCATCATCACTAGCGGAATGAATAGGTATGAATGTGGATTCCTCCTCTTCTTCTATAACAAATGTAGAAGGACCAGCTTCTTCTTCAAAATTCAACACCCTTGGAGTTATTACTTCTTGCCTAGATGTATCATGAAAATCAGTACTTTGATGTTCAGTACCTTGAACATCAGTACCTTGAACATCAGTACCTTGATGTTCAGTACTTTGAACTTGCACTTCTTCAGAATCTGAAATAATCTTTTCTGCAGTACTTACAGATTCTTTCTTCTTTGTAACATCTTCTTTCAAATTTTCCTTTGCTAAATTCCTCCCCAAGTTGACAGAAGATGACTTAGGAACCTTCTTTCGTTTTAATTCCTTTCGAAGTTGTTTACGACTTTGGTTTTCCTCGTTAACCCATAAGTTGAATCCATGAATATAGGGTTTAATAAAATTCCTCAACCAGATATACCTACGTCTCAACTTCCGAAGTGCCTTAGCTTGAGTCTCAACAGTCTTGTTCAATCGAACTAGCTCCCTTGTCAAAGCATAGTTATCCAAAGTTAATCCTTCACGAGGTATTGTATGATCAGTACTGTGAGGATGTGAATGTTCCTGAAGCAGAAGGAATAGAATGTGGTGGAGATGGAGTAGGTGTTTTTCAATATCGCTTGAACCTCGGGCTTGGAGAAATAGTACCCTGTAATGATGCAGTACCTTCAAGAGAAGTTGTGACTGTAGAAAGACTTGCGAAGCAGCACTTTGCGGTGTCACCTTGTACGGAATCAACACCTTCACTTTATTCATCCTCTCCAGCGTCATTACGTACAGCTTGAACAACTTCCATCATTGTAGAAGTTAATGGAATATCTCCACCTCTGAACAAAGCACTTCTCCTAGCCATAAATGTAAAGATCTTGGCTTGTTGCACAATAACAGTAACAAAGCAAGAGGTTTTGGAAGATCAGCCAATTGCTTGTTTAAGAAAACCTGTACAAACCTTGGGTACATCAACCATTTTGACCCAGAAGATATATGTGATAGCATCCCATCCAAAATAAGCTTTGAAAAATTAAACACTCTGTTAGTAGCTAGTCCAACCACTGCAGATGCTATATTAGACCCAAACTGCTCCCAAGAAGTACTTTTAGAACTTATGCAATGAAGCGGACATGAATCAAAAACTTCCATTGAGGACGAATAATGCTTTCTTGAATGTTTGTTACTTAAAGATCCTTCATAACCAAGATTCCGAAAAGTATCCCAAATTAGTTGTTTGTCAAATCGAATAGCCCCATCTTCATCTCCAAATAATAAATCTTCTCGAATAGAGGCTTCTGTAATCTTGATAGTCCGTCCAGCAACTGTTGATCTAATATAGTATTCATCCTCCTCCATATTATCTCTAGCATTAGCCTAAAATTCTTGAATCCATGGTTCAATAATATCCGGCTCAACTAAAAGAGCATAACTAATAGGCGACCCAGTAAGATAATCAACAATATCATAAAAAGCTATATTTGCCTCAGTCTTGTCCAAATTAGCCACCATATTGTGTTTTGAAACAGTTAAACGATTCGCCATTGTTGAATAAGTGAGCACAAGAATGAATTGATCGAAGAATAAAGAGATGGTGATTGGGAGATAAGTATGGAAAAGATGTAAGGTAATAATATGAGAGGGAAAATCGGAAAGTAGTTATTTATAGGTAGGATTTGAAAAATCACAGCCTATAATAACAAAGTTACCGTTATTATCAATTACCCATCAATATTACCGTTGGAACAGTACTTTAATACGACAAACAAGTACTTTCCACATAAGCATACTTTCCAAGCAGTACTTTCGGAAAAACCGGTAAGATTTTGCCAAAATTTCTTCATATAAACTAAGTATCAACAAGCATCCTCCTCTCAAGCAATACACAGGACTATACTAACACCTTATAGTCCTCCCCTTAAACAAAGCTTAGTAGTTAATCATTCCAATGCTCACGACCAAGTGATTGAATCGTGACACATCAAAACCTTTTGTGAGTAAATCAGCTACATTGTCATCCGTGTGAACCTTAACTACATTGATGAGCCTATGCTCATAACAATCTCTGATAAAGTGATGCCTAATCTGAATATGCTTTGTCTTGGAATGATACAGGATTCTTAACAATCCAAATTGTACTCTCATTATCAATATTGATAGGAGTATTTTTGAAATTGAACCCATAGTCCAAGAGTTGATTCTGCATCCACAAAACTTGACCACAACAACTTGCAGCAGCTACATATTCAGCTTCGTAGATGATGTTGTCGCAATTGTCTGCTTTTGCATTGCCGTGAGACTAGCCTTCTTCCAAAATATTGACATCCACCAGTTGTGGATCTTCTATCATAATTATCACCAGCATAGTCACTATCTAAAAAAGCTTCTAAGTGAAAAGGTGACTCTTTAGGATACCACAACCCCAACTTAGGTTGTTGTTTCAAATAAAGAAAACTCTTTTAACAACATTCATGTGAGAGATCTTCGGTGAGACTTGATATCTTGCACATAGACAAACTACAAACATGATATCGTGCCTAGATGCAGAAGATACATAAGAGAGCCAATCATTGATCTATAAAGCTTGACTTCAACAGGTGTCCATCTTCATCTTTACCCAATGAATTGATAGATTTAATAGGTGTAGTAAAAGCCTTCATATCATCAAAATTGAATTTTAAGTATGTCAAGAACATACTTGTCTTGACTTGATAAAAATACCTTCCTTTGACTGCTTAACCTGAAGTCCTAAAAGAAAGTCAACTCTCCCATTGAACTCATTTGAAATTCTTTCTCATCAGCTGCTCAAACTCCTTAACCATGGACTGTTTGGTAGCCCCAAAGATGATATCATCAACATAAACTTGAACTAACATGATATCTTCTTGTCTCTCTTGATAAACAAAGTCTTGTCAATAGCTCCCTTCTATATCCATGTTGCAATAAGAATGTGGAGAGTCTTTCATACCAAGCTCTAGGTGCCTGATGAAGGCCATAAAGAGCCTTAACAACCTTGTAGACTTTGTTTGGATGTTTAGGATCTTCAAAACCGGGAGGTTGTTTGACATAAACTGTAATCTTGCCATATAAAAAGGCACTTTTCATCCATCCGTAAACTTGAAAGCCCATATAAGAAGCAAAAACAAGAAATATTCTAATAGCTTCTATTCTTGCTACAGGAGCAAACACTTCATCATAATCTACCCCTTCTTCTTGTCTATAACCCTGAGCAACTAACCTTGCCTTGTTTTTGATAACATTGCCTCTTTCATCTCTTTTAACTCTAAAACCCACCCGGTTCCAATAACTCTTCCCATCCGAAGATCACATAAAAACCAAACCTCTTGAAGTTTAAATTGAAGAAGTTCTTCCTGCATAGCTTCAACCCAGCTTTCTTTAGTCAAAGCTTGAGCAATATTCTGGGGTTCCTCTTGAGAGATGAAACAAGTAAATAAACAGGTTTGATGGTCCTTATGATTCAGCTTGTTTTGTTTATACACAAAGCTAAGTAAAGCATTGTGAGGTTTTGTGAAACCCTTAGCCTTGTGTCTAGTCAAGACTCTAAGTAGAAGGACCAACGATTTGATCAGAAGGATGATCCTTATGAGTTCTTAAGTTTGGAGACTGTGGAACTTCATAATTATCATCTAAATTAGTAACATCAGATCTTCATTGGAATTGGGAAAATACCTTCATCTTCAAATTCATCATCGTATCTTCTAATCCGTGCATGGTATGATCATCTGATCATCTAAAGTATCTTCAACGGTGCAACAGATTTTGTTCAAAAGTACTGTCCCAAAGTAATGTAAGAGTACTCTGCAGTCTTGTTCTTCTTCTTTGCCTCTTCATAAGCTCTCCTTTGTTCATCGTGTAAGAATGTGCTAAAACATCTTGAAGAAGCATCCGATTAAGTTCCTCTTGAATAGATTGATCCTCAGCAGATAATGAGGATTGTGTGCAACAAGATTGTTTTGAAGAAAAAGACTTTGCTTAGGAACAGCAGACTTTGGTTTGAACTTACGAATCTTTAGCAGAACAACATCAGGTCTAATATGAACATCATGAACAACATATTAGATATCTTCTTCATTGTGCATAGGTTGATTTTCTTCTCTCACAGGAACATAATTCATTGAAGGAGATAAAATCTCAAGATCAAACATCCAATCAGGACCTTTACCTTTTTCATTGTCTTGATCTTCTAAAAACTCAACATGAAGACAATCTTGAACCTTCTTAGTAACTTTGTTGTATACTCTAAAGCCTTTACTATTAGTGCAATAACCCAATAAGTATCCTTCTTCTGACTTGCCATCAAACTTCCCAGATTATCAATAGTGTTTAAAATAGTAAGAGGGCAACCAAAAGGTTTCATAAAACGAATGTTGGGTTTAGTGCCCATCAGCAATTCATAGGGTGTCTTCATCTGTGGTTTAGTGACGAGACTCGTTAAGTACATAACAAGCAGATTTCATACTCTTCCTCACTTAACCTGAATAGGTAGGTGAGAATCTGCTAACATTGTTCTTGCTGCTTCAATCAAAGTCCTATTCTTCCTTTCTGCAACACCATTCTATTGTGGTGTTCTTGCAATACTAAACTCCCTTTTTATGCCTTTGTTTGCACAAAATTCATCCATAAGTTTGTTCTTGAATTCAGTCCCATTGTCACATCTAATACCTCTAACCTTGAGTCTCAATTGGTTTTCAAGAGCAATAATCAGTGTCCGGATAGCATCAAAAGTATCATCTTTAAAACCCAAAAGAAAACCCAACGAATCTACTACAATCATCAGAACAACCAAAAAAGTATTTTTCTTATTTAAACTTGCCACAGAGACAAGTCCAAATAAATCCATATGTAACAGCTCCAATGGTTCTCTAATAGTTCTTTCCTCAAGCTTCTTATAGGAAGCTTTGTGTTGTTTACCCTTCTTGCATGCCAAACATGATTGATCATTCTTGTAAGTCTTTGAAGGTAGACCTCTAACTAAATTGCCTTTGACCAGTTTGTTGATATTCTTGAAATTAACATGACCCAATCTTCTATGCCATTGATGTGCCTCTTCAGATGTTGCTTTAGCCACCAAACATGTGGCTCGCCATATGAATGTAGAATCTTCATGTCTAAACTATACACATCATTTGTCCTTGGTACTCTAAGTACTACCAAGTCATCATCAACAGTTTTAAAATCAGAGGAAAGAATGAGACATTCTGTCGTGAATAACACAGATGCTTTTATCACAAATTTGAGAGACTGACAACAAGTTGAACTTAAGCTCCTTCACATACCATATCACATTCTCAAAATCGATTCTTCCAACTTTAATTGTTCCTTTCCCAGTAATCCTTCCTCCATTGGGATCATTCCCAAATGCAACTTTTCCTCCACTAATCTTCCTAAAATCGACAGATCTCTTTGTCTCCTGTCATACTTCCAGAGCAACCACTATCCACAATAAGATGATCTTTAAGCTCCTCCGTTGCCCTGCACACAAAGAAAAGAGTTAGAATTTTTAGGAACCCAAGCCACATCGACTTGGTTCCCTTGTGGAGTTACAAACTCAAATTCTTTGAGAATGTAATTTCCACTATCTTTCAAGTGATGATCCAAAATTATCTTTTGAGTTTTAGCATGTGGATTTTCAAAACTTTCGGTTTTTCAACATAAATCTTTCACCATTGATTAGCATTTTCTTATGTCACACAAACATCTGATTCACTTTTTGTTGAACGTACTGTGTGTCCCTTACCAGACTTTCCCTTTGACCCATTCAGTTTTAACAAGTGGTTCCTGTGATCTAGATCCCCTATATGAATTGTGATACATTCTAGGTTGATAGTGAGATCTCCTAGAATACCTATTCCAAGCAGTTTTATCAAGTACCTTGTCTCGAGCAAGATTTTGAAAGTACTGTGAGATAATCGAAGATCTTCTCTATGTGGGTAGCTATGATCCGTGTGAAGTTTCGTGATTAACCCTATTCGAATTAGTCCACACTGGTTTGTGCTCTCTAGGTTTCTGATTTGTAGACTTATTCCTTGGAAACTTGCTTAGATATTCTGAGTGTTTGTCACAATCTTTGATTTGTGTAGGGACTATAACACACAAAACACGCTTTTGACCCATATGACTAAAGTGATTTCTTCTATGTCTATGCCCAAAATTATTTTGCCTTCTTGGTGAGTGATTAAACTTGTTTTGACCAAAATTATCCCAAAAAGGTTTAGCAGAACTGTTTTGAAAAGATTTTGAAGAAGGTATCGCTTGGAAGCAGACTTTGATTTAAAGGTACTGCTTGATTTTGAACACCGTTTTCAACAGTTTCTTTGGGTGTCTCGGACCTAGATTTAGCAACTAGCTTTTTCCTAAACTCTAGACTGTCTATTCCAAAACGAGAAACATCAGGCCTAAGGGGTTGATGAATGCCGTAGGATGTGGAAAGCATGATAATCATTAGCTTTCTTATATGCAGGAGGTGAGTCACTTAATGAACCATCATTACTAGATGTATCTACATAATTAATGAGTTCTTCATCACTAGTGGTTATATCCTCATACTCACCTTCATCCCGATTACTAGATTGGTTTTCTTCTATTTTACTAAAATCCATACCAAAACCTAATCCAGTTTTAAGATAAGCTCTTTGTCGCTTTTTGAACATAAGTAACATGTGACAAACCAGCTTCACCCCAAGCAAAGAAACTTAGCTAACAAATCATCTCTTTCCTTAGTTAATTTCTCAATTTCAGAAATTTACAGTTTAATTTCCATTCACTAAGCTTTAACTGGTAATCCTGTTGTGCATATTTTCAGCCCAAGCTACTTCATTAGTTTCATGTGCTAAAATTTTGGCTTCCATAGATTCTAAGGTTATTTGATAACCTGCTACTCACCCTAGCCTTAACACAATTATCTCTCTCAATCACATAACTGCTAAGCAATTTATGATAACAATCATAGCAATTTGAGCATACCTCAGAGATAGGAGATTGATTTGGTGAAGTAGCCACCAATGCGAAGTTGAACAGATCATCTTCACTTTCCTTGCTCCACCAATCTGCCAAAGCCATCATCAGATTCCAAAGCAGCATGTTCAGATACTTCATCAAAAGCGCATCCACCCAATGCTTCCATGTGTCTTCAATCTGCATCTTCCATCGCTACCATACAGAAGTCACGTTCATCATCAAACTCTTCACCTAAGTAATTCTGATAACTTCGAGCAACCAAAGCCTTTGTTTCAATAATGGGAATTTCCTTAAGCTCAAGTGTTGGCTTTTCAGATGTCCTGTTTGCTTGATACTTAGCAAACCTGCACTCTCTTGCAAAGTGACCAGCCTTTTGACAATTGAAGCATTCGATTTTAGATTTGTCAAAAGTTATGCCCTGTTTTGGTTTGAAATCAATGCTTTTGCCTGTCTTCTTCATGTACTTTTTGATTCTTGCAGTGATCATAGCAACTTGCCACATGATATCAATTTCTTCAAGTGCATCTTCTTCAATCTGTGCTAGATCTTCTTCATAAGTGACAGTTAAACTAGCTTGTTGTGCAAAGAAGGAGCACATAACTTCATCCGAGGCCATAGTGGAGTTGGGGACCTGTTGAACATATGAGGGGGGTGTATGTACTTTGAGAAACAAGATTTGAGGAGAAGCAGTGCTTTTGGAAGTACTGGCCTTCTTCTCAGATGATAGAAAAGCAATACTGTGAGACTTAGAACTTGGTTGACCACTCATCTCATGCTCATACACCTTAAGTTGATGATATAGATCATCAAAGTCCATGACATCCAAACCTTGTTGTCCTCTGATCATTGTAGCAATCACATGCCATGATGATGGCAAACTCCTTAGAAACTTCAAATTAGCATCTTCAACTGATACTTCGGCCTTGTATAGCTCCAACATGTTCAGTTGATTTTGAAACCTATCATATGCAGCATCAAGACTCTCTCTTTCACCAACTGTGAAAGTTTCAAACTGTTGCTTTAGCAAATTTCTGTGCATCTTTTTAGAGGCTTCATTCCCTCCAAATCTGGTCTTGAGAGCAGCCCAGAGTTTCTTAGCATCTTTTGCATCATGAAATTTGAGGAGATGACCATCGGAATGGCGATAAGAGAATATTGAGCCTTCTCTTGATTCCTTAAGGTCTTGCTGTATATGGTTTAGGTGCTTTTGGTTGTCCAGGAATATCGATGGGGTCTGCTACAACTTCATTCCCATTCACAATAACATTCCAAAGAGCATTGTCTGTGATGGCAATGTATCTGCCTCATCTCTCATGCACAGAGATCATATTCTCCCTTCATTATTGGAATTCGAGTGAGGTGATGGAGGTGGAACACTTCACATCTTGAATATAGTAGAAGTAGGGTTTCTTCCTAGTCAGAGTTTCCACACAAGCTCTGATACCACTTGTTGGATCGATATACTTTAATCAAACTAACTTAACTATATAAAGATCAAAGACTTGATCTAACACTAACTAACTAAACCCTAGACGTTTATAGGAACACGTCTACTAACTAAACTAATAACCTAGGCATTTACATGAACATACTTAGGACACATAAATCTAAAACAATACCCTAGATGCTCCCCTAACGCCTAGGCTAAACACACACCTTTTAGTCGACTACATTATTGGAAGACTTAATTAAAACCTACACCTATGTCCTCTTTATATACTAGAGGATAAGGACTAAATAATAAAACTTCCATTGCAAGCAAGCCCTTCCATCTTTTAGTAGGTTTTCTTCTTGTCATATTAAGTCCCTCTTGTTTCATCCTTTTGGTCTTTATCAACTCAAACTTGTAATTCCCAACAATCTTCCCCTAGTTGATAATGACAAAACTATTCTTGAACTAACTTCCTAGACAGTAGAGAAATTGAAATCGTGGATCTCACCATGAATGAATCAAGTATGTCTTCCTTTGTCTTCCCTTAATCCATGCCACGCCACTCAAACATCTCTTCCCCTTTTTGTTATTATCCAAATAGGAACGTGATGCAAATAATGATCTTGACCACCATGAACCAATATCATACTTCCAATCTAAGACTTCTAATGCTTCAAATCACCCACCATTACACCATCGTAAAAATGGATTCAAAACAAAGAGAAAACTTCAACTAGGAGTAGTAATAATGATCAACAATAGTAAAATCAAACACTTCCCCTTGAGTGATGCATGTAGATGGTTAAACTTTTAACAATAAGCTTCCTCTAAAAACCATATGTTAACCATCTTCTTGATTCTTCAAAATCTGTAAGCTCTTTGTAATGATCACTTTGTGAAGAAAATCAAATATAACGAACTTGATGAAGAAGTAGAATTTCCCAAACTTGTGTCTTAAATCTGACTATCCACTAACCCATACTTATACTGACAAAATATAAGTAGACCGCAATCCCTTGAAAAGAATCCTCAACTAGTATGAGACACCGAGCACTACAATGTAACTCCTTCAAGTGATAGCTTACTAGGTCTTCATCCATCCACCCTCTTGACCTATGAAAACTAGATTCATCAAGCTAGATGATAAGAACACAAACCAAGTAATTCCACTTCACCTTCAAATAAGTGATAAATAATCCTTTTCGTAATCAATTCTTCAATAAATCTCCATAACGAGCCTTTTTAAATCCTTTTTAAGAATAAAACTTTTCCGTGTAACAATAACCTCTGTGTGTGTCAAAAATCAAAAAATTACTGACTTCCCTTAAATCAAAAATCTTCGTAATAAAGCATGAACAAGATGTTGGGAAGGAGCAAGACTTTCATCAAAAATCAGCAGTGACTTTGAAATAAACTGCGAAGATTTCGTAGATAAACCACCAAGACTTTCATAAACGCAGAGCAGACTTTCACGATCGCAAGTACTTTCATCTTTGTCGGCAGCATCTTTAATAAGAACTCGAAAAGACTTTGAATAAACTCGCCAGCAGCATACTTTAAAACGAGTAGCAAAGACGTTCACAAACATGCAGTACTTTGAATAAAACTTTGCACAAAGATCGCTAAAAATCCTCGAGCAAAGACTTTGAAAACATCCAACAAGATTTCAAAATACACAGCCAGCATTTCTCAGCAGTATTTCTCATAAAAGCTCAGATGGAAGATCCCTTCGGTGGAAAGTTAGATTGATATATAGAGAACACCCAATTAAATTTCATTATTTATCCAACGGTTAACTAAAAGTTATGATCGTTTCAAAATATGCTGTTGTAACTTATTTATGTTTCAGCAGACTTCACTGCTTATAACTTTTGATTGAGAGCTCCGATTGACAATCCCTTTGGTGAGATTAAAGATAGATATACCAAGAAGCTACAGTTCGAATTTTAGCCCGATCCAACGGTTCATTAAAAAGTTATACCTTCTTGAAAACTGACCAAAGGAGTTACGAAAATTTTTAAATACGAATTTTTTTCTTCCTTCTTCTTCGACAAACCTTGTAATCCTAGATATCACGCAGCCCCAAGTTCTCATACCACATGTGAAGATCGTTGTGCTCTTAGACGAGGTCTAATAATATCTAGGAACACATAATAATAAAAGGCTAATATTCAAACATAGAATCAATATTATTATGAACAAGGTTTTTCATTATCATAAACTAACTAATCTTAGACGTTTATAGGAACACGTCTACTAACTAAACTAATAACCTAGGCGTTTACATGAACATACCTAGACAACAACAAATTAAACAATACCCTAGACGCTCTCCCCAACGCTAGGCTAAACACACACCTTTTAGTCGACTACATTATTGGAAGACTTAATTAAAACCTACACCTATGTCCTCTTTATATACTAGAGGATAAGGACTAAATAATAAACCTTCCATTGCAAGCAAGCCCTTCCATCTTTTTAGTAGTCTCCTTTTGTCATATTAAGTCCTTTGTTTCATCCTTTTGTCTTATCAACTCAAACTTGTAATTCCCAACAACCTTGATTCTTTTATTGATGCTAAAGATGTAATTATTTTTATCAATCATATTATCATGCAAATCAATTTCAAACACACCATTTATCGAATAACATTAAAGTTAAAAACACCATTTAAAGAAACCGAAATTCCATAATCAGTAAATGTATGAATAAAACCAATATCTTTTAACAAGGAAACATAAACGACACCCCTAACAATAGAAGGTGCGTAATGACAATCGTTCAATGACGTATTAAACCCAAGGTAAACTAAATCAAACGCCTATAGCTTCAACGACCAGATGCTACCCATTACCCAATGCAGTGTATATTGTCCATAGGCAAGCTTTCTTGCTCCTCTAAGTCCCTGCAGTGTATTACATATGTGAATACCACATCCAGTATCATATACCTGTGAATTTATTTTATGAGGAAAAGCAAATAATTCTATCATCAAAAGAGTATTCGGGCATCGCCACAAGTGTTTATTTTTATACCTCTTATTGCGTAACTCATCAAGGTAGAGTAGACAATTCCTCCATGTTGTCCTACCCTATGTTGATGACAAGCCCGATCCTTCTGATTCTCACGCTGGGAGGGTACTTTGGGTTCTTGTTGATAAGTCATAACTTGTTTTCCTTTATCGCCTTTTACTACCTTCCCTTTCTTGTTCGCTAGCGCTTATTAGGCTTTAGAAATCCTACCCTTCGGATGGTCAACCGCAGGTGTAGGGGCCTTCTTAGGCAAACCTTTCAGAATAACAATGAGCATTGCATGTACCTCATCGACTGTCTTCCCCGCAATGCATATTGTAATTGCGCATCGAAACCATCAAACTCCTTATTGGGATATGTTGACAAGGCCAATTTGTATGTCATGGGTAGACATAGTTGTCGCCTAGCTGGGTCCATGTAACTCATCATTTCCGTGCATTCATTAATGTGTTTCCCTTCTCCTGTTGCAACTATGTAGAGCATCTATCGATCATACAAATTTCTACAAATACGTGCTTTTCAAACAACCTTTGCAATTCTTCAAGCATTTAGGTTAGTAATTCTCAAACTGCTTGCAAGTTTGAGTTCATACTCCCAAGCATAATGCAAAGCGACTCATTATACTTGTCATACTCGGATCATGCAGCACTGCGTGCTTCAAACAGTAGCATCACCGCAGTTCGAGGACAAGGGAGTCAATAATCTAGTCTTTTGGAAACCCTCAAGAAAATTCTGAGTTGCCGATACCAATCATTGAAATTCACACTACTACACATTTCTCTCGATCAAACATAGATTTGAACGACGAGGCTAGTGCAAGAGAGAGATTCACTGGAGCTCTTTCTACAAAATAAAAGTTCAAAATTTAGTACTTTCGATAAGTAAACATTCAAGAAAATAAAATACCCTTTGGTCAATATTCATATTAACCATAGTATTTTCCTTGAATTTTGAATCCTCATTATCATAGTTTCACCACATCAGCTTGATCTCGCTAGTGGTGAAAGTATAGAATAGGTAATTGTTGGAAAACAATAATTGACAAAAAAGTTTTCAATTCCAAAATTATGGATTTACAATTTTGCCAAACAATTAATGCAAAACGTAAGCATGTTTTTTATCCCATCTTATGCCTTAAGTCATAGGGCTCACTAACTAACTTAATTAAGTTGTCTAATTTAGAAACTGCAAATAATTAAGCCGAGGTCTCACACAACAAAATAATTCACCTTGTTATTGTAATCTAGATCAAGGTCTCACATAACTAAATTACAATTTCAAGTGTTTATATCATTGATGGCATAAACTTAAATTTAAATGGTACAATTTTTGATGCGTAATCAAAACTTATGTATAAAGAAGCATGCATACAACTTTATAGCATAATATTTTCGAAAAAAATTACATAAGATTTTAATTGCTAAGATTGAATCCTACAAAGTTTTAATGGATGCGTTGAGAAACTTACAACTTTGCCCTAAGATGCTTCGTACATTGAATGGTTGTACTAGGTAGCTCCAATCGAACCTCACAAGTGGGCAGGACCGTAAGCGCAAAAGCATAACCTTAGACATCCTTTCAAGTAGGATCGTATGACTTTAATTAACCCTTTTATAGTTTGTCGGTAGTGGGCCGTTTCTAACCATTTAATGGGTCAAGATCAATCGATTAAAAGTTCAAGAATTAATATTTAGAAAACAAATCAATTTCGCCATTATTTAGTCCATTTAATTTTCTATTCATAAAAACCCTTTTTGCTTACTAACATGTCAAACAATATATAAACAAAAAAGCATTTTAATAAAAATTAAACACACTCAAATAATATGAACATATAACTAAACAATTTAACATATGTAAAAACAATTAGCCACATGCATAATTATTTCGATAAACGCTAATAAACAATTCTAGACGTAAATAAATGCATACATTAACTAGGGCTTTCAACTACAAGGTAGATGAGCCACATACATCGACAAGTCGACATACCAAAGTTAATTGTATACCAAATAGCACATAACGAATTTTTATTAGTTATAATTGAGGTATTCCCCAATTCAATAATTATCAAATAAATAAAACATGTGTGTATCACTAAACAATTTATAACAAACAATACTCCATGGCAAAACATGCATGTTCCACCATGAATTCCGCATAACAATTATCACCCAAGATACGCATATTACATGGCACATAACAATTTATTCATAATAACCACATAAAATTAGCATGCAATCCTAGGGTTTCTACAAGTTTTACAAAATTAAAACCTAATTAAATAATAAAAGGGTAATCGACCCATTAATTGAAAATTAGGGTTTGAATTCAAACCCTAGAAACCATAAAAGCATTCATATAATCATAAAGATTCAATTTTTATGTGTTTCTCGTAATTAATTACATCATATTAACTGCCGTGATGCCACCGTTGGGTTTTACTAATCATAACAATTTACAAAAGCATGTAAACATCATCAAAGCATGCATGGAAGTATAAAGGATAATACATGTATACATTAACCTAATAAGAAACGCTGCACCTTTTAGCAATTCAAGTAAACCAAACGATGTTAGAACAAGAACAAAACCCAAAACCCTAACTTAGGGTTTCACTAATTCACCCTAAAGAAGTCGCATCACCAAGGAATACACAAACACAAATGCGCTGTTTCTTCGCTCTTGTACACACGCATTTCAATAATGATTTGATGTGAAAATCTAGGTTCTTGAATCACAAATAAAACCAAACACTTGTTTCTTGAGCTTGGAAAAATCGATCCCTTGGTGAGGGGGGTCAGACGACGCCAAACACAAGAGGAGGAGAGGAGAAGATAAATTAGGTTTATCAGATCCAAGGTTAATGAATACAAGGGTTTGTATTTATAGTTAACTTAACTTGATGACCAAGTTTGAGTGGGAATGGGTTTGGGAACCCATAACCGATCGCCTAACCTAATGGAGGGGTTCTAGATCTTTCCCGACTTCTAATTTCAATTCTAGTCCTTATAGTTTACATTTAACGATCAAGTAACCAAACCTCATTAAATATTTAACTATCGTATGTTTTATTTTTCGTGACAAATAATTAATAATAATAACGCCTTATATATATATTAATTATCTAACATCAACTCTCATAATGCATGTGTACAATCCCAAGTCTCGAGTTCAATCCGACATACGATATTTAAATATCCCAAACCTTCTTCTTTATATAGAGCATGAAAGAGAAAAATAATTGTTCAAGAAAGCGTGGGTATGTTGGATCAAACACCAAGCAAAGGGAATCGAGAAGAAGGTTTGTTGTTATTCAAACTTTAAGAAATATGGTTGTTTTACATATGAATAAACAAGTGAATAAAACTGTCTAATTAATCTTTCAAAATCCATTTAAAACTTGTAAAGTGTTGCGTACATTTCAATTGAATGGCAAAACTCAAAACTGTGTTTGTTGGGATTTTAGAAGCAGTTAACCAGTAACTTTTACGAGCACGCAGCGGATATTAGATCTAGTTAATACAATTATGTTAACACGTAATTAATAAACACATAATTTAATACAATATTAAATAATTAAAATGGATTAAGAAAAGCTAACATTGCTTGGCAATTGATCTCTAGTTGCGGAACAGGAAACCTTACGAAACCTTTAGTATCTAAAATAGATACCTCGAAGAGTATCACACACAAACCCGATTCACGTATACGTTTGATATTGCTAGTCGAGAACGTAACCAATAAAACCAATCAACACCTTTGACCCTTGAATCAATACCCCACGAATCAGAAAACCACCTGCAATTCTCCTTATTCTGTCCGAGATATATAAGCTGGAAAAACAGCTTTTAACCTTACCCGATATCGGAAAAAGTGATCCGATATCCTACCCTTTTCTGTCCGATAAGTGAACTCAATCAGAAAGCCAAAACCTTATTCATACGCTGCTATTCCACTGTGAGAGCAAGAATAAAGAACCTTCTAAACTCTTGAATAGATGTGCTATGCAAGTTTAGATTATCAACAACCCAAACAACCCTAAAATGACTTGTGGAAATCGAATAGGATTTAGAAGCTGAATGTGGAATTCGTTTAGGGTATAAAGCAAAATGTTATGCATAAGTTTTGAAGAAGGGTGTGTTTGTTTATATAGTGTACCAATCCCAACCCTATTAGGAGTACAAGTCATGGTCGACAAGTTAAACAAACCCAACCTATTCATCCTCTTAATGCCCGATCGGGTAAGGAACACAAAGGCCCAAGGCATCATTCCAACGACCCAAACATGAACCTTTAACAGCCCACGGGTTAGTTTATTTGATCGGGTCAATATCATGCATAACGGGTAAATGGTAATTCAAGTATTAGTTAACGTTCAACACGTATACTCGTGTTTATCGCGTGTGCCCCCATCGGCTCATACACGTTTAGTTGTTTTTTCGTGTTTTAATACTCCCACAAACCAACAAACACTGGGAGTTGGTGTGTCGAATGACACACAAAACTAACGACGGAAACGCCTAGCAAAAGCTTCCTACCGCTTTAACTAAAAGTGTCCGAGAGAATAGTTTCAAAAGTTTCAAGTAGCATGGTCATTCAATGTCTTGCTCTAATCATCCTTTGTTATAGATACCGCTAAACTATGGATTATGGATCTCTAATCATTCCATATAGTTTAACCATTTAGAATCTTGTTATAGATTTTAATTCAGATATACCAAATGTAATCAAGAATCATCTTGCCTTACCCTTGGGTCCCGCTGACAGCTATCCGATTAAATGAGAGGCACCATGGTATCTTTCTCAGACATAATGTTGGAGTAACAAATCCTTTATTGACTATAAGTGTTGTGGATGCCGCCACATCAATCTCGAAATATAGCTTTTATAACTACCTTTTTCGGATAGCGTTTTATGTATACTTACAAAAAGTGATATCCACACATAACGTAACTTACTTGCATATCAAGTGTAAGGATCTAAGATAACAAACCATTTTCAATATTTTACTTATGACAAGGATCCAAAGTAAATGTTTGAAAGTTGGGGAATCCAATATGCATCTCTAGTGAATACATATGAGTTTACGGAACAACCAATTCTCGTTAGAATATAACTAACACTCACATTTGCCTTATCATAACAATATTCCCATATTGTTAACCGACAATGGACATATTTAGAATGATAAATCATTTCATGGATTAAACATGCAAAAATGGAATAATAGATTATATGAATATAATAACAAATACCGGTGATCTTTATTAATCGTAAAATAATAATCATCTTACAACTCCAAATTATCCAAATACTAATTAACACATACATATGAGACTACTAGCGGGTACCAAACCTATTTCTCTAGTCAATTTAGAATGCTTAGGGAAATCCAAAGCTTTCGTAAATGGATCTGCTAGATTGTCATCTGTGTGAACTTTTAATATCTTCACATCACCCATTTCAATGGTCTCTCGAAGATAATGAACTTTAGCGCGATAATGTCTAGCACCTTTAGTGATTCCGCTTTCATTTGCTATAGTAATGGCTTCAAAAGATATCACAATACATATTTATGGGTTCTTCAATTGTGGGAACAACGCTCAACCCAAATGAATTTACATTTAATCCATACAAAATTTTGATGCATCACAAGCAAAGAATATACTCAATTTCAATAGATGAAGTAGCAAAATACTTTGCTTAGTGTTTTCCAATCAACAAGACTCCATTAAGAACAAATACATATCCAGCCCGAGATTTTAAGTCGTCAAGACTGGTTGATATCCAAAGATCGTTGTAGCAAGAAACCCTAAGCTCTTGTTCATCTTTTCCTCCATAGATCAGAAACATATCCTTAGTATTGCGTAAATACTTAAGAATATTTTTCACAAGCAGACCAAATGAAGTTCACTGGATTCTCGTTTGAATCCTTGTCAAGACTCGTATGTAATGCAACATCGGACGAGTAACATCCTACAACATATAATAGAACCTATAGTCAAGCATAAGAAATTCTTTGCATGCGCTTTTTCTCGAAAGGTGTGTTTCAAAGACCTTGTGATTTATTCAATTTAGGCTTATCTTGCATGGGATCGCGCTTTAACGCTTGAGTTCTCCATACAAAATATTTTTAAGATTTTCTCAATGTAAGCACTTTGACTCAAACCAATCAATCGCTTAGACTGTCTCGATAGATCTTAATTCCAAGAATATATGCAACTTCTCCTAAATCTTTCATGGCAAAACATCTTCCAAGATAGGATTTTACATCTTGTAACATTGGAATATTGTTTCCATAATCAATATGTCATCAACATACGTAATTAGGAAAGTGACATAACTCCCACTAGCTCGATATATACATGGCTCATCTTGATTTTGAGAAAATCCAAATTTCTTGATCTCATCATCAAAACGCTTTATTCCATTGTTCCCGATGCTTGCTTAAGTCTATAAATGGAACGCTTGAGCTTGCATACACGGTTAGAATATTTTGGATCAACAAAACCCCAGCTTGCTCCATATAGACCTCTTCGTAAAGATGTCCATTGAGGAAGGCGGTTTTGACGTCCATTTGCCATATCCCAAAGTCATAGTACGCAAGCTATGGCTAAGTGACTCTACGAATCCTTATAGCTCTAATGTCTCTACAAGAGACAAGGTTTCTTCATAATCAATCTCGTAGGGTTTGAGTGAACCCCTTTGCTACTGACGAGCTTTAAAGGTGTATACCTTACCATCCATGTCAGTCTTCTTCTTGAAGAGCTACTTGCCGCCAACCTGCCTCAAGTAGCTGAGAGAAGCTCAACTAAGACCTGTACATCATCATTTCTTCATGGATTGCATTTCTACATTCATTGCATCAAGCCATTTCTTGGATTCGTGGATCCAAAGAATGCAGCCTTTTATAGTTATCGGGTTCACCAAGATCCCCTAACTCATGTTCCTCAGCGTCAATGTATAAACACATACCTCAATGAGCACTACAAGGCCCTATTGACTTTCGAATGGAACAATATCACTTTGAGGTTCTTCAATTTTTGATCATCCTCATCATGATGAATGCTAGTGTCTAAAGAAGAATTTGTATCTTCTTCTTGAATTAATTCAAGGTCATCCATACTCCCACTTGCTTCAAGATCCATAAGATTACTCTCAAAGAACTCAAAGATTTCTCGAGCAACAAAAACTTTGTTCTCAGATGGAAGATAGAAAAAATATCCCATAGTTTCCTTAGGGTATCCTAACAAGATAACTTAATAGCTCTAGGTTCAAGTTTGTCAAGTTTGTATGTGTATCACGCCAGCAAGTGCCTCACAACCCTAGACTTTTAAGTAATACCACTTAGTGGCTTGCCCGTGCTATACTGTATGGTGTCTTTTCAACCTTATTAGTTGGAACCATATTGAGAATGCGCAAAGAAACTCAAGGGCATAATACCAAAAGGACTTTGGAAGAGTAGTTTGTTTCATCATAGAACGCACCATGTCAAGGAGGGTTCGATTTCTCCTCCTGCATACACCATTGTGTTGTGGAGTATAAGGAGGAGTTCGATGGTCAATAATCTCATGTTCCTTCAGATGATCCAAAAACTCTTGACTCATATATTCACCTCCACGATCGAACGAGTTGATTTTATGGTCTTCCCGAAGATTTTCTACTTCCTTTGAAACACTTTTGAATGTTTCAAACACTTCATGTTTATGTTTCAAAGAATTAAACATAACCATACCGACTATAGTCTTCAAATGAAAGTCACCAAGTAATTTGCTCCTTGTCTAGACGTGATTCTAAATGGGCCACATACATCCGAAAGTGTATAAGTCCAAGTAAATCTTTAGCCCTTTCCACTTGAAGTGAATAAGGTTTTCTAGCCATCTTACCAGAAATACAAGCAACACACTTTTCAAGACACTTAATGTCCTGTGTTGAGAAGTCCATCGTGTTGCAACTTATCCATGCGCTTGCTACCGTGTCCAAGACGACCATGCCACAAAAGAGAGCGTGAGTCCAAGTTAGTCTTGCTCTTTTATTGCTTACAAAGAAACATAGAACTTTCATTTGTATTCGAACAAGACATTTCAATTTCAAAAACACCATCAATGGAGGAATAGTTAGAAATAAACAACGTATTCTTAGAAACTGAAATATAATTATTCGATTCAAAATAGTTAATAAAATGATAAGGTTTTAAAATGTACCTTTTTGAGGGGTCGTTTAAGCCCTTATTTGATCACTTTTCTATCCGTTATTACTTAATATCGTTCCTTTTCACTTTTTAGGTATCTTGAAGGAAAAATGATGGAATGACACTTATTCGACTAAAAGGCCAATATATGAAGAAATGGCCAAAGTCAAGAATCAAGACACTCGTGCTGAACTCAAGGGACGGCGCGCAGCACAACTAGCTTGCCGCTCGGACAAGTTTTCTGACGGCCGAGCCAAATTGCCCATTTACGTGATGGTCAGGTTTTAAAAGAGTAGAGCGCCGCACTCAGACGGCCTAGATTTGATCCGGACGACGCCGAGAATGAAGGGACTACAATCATAAGGTGACGCCGCTGTAAGACTAACGCTGGCATCTAAAACCTCAATGGCGGTTAGAATTCGGCCACAAATCAAAGTGACGCCGCCGCGATTTGTAATCTTATATATAGAACCGATTTTTAGTTTTCGTGAGTGTAGTCTTTGGAGTAAAAACCTAAACCTAACCAAGGCTGTCTTGTACAATATTTTAGGGTTCCATACCCTATCTTACATCAAGATAAGTGTTTACTTCATTAATTCAAGTATGTCTTCAATTAATTGTGTGTATGCTTGCATGTTTCCCATGTCCGCTAATTTATTTGTGTGTTTGCTTAGGGAATATGAAACTTAATTATTGAATATTGATTGGTTGTCTCTTATCTTAATTGTTAATGATCTAGATATGCGCAGGTCATCCGTTGTGTAGTTAATGCTTGATTAATCTTTTGGAACCTTAGCTTATAGTACCTAGAGTCATTGTAGGCTAAACCATCCGAAGAGTACCTTAGTGTTAAGTTTATAAATCCTATAGATTTTGTAGGCATAATCTTTGGTAGTTTCAAAGAGTTAGGGATAAACGATACCCTACTTAACCTTAGACACACAACGCGATTAAGAATAAAGACGTGACAATTCAACCATCAATAGGAGTAATAAAACCTAAGTAAACACATCTTTAAATCATCATACGAGCACACAATAATTAGACATAGACTACCCACTAGATTAGATAATTAGATAAGTAGAGTAATCGGTAGAAATACCAACCCCCAAATCCAAACCCCGAGATTTGTACCTTCCATTTCTAAAAAAACATTAAAAAAAATAATCTTCCTCAACCCCAACCTTAGCGTAGTAACTTCTCACTAGCATTCCTATTCCACTAGAGAATCCATATCAATTCCCTTGGCTTACCCTAATACTACACTACAACGATTAGGTTCACTTCTGTGGTGTTGAAAAACTTGCTCATGAAAAGGAAGTTCCTTTGACTCCGAACGACGCGCAAGTATCAAGTTTTTTATGCCACGTGAATAATAGAATAGCTAGTTAGGAGTCCACCTCGCTTAGGTTTCCCTTGCTTGATCCCTATCAAGTAAGCTTTTTTCCCAATTTTAGCTTTCTCGTAGTCTATCCCCTTCTTCGCGGACTTTGTTCAGAACCCCATCACTTTTTCATCATGGAAGGTGATAACCAACCACCATTCATCAACCTACCACCAAATGACCCGCCAAGAGGTCACGTACTCTTTGTGAATACCGAGACCAAGCCACCTAGGCTATAGGACACCATTGAGCTTCCCTAATTGCCAAACCACGGCCCTTCGATCCGACACCATCCGGTTGGTGCAAAACGGATGTGCATTCCATGGACTTCGGTTCAAGATCCTAATCAAAGATCTTAAGGATTTCTTAAAATTGTCGATTCCATCGATTTCATGCTACTACTCGTGAGACCACGCCACCGCATCTCTTCCAATTCTCTCAAGGGACCAAGCTAGTAATTGGCTTGAGCGAATCTTATGCCTAGCCCATCTCAAGTGGGATGATCTCACCTCTTGCTTCCTTGCTTAATTTTTCCCACCGGGGAGAACCACTAAGCTTAGAATGATATCTTGATGTTCCAACAACGCCAAGGTGAATCTCTCTACGAAGCATGGACTAGATTCAAGGACTTACTCCATAAAGTCCCTCATCACGGCATTGATCTTTGGCTTCAAGTCCAACTCTTCTATGATCATGTCAAACCCCCACCGTTTATCCATGACCAAGCTTGTGTGGAAAACTTAGTGATATCACCGCTGAAGAATCATGGGGTATAATAGAGGACCTTGCTCTCTATGACAACGAAATTTGGAATGACCCCGGAGTTACCTAAAACCTAAGGCAATCTCCTTGCCTCCCATTGACTCACAATCTACTGACCGTAGGATGCTCGAGCTTGAAGATCAAGTTAAATTCCTAATGAGCTCCTATGAGAATCCTAAGTCTTCACATCAAGTGAATAAAATCACTCACCCTTGTAGTTGTGTAGTGGTCCCCATGACACCGTGGATTGCACAAGACTCCCTCAACAAGCTTTTTATGGACTACGCCCAAGCTGCATCGATTGAGCGGGAGAGAAGTGGCAACACTCTCTGCCCTAACAAAACAACTTAGGAAACTCTTACAACCCCTCATGGAGAAATCACCCTTACCTAAGGGAACCAAAATTCAAGTACACCCCAAGCTCATCTAGTCCACCTAATAGGTTCAATCCTCCAAACACCGGGAACCCCACTAGTCTTGAGGCAATTTCATCTAGATTCATGTCCGCTTCAAGAAACTCGATTAACTAAGCTTGAAGCCGATTTTAGCGTAATGACGAGGCTAGATGACAAACAAGCTTGATGCCTCTTAAAAGCCTTTAATGACCGAAATTGAGCACTCCCAAGTGATACTATAAAGAACCTAAAGTGAGTTCGATTTCATCGACTTCATGTTCTTGTTCACCATGGGAAAGTGCACATCCATGCCCCTCACACCAAATGGTTCACCTCGTAACGTCAACAAGGGTTCCAAGCAATCCAAAATGAGGTACCAAGGCCCCGCACCATTAGTAGAACCTACTCTTGAGAAACCCGTCAACCAAGAACCCAAACCTATCTGTAGGAGGAGGCAAGGAACTCCATCAAAAAATACCGGTTCTTGAAGTCTTAGCTCATGCACCTTATTATAATGCTTTAAAAGAAAAATATGAGTTAGAACTTAAACTTGGAAAACATGGGTCTGCTTTTGTGCAAAATAATCTACCTAAGAAGTTAGACAATCCCGGGCTATTTACTCTTCCGTGTAGGCTTGGAACTTCCAAACCTCTCGATGCTCTAACGACTTAGATCATGCATCAATCTTATTCCGTTGTCCCTCCATAGAAGCCTTAACTTAGGTAAGATAGAACCAACGGAAACCATCTTAGGTCTAGTGGATGGTAGTATTGCATATCCGGTAGGGATAATAAAAGACATGGTAGTACACATAGGAGAATTGACTCTTTTATGGATTTCCATGTGCTAGACATGAATAAGGACCCGACATGCCCATTGCTCGTAGGAAGAGGATTCTTAGCTACCGCTAGTGCCATCATTGATTGTAAGATGTCCAAAATAGTGGTAGGAGAGGGAAGTGCTAGGTCAATTTACGATGTCAAAAAGCATACGTACTACAAAGAAGAGGAAATCCCATATGAGATTAGGTTGGATAGAACGCCATCTAGATATGGACCTTGGTTAGATAAGAACCCATAGGTCCCCAACCACCTTCTACCTAGATGAAGGTTTTGCTAGTAAAGCAACTTTCCATGAAAAAGAAATGGCTAGGGACATGGAAGTGAACCCGCTCGAGGACTTAGTATTTAGGAAGCATGACCGTTCCTAGGAAGCTTCGCCCTCACAACCTTGTCATGAATAAGTGGAAAGTTGAGAGCATAAGCCTAAACATAAGTGGGATTGGGATAGACCGCCTAGTGATGGTAATGGGGAGTGGCACATTAGGATAACGATCTATGATCCCGATGGAGAGAAATTTGAAAAGGCATATCGAACCAAACGTACTACTAGGAACTTAAATGATAAGTTTGATTCTTATGACATTCTAGAGGATAGCTTACTTATAATTGCACGTTAGGGTAATGCACTTCTAGTCTAGCTAAGACTCATAAATAAAGAAAAGCGCTTTCTGGAGGCAACCCATGCTTAATTGTTTGCTTGTTTGTGTCGTATATCTTTTATTGATTGTTAATTCTCATGTTTAAATTAGTAAAAATGCTTTATTTTGTCTTTTAACCTCGCTCTTAATTACATATAAAGTTATTTTACATAAGGGATAAGTGTAGGAGATTACACACGCTTTCAAAAAGAAACGTAAACATGAGAATTTCAATTAATTAAAGATATACATGTGTGTTTGTTCGAGTCAAATGCTTGTATCGAGTCATAATGGATGTTTTGCGTGAAATTTTTCCATTCTAAAGATGTAAATTTTCCTAATTTTTTCCAAAAATCGTGAGACCGCTTTGTCGATAACCATCTGCCGATCAAGAAATCGACGGCATGTGAAGGAGCGTAAAACAATCGACATTTTTCTATTTTCAGCTACTTATAAATTTTGGAAATTTTCGTGTCTTAATTTTCTTAAATTTCGTAAACATCCATTTCACAAGCATTATATCCTAGTTTAGGAGAGTCCTATATATATTATTACCACATTTTACGCTAAGGTTTCATGGTTTTCTTCAAGTGTGCTTAATTTACTAAGAAGAAGATACATAAGATGAGAAGGAGCTTTTCTCAAGAAACGCTTCTTCTGAAGAAAGATGTAACCACCACTTTACACTTGATACTACCGAGCTAATCGTGGAGTATTAGTTTTTTTCTTATTTTTTATTACCTTCCATTATCATAACTTTGATATTCTAGAACATTGGGGACAATGTTCAGCTTAAGTGTGGAGGGAAAATAAAATGAAAACTTTGAAACTATGCTTATCCTTGATTATTTGCTTTGTCCAATTGAATTTGTGTAATAAACCATGAGAAAATGTCTAAGTAGGTAATTTTGGCACCAAATCTAAAAATTTTTCATGACATATAAGAGTGGGCCATTAGTCTTAATAAAGTTACCTCATGGATAGAAAATTATATGACTAGCACAAAACCCTTTACCATTTAAATTTCCACCTAAAAATGTGAGGGATCTCCTTAGATTAGTAGGAATTAAATCATTCATCTTT
>OU343218.1:196542162-196696659 GCA_910596185.1 Chrysanthemum makinoi | reverse complement strand
GGTTTGTGATACTTAAGTTTACCCATTTATATTACCCAATATACTACATACTGATTCTGTGTGTATATTTTATCCAAATATGTAAAACACTAGTTGTTGTACATATGTATTACTAAATCATAAAATCACTTATACTTGTTTTAGTGTTTTATGTGAAAATGTGAATATGTTAGAAACCATTGGTTCAAACCATTTCATTATTTTATTTGTTTCGTTAATATGATTTTTCGTTTGTTATCGACAAAACATTAGAAGATTGTAAAATATAAATAAACGTTTTTACGGCTTATTTGTATTAACACATTGTGATACATAAATAATTCATATTATGCAATATACTTGAGGTAGGAAGATTCAATGTTCTTTCTTCGATGGTTGGAAACGCAAAGTTTGAAAATAAGCAATCATCATCGGTTCTTCTAAGTACAAAAACATGCAGTCATTGGAGAATCATAGAATCACCATTTGTTGGGGCGAAGTATGTATTTTTTCCCATTTTTATGTTCTATTTATTTTCAATCTTTTTATTTAAAATTAATTTTATTCTAATATATACACTGGACAAATACTACATTTCAGGATGAAAGTCATCGTCCGTGTTATTGATGATCTTGTCTGCATCATTCTTTGTTTGACATGATAGTCAAGCTTTGTGGATCTGATTACTACAGATCTTATTAAGGAGTATGGACCGAAGTTGATGACTATTTTCCAAGCTGAGGCAATGTGTCATGTTGGTAAAAGTTTCTATTCGCTTTGAATATACGGTTTCAACATAAACAATAACAACCATGTTTACCAAGTCAAATTGATGCGGAAGAGGCTTTGATCAACACCTTTAAAAGGGATTTCATCATGAGGTAATTTGTTATTAATATTGTATCTTATATTGTAGATGTAAATAAGGAATAATGAATTTATTTTACAATAATGAGTATATAATTTTGGGGTTAAAAACATCTTACTTATTAGGAGGTGCGGCGATGTCCAAACTCCTCAAGTCAACTGCTTGGCAAATTCAATTATGTAGAGATGGTTTTTTAATATTGAAGATACCCCCAAGTCAGAACATGTGTGAAGCGGGAAGTCCAAGTAGTTCTGGTAAAAAGAAGAGACGTGTGGTTGTCGCCATTGATGATAGTTTGGTGGTTGATCTTGATGAGGTTGACAGCGAACCCGATGATGTAGCAGGCAAAGGAACTCAAGAATTGGTTAAGGTCAAGATTAAGCCTAAAGATTAGAGCTCAACCAACTACTTAAAGCTTTAATTATTTTTCTTTTTAGTTTTGCAAATCTATTTGCAAAAAACAATGTTTGGGTTTTTCACCTTTTATTTGTCAATAAGTGTGCTTCTATATTGAAGCAAAGTTATCTTTCATCTACCATGTAGATGGTTGATGTTAAACAATGTTGCCAAATTTTGGCTCTTTTATGGATTTCATTTTCTTATTCTATCTTTCTTGGTATATTTATGTTTGGAATATTTATCATTTGGTTTTTTAGACAGTTGTCAAGTTTTGATTTGATTGCATTTGGATAATCGGTAAAAAATTATGCACTTAATTTTATTGAATATCATGGAAATGACATATACAAAATTTTAAAACACATTTTGGATGTTTTTGTGTGTTTTTTTATGGATTTTTTTATACATTTCACTGTACCATTTTTGTTACATCTTTATTTACATTTTAGTTATTCTGGATTCTTTGCATACAAGATTAATATTATCTTTACTTTTAGTATTAATTTATAATGAAATCATGAAAAATATATATTCTAATGTATTCACAAATTTATAATGTTATGATTTATTACTAAGTACATAAAAATGTATTTATTTTGAAAAATACATACAGTCATCGTCATATTTTGGCGGCGTCAAATGATGATGTGTGGTATCTTGTCATATTATATATTTTGTAAACTTTATCATGTTCTATTTTATAAACTAAGTTTTTTGTGTTTAAATTTTAGCTTGTTCTGTTGACAAACAGCGTGAAGATTACTAAAGAATGGTGGCAAAACAACCATGTTCTAAGCTGAAAAAATATAAACTTCTCATCATCATTTAGAAGAAGATTCACATGATAAACATGACGTAATTTCACCTATAATACTTTTAATTTACATTGATGGTTGCTACTATTTTACAAAAAACATACTACTAACTTTTGTTACTAATGTCTAAATATTATGATAGGAATCGGATGATGAAAAAATGATTAGATCTCTTGATGGAGAAGAGATGAGTCAAAGCATGTTGTTGATGTTTTTGAAAATTCTATTGAGTTGAAATCTAAAGAAATTGTTTAGGAGGATGAGAAATTAATTGATGAAACTAATTATAATGTGCACCATTTGGATGATTTTAGCGTTGACGAGCATTTGTTTGATCAACAAAATAATTTGTTGTCTAAAGAAAAAAATGGTCTCTCATTGATGAAGAATCCAATGAAGATATACATAACAGGAACAACTCAAGTGACGATGGTGTGTGGGTGAATATAAAATTATAAATGATCTTCATCAAGATCCTTATGATGTAGATATTCATAACAACTACATTGATGATGAAGCCAAAGAAGAGTTACAAGATTTGGGAATCAAAAGTGTCCATTAGGTATATGATGAAGATGATAATGACAGTTTCATTGATGGCGAGTCTCTGGGATATGATTCTACCGATCTTGAAGAAAGCGATGACGATTTTTAAGTATTTATGTTGTGTTTGACCTTTATTTATATTACCATACAAATAAGTTGTCTTTGAATAATTGTTTCATTAATTTAGATTGTCAAATTTTAAATACTAATCATTTTGTTTAATCAATATGAATCAAGTTTTATGGTTTTCTTTTAAAGCATGTTTTACATTGTATTTAAATAATTATTAGTTAAATGTCAATTTTCAAATATTTTTTAATACGTCTAAATTAAAGACCTAACCAAATATTGCACTAAACATTTATTTTTTTAAAATAACATTAACAATTATGAATACTAAAACTCAATATATTTAATTAATGTCACAAGAATAAATTTATGGACAAAATATATCATATTGATAACATCAAATAGTCATGATATTCTAAGCGTTAATTTCCCCTTTTATCATCACATTTTGAGTAAAATGCTAGTGAAAACATCCTTATTCTAAGAATTAATTTCAGGACCTATTTTATGCAAGGAAGGTGTAATTGGACATTTTCAAGCCCAAAGGATGAGTTTTCTCTCAACTACGGCGTAACCAAGTGATGAAGTTACGGCATAACAATGATTATGAAGATTACGGCGTAACCATGGAATATAATTACGCCGTAACATGACTCTTGAACATTATGCAGCTTACTTAACAAGAGATGGCGTAACCCTCATTCGGGTTATGCGGTAACAATGGATAAACATCAATATACAAAGGCTACGGCGTAACCATTAGCTCAAGTTCGCAGTAACAAGATAAGCACATAATTTACAAAGACTATGGCATAACCCCTTTCGAGGTTACGCGTAACCATGGATAAGCACAGATCACGAAGATTACGGTAACTACTTAATATATGTTACTGCAGTAACTAGTGTCCGAGCCTATAAATAGTCGAAGGTTTCATCAGTTTTAATCATCTCTCCTTTCCCAAACCTTCTAGGGTTTGGCGAGATCAAACACAGAAGAAGAAGCATAGCTTAGGAGCATTGAATAACGAAGTTCTCGTCTACGATCTCCGTTTTATTGATTTGAATTACTTTTATATTTTTCTAGGACTTATACTATGAATTCATGTTATTAATTGAAGTTTGCATTTGTGTTATTGATATTCTCTTTAATTCTTTATAGACATTTACTAGTCTTATCATAGATCGCTAGTCTTGGTAATATTATAAGATTGTTAGTATCTAAAGGGGCTGGGAGACCAACTTACCGGTCGATAGATTGCAAAGTATGGAAGGAATTGGCCATAGTACAACCACTCTTCGAGTGCGAACTGACCAAATGATCACCTATCAAGTGGAGGTATTTAAGAGTTTAGGGGAAATCTAAGTTCCTAATGGGGGTCCACAGGACTAGATCTAGTAGATTTGGCCTAATGGTATATTATTAGGTTCTTGAATGATTCCGGGTGACCTGCTCATCTTGGTGAGGAATCTAAGAACCATAGGCCATGATAAATTGACCAAAGGAGCGGTGATAATTAACCACTATATTGAACCTTTATATCAAGAATCAATTCATAATTGTGTTCTTCGTTAAGCTTTGTTTATCTATCTCTTTACCCTTTCGGTATGCATGGTATGGAATAATAGCGTATCGATGAATTATCATAATCTTGTCACACCAATATATTATCTATATCATATCTAATCATCTTAGTTCTAACTTCTAAAGTTAACTCTTGGTTGTGACACTACATGGGTAAGGTTTGTGTGGTTATTGAATTATCTAAGTTTATAAATATTAAAAAGCAATGAAATAGCACATCACATATCCTTCAAATAAATAGAATCAAGTGTTTTACTTCTTTACATAATATATAATTGACATAAATATTAACCAACATTAATTGATAATACCCCAAACCTATAAAAACACCTAAACATAGACATATATTGGAAATGAATTATGATGGGGATCAATTTAATAAAACGAAAATACATACTAACAACTTCCAAATTTACACTATTATTATTCTTAATATTTTAAAAACTTTGTTTATATGCATATCATTGCCTAAATTTTGGTTTTTTTGGATGCCTATATATACTATCATCTATAAACCAAATGTTAATAGTATTTTGTAAAACTTCAGTGAACAATATCACATTGATCATCATCAACAGAATGCAACAAAGGTGTTTTGTATCTTTAGTTTATATATTTTCCATTCTTTTTATCATGATCGTATATGTAGAGGGAAATACATCGTTATAACATTCGTACGTTTGATTCTAACCAGCAAGAAATTGACTCTAAATCTGCAAATGATTTTTGGATGCAAGATCCACCTATCATCATCATTTCAGATGATGAATTGGTATAACTTACATTACTTATAACAAAATATTACCAACTAACTTATGTCGTGTAACTTATATTTTTTTTTCATTACAGGATTGTCTTCCAACAAAGAAAAGAAAAGAGTTACAAAAGGTTGGTACATCGAGAATAGCAATGTACATTGACAATGACGAGGAGGAATGAATTTGTATCAACAAATATTGTAAATACCATGTTCACAATGAAGGAAGCATGGTAATAAAAAAGGATGTTGATGATGAAGTTGTTGAAGATGATGAAAATGATAAATGGATGTGTATCAACTAAAAATGTGAACACCACAACCAAACTCTGGATCATGATGATGACAAGGATAAATCGATGTGTATTCACAAGAATGTTGATGATGAAGTTGGTATCGATAAGTGATTCATATATCATTAATAAGTTGTTTTCAATAATTGGTTGTGTTTATTATTCTCGGTTTCAATACTTCTCATTTTGGTAATCAATATGAATGAAGTTTTAATGTTTTTCCTTTAAGCATGTTTACATTGTATTTAAATAATTCATACTTGATAACATCAAATTAACCTGATATTTTATATATCAATGTCCCGTGTTTATGGCCTCATTTGTATTAATATGGTACTTAATTCGTTCATATTTACATTTGGGATAAATGAGGCTTTGGAGCGGAAAAGATGTGATATAAGGCCAAGAAATATATTCTGAAGACTAGTTATGGCGTAAGTTGTGCAATGGACTACGTCGTAACTCATACTCGAGGGCCTAAAAATTATTTGTGAAAATTACGCCGTAAATGCTTAATAATGTTACGGCGTAACTATGATACCTTGAAGGATACGACGTAACCTCCTCTTAAGTTACGCCGTATTATTAATGAAGATTATGGCAATATGCTAATTAGTTACGCCGTAGAGATAATACGGATTGAATCGGTATATCGACGAGAAGGATTACGGCATAACTTAGTGGATTAGTTACATTGTAATTAATTACTTGGAAGCAAAGTTTTGAAATCCAGGGACTAAAAGCGGCAATTTTATATGAAGTTTATTCACTTCAAGGACTAAAGAATAAATAAAGAAGTACAAAGAATGGCATAAAGTGTTAATATGTCAACATTTTTATTAAGGAAAAATGACACAAGGACCCTAGATGAAAGTTGGCGAAAGAACAAGGGCCAAAGTTGCAATTGGGAAAAGTTGAACTATTATAAATAGACATTTAATGTAGCTTTAATCATCAATTTGGGGAGAATATTAATTGTTACTGTGGGTTCTTGGTCAGCCAAAAAAGGAGAAAAAGACAACTGTACACGACGGTATTTGTAGGGGCAAACCCCGGGGTTTAAGCCAGTGTACTCAACTAGGGGATCGATAGCATTATAATTGTACGATATGTAATTATTCTCCGACTCATATTATCATTTTGGTTTCATTATTTGTTAATTATAATTTTGATTCTAATTTAATTGTTGGCGAATTAATTCTTATTGTGTTCTTCTAGATTGATTATTAATTTATTATTATTCAATTAATTATTTGATATTTATTCCTTGTTTGTTTATCATTTTATGTGGTTGTCTCATTATTCATTCCACTAGAGTATTTTGGTGATGTGGAAACTAGGTGCTAGCCTAGTTTTGATTTATTATTAATTGTTTCTAGTGTATGCATGCATAGTTTGTTGGTAGTTACCTAGCCGGTAGTTTTAAGTTCGGATCGTATTTATTTGCTTAGGAGAATTGACCAACAGAACCTAAGAAAGTAGGTAGAGAGGCTTGGTAAGAATTGACCGAAAGACTATCAAATCCCTCTTGTGCGAATTGACCAAAGGATCACCATTGAGAAAGGATGAACTTAATAAGTTAGGGATGTGTGTCTAAGATGCTAGCCCCTGGCACACATTGTTTGAATCTTGCATGTAGCAGATACTTAATGGCTGGCAATAGGTTACCAAATGATCTGAGTGATCTAATCATCTTCTGAGGATCCTATGAACCATAGGTCGGGACGAATTGACCAAAGAAGTGGCAAATTTAAACCCCAGAAGCGGGAATCTAGTGACTTTTAGAACCCATGTATTGCGATAGTGAACATTGGCACTTAATGACTGCTATTAGATTGCTAAATGATCCTAGGTGATCTAATCATCTTGGTGAGGATTCTAAGAATCATAGGGTAGACGAATTGACCAAAGGAGTCTACCGGATTTTAGCATGATTCTTTCATGGATGAATACGGTTTGAGAATAACATCACTATCCTTCCCATTAGCTTATTTACTAGAGAACCAACCCAATTGATCATGTGATATATTAAGTATTATCAATTAATCACATCATTTAAACTTATATTATGTGACATATTAATTAATTAGACAGCTAGGAATCAACCATTCTTGGGACGACCTCGGTCTTACCATTCCCTCACTACATCTGGCGGGTAAAGCTGCGTTAGTGCATTAGTTAGGTCATTGGTAGACGAGTAATTATAAATGTAAAACACAGTCAGAAATCACGCATCAAGTTTTTGGCCTCTGCTTAGTGACGGTCTTCGTATTTTTAGTTTGTTTGATTAATACTATTCGAAATTTTTGTCTTCTCTTGAAGTTACTGGCGTAACATTGTAGTAATGTTATGGATTTGGCTATTTTGTCTTACGTGATTCGAAATTGTTATTTCATAGACCTTTTGGATATTTTGTAGTTTTAGGATTTGTTTTGGATTTGGCATGTTTTGTTTATCATGTTTGCTTAAGTCAACTCACCTCATGCATAACGAACCGATCCGATTCTGTAGTAACTATCTCATGTGATGAAATTTTTCTAAAACAAGTTTCAAAACATTTTCATAAACTTGTATTAGTAGTTAAATGAACTTTGTGGGTGTGTTCCCTGTAAACCCTCATGAGACTTCACTCGTCCACTCAGGGACACAGTGGGTTTAAAAAGCTTGTTGCATTCGCTAAATGCAACCGTGATTCTAGAAAGTGAGTTAGGTTTATTTTTATTTTTATTTTTATTTTTATTTTTCGCGCTATTTTTGCTTTTTATCCGGAATTATGCTTTTTGGTATTAGTTTTTCTTGCATCAATACAGGTTGAAGAATTATGGAGCAATGTTCGGCTGCAAGGAAACACTTTATATCCGAGTAGTTGAGTACCGTTGGTGATGGAGAATTATGTGAAGATGGATGTTGCTCGAGTAGGCGCATTTGGAGCATGTTTTGAACATGCATTGTTGATCATGCCGAGCAATTCCAAGGAAGTTTTCGGTTTCAATTCTAACCCTTCTTATCTTTCATTTATATGCTTAGTAAGACCCAAGTGGGGGGAAAGGATTAGAAATAAACACCCGCTTGATTTTACTTGCGTTTATTTTTCTAGTTTTAGTGAAAAATGTTTCATCATTAAAATTTTGACATGTTTTTCATTACTTAGGATTAATCTTAACCGAGCACACACTCCATATATTTACATTGTGTGAGGATAAGCCTTTCCGTTTTCCCCTTAAATATAATTCCATAAAAATGAGTGTATCGGGTGGTAGTAGACTTTAGAACTTGGCCTTGCATATCTTTTCGAAACCATTATCATTAGCATTACACTTAGGTAACTTGGTGTGATCGGTGCAACTAGGATATAAGGCAATTTTTAGGATTAAACCAAAATAGCCTATCCATTTATGTTATGTATTGTGTATATTGACTTTTCATCGATAGTCAATCCCATTAAACCCTTTTTTTTGCACTCATTATTAGTGCAAGATACCCCTAGTACACCCGTCTGAGCCATTCCTTTCATTTTATTCACCCAATATATGTATGTTTCGTTACACTTATCGCCTTGCCCCACGTAGTTTCCTTATGTCCATGGTCCGGGCATTTGTTAGTCAATTTTGGTTCCACTGGTGGAAGTATAGGATTTTGAATAAAGGGTTTTGGAAGAAAATGGGTTTTAAATGATAGTTGATCTCAAGTGGGGGGGATGCTTTACATGTTCGTATTATTTTCATACCTTGTCTTGCATAAAAAAAAGTGAAAAAAGGAAAGAAAAAAAAGTGAAAAGAAAAGTGTGAAAAAAAAAGAAAAAAGAATGAATGCAAGCAAGTGTTTGTTTATGATTAGTGTTCTCGCCTTGTTCAACAGTAGCAATTTTTACATATCCGTTTTGATGCATTTTTACGGATAAAATTAGAAACCCGTACATTTCTATCTCGCCTTTCAAATTTTAATTAATATTTGTACAATGGGGACATTGTACATTTTAAGTGGGGGGATGAGAGATAGAAATGGTTTATTATATAGTTTTTGGTCGAAATATGTGCTAAAATTACCCAAATTTTAAATTTTTTTATAGCACATACGTTTTTCATTAATGATGAAGGCGAATTAATGCATCTTATTTTAAATTTATGGAGATTATGAGGCACCACGCTATATTTTATATGCATTGACTTGTGTATTGAAGACCCCTTGACTCTCGACCTTCGGTTTTTGCTATAGGATTGAATGCGACTAGTGGTGGGGCGATTGTGGACTTAGGAATCTATTTGTTTCGTGTCTTTTTATTTACACCCATTAAATGTTTTCTCATGTCTTATCCTACCCTTGGTCGTGAATCGAGCTTAGGTGAGGAAGCGAGCAATCATTGGTGTCTTGGCCATGGATTTGGTCATGTATCATCGGTTTTGTCCTTCACTGTAGCTCGTTAGTAATGACAAAATAACCCGTAAGCCATTATGTTGTGCCAACCCTTTGCCTTTTAAAATAGCTGCATCGATAGACTCTAGTGGTGGAGATTAGTATCTTTTCGTAGCCTATGATAGAATGCTCGCCATACATGGCAGTTGAGTGATCACCCAAAAATAAACACGTGAAATAAGTAAGAGAGTGTGATTTCAATTCTCTTTTCGTGAGGTGCTCGGTTTGGAATTTTCTAGCTTAGGTGCTTTTTAAACTCATATCTTCCAATACTTCTTGGGACATCTTTTAAGAATAATATAAAAGGTCTCCATGAGGGCAAGTAGAGTTCAAGTGGGGGGATTTTGAAAACATCAAATTAACATAATATTTTATATATCAATGTCCCGTGTTTATGGCCTCATTTGTATTAATATGGTACTTAATTCGTTCATATTCGTTCTATTTGCATTTCAGGATAAATGAGGTGTTGGGCCGGAAAAGATGTGATATAAGGCCAATAAATATATCACGAAAACTAGTTACGGCATAATTTGTGTAATGGACAGCCGTAACTCATACTCTGAGCACGAGAATTATTTGTGAAAATTACGCTGTAAATGCTTAATAATATTACGGCGTAACTACGGTACCTTGAAGGATACGGCGTAACCTCCTCTTAAGGTTACGCCCGTAATTATTGTGAAGATTACAGGGTAATATGCTAATTAGTTACGCCGTAGAAATAATTACGGAGTGAATCAGTATCTGCGAACGAAGGATTACGACGTAACTTAGTGGATTAGTTACATGCATAATTAATTACTACTTGAAGTTTTTTTGAAGTCCGAGGGATTAAAAGCGGCAATTTTATATGAAGTTTATTCAATTCTAGGACTAAAGAATAAATAAAGAAGTACGGCGGGGGCCTAAAGTGTTAATATGTCCACATTTTTATTAAGAAAAATGACACAAAGACCCTAGATGAAAGTTGGCGAAAGAACAAGGGCCAAAGTTGCAATTGGTAAAAGTTGAACTATTATAAATGGTCATTTAATGCGTAGCTTTTAATCATCAATTTGGAGAGAATATTAATTGTTCCAGTTTGGTTAGCAGTCAAAAGGAGAAAAAAGACACCGTACGGCACGATATATAATTATTCCCTGACACATATTACTATTTTGGTTTCATTATTTGTTAATTATAATTTTGATTCTAATTTAATTGTTGGCGAATTAATTCTTATTGTGTTCTTCTTGATTGATTATTAATTTATTATTAGTCAATTTACTATTTGATGTTTATTCCTTATTTATTTATCATTTTATGTGATTGTCTCATTAGTCATTCCACTATAATATTTTGATGATGTGGAAACTAGGTGCTAGCCTAGTTTTAATTCCTTATTATTAATTATTTCTAGTGTATGCATGCATAGTTTGTTGGTAGTTTCCACTAGCCGGTAGTTTTGAGTTGCGGTCGTATTTATTTGCTTAGGAAAATTGACCAACTGACCCTAAGTAAGTAGGTAGAGAGGCTTGGTAAGAATTGACCAAAAGACTATCAAATCCTTCTTGCTTGAATTGACCAAAGGATCACCGCAGTTGAAGGATGAACATAAGAAGTTAGAGATGTGTGTCTAAGATGCTAGCGAGACGGCACATTGTTTCAAATCTTGCATGTAGCGGTACTTAATGACTGTCAATAGGTTGCCGAATGATCCCGGGTGATCTGATCATCTTGGTGAGGAATCTAGGAACCATAGGTCGGGACGAATTGACCAAAAGAGGACCGGCAAATTTGAACCCCACTTGAAGCTGGAATCTATTGACTTTTAGAACCCATGTATTGCGATAGTGAACACCAGGCACTTAATGATGCTATTAGATTGTTGAATGATCTGGGTGATCGATCATCTGGTGAGGATTCTAAGAATCATATGGTAGACGAATTGACCAAAGGAGTCTAGGCTTTTGATTCTTTTGTGGATGAATACGGTTTGAGAATAACATCACTATCCTTCCAATTAGCTTGTTTACTAGATAACCAACCCAATTAATCATGTGACATATTAAATATTATCAATTAATCTCATAATTTAAACTTATATTATGTGACAATTTAATTAATTAGACAGCTAGGAATCAACCGTTCTTGGGATGACCTCGGTGTTACCATTCCCTCACTACATGCGGGTGTACACTGCCTGTTAGTGCATTAGGTAGGCCATAGGTAGACGAGTAATTATAAATATAAAACCTAGTCAGAAATCCTGCATCAATACTTAAAATTAAATTACGTTCAAACTATAAACAACACCTAAAAAATGTCAAACTAAAGCATATTCTTAATAACACATATGTTAACCATAATATAATCCACTACATTAGATTACAAACTGATTTTCTTAATTTCTTAGCTAAGAAACCTTCATAGGCAACAGTTTAACAAAAGAGTGTTTTATACAATCCTACTACCATAATTTACAATCTACATAATATTTATACATGCAAACATAACATAGCCTACTAAGATGATAGCATTAGTAAATACCATACTGACCGTCCAAAATAAACTGCAAACATGCTTAAAACATGATAGTATAACACACATGAAACACCAGAATCTGCTCCTCCTCTTCTTCAGCCAAATCTGTCAGCAAATACATGTACTTGAAGCGTATCATCTTATCATACCCAAACCGACATTCATCAGCAAACTCACTCCATGCACCGAATGCTTTATTATGATTAGTCCTTTCTGGTTCCTCCTTGTGAAACTCCATCTTGACATTCATCGTGTATTCAACATTTTGGTGTTTCATCAAGGCATGAGTATATTTGTGCATTGGATGGTTCACTAAGAACTCTGCGGTATTGTGCGCAATTTATTAAGAATAACATATAACACTAACTACTTATCTAAAGACGCAAATCGTAAAAGTAAATATATAAAAATACTACTTACCAATCGTTGCATAACGACTATATAACTAAACCTCTTATAGAATGTATCACGAACTTCAGCAAAATGGTCTCGATGAGTTGGCCGCTGACACATGTGATACATTCATCATCATCTACAAATACGGTTATCAAATTTAGTACCCACTGACTAATTATGTGAATACAAAATGATCAATTACTAATATAACAAACCTTAGTATCTCATATTGTTAAACATGTTACATCACACAAAAGCAATTTCTCAATAATCTAATACCGTTTGCATATAATTGATGGTGAAGAATGTACATAATATACTACGTCAAATAATGTTAAATTATTTTTAACCATACCATTATATAGAATTATTAAAGGTCAAAAATGTACAGTATAATACGTCACAAGTTTAAGCGCAAAAAGAATTACAAGTGTAATTATAACTAAATATATATCGTACCTTTGTCTTCAGGAGGTATTGGAGGTTGTATTCGGTCAAGTCGTGTTGCTCCAAAGAAGCACATCAATATGTTGAATCCCATCAGTATTAAAGCCATCATCCAAAAATCGAGATACGCTTTTTGTGAACACCATTGCATTCCAGCTTCCAAGCGCAAAGTTTTTGAATTATATCCCATGATTGCGTAAGCTGTTCATATTCGTTACCAACGTTAACCCCATCAACATTAACGACTCACGGGATCTATAAACATGTGACCTTCAACATTAATCCTAGCATTCCGGCTTGCCTAGCACAGTTAAGAAATAACAAATTTAAATCAAGTTCACATTTGTTTGGGTCAAAATAGTTATTACATATCCATTTATCAAAATGGTAATTAATATATTAGCATAATAATAAAGTAATGCGATTTTAATTTAACTAAAAATGTAATACACGAGCCTTAAATGATGATGCCCAAACACGACTCTGGAAGAGAATAACATCCCTCTATCCTTCGTTATCCTCAGAATTCTTCCCCATGACCATTACACCCTGTCACATAGTATGTATCATCCCCTTCATGGATAAAATGCAACAACCTAACACGTGATATTCTCTTTTGCAAATTCAGTCTATTTGTATCCTTTGAGTGCAAAAGGCCGATGGTGTGATTTCACTATTTTTACTTTCACATGAACCCTTATGGAGTTTATCCAGTATACATGTTTGTTCCTATTAAAACCATCCTCCCAAAAGACATCGGTAGATCACGAAGCAGATTTCTTTAATGTTATATCATCCTAACAAGATTATCATTGTGAAATTAGATACGTGATAGTTTTCCTTACTGTGATTTGAATACGTTCTACGGTTCACCCAAACAACGAATTCAAATGGCATCCTACTACAAAAACAATGAAACATGTTTTTATACCAAATCAGTTTACAATGGGCAAATCATAAACTACATATCAGTTTCTTTATAAACAGATGTAAAAGATTGATTTTAAAGCACCTGACATCTACAATTTTTAGTATGATTGTTATGTACTTAATTAATATCATAAGCATCCGTTTCCTAAATCCTACTATCTAAAATTGGTGGCCTAGGTATGTAACTTCCATTAAAGCTTAATCAGAAAACACCATAAAATCTCATTCAAGGTTATGGTCATATTTTTTGTTTCATCCATCAAACTACTTTAGCAGGTTCATCATAACTTTTTTAGACTATAAAACCATAACATTAGTAATATATCAGTACAAATCAACGGACTAATTAAAAATTATATAAATCTTTAAATATACATTATCAAATTCACATTAATCCGAATCAAATACTCTAGATAACAAATTTTCAGGTAATCACGCTCTATTATCAACTTAAACCTACGTTTTTAATTTGTTTTCAACCCTATAACAAACAAACCTATTTTTGTTTCTCATTACAATCAATCACTATTCTTAAAAACATAAAAGAAAAAATAACATGTATAAAACATTGTAAAAATAACATACAATTTGGTCGGAGAATCATTACAAGTTTACACTTACATAGATTTAGATTTTTGGGTAGATAGTAATAAAAAAATCAAGACTAACCTTTTGATGGGGAAGGTGATTTGATAGTCAAATTGGTGCGTGTGCAATAATGATGGTATTTTGCAACTTATACTCAACTAAAACATTTAGTTGCATGTAATCATAAACCGGGTTAGTTAGATGCAATATTCGGGTTTTGGGCTACTTTGCATAACATGGGCCTACTCATATTAACTAAAATTTGGGCCTTTTGTTTGGAATATAATTAGTTAACTTGCCAAAACATATATTAAGTACATTCAATGTTTTGGCTTAGAGATACATACACAGATGTATTTTTGTACACTAATTCATCTCATTAATTAAGATTTAGGTTACTAGTTTTGGTGATATCAAATCAACATCAAACGTTTTTTTCGCATTATTATCATTTTGAGACAATTCTTTGAACACCAAATAGATGTGTTAGTAGATGTTCACGTAAATTAGAAAAAAGCAAGATTCAATGAGAAAGAAGGATCAGGAGCATCGTTATCAAACAACATGTATCATCATGATAATGAAGCGATTGGTGTACAAGAAAAGAATTCAAACAATCAAAAATTTCCATCGAACAATATATGCTCCAACAAGGTTTTATATCACAACACTTTGAATACACAATTTCATGATCATACTTCTTGACCTCATGGTATGTTAGCTAATTTACGTAAAGTGATTATTATTTTGTTTATGTCACCATATGTTCATTTTATTTTGTATTTATTTACAAAATTATATAAACCAATCGTATGTAGATCATCATGAGACAAGAAACAAGGGAAAGTCCATTAGGTTAGATAAAACATTCAATGACAAAGTGTTATCGTTCAACGATTTGCCATTTACCCAATTGTGTCATGATGTTACGCGTAAACAAGTACCCTATAAGCAGTATGATGTTGCTTCGCATGTTTCTGGATCAAATCTTAACATGTTTGCAAATCAAAAACCAATTCGTACTACTCAATATATTGGTTCACATCCAATAACATGTAAGTCATCTGTAACATATTGGATTTCATAAGCACACAAATAATCACATATAGGGTCGAATCACACAAGAGTTTAGAGAAGTAGAAAGATGAGATCCTTTCTAGAGAGAGAAAGTAAACAAAAGAAAGAAGGTTAGATTGAGTGAAAGGTCCAACCCTCTACCTAGGGAGGTAGAGGGTATTTATAGTTACATACTACACGTCCTCTTGGTTGTGGATCAGGCATCTGATGGGTAAAGACCCGTCCTTCCTCCACGGTGTTACACTAAGCTAAACTAAGCTAATAACTAACTAATAAACTACTAAATAACAATATGTCTACGAGCTAACATATGCTAGACTATAGATGGGGTAACCGACACTTCACTATGGAATTTCCAATCCCTATCAATCTCCCCCTAAGGGAGGTCACCCCATGGTTTACATTTTGAATCCTAGTATTTTATTCTTGACTTTGTTCTTGAGCTCGTAGACTTCAATTCTTCAAATTTTGCAATCTTTGTGCTTTAGCAGTGATTTCTTCAAAGTCCGGCTGCTTTGTACTTTTACAATGGAGGTCTTTTTGGTGATCCAAGTTTGGTGATCTTTGAGCTTTCTTTGAGATCATCAGCCACAGTAAATCTCTGGATCACCCTTTGTTGTGTTGCTATCATGTGAAGTTGTGACTTTTGGACCGACATGCTCACATTTTGGATCATGATATCTTCTCATCATAGTTGCGGAAGCTTTTGTTGATTCATAAAATTTCTAGCAGCGTAGCAGAAGCATAGTATAAAAATATCAGAGCCAGGTTATGTAGATATGCACTAGTCATGATTTCTTCAATTAAGTGTGGATACTGTGAGCATGCGGCTTTGGATTGACTTCTCAATTGATGCTGTCGTCCAAATGTACCGCAAACAACAGTTAGCAATAAAACACACGAAAGTGTCTTTGATCACTTTCGTTGAATTGAGGTACATGGCCCGCGGTTCCCCGTTGATCAGTACAAGTCTTTGCTGTGATCGAGGTATAATTAGAATCTCCTTGTGAGGGGTTTCGCGTTTGTTCTACTGTTCTCAATCCGGAGCGTCTCAAAGAAGACAACACGGAGTGAGTGAACCAGAGAATTGAGATTCACCGATTGATGAAAAATTGATTTGAAAACAATTGCGTATTGCTTAGGAGAAGAGTTTTGCAATACGACGAAGGTTTTATGAGAAAGATCAATTTTCAATTTAAAATACTTTTGTATTTGAAAGAGAATACACATTAGTTGTGCTAGAGAAAAAAGAGATTTGCACATCGAACGGTTTTTCCAAAAGTATTTTTTCAATCAGAGATACTTTTGTGTTTGAAAACATGAATACACATTCGATGTGCTAGAGAAAAGAAGATTTGCACATTGAACGGTTTTTCCAAAAGTATTCGTCAATTCATTTCCTTGACCAAGGTTGATTCGAATGATAAGCCCCATCGTTTCTATCGAGTTGTCACAAGCTTGATCTTTTGGAAAGATCTCACATGTCACCCACCAAGAGCTTGTTTGATGTTGGCTCTAGAAGGATTTCCATCTTCATCGTGACTACTTTTACATAAAACTCGGATGTTACGGCAATACCACAAGGATAATGCGTAGGACTCTCAATATATACTTACTTTCCACATTGTGTGAAGCAACAAGTCTTTATTAATTTTGTGTCCTAATGAGATTTTGTGACGATCTCTTGGCTCTAGTGCACATTTGGTTTCCTATGCCGGAGACTAGGAGAGGGTCTCCTTCTTCAATATCAAAAATCTCTAAGAGAAAGCCGATAGATTACACAGGTTCCCCGTGAGAATGAAACAAGCCCTTTTTAAGAGGAACTTGAGTAGCTTGGGAAGTTTAGTGCGTCACTGGGTCCATGACGTCTTGTCTTCAATACTAGTGTTACCTTGGTAAACACTAGTAGCATATGTATTGAACCGGTTTTACGCCTAAGGTTGAATTATTGGAGGGCTATTTCTTTTCACCCTTTTTTCATTCATTTCTTTTTCATTCTTCAACCCATTCAGTGCTTACCGAGACTTCATAACTAGCACCTTGTTAGGTTTATTCGATTACTAGCTCATCTCGATCCGCACTCTTCCCATATTCTCATTTTGTCCTTTTTTCATCATACCTAAGGACTTTTACACTATCTAGTGGATTGTCCCCAGGTAGATCCTTCGATTCTGGCGGGACCGTGGGAACAAATACCTAACCTAACCATCCTTATAACACCATGCAAAAAGTAAATTGGTCGGTCTTTTGGTATTGTTCTTTCCTTCTTGAAACCAATTGAAAAATCATTTGGAAAATCAATCAAGGTACTTATGATATAAAATCAAAGCATTTTGTACCTTGATTGTTTTGATCATTTAGAAATGCTCCCCCTCAACATGTGCATGTGATTTTGAAATTGTGTAGCACATGGAGGCAAGAGTTCTTTGAAATAATTTCTTAATCACAATTTCCTTTGAAAAAGCCATTTGATTTTCTTGGTAAATTCTCCACCTCAAAATGTGCATTGGTTATTTGAAATCATTTAACACGTCGAGAGTTCTTTGAAGTACTTTCCGCGATCACATTTACCAATAAGAAACCATTTAGAAAATGAATCAAGGTACATTATGTTGAAGCATAGAAATCTTTGTACCTTCAAACTTTATTTTCTTTTGAAATGCTCCCCCTCAATATGTGCTTCGGATTGGCGTTTAGCACATATGGGAGGCGGCATGCACATTTTGAATCAAAACGATCACCTTTTATCAAATTTCATTATTAAATCACAAATTCTCCCCGATCAAAAATATCAAACCCTTTGAGATTTTGGATCCCAAGTGATTTAATACGATTTAGAAAACATGGGGAAAATGTGCACGATTTAAAAGCTCTTACGGTTTATGGTTAAATGCTCCTCCACAATCATGTGCATTATGTATTTCAAAATAGTTTGGCACATGAAGGAAGGAGTGCTTTAGAAACAATCACCCTTTCAAAACCGATTTGAGATTTAAATCACGATCTCTCCTCCGATCAAAAATTTCAAACCTTTTGAGATTTGAGATCCCAATTGATTTAAATCATTTAAAAATTTTAGGGGAAAGACGTGGCAAGTTTTAATTTTTGAAATATTGAGGACCAATTATAGACATTAAATATTGTTAGTGTCAGGTATGATTGTTTTTAAGAGATCTTTAAGTAAAAATAAAACAATTTCACAATCAAACAAAACGAGAAAAATTTCATTTTGAAAGATCTTTGGGTTTTAAAGAAAATCATACCATGACATAACATTAAATCTTTAGATCATCACTTATTTTGCACAGCGGAATTGATTGATGAAATATTGTTTGAAAATATTTTTATTTTAAATCACTCTCCCCCTCAATCGATGACCGTAGTCGATGATTGAGTGACTTAAGTTTTGATAAAATGAAGTCCGGTGATTTCCAAAATTAAGCTCAATTTATTTTCAAAACCAATATTTTTCCATTTTCAAAACAGTATTTTCAGAATGTTTTAAAAATGTTATCATCTACTACTTGTCCTGCACAAAGATACGTTAGGTGGTTGACGCTTTCGTTGTTGTCTTTGGAGGTTTGGAAGAAAACCATCTGTGCGATGCGGTGAGACCTCTTACGTTGCATTTTTCATGCCAACTCTCCATAGAAGTCAAATTAAGCTTCGTTTCTTCATTTGATGATGAAGAAAACCATCTGCCGATGCAGTGAGACCTCTTACGTTGCATTTTTTCATGCCAACTCTCCATAGAAGTCAAATTAAACTCTGTTTCTTCATTTGTCAACCCACGATATAGTTACCCTTTCTTTTCGGCATCCAATCATCTTCATATGTGGGATCTGGATCGGGAACATTCTTATATACCAATATACACGCATACGTTAGTGAACACACATCTGAGATATATGGTGGTCTACATCACCCAAACAACAATCGACTAATAAAAGTCAATTCAACATATCAATCAGATCATAAAAGGCATGGGAATTGTGTGTTTATGAAACTCTAATCATCTAATCCCAACAATCATATCCTAGGCACCTAGTCCTTCAACGTAGGTTAACATGTTTTACATTTAAGTATATAGGATAATTAGATAAGCTCGTTAGATGATATAGATTTGAAAACATTCTCCCCTCAATCAATGACTTATTTTCTGAAAAGTTTAAAAGCGCTGAAGTCATTGATTAAGTTTTCAATTTTCTGAAAACTCGAATCGATTGATTTACAAGCAACTCATTTACCACCATTTTGAAACAACAAATATTTTTAGAAGAATCTTAGAAGCATTTGTGTAGGAACATGATCTTTTTGACGACATGCTTTCCTTGTTTTGTTTTAGGATAAGTGCACGAATTTATGAAAATTATTTTTAGCACTTTCCTCTTTGAAGAGCGGGTTGCTATTAGAAATAATAGCAAACCATGGTTTTGCAGTCCTTTGATCATAGCGCAAGCCATGTTTTGAGACATGTTTTGAAAAATAATATTTACACCTCCCTTTCGAACTTCATCTATGGTCCGGTGCCATTATTGAATGACATTTCTAAGACAGTAGATGTTATCGATACAGGGAGACATGTCTTGAGAAAAGCATATTTTTGATATTTTTCAAGTTTTTCTGATTTTTATGGGGTTTTTTTTTTATTTTTTTTTATTTTTTTTATTTTCTATTTTACTATTTTCTTTTTGTTGGTTTTATATTTTTGTGTTTTGCTTTTTGATAAAATATGTACAAAGAAGATAATTTAGTTTAAGAGAATGATGAAATGAGTACCAAGATAAGGATATCGCTCAGAGCGTTGTAGAAGAAAGAAATCAACATTCGAGGCTTCTAAGAAAATCGTTTGAACATGAGCCTTCTCAATCTGAATCTTTGGTAGCTTCCCCCCAAACCGACAAACATCGAATAAAGACCATTTCCCCAAGAAGTAGAATTGAAGACAAAATGGTATCATTGAATGAAGCTCAACACCCCAAAGGCGAGAATCAGAAGTAACAAGTTAAAACATTGATCATCGCTGCGGTTATCAAACCCGGAATAAATGATTAAGTTCGAGATCACATGAACTTGTTGTGCATCCCCGATGTACACATTACTCTTCGAGATTAAGCAGTTGTCTATTCAAGGGACCAATATAACAACATCTTCATTTTACCAAGTGCATTCCAGTTATCTTCCATATAACCAATCAGCCCATTATGTATACAAGTACCCAACCATAGTAGAAATAACGACATCACAGTAACTTTATCATCGAAATCATCATTACATCTCTCCCCGATATACATATCTCTCCCCGATGGTTACATTGTGTACAAGAAACGCTAACTAGGAAGCACTTTATCATAAGTCATATATAAGATGTCGATAAGTAATATCGTCTCACGTTCCAAGTATTCTTCTCATATTTCTTTCTATCGAGGGCTGAGTTAACACATATCAAAAGTATCCAGAGACTACTTCCCCCTAAATGGTTGGAATCATACATCCTTCCCCCAAATAGTTGGAATGATACATCCTTCCCCAAATAGTTGGAATAATAACACCAAAGCGCCACAATTAAGCTGATTTTCTCTGCGGTTATGACATTTGTCTCCCCGGAATAACTTCAATATAGAATAAGTATTAAGTTCATCATGTGTACTCGTTGTTCATTTAGATGTATGTCTCCTTCCCCCTGCGGTTTTGATACCTCGGAATCGAGCAAAACATATACACTCATATCCTTGAAATCCTTTGAGAAGAACACAATAAGCTCAAATGTATCTTGTGAGAATTAACTGCTATAGAAACTCTCTCTGTCTATCTTAACCAACCCGATGTGTAGACAATTTTAAGTGACCACTGATGAAGCAAACCCGATATACCAAACTTGAAGTTGAAGTAGAGTTCCCCGCATTAGTATCTTAATCTTGCACTAATATTGGAAGAACGGTGTCGAGAATTAATGCTCCAAGCAAATCTCTAAGTACTCAATACTCAACCAAAGTATGAGACATTAACACCTCTTACGATTATCCACAACGACATTTGTGTGTGTCACTAAGTAAAACAATGTAACTCCTTAAAGTGATAGTTAACCAGGTCTTCAACCACATATCGATTGCTGGTAACTAGATAAACCAAGTCTTCTTCATAAATCTTAAGCACAAGCAAGTTATCATTGAGAGTCATGCATCCAACCATCCCCGACTTCAAGATAAAATGAGAACACGCTGCGAGAAACTTCAATCTCAAATAAGTGATACATGATTAACTCCGTAGTACTCAACTTGTGTCAAATGTCCAACACGTGAATAAACATACAATCGGATGTACATTGACCCTTGAATGAGTCGGAGAAAATGATTCCTCAACATCGATTCCATCTTCCTTTATCTGGAAGCTTCACCAATAATGTCTTCAAGCGAATGAGGTAGTAATTTTCTTTAACATTCATATGGTTGATTTACATAGCACATTAAGGAAAGAACAATGATCCGTGAAGATTTGTAAAAGGAATACCAAAGAGCGGATCACTATTCATGAGTGCAACTACAATGATAGTTATTAACAACGCCTTGAGGAATAACTAGAGATTAGGCTTCTTGAGTAGTCTGAGTTGAACTTCTTAGATGGTGCATCTTGATCAATGGAAATTGAAGAAGGTGAACCGGTTGAGTCGTATACGGGGTAGGAGCCGGCTGGATGATCAACATTCTTTAGCAGTTGGAAATACTCATCAAACATATCTTGAAACACTAAATCCCAAAAATAAATCAGTTATCCTTAGAAGTGAAAGATTAGGCGTATGACCATTATACAAACATCCATCAATATGTAGATCCACCTCCTCCCCTCAAAAATTGCATCCGGTTTGCCATTTTTGATTTGAACAAGTGAATAAACTCCGATGAATGTAGATCCACTTGATGACTAAATGAACATGGAGAAAGGCATGAAGCTCGAAGATGGAGAATGTAGATGAGAATGGCCATTTAAGAGAGAATTTCTCTTTAGTGAAGATTAAGCGCCTGAGAAGCGTACACTTTTCTTTCTTTGAAGAACGGGGCACGAAGTGTTATATGCGGACACCATTATGATGAAGTATGAGGCCCGGCCCGATGTGAACAGGCGTCATAGCCGATTGAATATCAATGTTGAGTAACTTGAACCCGTGAGTTATGAGATATCAATCCTTTTGTTATCCATACTTTAAGCTAATCCATGTATTGAAGGATCGAAGTATCACTGGCTGAGTAAGGACTACACTAATATTACAAACTTGATTGCATATATTTTGGTTAGTGACATCAGTATCCAAACCCTTTGGGGTTCCACGGTCAACTTTGAGATTGCCATCGGTAAACATCTTTTCGGTAGGAATCCACTTAAGTCCAGCATCCTTAAACATTCTACCAGACGGTATCCACTTATGGCAAGGTCTAGGATTGTTAAGCTTCTTATGCACAGTGGAAGACTTATCGATATTCTTAGACTCCAAATATTTAGCAGTTGGTATCCATCTAGGTGAAGATTTAGGTTTGTTTTGCTTATGCCGCGAAGATGAAAGTCCTAGACTTAACATGTTGAACCTTAGCAATGTTAGTAGTCTTAGTGGATTGTATCTTAGCATGAGCATTAACTTTATTCAGGGATTTTGAAAGACAATTATCATGATTTGCTTTAAAGACACATTTTAGACAATTCGAGCAAACTAGTTGATTAGATTTAGAAAAAGATCTAGAGTTCTTAGAGTGATGCTCTCGGAATTGTTTGTTTTAGTAAAACACAACTACTCTTAGATGCAAGCCAATCCCTAGACTTTTGTAGAGTGTTCCTAGGTAATGATTTACTACTACTAGCAGTGCCTTGAAACCTCGTAGAATTCATCACCCTAGGTCTTGAACCTAAAACTCCGTCTTTTTAGAATCCGTGCCTTTTCCTAGCTTCTTCTAGATAATAGTTCTTCCACAAGTCATTCATATCATATGAATTCTGAATTTTAATGCTTGGTTTTGACACCTTTTTCGAACCAATCTTAGAGGTCTTTGGGAGTAGAAGTAGGCGCATGTTGAGGTTTAGAGGAACTAGAAACATGATTCTTAGGTAACTCAGGTGAAGTGGTGGTTTTGACAAAACTTGTTTCTCATCAACTTGGGAGGTAAACCGTGTTTTTGAAAATTTTGGTCTTTCGGATATAAACACAGAGGTTGCCTTAACAACGGACCGGTTTCTAATGGGATGAGTAAGCTGGTTTCCCAAGGTTGATGGTTTTGTAAACTTAGTGTTCAAACTTTTCCCTGATTCTCCTAAGCTCATTCTTTTAGGAAACAATAGCGAAACTCTTTTCCTGAAGTTAAGCTTTGAGTTCATCAATTTCTGCTATCAAAGAGTTTGTTTGTTCCATTAACTTAGTTCTAGCTTGTTTGTGAGAGTCACTTAGTTCTATGTGATGCTTTCTCAAAGTCTCATTTTCCTTTAGTAATTTAGCCACATAAATTGACAGTTCATTATTTCTTGTTATAGTAGAATCAATGTCTTGTGCGTCTTGGTGAATTACTTTTCACATGCATACCAAAAATATGTTTCTTCAAAATGTTGATTGTCGAGTTTTTGGCTTGAAGCAGAGCTTTTAAATCGTTTATTTCAAATAATTCACGAAATTCATGAAATTCCGGATTTTTACATGGTTTCATAGATTGAAAACTTCCCTCCTTTCTTTGTATTGCAATTTCAAGTGAAATGCAATGCTTTTCAAGTTTTGAGAATTTGTTTGAAAGTTCATCAAAAGCCTTTTTATCAACCATATAAGCTGTTTTGAAATTATTAGTCTCAGCCTCAACCAATGAACATTTATCAAATCATGTTGAATTTAGATCGGTTTGTTTAGGTACATTAGCAGATGCACTATGTTGAACAGTTAAGGGTACCTCATTACATGACACCTGTTCAATTGTTGGTGCGATATCGCATCCACATCATGTGTAACAAGAGTCAACTGGACCTGGCATGTCAAGCTTATCTATCTCTAAGCCTCTGTATTCATGTCAAGCTGATCCATCATCTGGTGCTTTACCGACTCAACACTACAATCTTTTGATTGTACCCGCATTCATTCCCCTGATTCTTGCATCTACTTTGTGTGTTAGGAGTAGCGAGCAATGGTTACATCGTTATTTCTTTGTCTCGACGTGCGATTCAGCAACACCCGATTCTTCAACGGATACATTACCCAACTCATCACAACAATCTCTTAAGCGCACCGGACTCACATCCACTTTTTCATCTTTAGTAACTTCCTCAATATACTTCTCCACATTATCCATGAGATGGATAAGTGTCTCTATGAACACCCTAATTTCCATTCGGTGTGTCTCTTGAAGACATTTCATCATGTCTTGATCATAATCGATGTAAATTCCCTTCTAATGAATGACGAAATTGTTTGTAGATCACTTGAAGTGCGCACTGGAACTATCCTTTTGAACCTTCTTTTGTCAAGTTATAGCTCAATTGTTCTAAGTTTAAGAATAATGTGCTGTGAACGTTGATAATTCTTGACGGAAAAGTCAGATAAATGTTCGTTCAATTCCCATAGATAGAAGTAACGTGAGGTGTGAATGAAGTTGTCAATAAGGTTCAATGCAACTTTCCTTATCCTTTGCACAAGCATTCTGTAACATTGACGGTGCATTTACGTCTTTAGTGAACCGGAGATATCACATCCTCATTGATTGATTCAATCATCTTTAACCGTTCAGTGTAACAAATATTCTCATGATTGTCTACAACATCATACAATTTAAGTACTTCTGAAATCACTGGATCAAGAGTGTAAGACATGATGTGATTGAGCACGGGATTTTACAAGTCTGTGATTTAAACCGAGAAATAGAATCTTTCGCGGGATTTTACAAAATCAAGACGAAACCGTAAGATAGTGAGAAGTATAATGTAGTAAAGGAACTAGAAGAAGATAAGGAAGTGAAAATATGTTGGTGTTATGGTTGAGTTTGTGATATTCCCTAATTCTTTATATATACCCCCTGTTCGGCGGATTTTTCAGAAAATTAGGGTTTGAAAACACGGGTTTTGTATGTTAGGTTTAGAGACAAATCGCAGGAATTGACAAATCGCTTAGTAGACAACTCGCTTAGCAGAAAACTCGCTTAGCAGACAACTTGCATTGTAGACAACTCGCATAGGCAGACAAGTCGCTAGGCAGACAAGTCGCTTAGCAGACAAGTCGCTTAACAACTAACTCGCAGTAGACAACTCGCTAGCGGACAACTTCGCACACAACTTCGCATCGACAACTCGCATCGACCTTCGCATTAGGTACGCGTTGAATCGGGACAAGTCGCGATCCAAATGTCAACTCGCATTGATGCAAAGCAGTCAACTTCATCCAATAAACATTAAAAACACCACTTTTCAATCCAAAACAACCCAACCACGATGATTCAAGCCTTCCAAATCAAAACCTAAACACTTATAACGATTCTAAACACAAAAGTACAATCAAAATCCAAACTTTAACACAAGAAATGATCTAAATGATCTAAACTACTCTAAACTCATTCAAACCCAAAAACTTATGAAAACCACTAGAAATCCAAGAACATGAAAGATGAGTGATCAAACCATGGCTCTGATACCATTTGTAACATATTGAATTTCATAAACACACAAATAATCACATATAGGGTCGAATCACACAAGAGTTTAGAGAGAGAAAGTAGAAGATGGGATACTTTCTAGAGAGAGAAAGTAAACAAAAGAAAAAAGGTTAGATTGAGTGAAAGGTCCAACCCTCTACCTTGGGAGGTAGAGGGTATATATAGTTACATACTACCGTCCTCCTTGGACTGTGGATCGGGCATACTGATGGGTAAAGACCGTCCTTCCTCCACGGTTTTACACTAAGCTAAACTAAGCTAATAACTAACTAATAAACTACTAAATAACAATATGTCTACGAGCTAACATACGCTTGACTATAGATGGGGTGACCGACACTTCACTATGGAATTTCCAATTCCTAACATCATCATATATCAATCATGATCATGTAGTAAAAATGTTTCTGATATTTTGTTGTATGTTCTTAATTATTATTCATGATCATGTAATTACAGCTAATTCTATGATTCATGATGCATCGTCTCAAGTTATGTCGAATGTTCTTAACTATCAGTCGATATATATCCCAAGTCCATCAAACGTGTTTAACCAACATTCTAATACTCCTATTCATAAATCTCCTCTATCAGATATCACATCAAGTAATATTTTTAAATATCCCTATTTTCATCATGAATTTCATTTTCTACACAAACCATATTTGCTTATATATTTACTAACTCTATTATGTTTTGTAGGTAAAATTTCATTCATGAATCAAACGCGTCAACTCAACTTTTGGGAGTAAGCAGTCAACATACCAACCAAATGCTACTCTTATAGCAGGATCAAAAAATGAGTTATCAATTAAAAGTAAGCCAAGACGCCCGTAAAATCCACGATGAGACATTAAATATATCCAACAGAACTAAAGTTCTTAAAACAAAGGAGAATAGAAATCCGCAATAACTAACGACCTATCGAATAGAACTCATTTAGTTCCCCCGTTCCTACCACCCAACTACAAACATATCCTGCATGCGACATCACATCAAGTAATGTTTTCAATTACTCTTTTCTGCAATCATTATCTACATGTTTTATATACATTATTGTTATTTTATATGCCTTTTATGTTTTTTAGTTACTTTGTCTCGGTCAAACCAAACAATAGGCACTTCACAGAATGGTAATCAATCACAAACATTAGGCACTTCTCAGATTTTTCCACCGCCTATATTGAAGCGAGGACGACCCGTAAGGAGCACATGGGTTTACCTTCATCACATATTGTCGATGTTGGATCATCACAACTTTGTTCGTCAAAAGGATTATAAAAGCTGGAAGGCCTCACAAATGTCCAAATCAAGCTGAATTGCCAATCAAGGCAAGTTCTCCATTAGATTCAAATCGGAAATCACGTACCACAACAGGTTAAATGCATTATGACTAAATGTTTTTATTGTATGTGTATATACAACCGCCATAAATTTGACAACAAAATATTTATTATCTCTATATCTTTGTACTAGATCATAGTACAAGCATTACGATCTGACATGTTCCAATTTCTCCTTTTAGCAACAATGTTGGATCTTCTACTCCTAATTTCTACACCCCTGAATTACCAATTGCCATTAATACAATTGACAACACATATACAAGTAAGTTCTATTACTTTAAAGTCTAAATTTTCTTTGTACTAAGGTATATTTACATCATTTCTAGGTTGTAATATTTCTTAACATTATATTCATAAACCATACATATGTATGCTAAAAGTTTATATATCATGACACATTACAGGTAATTCATTAAAGACCAACCCGCGATCAAAATTTAAAAGCAGAAATCCTTAAGCTTGGCATTGGTGAGCTGAAATAATCTTATCAATTTTCTATTTGATATCTTTGTATATAACTTCATTCAAACAAATCCTAGTTAGTATATGTATATATTAATGAGATAGTCCTACCGTTATATAAGGAAATTGTGTCCAGATCCTAAAATTCAATCATTTACACATGACGGAACACTTCTTAAAGGCAAGTCAATCGTAAATATACGAAATTGATTTGTGCGTGAAGAATATGAAGATGAGCATGGATATCGAGCATACAAGGAATATCTAAAGGTATTTTTCTAATCCATATTAATACTAACAAAGGCATATTATATATGTTCATCCAAATGTTAAAAGCCAATTTTTTTTTGTATGTAATTAGATTATTTAGACATTGGAGAACCGAACAATCAATGCGAATGTGGTGCATTGTTGTGGCTTCTTGAAAGTAAAAGAGGGTCGAATAACATAAGTAATGCGGATGCATTTTTATTTGTTGCGGTCGAGGAAAAGTTAAGCTACATTTGCAAAGAATAGTCCTTCAACTTTGTTGACAAGTCTTTTAAAAGGAGACCACCCAAAAAGTGAATCATTTATGGAGAACATACAACGATACAACTCTATGTTTGCTTTTACATGGATGTTTGGTAAGCAAGATACCACGGTTAATAATAGACGTGGTCCGTTTTGTTTCCAATTCAAGGAGAAAACAACCATGTAATGGGGATTTGTTACAAAACCTAGTGAACCACCTAAATTTGGTCAGCTTTACATACATGATCTAGGAAATGAGGTTCAAAACAGCATTAATGTTGTTAGGTATTGCAAATTATTTATACATCTATAAAATTTTATTCTATTTATCGGTATCTATATCCTAATTTTACATTTTTCCATTTGTATTAGCTCAAGAGATAATGCATCGCCGTCTTCATCAAATAACATAGAACGGGAACTCACAAAAGACATAAAAAACATGTTGGATCTAAACAACCCTTTGGTTCAAAAGTATAGACATCTTTGGTCTTAAATTAGCATCTAGTGAGAAAAATGTTAAGATCAAACTAATAGGTAGACGTTCACATGATGGAAGGCAATACGACCTTCCAACTTTAAGCGAAGTTGCAACACTAGTCGTTGGTGACTTTGATTCATTTCCTGATGAAAGGGACATCATTGTGTACAAAAACGGTGGTAAACTTAAAATAGTTAGTGAGTTGCACGTTTCATTCCTTCCATTACAGTATCCATTGTTGTTCCCTACGTTGAAAATGGGTATCGTCTGAGATATTTATCACCAAAGTATTACGATTCTACACGGCAGATAAAAAAAAGTATGTGACTATGCGTGAATGGTTTGCTTACCGTATTCAAGAATGGCCAAATGTGTTTTCACCTATTTTTAATGGAAGAAGATTATTTCAACAATTTTTGGTTAACGGTTGTACCATGGTGAAGGCTGAAAGGCTGCGATTGGTACGAAAGAAAAACAAAGAACTTAGGTGTGAAACATATTCAAGATTAGCACAAGCGGCCGCAGTCAAACACCAACAAAATAAGACGTGGTACAAAAGTTATCTTACCGTCATCATTCATGGGGAGTCCACGTTACATGCTACAAAACTACTTGGATGCCATGGCAATGTGCAAGTTTTATGGATACCCCGATTTATTTATTACTTTTACATGTAATCCAAAGTGGCTGAAATGGCGAGGTTTCTACTAAAAGGGGTTTAAAATCTGAAGATCGATCAAACGTTACAACAAGGGTATTTAAAATGAAGCTTGATCAATTGTTAAAGGATATAAAGGAGAAAAAGAATTTGGACGTGTTCGAGCAGGTAAATTACAATAGATACATATCCATGATCTATTTTTGATACTGTCCATACTATTTCTGCTCTTTATGTCATTAAAATTTATCTATTTGTTTTCTATTCTTAAACAGAAATATATACAATAGAGTTTCAAAAGCGCGACTTGCCTCATTGTCATTTATGTGTATGGTTGGAATCTGCTGATAAGTTGAGATTATCGGTACGACATAGACCTGTATATCGGTGAAATACCAAACAAAGATCACAGGACGGAGCTACACCAAATGGTTAAAGAATTTATGATGCACGGCCCATATGGCCTCGAACATAGAAGTTGCCCGTGCATGGTTGAGAATAAGTGTTCTAATAATTTCCCAAAGAAATTCAATGAGTCCACTTTTATTGAAAGTGGATATGCCATATATAAGAGGAGAGAAAATGGCAGAACTGTTACAAAACAAAAGTTGAACTTGATAGTGGGTTTGTTGTCACGTACAATGCTACTTTATTGAAGAGGTAATAAAACACAACACCATTTTTTTAGCATATCTATTCTAATTAATTTAATGTATGTTTTATACCATGTAACATTTATATTATGGTTTTACATTCGCATACCAAGCTCACATCAACGTAGAATGGTGCAACCAATTTGGATCAATCAAATACCTGTTTAAATATATTAATAAGGGTCGGATAGGGTTATTGCTTGGCTGTGGAAGATGAAGAAAAAGATGAGATAAAGGATTACTATGATTGTCGGTCTTATCTTCGTCTGAGGCTGCATGGAGAATTTTTAAGTTTGATATACATCATAGGTCCCCATTTGTGGAACACTTACCTTTTCACCTCCCAAACCAGCAATCATGCGTATTTGATCTAACCGAAAGCATTGACTTTCAGCTTGACAAGGTTTCATCTAATACTTCTAAGTTTTTAGCTTGGATGTATTTAAATGAAACTGAATGAGCTAGAAAATTGCTATACTTGGAAATCCCAAAATTCTATGTTTGGAATAAAACCAGAAAAGCAAGGTAAAATATATTCTTTAAAAAAACTTATTATTCAATCTTTCATTTCTTGATAATGCACTTTTAGTTCTTTTACAACGCAAACTTCTAATAGTCAATGTTTTAATTGAACAGGTAAAACCATTGGACGGATTCATCATGTTCCTCCTTCTTGGGGCGAGCTTTTTATTTCTGAAGGCTATTAAATCATGTTAGAGGTGCTCGAAAATGGGAAGACTTTAGGAGGTTTGATGATGTAGTATATCCTACATGTAAAGATGCATGTTATGCCCGTGGATTGCTAGATGATGATAAGGAATACATCAACGACTTGATTGAAGCAAGTCAATGGGGAATGGGAGATTACTTAAGAAATTATTTTGTGAGTTTAATATTGGCGACATTATGTCGTGACTGAGATTGTATAGGAGAAGACATGGCCTCTTTTAGCTGATGATGTCTTACATTTAGAAAGATCAAAACATAATCATCTAGGTAATCCATTTTTAGTATTCTTCACAATTACATCCATATATAAATGTATTTTATACATTCTTCTTTTTCAAATAAGATAATGTTTTTTTGCTTTTAGATCTTCAACTAAGTGATACTCAGCGATACAATATATGTTTAACATACATTGAGGAAAAGCTACTTAGTTGCGGAAAAAGTCTTAAAAATATGGTCAACATGCCTTACCCCAATGTTGAGTTTACAATGGAGGGATACAAGCGGGTTGATTCGATGAGTTAGATTATAAAATACCGAAACTAATTGTCCAACATGAAACCCTCTACATAGTTTGACGAGCGAAGGGATTTTATGATACTATTATTGATGCATGTAACAATAATAGTGGAGGAATATTTTTCGTTTATGGTTACGGAGGGACGGGTAAAACATTTTTGTACAAGACCTTGGCGGCTTTAAGGGTTTAAAGGCGGATTGTCTTAAATGTGGCATCAGGTGGTATTGCTTCCCTTTTGCTTGACGGTGGAAGAACGGCCCATTCTCGGTTTGCTATACCTATCAATATTGTTGAGGATTCTATGTGTATAATTCTACTGATGGCGACCTTCTTTGGGTTGATAAGAGAGACAAAATTAATCATATGGGACGAAGCTCCAATGATTAATAAACTTGCATATGAAGCTTTTGATAGAACATTAAGAGACATATCTTCAAATGCGTACTCAAATGCTCGGATACAGTTTTTGGTGGCAAAGTGGTTGTTTTTGGTGGAGACTTTCACCAAATATTACATGTCATTCCAAGCGGGAGTAGACAGGCGTTGTACATGCTTCCATGAACATGTCTTATTTATGGAAGCATTGCAAGGTTCTAAATCTTACACAAAACATGAGGCTTTGTGTGGGTTGCAATCCAGATGATGCAACATAAATAAATGAGTTAAGCTTAATGGATTTTAAATATAGGTGGGGGAAAAATAGGTGGCAAAAATGATGGTCATGCAGAGGTAGAATTCCCAAGAAAATGCTAATTCGATTCGATGATCATGTGGAAGCTGTTTGCATGGAAATTTACGGCAAATGGGAGGAAAATTTGTGGGATCCGTCATATTTTCAAGATCGAGCTATTCTTGCACCCACACACGAAGAGATAGACAAAGTGAATGAACGAATGATGTCCAAATTGCTTGGTAGGGAGAAGGTATGTTAAGTTCGATTGTTTTACGTGTAGATGTGGATTTCAACTATGATGAGTCCATGTATACAAAAAAATTCTTAAACACAATAAGAATGTCCGGTATTCCACAAGTTAGTTTTGAAGATTGGCTCAATAATGTGTTTGCGCAACATAGACCAAAGAGTTGTCTTTATAATGGTACAAGGTTACAAATAGTTAGAATGGGAGTAAATAACATCGAGGTAAAAATCATATCGGTGGTAAGATAGGGATAGTTGTAGCTATTCCTGCATGAATATTAGCATATCCAGATAAGAAGGAGCACCTTAAACAACGAGGAGACAATTCCGATATCTATTTGCTTTGCCATGACAATTAACAAAAGTGGGGGCAAACATTATCGAAGGTGGGCCTTTTTGGAAAAACTGTTTTTTCACGGACAATTATATGTAGCCGTATCAAGGGTACAAAGCAAAAAGGGCCTAAAAGTATTATGTTTAGACAATGATGGCAACCACTCCAATCACACAACTAACGTCATGTACAAAGAAGTTCTCCATCGACTTTAATTTTTTTCAATCTTATTTTCATATGTTTGTATCCTTTAAACTATATATTCAAGGTTCTTTATTTCAGCATAATTATGTTTTCGGTGTTTTAGGCGTTTGAATGTTTTAGATTTTGCCATTTTTAGGCACTACACTATTATGTTTTAATGTTTTTAATACTACACGATTATTTATATTACATCATTTATCTTTCAGCATTATACATTTTAGCGTATTAAATTTTTACAACATGTATTTTACTACAATTTTATGTTTAATAATAAACCTTTAAGCTAGCTGTAGGGCCTTAGGCTAGTATATCGATATATATTATATTTCTAATTTCCTTTCTTTTAGACATAATATATATTAATATTGATATATATTATATAGATCTTTTAGAGAAAAGTTACTTCCTTTAGACTTAAGTTAGTACCTTTTTGAGGCTTTTAGAAAAATATAATAACCTAGTGATTACACTGCTTATTATATTAAAAGGATAATTTAAGGAGTAATTAACCTTAGGTTATTCAACTTAGAATATAAAATCTCTAAGGATAGTTTTGGAAGAAAAACTAGTTCCACCATAAGTTATAGATAGCACGCAAAGCACAAAAACAAAGGAGCTCGCCGGAAAGAAATTTGAGACACGTCTTGTTAGATATTTCATTTGGAGATTTATAGAATATCCTAGAGATATGACAAAGGAAAGTGGAGATAGTACAAAGAAAGAAGTAGAGAATCAGTTACCATCAACATCGGCGGTTAACCACAGAGAAAAGTCAAAAACAGTCTCAAGAGAGTTTCAATGGTGCTATAACAGGACTACCAGGGTGCCAAACCTATGAACAAAATTATGTTCAAAAATTCCTACAAGTTTGTAGATGAGGGCTAAGAGTAACACCTTGAAAAAGTCACCAATTTGATCAAAAGATCAAGTAGTACACCCGCAATAGATAGAAGTTAGAATACATGAAGACATCAAGTTTAAAGAATGAAGAAATCAAGATTGAAGAAAGCAAGAACAAGAAGGCATCAAGGAACAAGAAGAAGTGAAGACAAAATAGATTAAGGGTTATTGATCTTAAGGGAGAGAATGTTGGAGGATTTAAGATCAATTCAAACTTAATCTTTACTATGAACATTATTATGTATTTAGTTGTAAAGTTGCAGCCATGTAATTGTACTTAATAAGGCTGCAGATTCGTTAGTATTAATGTTGGTCAAAGCAGCATGCCAACAGACCCAACATAGGTGTAGATAAGTTGGTTATTAGTTAGAATGGAAGTTATAAATTGAAGGGACACAACTGTTATGTGAACATGTTTCTTTGAACCATCACATCTTTTCAAACACACCCATTCGTTTAGTATAAATATATGTACATGTAAGCAGGTTTATGTTAACCCTTCCAAGTTATATATATCCGTTTATAGAAGGGTTCAACCCCCATCTTCTTTGTGTCCTTATTGATTCTTTGAATGGTTCATACATACATGATGCTTGTTTGATATCATATCACGATCACGGAAGTATCGGACACTTGCAAATTCGAGTTTCTATATTCTACAATTCTTCCATCAAGATTTACGTGAACCTTCTCCTATAAGGATTTGATACCTTTCTTATAAAACCATTTTCTCTAACGTCTTCCACAAAGCTACTACCCTCAAACTCATATGAGATGTGATGATATCCTGCTCATGATTGTTGTATTGCCTATTCCACCCATTCCCTAGATTCCGATAACGAAACATTGCGAGACGACCCTTTACCTAACAATGACTTCACATGCCGACCGCGTGATTCCATCCCAATCAGATTTTCAGCCGAGATGAAATCGCATGCAGCTTAAGATCTTCTATACAATTTGTTTAACACATTGACTTCATGCCTGTAAGTGAAATAGAATATTAGGGAATCTAACTTAATTATGATGTGGTTTGTTTATTTATGAACGTCATCAAATAAGGAAACAGAGCACCTCGGCTCCCCATTATAAAAATGTTGACACTCATTTTTAAACTATGATAACGAAAAATAGCTAACCCATTGGCGTTCGGATACATCCCATCGGATAAGTTAGCGCATTCACTAAAGCTTCCCTCCACATCTTCACTTTCTCCATATTATCTTTTAATTTCACCTCATGGTGTTCAAATGCAGCATGAGCTTCCTTTAAGACGCGGACGGTTGCGGATCCACATTGTAGAACACCGGTAACACCTTCGTCCCATCGTTTCGACATTCGATGATCTTCACAAGTTCATCCAAACACCAATACGAGTTTGCATATTTTTCTGAGAAGACTACCACCGCAACCATCGACTCCTCAATTGCTTTAATTAGTTCAGGGGAGATGGATTTTCCTCTCTCGGAGCTTACGGTCATCCTTAAATGTGTATATTCCTGCCCGATCAAGAGCTGAATAAAGATGATCAACAAACTTTTCTCGAGTGTCTCCACCACAAAAACTCAAGAAGATGTCGTGCGTCCATCTTCCGGTTAGTGCGATAGTAGGCGAAGAAGAGGATGACGTCGATGCAACTAGAGAACCATCCATGCCGATGGAAATTAAGAAGTAGAGTTTGTGAATTGATTTCAATTAAGCAGGAAACTAAGTTTTGATTGGGTTTAGTAGCGGCTTGTGGCCTTGTCGACATTTTTAACATATATAACTAGTATGGGACAACACAAGTTTTTCTTGGTATCATCTCCACATAAGCTTCTTCGTCATTTACAATGTTTGTTGGAATCTTTCCCTCGTTTATTAGAAGCATATAGAATCAGATCCAATGCTACCATCACAGCCGGCATTGACAGTGACACCAAAGGAGATAACCTTCTTTATTGTGGTGATACCCTTCATGCTCAAGAGTAAATAATGATTCACGATGACATAACCCGCGACCAAGTAACCAAATTTGGATAAAAACACAGAGGTGTGGTACAACATTTATTACGTAAGATGCTCAGTATGATTAATGCAGAAACCTTTTTTTTTCTTTTTGAAGACAAATAGTATATTGATCACAAAAGTCCTTTAGCGATAAGCTATATGGATACAACTAAAAAGAAAAGCAAGCAAAAGTTAGCAGAGAGCACAATTAGGGGCCGAGATAAACGGATGCACAACCCGTGGTCGGTTTAGGTTCACTTTACCACGACTTGATATCCAACAAAACGAGTGTCTTTGAACCTCACGAAAACACCACACAATGGTATGTTCGATCTTGAAAATATTGCTTTTAAAATTGAATAACCCAAACATCTTCCTTGAGCAAAACCTTTTAACGAACATGATAATAATTTGGAACATGATAATAATGACAGTTGATTGAGAGAGAGTTTATGAATGTGAATGTGAATTCATTCCGTTAAAATGAAAAAGACATACATGAAATGTATTTATACAGTATACTAACTACTCTCCTACTTAGACTTTCTAACTAACATAACTACCAATTAAATTACATTACGAGTCCTTAGACTTTGAAACTTGTTCATTTGTTGCTTGGAGTTTCTCTTGATGCTTTGTACAGTTGGTGTTGGTACTCCTTTAAGTGTTTCTTTGGTAGTTGGTTAAGAACTTTTAAAAATGGTGGTGTGGGTATTTCCTTTGGAATGTGGTTAGGATTGCTAAATTGTGGAAGATGACATATGATGATGCAAACATTACCTTATTGTCTTTCTTAGATTTGAACAAAATCATACTAAATGACGAAAAAAATAGAAATGAAATGTTTTGATTGTTCTAACATTTTTACTCGTTCAAAAAATACGTGGATGTTAGAGAAACACTCATATCTATATCTATAACAAACATTGAAAAATGAAATGTTGAAAGTCGAGATAAATGTATTTTGTAATTCATACTCTTATTAAAACACATTTATTCACATTATACAGCCAATTAAAAGCATATATACCAAATTAAAAATAACCAATTAAAATACTCTTTACTAAAAAGTACAATAAAATTTTCACAATGTACAATTTAAACAAGCTACAACATAATCCAAAATATAAAATAATTAAACACACTAAGTAATGTTATTTTTAAAACACCCTAAAATGAAAAGTACATGTTATTGTACCGCGTTATACAAATTAATAAAACACACAAAGCTTCATACAAGCTAATAAGTTGATGATACATATAGTTTTGAAAATGGACCGCCGGCGGTTCAACCGGAAACGGTGTCGCCACGCTTCACTAACCAATAAAAGCCATCCAAAGCGAACCAAAGGGACCGTTGAAACCAATACAAACCGGTGAATCAAGTCTCATCGAGATCTATTTCTCGGTTAATCGTCCGTGCCCGCATAGTAGCAGTGATATCCTTATATAAAATATATAAAGGAGAAACTAAAAAGTAAAAAGTGAAAAGTTGAAACTAAAAAAAAATGTTGAAAACATATATTTCAAAAGGAAACTATTAATACATATCGAAAACGGGTTGACGTGCGCTTCAAACCGGTTTTAATTTGACCGTTTTTGACCCAACCTGTTGGGTTGACTTCGGTTTAAATCGACCCGTTTTAATCGGAGCGGTTCAACGGTTGAACCACGGGTCGAACGGGTTTAAAACATTATGTTTAATCCCCAAATCTTCAAACTTTTATTATTTTTGGTTTATAACCCATAAACTTTTTAACAAGCGATCTGTCGTTATAAAACCCGTTCTTTATGCAGGTCTTCGTCTAGTTTTTATTAAAATAATTTAGACGTGCATAAAATTTTGTGTTATGTTTATAGAGTCCGATAAAAGCTACTAACATATTGGTTAAGTCGCGAGCTAAACAGGACTGAAAGGGGAAAGAGGTTATAACTACAGAAACGACTGGATTTCAAATATAGGGTTTTAATATATAAAGTATAAAGTTATAAACTACAAGGGGAACATGATTGAGATTGTGAAATTTGCAGAAAAATAATTGTACCTGTTACTATTTTGATCGTGAACTTGGCTTTTGATTAGCCAGCAGATATTTTTCACCTTATTTGCTTATCCTCTTATGACCTTATCTATAAAGATTCAAAACTAAAAAATCAGAAATTATACCTATACATATTTGATTGAATTTTTCTAACTAGTTTTATCTTTTCGAGTGTAATTTTAATTTTCTAAAAATAAGCAAATTCAAACACTTTTTTACTGAAGTTTAATTTTAAAGTAGCTTGTAGGTGCTTATTTATAAGCACAAGCATTATAAATAAGCAATTCCAAACACTCTCTTAATTAACCTTGAGAGGACTACCTTGGCTCATCTGTATTTAAAATATAATTATTAAGATAATTTTAGTTGATTTGAGTAATTGGTTGCCTTTGTTCTGTTTTGACCTCAATCTGCTTGTAAAACACAATGTCGTAATTGCAAAAAGAATAAAAATATCTTCCATAATCCACAATGACAGCTAGAAAAGTCATCAAGTCTTCTATATTTGGATTGATTTATATGGTCCAAGTAACACAAGCATCGGTTGGAAATGCATGGCTTAGAAAAGTCTAATGCCCGCAGATTGACTCAAGACTTTATAGATTTGAAAGAGTCATAACAGCTTAATGGTTACAATTGTAAATTTCAACTGTGAACCCAAGAATAGATTAATGGATCATCTCAACAATATTTTGTTCTACTGCTGTACTCTACTCTTTGTCCTGACAACTAGTAGCAGTGCGATAGACTCCATATATCCAAATCAGACCCTCAGAGAAGGTGAAACCATTGTTTCAGCAGGCGGGAGTTTTGAACTGGGGTTCTTCAGCCCTGGTAAGTCAAGGTTACGATACGTGGGAATATGGTACAAGAAGATATCAATTGGTACAGCTGTATGGGTTGCTAATAGAGAAGTTCCACATGTTGATACAGTAGGTATACTGAAGGTCACTGATGACGGAACTCTACAGCTTGTAAGTGCTAGCAATAATCTAATTTGGTCATCCCAATCATCCAAACCATTCACAAATATTAATCCGGTGGCACAGCTTTTAGATACTGGAAACCTTGTAATCAGAGATGAAATCAGTGGTAACCTTACTTGGCAAAGCTTTGATTATCCTGGAGACACATGGCTACCAGGAATGAAACTTGGTGTGGACCGTGCTGCCAACATAAAGAGGAACTTGACATCATGGAAAAGTATTGATGATCCTTCAGCAGGTTCTTACACGGTTTGGATGGACATCGATGGATATCCACAATTATATACTATGAAAGATGAATCAAATTTCCAACAAAGTCGGATCGATTTTGGAATGGTAGAGGGTTTACTGGGATGTTTGGCCTAAGAGCAAACAGTATCTATACATTTGAGTTCGAATTGAGTGACAAAGAAATTTATTACACATACCAACTCACAAACACTTCTATTGTTTCAAGGATGATACTGAGTCCCACAGGCGGGCTTGATATGTTCATATGGGTTGAACTAACTCAAAATTGGGTTCTATATATGACGGGTGCCGCGGATCAATGTGACCAATATAGTTTATGTGGCCCTTATGCAAGCTGTAGCATTAATAACACCCCACCATGTTCGTGTTTAGAAGGATTTGAACCCAAGCTGCCTGAAGAATGGTCTGTTAAAGATTGGAAGAATGGGTGTAAGCGTGCAATATCCACAAAAAATGAAAATGGGGATAACTTCAAGAAGCTCGTGAATCTAAAATTGCCTGACACACGACATTCGTGGTTCAATAGTTTCATGTCCCTTCACGAATGTGAGAATCTCTGTGCTCAGAATGTCTCTTGTACAGCTTATGCAAATATTGATGTTAGAAGTGGTGGCAGAGGATGTTTAATGTGGTCTAGTGAGCTGATTGACATCAGAGATGCTCCGGAAAGAGATAATTCAGGACAAGATATCTACATAAAAATGGCCAACCCAAATTCAATCCGTAAGTGCATTTGTAATACCTGTAAGTCTGTGCATGCACTGGGATATTCAAGCATAATCATACTAGCTATTCCATGCCAACACTTTATATTAACGCCCAGTACCTTATACTTGGAATTAAAAAAGTAATTTAATGGTTGGACCATCATTTATTATAGGTGAATACAGCTAGGATTAGAGCTAACCGCCACCAAAGTGGCTTAGTGGTTATGCATGTGATGTCCTCACAAGAGGTCTAGGGTTCAAACCTCACTAGGTACACATATGGTGGTGGCGAGAGAAATGGTGAGAAACGGTCACGGGGATACCACGGTAAGGCCACGTACATTTGAGTTAATGGCTCTCCCTCCCCAGGGGGACCTGAACATTCATCCGTTTTAGAACTAGAATTAGGGCTGTAATTGGGGTTTGGTTAGATTATAACATACTTGCAAGTCTAGACCAAAGGAACCATATTATGAGCTACATATTCAAACTTTCCCCTTAAACGAAGAATCAATTATCAACTAGAAAATGGTTCATTGTTGTTCTTTGTCATATGGAGTACCTTGAGAGTACGAGTATGTTTTGGTAGGTATAATATTAAATTCATCCAGTTTTTGTGTACTACCTTCTTGGAACCCCAAAGCAATCTTACCAATTTCAAATAAATATTACATGTTAGGAGTATGTGTTACAAAAATCAAACACGATCAAAAAGTGGTTGTATTTCAAATAATATAATACCCATGTCACATATATATAGGCTCAAGAATAGTTAGAAACCTTTTAAGATGGACACCTTAAAAAACTCAAACTATTATCAAAGACATGGGTCCTCTATATGATACATTTATTCTCCTGTGCGTTATAAGCGGATTAAGGTAAATTACTTGAAATAGTCATTCAGATATTTATGCTGTTAGTGATCTACTGGCGCTACAGAAAAAGTAACCATTGACCATATGCGTGGTGTACTTGTAATTTTGGTCATATGCTGAGGGATGTGCATGCTAATTTCCCTAGAAAGCTAAACCCTGCTCTTGAATACTTGCACTGATATTTTGTATGTGTGAAAAGGAGTCATGAAGAAGAAAAAGTCACATATTAAGGTGATCTTGTCAATTGTTTTTGCGGTGGTTCTGGTCAGCCTTACACTCATGCTATATGCTTGGACAAGGAAGAAGAGATCATATCAGAAAGATGAGGGTAAGTTAAAAAATACTTTTCCAAGAAAGTTCCAAGCTTCCACTTGATTAACAAGAAAACATAGTCACTTGTATTCTATTTATACATATTTTAGTCTAAGATGAAGTAAGTTGTATCATCCGTGCTTTCGCGTTTTATCAGTTGTAGCAAACAAGGACCAACAACAAGATTTCGATCTACCATTGTTCAGCTTAAATAAGATAGTTGAGGCCACCAGTAACTTTTCAATTAACAATAAGCTGGGCCAAGGAGGTTTTGGTGCAGTTTACAAGGTAAATACTTTGAGAAATTTCATTTTAAACGAGCAAATACAAAAGAATGCACTAAAATGTATGTTTCTATAACAATATTAGCTATTTAGATCTTTATTCACATAAAGACACTGCACAATACAAATGAAAACTATTCTGAGAAAGCAATATCAGATAGAATCATGAAATTAAATGTATACATGTGCATTGTTAGCAGCAATAAAAGAAAAAGTGTATCTTACCTTCAGAGAAAAAATGATCTTCAGGGCGTACTTGAGGAGGGAGGAGAAATTGCTGTCAAGAGGCTGTCAAAGACATCAAGGCAGGGACTAGTTGAGTTCCAAAACGAGGTTATATGTATTGCCAAGCTTCAGCATCGTAACCTTGTGAAGCTTTTGGGATATTGTCTTGAAGGAGAGGAAATGATGTTGATTTATGAATACATGCCCAATAAAAGCTTGGACCACCTTTTATTTGGTTGGACACTCTCAAGATTATACAAAAGCACACACTTGACTCCATTATTAGAATCCGTAATTCAAACTAACAAAATAAGTTACAATTTGTGGCAGATGAAAATAAATCCTTGTTGCTTGACTGGCTTCAACGTTACCACATTATCAACGGGATTGCTCGAGGACTTCTTTATCTCCATCAAGATTCCAGACTTAGAATAATACACAGAGATCTAAAAGCAAGCAATATTTTGCTTGATTCTAACATGAACCCAAAAATATCAGACTTTGGCTTGGCTAGAATGTTCAAAGAATATGAGACTGAAGCCAATACAAACAAAGTTGTTGGTACACTGTAAGAATCTATCTATTGCACTTCATTATACTGTAACATATTTTCTATATCATTCACGTGGACATAAATGTTCTGTAGGGGTTATATTTCTCCAGAATACGCTTGGCGAATGGGCTTTTCTCAGTAAAATCAGATGTATTTAGTTTTGGTGTTTTGGTGTTAGAGATTGTGAGTGGAAAGAAAAACAGAGGATTTACTCATCAAGATCACCATGATAACCTTCTTGGGCATGTAAGTTCGTTCAGTAAAAAAGAATATAGACTCATACTTGAAACTTTGGTCACTTATAACCTGATTTTGTTGATTTTTGTAAATGGTTTAGGCGTGGAGACTCTACAAGGAAGACAAAGCCCTTGAACTGGTTGATATAGCTTTAGGGGACTCGTGGACTGTTTCTGAAGTACTGCAATCAATACATGTTGGCTTATCATGTGTGCAACAACCACGAAGATAGGCCAAGCATGTTGTCTGTGATTCATATGTTGAGTGGTGAGGGTGCACTACCAGCGCCGACAACCTGGTTTTTCACAGAAGTGCCTAAGCCAGAACTCAAGTCTATCATCCCACTAGTGCCAATTTCAATCAATGAAGTCACAAATACACAATTAGACGGTCGATAAATAAATAAAGATGTGGGCGCATCCGGTGATTGCCGACACAAAAGTTCCTGATTTGTATATGGATTCTACTTATAGCCCTACCCCCGGCTCAAGTGTTAAGTTCACAAGATATTATTAGATGTTCAATATAGTAACAGCATATACCTTATGTAAGAACTGAAAGCTATTTGGGATCTCATCGAGTTCTATTTAATCGCCTTATCTGGCAAAGTAGCTGTTTAATTCTTATGTATCTAGTCGAACATAATGCAGAATGCTACTTAATAAAAACCAGATTCATTTCAATAACATACCCCCACTGTGGATATAGTAAGTACTTTTGGCACAATTACACTAGAGTGTATGCTTGATATCTATACTACTTTATAATGCATTTAGGCCTCAAAATTAGAGGCTTAAAAATCAGATTTTTTCTACTTATTATGGAAGGGTTTTTCTAACCAAAAATTAAGATAAAGAATCCAATCATGAGATGACATGTGTCATAACAAAATCCGTACACAACAACAACAAACTCCAACTCACTAACCACTTAAAATTTAAGATAAAGATCTCCGATTATAAAATGGCGTGTATTTTACCATTAAAATTAATCTTTATTTTTAAATTAAAATATCTTTTTATCTATTTATTTTTTTATAATCTAATTTCAACATATTTTCTAAAATTTTATGCTCTTTAATTCAACATCCATTTTGATATATTTTTATGAGTTTTAGTTTTTATATTTTTAATGGGTTTATTTTATTTTAATTCAAATTTTACAACTTTAACCTTTATTTCATTTATTTCAATCAATATAATCTTGATTAGTCAAAATCATATACTTTTGGGGTAGTGTTTGAGCGTAAGAAAATGCGAGGTATTTATATGCGGGAATAATGATGTCAGGGAAAATTCTACGGGAAAGTTACTGGGTACCCAAAACAATACTTCAACTAACATATACATTAGTGTTGTGAAGCGAATTCACTAAGCGGGTAAGCAAACACATATAACTATCTTATCCTTGCGTAATGTAAATTGCGACTAGTATAAACTAACACCTGGTGGCGAGGCCTGGAATGCTTTAGTTAAAACTACTTATAGGAGGCGATTGAGAGTGAAATCTGCAGAAAATAAAGTTTACCTCGATGGACATCGCACACTAGACACTATTACGGCCTTGTTTGGCTAAGCCGATTTGGGCTATTTTTATAAGCTCCGATTTTGTGGCTTATTTTAAGACTTGTCGAACATATAAGTTTATTATGATATGATAAACATAAAAGCGACAAGTCTCAAAATAAGCGTAAAATTGAGGCTTATAAAAATAAGCGAAAATCATGATAGTAGTGAAATTTCGGATTATTTTTATAAGCCCAATTTCACGGCTTATTTTGAGACTTAATGGAAACTTTTATAATTTTATCATATCATAATAAACTTATATAAGCCGACAAGTCTCAAAATAATCGACTTATGTTAAATACGCTTAGCCAAACAAGGCCTACGTCAAGTCTTATAGGTATTTTACTTGCTCAATTTTCTTGACTTTCTTGTGACTTTCTTGTAGACATTTTATAATATCATATAAAAAAACATATAATGAAATAGTCTCAAAATAAATGGCTTATGTTAAATACAACAGCCAAACAAGGCCTACGTCAAGTCTTATAGGTATTTTACTTGCTCAATTTTCTTGACTTTCTTGTGACTATTTTTTTTAACCATTTTGTGTACAAAGTAGTAAATGTGACCTTTCTTGTTGTTTCTTCTTCACTTTATCACAATAGTTCGATGATCCTTTATTTCGTTTTAGTATTATTTCAAAGTATTTCTATGTGGGAAGAAAGAAGCATAGGGGCCGAGCATAACAAGAAAAGAAAAGGAAAAAAAAAAGTTAAGTAATTTAATAACAAAAGGTTGGTTGGTTTAATTAATCACCGAATAAAAGTTAGAGACAAAATTATTAGTAAAAATATAAAAAAACAAAACCTTAAAATCTTAAATAAAGTAAAAGTTAAGAGCTTAAATCACTATTTACACTCACTAACAATACAATATCCAAGTTAAATGAAATATAGTATGGAATCACGGTATGGATATCATTAGGCCAATGCTAATGGCAAGTATAAATATTGTAGTTACGCTCACTACATTAGTTAAGATTCGAGAACTTTCTATATAGACAATACGTCACAATTATTTAATAAAGGCCATGATAAAAAAAAAAATATACCCCAAAAACTAATAAAACAATCACACGAAATGAAACTTTGCGGTTGTCGGTAGACCCATAACTTTAAAAAGGTTAGGGATGATCGGTCCAGATTCGATTAATTTAATAGAAAACTTCGGTCATCTATTGGTTGGTTGAAACATATACCATTAGCATTGTTACTTATAGATGATGGGACATGATGGTTTGGCTCGGTGTACATTTTAGGCAATTTGGTTTATCAAGGAAGGTTGTGTTATTTGTTGTTTCACAATAGCAATCCATCCAAGTGTTCTTAGAGCATAAGGTATATCATAACTTGAGTTAAGGTTTTGCTTTCAGGTGTTATGTTAGTGTCTCACCGAGGTTTAACATTTTCACTTTAACTAAAAAAAAACAAAACTTATTATAACTCAACCTTATTCAATATTTTGGCCTCTTTTTATCATAACTCAACTAAAAAAAGTGAGTTAAACCTTAACTTAAGAGTGTGGGGTTAAAGCTTAACTAAAAAAAATCAACTTAACGCGTGTTTAGGGGGTTAACATGGGAGCTTTAACTCACTCTTAGCAGGGGCAGGGTGTGGTTAACGCACCCTTAAAAAGTTAAACTAAACTTCTCATTGGCGAATTAACACGCAAAGTGCTCTTAGGGCATTCACAATGCTCCACATAAACGGGTCTAATAGAATGAAATAAACAGGCGTCAACATTTAATTGGTTTAAGAATTTGTCAAACTTGTAAGAGTTATTGATCGATCTTCTCTGAACAACCGGTGTTTTAACCATTGAGAGAGCCATTTTTTTGTTACTTTATTGTTTTAAATGGGATAGTGAGTGTTACATATGCAACTGTTAAAGACATATAAAAACATAAATTTTATAATAATATAAAGGGCAAGAGTTTAATAGAAACTAAATAGTTTAATGCATTGTGAAACTTTTATATAAAAGGGTAAAATGATGATACGTCATTGATGTGGCTGTGTATTAAACTATGAAATTATGTCAAGCTCAATAGCTCATGATTCCAATGCAATCTTCAATTTACTGTGTTTTTAACGTGTACTGTAGTTCTTAATTATTGTTGTGTTATCGAGTTTATTTATGGGGAAAAATATCTGATAATAGATAGAAACTTGAAAGAAAGATAATGAAAATAGAAAATTATTTAGCCTTAAACTTATCTTCGAGTTTTGGAAGGTAAAAAAAATTAACTTTACAAATTACAAAACTATCATAATCTTCTCCAATTAGTGAAATCTTGTATTAATATTTGTCGACTTAAATAAGGTGAGTTTTTTAATAGACCATTGTATTTTCATAAATAAATTAACAAAATGAGTACTTTTGAAAATATTTAATTTATAATAGTATATATATTTTCTTCATCAATAAAACAATAGAAAAAGGGCGAGAGCATATGAGTAAACTGGAGGTTCATTGTTCATATAACTTCTTCGATTATGAGTAAATCAATGTATCTTATCTTGTATCTTTTCCAAAATAACATTTGTAAGTATAAAAAGTTCGGATGTGTAACTAAATAATGATAGTCATGAAAAAACTAATAGTGTGCTACCTAAGCTCCTAAGCATTATCAAAACTACTTTTCTAAGCTCTTCAATCTTTAATCATATGGACCGTATTATACTAACAGCATGACTACCATAGTCCTAAAGATTAACGTCGGTAGAAACTTAACTAAGTAGGTGATCAACATCTGATAACGATTGACGAACTACATCATCAACGACTATACTTTTCATACTTTCAAGCCTACCAGAGTTCATAACAAATGACTATACTTGTAACATCTTTGGGTGGTAACAAATGAGAATTGTAAACTTTTTATACTTACAAACGTGGAATGCAATTTATGGTGGTAGGTGAGAAGAATCAAATATGACATATTATTTTAATTATTTTTTAAGTACTCACTTTGTTAATTAAGTTTTAAAAATACAATGGTCAATTAAAAAACTCTAAATAAGGTAATAAGTCATGCAATAAGCTAGAGTTTCGGTGTGACACTTTGCATGTCACACACTGTTACGCTTTCTATAAACATCACACAACGTCCAAAACAAAGATAATAATGCATTAATTTGATTTTTCGCCATTGATGCCACACTTCTGGTTCTTGACCGACCTTTGGTTCTTTGGCATTGTCCATGAGATTCTTACTTGTTTTCTGCATCTCTGTCAATATGTAACCCATTAATATAAAAATATCGCGAGCAATTACTTTTCTCTCTTTGCTTAAAAAAAATAAAAAATAAAATGTAAGTTTACTTTTCTCTCAAATATACAAGGTTAAACATAAATATATATGAGGAAAGATCGAGTACAGAGCAAGATTGCTTTAAAACAAAATGCTCCATCTCACATTTCATCCATCTTCAATCCTACGGTTCAGATTATTTGACATTTTATTATAATTATTAACTAAAAGGCATTTTAGTAATTTTCATTTCGAAGTCATCAATTCTCTTTCACCTCATTCGTTTGTGCAATTTCTCGGGTTACAAACACACACTCTTCTCAACTAAAACACACACTAACCACAATAAACCATCATCGATCTTCGATATCACCGTCGATCGCGTTGAACCAACACCGTCATGTTTCGTCATCTATCCATAATCGATCCGCGTTCGTAAGCTAGTTCATAGTCCGCCGTTGATCTAAATGTTGTTGAAAGTACAGGTTATTCAATCTAATTTGATTTTTGTTCCTTTTATTGAAGTATATAATTAGAATATAATTATTTGGTCAGTGATAGATATTTTTTGAATTAAATATTGTTGAAATGTCTAAAAGTTGCTTTTAAATGTAGTTGTATAGCGAAATCTTTTATGTGCTTGATTATATATGAAGGTTGTATATGAATTTTATTTTTGCAAGTTACATACACGTGTATATAAATAGAGTGCGTTTGTCCCAACCGAGAGGTTTTAGCCTTCCACATGTATTTTGATGTGATTAGTGAAAAATGAAATGGTTAGATGGCGATGGTTGAGGTATGTGAGGTTGTTACGAGTTGGTTTAGTGAATGTAAGATTGAATTTGAGTAGAAATTGGCTCGTTACTAAAAAGATGAAATTATACGAATCCCCGGGATTTATACAAATCACAAGTGAATTTTTAACGAATCCGTGGGATTTTTTCTGAATCGTGGGTTTTTGCGGGTGAAAATTTTGAAAAAAGTTAGCTCTTTTACGAATCCCGTGGGATTTTTTGAATCGTGGGATTTTTTCTAATCCGTGGGATTTTTCGGGCGGAAATTTTGAAAAAAAGTTCGTCTTTTACGAATCCGTGGGATTTTTTTGAATCCCGTGGGATTTTTTGAATCCGTGGGATTTTTACGAATCCGTGGGATTTTTCGGGACGAAATTTTGAAAAAAAGTTAGTCTTTTACAATCCGTGGGATTTTTTCGAATCCCGTGGGATTTTCACTAACGGAAATTTTGAAAGAAAAAGTTCGTCTTTTCTACGAATCCGTGGGATTTTTTACGAACTCTGTGGGAGTTTTCTATAATCCCGTGGGATTTTTAAGACGAAAATTTTGAAAAAAGTTCTTCGAATGTGTATAAAAGTGCATATCAATAGAAAGATGATTTTTTTTCTCATGATGGTGTATTTTGTAGCTTGAAGATTTGGTTTCTTGAGATATGATGTTTTTAAAAATGGTGGAAAGTTGGTTTTATAGAATTACATTTTTACCCTTCCTTTTGTTAATTTTGCTTTAATCTCATTGGATGAAAAAAGAAGATGAATGGTTGAGAGATCTATGATTTGTTCTTTAGATTAGATGTGTTTTGTATTGATCTCACCTCAAATATATATTTTCTTTGAAAGGCAACAATCCATATAAGATGTACACGCTCGTCTTTGGAAACATTTTCATCATTTTTTGAAAACAAGAAAGTTACAATAAAATTGTAGAATGTGAAAGAGAGCATGTGCATTGCACCCATGGCATATTATAGGGCAATTTTTGCACCTATGACGCGAGTCCATGAATAACATGTTATAGGGTACCAACTACACCCACCTCTATCTTACAATACATGTTTTTTTTAGGAAAGTAAAATAATAAATTACATGGTAACTTTTGGTTGCCGCAAAGGAGTGTGACTTAAACACCATCGTACTAGGTCATATGTTAAATGAGGGTGACATGAGTGTCTGCACAAAGTGACCCATAAATAATTATGCGATAAGTACTCTTGAATTTTTTGAATCAAGTAGACTATAATTTCTGGACAATCTTTTATATAATAAAACAAAACCCTTAGTGGGAATTTTTCATTTCAAAAAAATCAAACCATACCTTATTTGGTAATAATTTTTAACTTTTTAATTATGAAAAATAATTAAATCTAATTATTTCTTAATTTGGCTAAAAAATCTTTAAAATCGTTTTTTTTAGTCACATGTATAAATAAATTGAAAATACATATGGGTCTGAATGCTATTTTTCATAATTCTAAGCAAAAAATGTAAATTTTAAAAAAACCACGGTGACTCGCTCTCATCACCCACATTCATTCACGTTCATCACTTCCAGAATATATCCACCATTACCTCCATAAGCCCTATCCCCAAATTCAAACCCAAATTTTTTTATAAATAATAATTGCTCTAATTCAATCATAAGAAACAAATCGAATGATTGATTAGTCGAGATACTTTCTCACGTCAAATGAGATATGTGTTACTTCACGTTTATCTCACAAATTAAACATATCTATTATTTTAACACATATCTCATGCTTGAAGCTCATGTTTAATTTGTCTTTGCTCTAATTCAAGGGTTTGTTTAATTTACCACAAGATACTTTCTCCTTTGATTGATTAGTCCAGGGCTCCAAGCATGAGCTTCTAGAGACATCCCAACAAATTAGATGATGATAATTTTTAGATGAGAGTTATAATTTTTAGGTGAGCTATCAAAGCCATTGAGTTTAACAGAAGGTACCCGAGTGATTAAGAAGATGGTAGTGTTGTTGTTTGTCAAATATTTGATGAAAGTCCTAAAAGAAGTAGGTGTGTAGATACGTGAGTGATTAAGAAGATGGTAGTGTTGTTGTGTGTCAAATATTTGATGAAAGTCCTAAAAGAAGTAGGTGTGTAGATGGTGATATTGGGTTGCTAGAAAAAGATGAGCATAATGCGTGTAGAAGTTATGTGTCTTGACATGTTGGATCAGTAATTGATAAATGGCTACGCTTTGTATTCAAGTTTATGTAATGCTGACATGTGTAGACATTTTTTCAGTCAAATTTGCAAACTGAAGTAGAAAAGCTAAGACTTGAGTTATAAGATGCTGTCTATATGTACAATCAGGGCTTGACGAGTGGTCCATACACAAACCAAGGTCAGGCGTCATTCCTTATTCTTTTGGCTTCCATATAGGGGACAAAATGGGTGGGGATGTTGGGTAGGCTCATGGCGTTATAAAATTCTGTTTTGTGGTTCAAATTATTTAAAATTGAAAGTTTATTGATACCGCTTAATTTGTTGGAGTATTCATATTCTGTGTTTTTATGATGGTATGTGTTTCTTATGTTTAAATTATATTTTCATGGTTTTTCTTTTTCATTGCTTCATTAATGGAGTAAAAAGGATGTTATTATGAAACATTGAAACGCAATCCTACTCCTTAAATATTTATGAACGTCTCTCAAGTTTATTCTACTTAGCCAAAAAGTACATGTGACTTTTCTCTATTAATATGTGACTTTTCATTAATATGATCCAACGAGTGCTCTTTCTAATAAAGAACAACTTGAACTTTAAACAGGGAGTTTTCTGCATGTTGATGTTGATAAGTCTTCAAATTGTTTTCTTTTTTTTTTCTTTTGGATTTTGCGGTGTATGCATTGTTAATAGTTTGCTTGATTTGCTTGATGGTTATGAACTTCTATAATAGTCGTAAGAACAATCTTTAGAGTCACTAAATGATATCGCTATGACTTCATTGACAAAATGATATCTTTATGACTTAGGTTGAGTATCGCTTGATTGAAGCAAAATATTTTTGTGAAACATTTTGAATATGGCGATTGAATCAAATATTACTACAACCTAATCATTTTTTAATGATAATGTAACTTTTCTAGAAGATTAATTTAGGAGACTTCAGGCATTATGAGCGAGTTTAAAGCCATTTCCTTCACACAAATTTTATTTATCTTTTCGACCTGTTACAAGCTAAAAGCTTGATATTCAAAGCTTTATACTTATGTCTGCTACATGTTGGTTAGATTGAACTTTTATAGATGGGATTGTTCATATGTTTTGAGTTCTTTAACAAAAGTAGTTGTACATAATAGTTAAGGTGCATATACATTCAACCGGAATGCTTTAAAGAGACGGATATTAGACGACGAGTCAAATTAAATCTATTCATTCAGCTAGAATGGTAAAAGTGAGGTTTATACAATCTCTTAATACAATCTTTAGAGGGTTCTGGATGAGCTCATCATTTCAACTGTTTCCTTATTGTAAGGGTGGATCACGGTATGCCAAAATCGCCATAAGTTAGGTGCTATTGATGGAACATGGTAAGCCTATCTTTCTCCATATGGAAGTGATGCGGGCACATAGAGAGGTGGGTATAGTAAGCCTCAAAAAGCGAACGCCGAGTTGTAGGTCACATTACATGCACTGAGTTGGTGGCTGACTATCAAAAGCAGAGAAGCTCGCCCAACACTGATTGTTTATTGATTGCAAGTTATATGACATCTGAACTGAAACTATTTCCATCATTGACTATTTATAAACTTTTTGATACTTGAAAAGTAAGTGTTTGTGTGTCAACCCGACATGACTGTTACAACCCGATCCTGTTTTGATCCATGACCAACTGTAGATTTTGCGGTGTTGGCTGTGTTTTGGTATGCATCGGCTAAAAAGTAAAATATAATGACAACAATTTGGGCCGTGTTTTATAATTCTTACTTGAAGGATATGGTGAGTATAGTTATGTTTGTCATTTGGAATATATTTTACCGCATTTTAGGATGTGTAATTGCTAAATTTATCTTCTTACTTGCATGGTATTTGCGACATCTGAGTGAATAATATTTGATTTTTTTTTCCAGATAATACAAGCAAATACTTTGTAAAAGTACTACATACGAATAGACAAACCCTATATATGTAAGTTTTCTAGACTAGCAGTTTTACTTGTGAACTGAGACCGTACGATTTGGGTTGTGTATTATCTCAAAACCCTCCAAAATCATTATTTTCTAAAGGTTTAGATTCTTATTGTAATAATATAGTATTATGTTTACTTTTAAATATATGGGTCAAAATTTCCATCTGTGGTTTGTGTATATCAATCTCTGTTTGTTTTCATTAGGTGCCACCATTTAATGCCTTTTTCATTGATCATTGGTAACTTATGTATGGGTGTGTCCAGAAATGAATATTGTTGCAACCTTTTTTGTCATGTTTAAGATTGAATATATATATACTTCAAATAATTGTGGTTGTGGGTTTTCTTCTATTTGCTTTTTGCTAGAGATGCAGGAAGTGATTTTGTTCCTTTTTGGTGTTTGGAAACTTCTAAGTTTATCCTAATGATATTTGATATCCAGGTTGTCAGTTGCAACACATCTCTAGAATGGAAAGAAGCATTTACACGGGCTTTTGATGTTGCCTCTGAAGGGGCAGAAGTTACATATACGATGCAAAAGCAGAAATACTTTTCGGATACCGCTATATTAGTGTATTGGTGGCGGTAGTATAGTTCTCCATACTAATTTGTCATGCATCAATAGCTCGCACTATTGGCAAAACGTTACAAACATCTTTGCGAAAGGTACATAATTGGCCAAAAGGAACGGGGTACTTAAAAGTATATTGCCCATTAACGTAAAGTTTGTAGGGACAAGTTCTTCAGATAATAGGTGGATTAAAATGTGTATAGTAGCTTAGATTAGAGAGTGCGTGTGTCATTGTCGATAAAAAATGAGTTGATTGCTACGTTATCTATTTTTACATACAAAGATGTCTCTCATTCGTTGTCTATAGACTAGGAGTTTATGAAAAAGGGTCTAAAACATCCTTGGATACGCACGGATTTTGGTAATATAATAACTATTCTTAAGTTTCTTTGATACAACTAATATAAAGCAAGCATGCTACAGAATTGGTGCACACTTTTGTTAGAATCATTAGATATTTTTACTATGGATAAACCTATTAATAAACTTTTCATATTATAAAACACAACCAACATTTTCAAAAAAAAAATAATAATAATAATAAAAAAAAATTGTAAAATGGTTTAGACCTCTTCATGATCTTAGACATTTTCATTTCGTGTTGGATTGAAATGCCTTCTCACTATGATTCACAAAATTATAAATCTTTTTAGAAAATTTTAGACCTTTTTATGAACCATAGTAGATGCTCTTATATAAGCTGTTACGCAAAAAGGCAATAAAGAATAATTATAATCCAAATTTAGAATTATAATTAAAAAGCAAAAACAAAAATGAAACTATTTGTTTTTAATAAATAAAAATACAATATTCAAAAAATTAGAAAAAACCCCATTCATACCTCCATGAAATTTGCATTATTGTGCACTTACTTTTAATTTGACTCGCATTTGTGGCTTATTTCTCAACTTAGGACCCTTTTTTTTTTCTAAATACCAAGACTACCTTATTCTCGCATAATGTCTTACTATTCAAAAATTTCGTAAAGCACAAACAAACAAAAAGTACTTATCCCTTTGTACAAATCACAAGGCATAACTTACAAACATTTATTATGTTAACCAAAACTTAAATTGTTTTAGGAAGATAGCTATATATTGTTACAAAGTTAAGTTAATTTGAAAATAAATGTCATTTTAAATCAACGAAATGAAAATATCCCTTATTTTATAGGAAGTAGAAATTAGAAAATAGTACTAACACAAGCAAGATTTAAAGGTCATAGAATAGTTATAGTATTGAATCTAACAACAAAATCTGGCAACACAATTAGATGAAAAACTTGGTATTTAACACAACAATTGTCAACACATCCGAATTAGGGGGTGTTTGGGATTGCTTATTAAAAATAGATTATTCGTTTTGAAAACGGATAATCAGATAATCAGCTGTTGCAAAACGTGGTTTTGAAATATAGTGTTTGGATTAAATTATGCTATTTCATATCGCAATAATCAGATAATCAAGTTTAGGTTTTCTAGTGTTTGGCTTAAATAGACTTATTTAAAACTATATTAATAAAATTACTAAAAAGATATGAAAAGACAAAATTTATAATACTGGCACAAAAAGGACACACATGCAAAAACAATTAATGAGGGTAAATGTCTAATATGTGACCATGCAAAAACACGTTATGTGCTGGTCAGTAGTCTCCTTCTACTTTTGCATAACCACGTTTTGAAGCTCCTATAACGCATAAAATCACTTTTCATCATTGCTTTGCCAAACACTTCAAAATAAATTATAGCGTTTTGAAAACGCAATAAGCAAATAATTTGTCTCATAACGCAATCCCAAACACCCTCTTAAATAGATTTTACACAAACAAAAAAAATCACATATAAAAATTGTAACCTTTTTTTTATACTGTAACAAATTTGGGATGATAATTTTAATTGGATTATGTCTAAATCTTGTGCATATGTTATTAGGTTAATTTTAAACATATATATACAAACATCTCTTATTTGAGTCATTTTTAGTCCAAAAAATAACACTATTTACGACAAGTAATATTATTTGTTTTTTAGTCGATACTAATACATAATTGAGAATTGTGATCAAACACCAGCCCGTGCAGGTGCACGGACTTTATAACTAGTGCCAAAAACAAAATCATGTTTTCCACGAATATGAATAACAATCGTTTTCAGGTTTGTAGACCTCGATGTGTAAAATGTGTACCCACGTAGGTTAGATGTACTTATAATCATTAAATTATAGACTGCTTATTTTTATGTAAATACCTATCTTAGGAGTATTAAATTGACAAGCGTGGTGGTGTGACAAGACTTTTGAGCCGACTGGGGTAACATGCGGAAGGTGTTCGGTGTACATTATTAAAATAGCTTATACATATATATATAAAAATAAATAACATATAGTGAAATGTTATAACATGTTGTAGTGGCAGTGTTTGGATTTGCAAATTGCTTATTAACAAGGTTTTATCATCCATGCATTGCTTTCATTATCATTTCCAAAGTTTTAAACTATATAAATTTAAACGTAAGTTAAAGGTGAAAGCTTGTAACTATGAAATTTAAAGTAGTATTTTTGATGTAGTTGATATTAAGAGAAGATATACTGATATAGTGAATTGTCTCGTCATTTAACAAGTTCAGTTTATAACAGAGGGATGACAAGAAACAAATATTAGGTTTTCTGAAGATGCTAGGATGTATTGAATGAACACGCGCTTTCATTTTAAATTAAAAAACACAATTAATGAACATTAAATAAAGGAAATTGATATTCACACCACACTTTTTGATTCATGCACCACTATCTGTGCATTACAGTATTATATAGTACAATCTTAATGCACAACAGTGTGCATGAATCAAAAAGTCAAAGTGATATCACACCTCCCTTAAATAAAGCTATAGATTGCCTTGGTTAAATAATTTTTGTGAACCAACAAACATAAACAATTATTTATACTACATATAACGCACGAAGACACCCTCATTTTTATATTTTATCGACGTACAAAAATTAAACATGATTTACAATACTTTAATGCACCCAATTTTCAATTACAACAAAATAAGGATATTGTACAACAAAAATAAATGCGGGGTGTCATTTTAAGACCAAAATTCTATCAAATAACATTAATGCTATTAAAAACACCTATTCACAAAAAATTACAACCATTTAAGCACAATTATAATAGCTGCGCAACCACATTTTTAGATTTACAACAAAATAAGCATAGTGTACAACAAAATAAAGCATGATGTGAATTTTTAGACTTGCAACATTATGCGCTATTAAAGTGGCAATGTTATTAATAACTATAATGACTACTACTTACAAGAAAAGAAACATAGTGTACAACACTTCAATGCACATAATTTTCGCACCGCACAAGACAAGAAGCATAGTGTACAACAGAACACCACATTAATGCTATTTAATTTAGTCAATTATTTAACCTGGCAATAAATACAATTAATACCGTTATTAAAACACCCCTTACATAAGAAATACAAATTATCAAGCATATTGTACAACAAAATTAAACACAGTTCCTCCCATCGATAAAATTTCACTACTACAAATAATAAAGCAAATTATACAAATATTCAAGCCCGAACGAAGCGGGCCAATGAGCTTGAGCCGAACGGCGTGGACAAAACGGGCTCGAGCCCGAGGGCAGACACGGGCCAATCTAATTCGAGCCGCGAATGGGCAACGGTTATACGAAATTCTTGATATCCGTAAATTATTGTTAAAAGAACATACTAAACTAAAATATATTATTCGTGAACTAAAATTTTTATTACGGGTAAGTCTGCTTGCACGGAACGCTGCATTGTACCCTAAGATATATATGTATTAAAAGTTAAAACATGTAACTAGTGAGCACATGTTTGAAAAACCTATAATTTTTTTTATCTTTATATATATATATATATATATATATATATATATATATATATATGTATATATGTATATATATATATACTACAATATAATAAATAAAAAACACGATTAAAGTTAAAAGTTGAAAAGTTAAAAATTTTAAATTGGTCAATGGAGAGAGAAATGCATAGTGTAATTAATACTCTTATTAAAACCATATTACTTAAAGTACAATAATTTATTCACGTTGTACAACCAATTAAAGCGCATCTACCAAATAAAAAAAAAAAAAACAAAAACAAAAACATGCTTACTAAAAAGTACAATAAAATTTTCATAACGTACAATTTAAAGAAGCTACAACATAATCCAAAATATAAAATAATTAAACACATTAATTAATGTTATTTTTAAAACACCCTAAAATAAAAAGTACATGTTATTATACACATTATACAAATTAATAAAACACACAAAACTTCATACAAACTAACAAGTTGATACATATACTTTTGAAAACCGACCGAACCGACCAACGTGTTCAACAGAGGAACCGGTGTCCCCACCGGTTCAGCTAACCAATTAAAGCCATCCGAAAATGAACCAGAGAGGACCCCTTAAAACCGATAAAAATTGATGAATTAGGTCTTATCGAGATCTATTTCTCCGGTTAATCGTCACTGGGTACCCTCCGCCGAAACACACGAGGTACCCTGCTATATACTATATATAAAGGAAAAACCAAAAAGTAAAAAGTAAAAAGTAAAAAGTTGAAACTAAAAGAGGAAATGTTGAAGACATATATTTCAGAAGGAAACTATTAATATACATAGAAAACCGGGTTGATCCGGGACGCTTCAAACCCTGCGGGTTGACTCGGTTTAATTTGACCTATTTTCGACCCAACCTGTCAGGTTGACTCGGTTTAAATCGACCTGTTTTTTGACCGGAATGGTTCAACCGGTTGAACCACACGAGTCGAACCGAGTTTCATATTTGACAAAATTATATGAGAAATGATGAAGTAGTTGTGGAACCCGTGACAAATTTGAAAAAATGAGAGACCAAGTAATTGTAGTTTTTTCTTGTTTATTTTGCTTTGACACATATACTTTGTCATTTGTATAATGTTATTTTGAAAAATGTTGGTATTGCACCACTTAAGGACTAACATATATGAATCGTCTTTTAAAAGTTAATATATATTGTATAGCCCTTTGTCCGGTATATAAATAATGTTATGTAATTTTATTATAATCACAAAAATTAAATAGTATTGTTATCTTTAGCGATAATTATTTGTACCCAAACAAATAGATTTGAATAATGCTTAAATATCTATGCAAATTGATAGTGCAAAATAATCTTATTATGATGATAATTTTTAAGGTTACAAGTTTAAAAGCCACACACAAAATGATAAAAGCTACACATGTAAAAAAAAATAGTTATCACTGTCTAAATTACCGAAAAAGCAAGAAAAGACGGTCACACACGTTGGCTATATCTCTAAACTACAATATAATATTGCCAACTATATAATACCGTTGCTTTTTGTAATCCTTGAATATATTATTACTAAAATCTTAATAACTTAAAACAGTCCTATTAGAAAATATACTCCCACACTTTGATCGACTCCACATAATTTTCTTGTAAACTGTATATTTCTGCTGCTATGCAACCACGCATCAGAATTATATTTATTCGAAAATGATTCTCTTACGCTACAAATAAATTTTGTTGAAAGAAACTTATGGATCGTCGGAATTTTGCAGAAAACTAGACACCGCTGCCGCTAGGCGCGGATACTCGTCTGGTATATATATATTTCTCAAAGTAACTTTTATATGAAACTATGTAAACTACAAAAGTATTTTATGTTTAATTTTACTTTAAACTTGTATTATCACCTAACGGCTAGTATGTATTAGGGTGCTCGAGATTACTTATATTGTCGGCTTATTTTTTAGCACAAACTTATTCCATATTATTGGAAATACTTAGGTATATTTGCTTATTTTGAGATAAAATAAACATACAAGAGGTAGTAAGGTACTTATTTCAAAGCTTTTATAGCTTAGTTGAATATTAAGTTAATTACCTTTTTACCAACATAATTAACTTAAAACTTTTTACAAATGAATTTGACCGAAAACTTTCGACCAATGCTTAATCACTTTACGATTTAACTTATAAAAGTTAAACCTATGTTCCAACTACAGGCAAATGACTCTACTAACCTTTAGATAATAAAAATATTATGGGAAGCTTGACATCGTTTCATGCACAAAGTTTTCATCTAATATTTTTGTATTAGTTGTTAACGTGTTTTTCTTATCAAAATTTTAAGTTTGCAATCAAGCGTATGTAATCATTAAAACCTATTATTTAAAGTTTTAGTTATATTACTTTGTTAGTCTGAGAAAAATAATTTCGGCCGCCCTTATTGCTAATTTGTGGCTCCATCCCTACTTTATCCAATCGCCATCTTTGCATGTTTTATGAACTATGCATATTCAAACATTATTTCTTAAAAGACTTCCATTTAAACATTATATCTTAATGTTAAGCAGAAACATAAGCAAATTAAACAATCCCAAACACCCCACTCCATATAAGAACTGTTAATTTAGGGTAGTTATATGTACACATCAGAATTTAGTTCATACACATAAATGAGATCGTTTAATGACTATCATACCCTTACTTATTTAATCAACCTCTCTCAAATACACCTTGATTACATGCCTTCTCCTATTCGCTTCCACTTTCATCACCGCAGATTTTAACGCAAAACTTAACATATATTGCTCAGTCGTTATATAAAAATTACGGTTAATGGCATATAAATTTTTGCTGTTTCGAGTGTGTTGGTAGCGAAAATCCAAAACAATCTTAAGCTTCAAAATGCATGGTTTGAAAATCTCAAAACTTACTAGATGTCATTGTTCCACGTTGCAGTTTCAGTTTGAGCTTTGTCCTTAAGGTTTCAAGTTATTAATTGATTTTTTCAGTTTTTAGTATAAAGTTTATTAGGAGTCGATATTTATTTGGCTAGAGCACCGTTAACGGTGACTTGATGGGTACCCGTGGACCTCGATCAAGGTTGTGTTTATTTCAATCTAAGCAAAACAAATGTTTGGAAAGTAACTTTAGAAAGAAACCTGATGATATGAGCTTTCAACTTTGGAAAGTAACTTTAGAAAGAAGAAGAGATGATGATATGAGCTTTCAACTTTGGAAAGTAAATTTAGAAAAGGAACCTGAATGAAAAGCTAGGAAAGTTGTAAGGGCATGATAGTCATTTTACAATTTGTGTATGTGTACGCATCCAATCCTTTCGTGTACATAAAAAGATTTGGAAATCAATCAATGTGGACAAACAGGTGGTATTAAACGGTGCAAGGTACATGTGTTTGCCATTCAAAAATAAATAAATGATTTATAGTAGTAAAGATGCCAATGTGAGTGTATAAGGATGAAGAGACTTCTTTCAAGTCTTTGCTTTCTATTTTTACTCAAGTTAACCAAATATAGTAATTTCTGCATTCACAATCGCTTTCAAGTCTGCTCAGCTATCTATTCAGTGTAATTTCCTTTCTGATTCTTTTTTTCATTATAGTCTCACGGACTTGATTAAACTCTTTATAAGTTTATGATCTTAAAAGAAAACAAAGTGTGACATTGTTACTGATCAAACCATAATGATGATAACCATTATCGGTACCTTATTTTGGATGCTAACAACTTCTGGTGCATTAGAAACCATACTCCTAAACCAATCCATTGCAGATGGCGAGACCATCGTCTCACAAAATGGGACATTCGAGTTGGGCTTTTTTAGCCCAGGAAATTCGAAAAATCGTTACCTGGGGATATGGTACAAGAAGATAACTAGTACAATTATATGGGTTGCTAACAGTGACACCCCACTTAAAAGTACCTCGGGTGTTTTCAGGTTTAACAGAAAGCAAATGCTACTGATGCAAAATGGTACCGTAATTTGGTCGTTTGACTTCATGGCGCCGATTACGGATATAACTGCAGTGGCAATACTTTTGGATAACGGGAATTTTGTAATCAAAGGCAGAAGTAACAAGAATTTCATTTGGCAAAGTTTTGATTATCCTGGAAATACTTTTTTACCCGGGATAAAATACGGGAAGAACTTTATAACGGGAAAAGAGAAATACATGACATCATGGAGAAGCAGAGACGATCCTTCACCGGGTGAGTATACGATGAGATGGAAGATGGATGAATACCCACAAGTGTACAAGATGAAAGGTTCAGTCATTGAATCGAGAATGGGACCATGGAACGGAGAGAGTTATGCGGGCCTGCCAATTTTCTCACAGAACCAAATTTCAACATTCAAGATGGAGATTGTTACCAATCAAGAAGAGAGTTATTTCCTGTACACATTAAATAGTACCAAAGTTTTAGAAAGAGCAATACTTACCGAAGACGGGAAGATAGAATTCTGCCACCATGACCGTGACAGTGAAGCCCAAGATTGGATGCAAGATTGGACTATACCGTTGGATAACTGTGACAGCTATGACATGTGTGGCCCGTATGGAAGCTGCGACATCCTCACTTCACCTTACTGCGGGTGTATGAAAGGGTTCAAACCAGCAGCGGGATCACGCGTTGATGAGTGGTCTAATGGATGCAAAAGGGTGGTAGCTCTTGATTGCAAGCATGTAGAAGATTTTCTAAAGTACCCTGGAGTCAAATTACCAGACACAAAAGGTTCTCTCTTTAATGAACACATGACTCTAGGGGAATGTGCAGTGGCGTGTAAGAACAATTGTTCATGTATAGCTTATGCAAATCCATACATCTCACCAGCCAGGAATGGATGCTTGCGATGGTTTGGTGATTTGATTGATATCAGAGTTTATCCACAAAATGGTCAAGATCTTTACATTAGACTGGCCGCCTCTGAAGTATTACGTAAGTCCCTGTCTTCATAATCAGGGCTAAATCTTTACTTGATCCATTTTGACAACATCTAGCTTTTCTCAGGGTTCCAATCACCGAACAAAAAGAAACTATTGCAATTGGAAATTTACTTGTCAATATCAGCAGTAATGATTATATTGAGCATGATATTGGCACTTTATCTATGGATTAAGTGGAAGAGATCAAATGTGAATTCAGACGGTAAGTGATAGCATGGTTAATTGTTATGTATACATTGATTAAAAAAAGTTGGCTTCATCTATACTTTATATTTTCAGGTAGTGAAGCAAAGCTTCTAGATACAGATCATGAGCGAAGCATTGAAATGGGAGAGATACACCTGCCGTTGTTTGGCTTATCAACAATTGCTAAGGCGACAAACAACTTTTCGGATGATAACAAGCTTGGAGAAGGCGGTTTTGGTCCAGTTTACAAGGTAAGTAGTTGCTTGGGAGAAAAAACGAAGAAAGCAGTTGCACAATAAGCACATACGAAATTACTCTTACATATTAATATGGAACTATTCAAGTGTATGAACCACAAAATACCTAACACGTTCCCTTTTAGTCTTTGATTTAAAAAAGAGAAAAAAACTCGTGTGTGTGCGCATTTAATTAGTGGTAAAATAATATAAGATATAACTAGTGCATTGTGTGCTTTCTTGTGTAACATAAATTAGATAATTTGTGTTCTAGACATGAATCCTATTGAGCAAGGAGTCCTGCCCGAACACAACCTCGTATACTAAACCCTGCTCATGTGCGATTTCTTCAAATTATTTTTGTTGGATTCTGGATCCCAATAATGTAATAAAAAAATCTAAACAAAAAATAGTAACTTTTTATGAGTGAAATGGACATTAACCCATCAAACATGCTAAAAAAATCTTCCATTGTTAAGGAGAACTAAGTGGTCACTGATAGAAATTTGGTACTTTCCTTTGATGTATATGGAATTAACCCATACAATATGCAATGGATGTACAGAAACAAAATTTCAATTCCTCTAACTGTCCATCTATAACTAATGAATAAATAAATTGTTATGTTCAGGGCGTACTAAAAGGACAAGAAGTAGCAATCAAGCGGCTGTCACAGTCTTCTCATCAAGGACTAAAAGAATTCAAGAATGAAATTATTTGCATTGCAAAACTGCAGCACAGGAATCTTGTGAAGCTTCTAGGATATTGCATTCAAGGAGTCGAAATAATGCTGATCTACGAATACCTACCTAACAAAAGCCTGGACCGGTTTATTTTTGGTCTGAGTACATCAAAATCATAGATATTTTCATCTACCCAAGCCTAATATAGTGACTAAATCAATCTAATTAACTAAGTTACACAATTTCTATCAGATGATGAAAAGAAGCATTTACTTGATTGGCCTCAGCGATTCAATATTATCAATGGGATAGCTCGAGGTCTCCTTTATCTGCATGAAGATTCTAGACTTAGAGTCGTCCACAGAGATCTAAAAGCCGACAACATTTTGCTGGACCTAGACATGAACCCAAAGATATCAGATTTTGGCATTGCTAGAATGTTTGGAGCACATGAAACTCAAGCAAATACACAAAAAGTGGTTGGAACCTTGTATGAACTTATTAACCGTGTGAGTAGTAATATCTTTGACATCTTAACTAGCTCTATATTTATATGTTTATTACTTGTATTCAGGGGCTACATATCTCCGGAGTATGCAAAACATGGGATATTTTCAGTGAAGTCGGATATATTTAGCTTCGGTGTTTTGGTGTTGGAGATCGTTAGTGGGAAGAAAAACAGAGGATTCAGTCATGAAGATCATTCCGATAACCTTCTTGGACATGTAAGTTTCTCGAATAGCATTGCACACACTAATTTTTCTAATAACCAAAACTTTGAACTTCCGCTAAAATAAATCAGCAAGAGTCAAGTAGAAACACAAATTAGTTTTACTTAATAGAATACGATCCCACTATCCCATGATCCCAGGGGCAACAGCGAACGAAACTCTTCCTAAGATAGTACTAGTAGTTATACTTAGCGTCAGGCGTAACTTCTAGAATATAACATCATGTTGATATGGAGAATGCATAAGTTGTTCCAAACATAATAGATAGGTGAAAGGACATAGGTGACTAAACACGGGCGGACCCATGGGAGTTTCCGGGGGTTCCTGTGAACCAAATGTGGTTTTGCACCGTAGCGAAATTTTTTGTCAACAATCCTTATATCTCCAAAATGAACCTTGTCCAAGATTTTATGTTACATGTCTAGTTTATCTAGTTCATTGTTTATGCCAAACAAAATTTGTGCAGTTGGTCATTTATTGTCCTAGGTCCGCAGAGTAAATAATCTTACCAAATGTCTAGACACATCTTCCTTATGCAATTACTTGTCTAGTACAACGTCTTTATTGATTTCTCCTACCAACAATCATTTTAAGAAAAAGAATTGTGAGCATAGGACAAAAAAAGGAGTATTTGTTAATAAGCATAAGAACAAACAGTATTTCATATGCATATATAAGAGCATCAGGTGTTATAACAAGGGTTAGGTTCGTCGTCGTGCCACCTCAGCGCCACATCAGCATCCCATTTTTCCACAACTAACCACAACAAACCCCCTCCTCACTCATAACAGACCTCAACCTCTTCATATTGGGACACCACACTACCACTTTATTTTTTTATTCAATTTTCATATAAACTAAATTTATTTCATTAATAATTAAAATACATTAACAACACAATAATAATAAGAAAAAAAAATATGATACGTAAAAAAAATGATACGAGGAAAAAAAAAATTCAACACATACTAATAATAAGAAACCTAAACATTTTACTAGTATTTTTTATAAAAGTTATAAATAACATTTTTTATAATTTTTTTTTTTTAAAAATAACAATTAAAACTCATACAACAATATATGAAAACATACCACATTACCACCCCAATATTAGTCCAACCCAGCCCAAAAGAGAGAAAAAAAAAAAAAAAAAAGTTGTCTTTTTCATCTTTTCTGCACACACACACACACATTAACACACACACATACGCATCAACACATTAACACATACACACACATTAACACATATATATTGAAAAAACAACGGTATAAATCACTTTGTGTCAGAACATTACCTCGTCGTCCCCACGATTTTGTCTTCGACGGCGAGCAGCGGCGAGCCACCCCGGTGTGGCGGCGGCCGACGACGAGGTGCCAGCTAGGCTCACGGCGAGCCACGATATTCCCACACCTGATGCTCTAATGGTGGTGATCATATTATACATAGAGTTGACTTGCCCATATTTTGTTTTTATTTGCACACACTGGTGTACAAGATGTTAAAGCATGTTATAAATAAAGTACAAATGTCTAATGAATGAAATTGTGGATGACAATAAGAAAATGAATGTATGTTGAGAAGCAAAATTAAAATGAGAATAGTGAATGATTTCTAGCCATAAATTTTAAGGGCATTTACATACATCCTCATATCCCAACCAATATTTACATATTTCCTCAAATCTTGCTTTAAGAGCATTGTACATCATGCATTAAAAACTTGTGTTTGAGAAAATATGTAAATATTGGTTGGGATATGGGGATGTATGTAAATACCCCTAAATTTTAAAGAAGAGGGAATAATTTAAGAGGAGATGCAACTGATTTTTTAGGTGCATTTGAAATGTGTTTTTGATTATAACTCTCGAGTTTTATATAAGTTGTGAAAAATATATCCATATAGTTAACAAACATTTAGTTTAATAGTATAATCAAGCCCTAAATGAACAGTTGATGCTGCAACACTAAAAAAAGTTACTCAATACAAATACGGAGTATTAAAAAATTAGAACGAATTTAAAGGTTTAATTTCCAAATAAGATACACAAACCAATGTTAACAGCAGTGACGGAAACACAGGCAACCGGTTCTCAGAAGTTGACGTTGGTGACTGCTGGTGGGAAAGAAAAAGGAAAGGAAGAAAGTGAGAGAACTAAAAAAACCCATTAAGTTGTGCGTTTAACAAAAACGAAAATGAAAAATCATCAACCACCTTAACAAAAGCTATGTTTCAAAACATTTTTAATGCAACAGGTTTTTTAGAAAACATGTTTGGTACTCTTTTAGTTTTTGATTTTGTGGAAATCTTTAAGGAGGCGTTTGGTTGGGGCAATTTGGGAGATATTGGAGGCATTTGCATTTTAATTCCCTTCAAATGTCATGTTTGGTAATTCAAATGAAGAAGTGGAAGCGATTCTGATTAAAGCAATTTACAATTCCTTCCAAAATGGGGAGAATCTGAATGCCCAAAAGGTGAAATTTTAATTTGCTTAAAAAAATTTATAAACTTTTTTTCTTGTTGTTTTTATAAACTTTTAAATAGAATATTTATAATTTTTTATAAACTTTTTTATAAACTATTTTATAGATTTTTTAAACTTTTATTATAAATTTTTATAAACTTTTTTTATAAATTTTTATAAATTTCTTATAGATTTTTTAAACTTTTTTTATAAACTCTTTTATAAACTTTTATAAATTTTTATAAACTTTTTTTATAAACTTTTTTTTAAATTTTTATAAATTTCTTAGAAATTTTTTATAAACTTTTTTTATAAACTTTTTTATAAACTTTTATAAATTTTTTATAAACTTTTTTTATAATTTTTTTTTTATAAATTTCTTATAAACTTTTTATAAACTTTTTAATAAATTTTTTATAAACTTTTTTCATAAATTATTTATAAACTTTCTTTTATAAATTTTTTTCTAAACTTTTTTATAATTTTTTTATAAACTTTTTAAATAGAATTTTATGAAATTTATATTAAAAATAAAAAAAAATTATAAATTTCTGGAACCAAACATCTGCGAAGGTATTTTTAAATTAGAATTTTTAAATTCTCAAGAATTTAAATTTTCTAGAATTTAAAATTTCGGAATTTCAAATTACCCCAACCAAACGCCCCCTAAGTTATTTCTCAATTAATGGTATCTTTGGCACGGAGCGGTGCGAAGTTTTCTGGACGGTAAGTAATGAGCATTTTGATTTTTAGTGGTCGTTTGACAAATGAGCGTTGAGCTGTGACTATTTTTTAGGAAAGTTAATTCTCCGATGCTTGTTTGAGAAGCGGTGAGTTACTTCTTTATCATGCATTCTTCTTCATGTCACCGCTACTTTTAACATACACACCTAAGTATTTTTTTATGTAAAAAGAAAGTATTATTTAACCTTCCATCAGAGGTACTCTTACGTTAAGAAAACACTTTCTTGAACAAAATACACTTCTTCCATATGATTATATATCCACCTTTCTGTTTTTGTTTTTCTCAAAATAACTGTATAGTTTGATATTTCAATTAATCAAAACGGTTTTAAAATATCAAGATAACGTGCTATTGCTATAGGTGCACAGTGCAACGGGTTTCACTTTTTTAAATGTGTGCATGTGTGGAATTTACAATTGGACATTCAGAAAAATAATTGTTGTGCCTACTAATCATGTCTATAAATGAATCTAATAATTTGATTTGTTGATTTAAAAAAAATGATTGATGGAAATTTAAATAGAGAAAATAATTAATGTAATTGTACAAGTGATTTATTATATTTAAGCTTGTGTTGTAGGTCTAAATATCATTACTCGGACATTAATGTATGACATAGGGAGTTAGGAGTATGTCTTATTTTGCGAGAGTGAGTTTGTGTGGCTTTGACTATCCATCAAGCTAATGGTAATAGACTAATAGGGATCAACATCATCTCAGCGGCAGCCAGTTTCTTTCTTTACAACCAAAATCACCACCAGTACCTTACTTAAACAGATTACATACACATACCAACTTTCACAACGTTTACCCAAAAAAAACAAAAAACAAACCTCTGTCGTCTGAACGACCGAGTTATCCTAAAACAACTTCCACAATGCGTCTTTGCACTTTGGTGTAATAACAAAGACACGTCCTTGGACTGCCAACTAGGCAAACAACGCGTGGTATAATACCTTATTACCACTAGTCTCAAAATTGTGCTACTTAATAGTTCAGTTCAACTCCTTAAACTGTAATTAATTTGTTTTGTTTATAGGCATGGAGACTTTATAAAGAAGGAAGATTACTTGATTTGGTGGACGAGTTTACAGGTGGATCATGGAGTGATTCTGAAATGACACGATCAATTTTGATTGGCATGTTTATTAATGTACAACAACGAAAGTGAAGACAGACCAAGTATAATAAAATCGGGTGCTTTCATGTTGAGTGGTGAGGGTAGTATTTCTAAGCCAAAACAACCAGGCTTTTTTATTCAAGAGAGTGAATCCCCCTCGAGTACCCTTTCACAAGCATCAATCAACCACGCCACAATTACCCACATATATGCAAGGTAAAGATGGTTGTGATGTATCGGATGGTAATATAATGTTCCATATTTCAGTGGTAAAAAATTATTTAGCAGGATCTCGGATATTTTATAACACCATAGTACAAGTATTATAACATATTTTAGAAGTAAATGTGACATTAAATTTTAGAAAAAAAGTATATAGGGAGTTTAACTCTTTATCTTTAGTAATTGTTAGTAAGTTCGGAGCTAAATATAGAGCATGAAAGAGAAAAATAATTATTCAAGAAAGGGTGGGTGTGTTGGATCAAACACCAAGCCGTGGAATCGACAAGAAGGTTTGTTGTTAATCAAACTTTAAGAAATATGGTTGTTTATATTGGTTTTATGGATATAAATTAGTAGACGTGAGTTAGGATCGAACTCGAGACTATGGGATTGCACACTTTACGTATGAGAATTTAAAGTTAATAATTAAATATAAACGTTATATTTATTTATTTATTAAATGAAATAACATAACGGACGTTAAGTAATTAATGTAATAGACTAACGGTCGTTAAATGTTTATGGAAAAGGACTTAATTGCAAAGTTTAGGAAGGTTCCGGAATCCCTTTGGGGAGTCCAAACCGATCGGCCAAGGGGAAGAAACAAGGAAAGAAAAACCAACTTGTTCACCAAATTTAGTTGGGTATATAAACAAGGCTAGGGGTTTTATTTTTCCATCTCTTGTGCTCATTGCTAAACCCTAAAAATTGTTTTGTGTGTTTTTCTTCTCCAAACCGGTCGAACACCTTTGTGGGTGTCGATCCACACTTTTTCCACAAACCAATTTATTTGTTTGATAAAAACTATCATTACTTTAATTCGGTTTAGTACGTGTGTACAAGAACATAGTAATAACATACTTTTGTTATTATCTTGGATTGAATTACAAAACGGTAAGGGGTAATTCATATAATCCTAACTAAATAAAATTAGGGTTCATCCGTTGCTAGTTTGTGGATTTGATTCTTGTTTCGGCTAGAATCAAGAAAGGTACGCATACTTTATTCTTTAGTTAATTAATTATTCATTATATGTTCCTATACGCTTCCGCACTTGCTTTGATGTTTTGTGGTTATTTATTTTAATGTCATGTTATATAATTCCAACAGTGGCATCACAAGCCATTGGTTTTAATGAGTAATTAATTACTAAACGCGTAAATAACAAATATTGTATGTTGTTAGATATGATTATTCTAGGATTTTGGTTATGATTATATAAACCCTAATTTTAGGGTTAGGGCTTTTGCCCTAATTTGGTTTTAAAAATCTATTATGGATCGAAATTTTTTTATGGGTGGAAACCCTAAAATTTTTTAGTCGATTTCCTTAAATTTTTTTTTAGGGTTTATATTAATTGTTATGTTATCTATATCGAAACCTAGATTTAATATATTTGTTACGTGATAAATTCATGAATAAAGTGTTATGTGACATGGAATTGTATGCGATCTTGTGAAAACGTGAATAATTGTTATGTTATATCCATGATGATACATGCATGTTCGTCTTGGATGGTTGCTTGAATATTTAATTGTTAAGATTGGTTATGCGAAAATTAATTGTTAAGTTTTGTACACATGTATATTTATGATAAATCTTGAATTGGGGAAAACTCCAATTATATACATTAATGAATCAATTATGTGCAATTTGGTATCTCATTAATTATGGGTTACATAATCGATTCGTCGATGTATGTGGCTCACTTTCAATTGAGAGAGTGAAAGCCCTAATTAATATATACGTTAATTTAACCTAGACATTGATTATTAATAGGGTTTTATCGAATAAGTTGAATGTGGCTACTTGTTTACACGTATAAATTGTTTATTATGTGCGCATTGTTTTTTAGTAGTTTATTTTTATTTGTTACTTGTTTGTTTATTATGTTAGACAGTTTTAAGCAAAGGGTAATTTTGAATAGAAAAATAATACGGACTAAACAATGGCGAAATTTGATTTGTTTTGGAAGAGTTAAGTTTTCAATAGTTTAATTGATTGGTGACTTTGGTACAAATGACTGAACGGCTCACCCACTAGAATGAACTATAAAGGGGTTAATAAAGAAGTGCGCACACTCACACTGAAAGGATGTCTAAGGTTATGCTTTGCGCTTACCTGGTCCTCTGCCCTACTGAAGTTCGAATGGAGCTACTTAGTAAGCCATAGAATGTGCAAACTCATCTTAAGGGCGAATTAGTTTTAATTCCATGCGCCACTTCGGTGGTAATTACCCGAAACACTAAGTGTTTACACTTATGCAAAAGTACGGTATAATGGACGATAATTAACGCTAAATTCCTTGATTGGTGAACCTAATACCTCAATCAAAACTTTGGTAATTTGATCTTTATGAATTTGTAATAAAAAGTTTTTTATTAAAGTTTTTATGCTACAAGATGAATGCATGACATCTTTGTACATATTTGATTTGACCACATAAAATCAAAACTAGTACCCTTTTAAATTAAGTTATATGCCATCTAATTAAAAGGAACACTTGAAGTTGCAATTTACGTCATGACAGTACTTGGTTAGATTGTAATGGAGAGGTAAATCTCTATGTAAAGTCAGACCTTACATGGACATATTTGCAGTTCTTTAAGTTAGACAATTAAGTTGAGTAGGAAGTGAGACCTGGACTCAAGGCATAAGATGGGATGACACATGTTTATATTTGCAATAGCGTTGGAAAATATAAATCCCATAATGATCTAGGAATTGGAAATTGTTTGCCAATTATTGTTCGACAGATTACCCTATTATGTGCTTTCATTACTAGCAGATCAACTGATGTAATGGGACTACGATAATTTGGATCCTAGTTTTCGAGAAAATTCTATGGTTATATGAATATTACCTTGGGTATTTTATTTTCTTGAAAAGTTTAATTATCGAAAATACTAAAATTGAATTTTGCGAATTCTTTAAATGTATTAATGCAACATTAAACCGTAAACGGAGGTTATTCATGTATTGGTAAATTAATCTACACCTGTAAGGGTTTTTGGTAGAGTCAACTTTGCTAAAAGAATAAACCTAGTCCTCTTTTCATAAGAAAGAGTGAGATTCAATCCTATTCCTTTTCATGAATGAAGAAAGGTATGATATGACAATTAGAATTGTATAAATTCTAAATACATAACTCGTAAGCATATTTTAATAGTTAAGAAAATTGCATATGTTCTGAGTTATTAAATTAGAAGCTAGACTAATTACTGTATAATTGGTAAAAGACAAACTAGCATATTTTATCTAGTTGTTTTGTTTTGACCATTTAAAAGTATTACTTACAATTGTTGGAATAGTAGAACTATAAAGAAAGAAATTGCATGCCCAATTTTTCAAGTTAATAGCATTGATGGATAGTTCATCATCTACATAGTAGAACACACTCTTTAAGTACATAAGTAATTGTTATGTATGAACTTTCTCAAAAGTGTAGGGAAGTAAATAGAACACTATTTTCTTTCATTGGTTAATGAAACACTTTCAATGTTGTCAAATCCAGTGGGAGTGTTGTGTTCTTATTACTGAATAAGGAATTAATGTAATGATCTCTTATTCAGTGGGAGTTACAAGCTTTGTCATATTGGTAGCAACCCAGATTATCTCTAGAATGTCTTAAGATAATTACTTTCCATTTGTAGACACTTATGTTTTCAAGGATAGTCATGTACGTTTCCTTATTAGACAATGAAGTGGTTCTACATCTACTAGTTATGCTAATATCAATGACACAATCATATTAGTCACATAAACAAACATATGTCGTGTTGTTTATCTGCTACATGATGTTGTTTCATGCACAAGTGGGAGAAATCTATATTGTGTGCAAGGTACAACATATAGGTATATGATTTAAAGGATTCTCTTTACTGCAAGGTAAGAGACTAACATTCTAATATAACTTGTACATATCTAATTTAAGAAACACTTGGTGTTGCAATTTACGTCATGTGAGAACTTGACGAGATTGCAACAACAAAGTAAATCTCTATGTGAAGTCAGACCTTGCATGGACATATTTGCAGTTTCTAAATTAGACAAGTATTTAGAACATGTGTCAAAATGATATATAAGACTACTTCAAATTAAATATTTATGTATTATTAGAATGACATAAAATTAATTGAAGTAATCTAATCCTACTTCAATTTGTTTATTTATGTATTTTAGAATGACATAAAAGAAAAATAATGTAGTCCTACATTATTGTGAAGTAAATAAATTAACTTGAAATTACTATTGAAACCAAAAGTTGTGTTCATAATTACTTTAGTTAAACATGTTTATGATTCATTGTAAAGACATAAACATAAAGTCTTTTAAGACTTATAATAAAGTAAGACGTTAACTTGTTATGTTTTTTAATTAAGACATATACAACAAGTCATTGAGTTGATCAATGATTTACAACGTATAATGGGATTATAACTGTTTATGTTTTCTTGATGAGACATGGATATGAAGTGACTTGGTTAATAAGTACTTGTGTTATAAAGCATGCAATTGGCTTGGAAAGTCTATTATACCATTAAGTTGACTTTGTTGGTAAATAGGTAAGCCAAAAGGAATATGTTTATCTTATATATTGTTAGATTGTCTTACAATATTAATTCTAATGAATACCACAAGTTGATGGTATGTTCAGTTAGGAGAATCAAAGTATATTTGATTTGTTTGATTCAAGATAACCATAACTTCTTTCTTAAAAGTAACAAGGTTAGAAATTGAGTATGGATTGAATATACTCAATATGACTCCAACCTAGAAGATTAATAAAACACCATTTTATTATGGAATGTGATGAATCACATTAAGTTTTAAAATTGAAGATTCTGAATTTGTTAAACTATTTATGAATAGGTTATTAACAAAGTAAAGTCATGAATTATCAAATATGTAGTCCCAAAAGAGAACAATGTAGTTTTGCTCTAACTGCTAAGTATATATAGATAGTCTATATATTACAAAAGGCAAGTGGGAGTTTTTATCTTGAAAGATAAAATTACAAGATACATAATCTTCTAAAACACACTAGTAAATATCATGATGAGGTTAGACATGTAAATGATAGACCTCATGATGATGGAATTTTCATTCATAGATCTGCAAAGATATCTCAGATATTTGACTTATATGCTGAGAAATATGAGTTACAGGATTATAGTAAACCCGATAATCATTATGATGGATTACCAAATATTGAATTGGGTAAATTACTCATACTATGAATGTTAAAGATGCTGTCCATAAAGATAATCAATTTTGGAAATTTGGTTTATCTTAATAGTTAGACTAGAGAATGGAAACGAGTTTCTTCAAAGAGATGAAAAACCCTAGTAGTTTGAATTTCTATGTAGAAATCATATGGACAATATTGTACACATATTTAATGCATGTTTCATGACAAGATTATTAATCATACTTAAGCAATTAATTATGATTGAATATTCTTTTTTAGACACATTAAATATATAAAGATAATAATGGTCATACTTGTTTTCATGAATATGAAATATGACAATGGAATATCAAAACTCTTTCTTGAGAAATTACTTGAGCGAGGACGGTAAGTAATCGAAAGGTTTTTTGAGTTCATATATAATCTTTGGAAGTGTACGAAGTGCAATAATTCATGAATGGATAAATGCATGCATCTATGAAATTATTCTTATGTTTAATTATTAAATCTTAATTTTGATTTATAATTGAAATAAGATAAATTTTAAGTATTCCTGAAAGCTAGTGGGAGTATTATGTTAAGCTTTTAAATCTTATATGTCGTATAACATATAGGAAGTAACATTCCTTGTAAGCTAAATGTTAAGTCTTAGATTGGAATGAAACTTCACTTGTAAGATTTAAGAATTAAAATATACAACCTTGGAATATATGTTTATTATTAATAAACATGTGCAGTAAAATAAATGATTCTAATAAAACATGATATATCATTTAGGAAATGGATAACTATTTTTTGACAAGATAGAACATGAATGAAATCTAAGTTTGATCTGTAGATTCATCATGTACATCATGTTGTGTGTATTAAAATTGTTGTATCATTCTTGAATAAGAAGTGATTTGACAACATTGATATCTAACTAAAAGTTATTAGATAACTTGTGTAATGAATATTCTAAAAGAATTACATCCTCAGCCTGGAATTGCTCCTAGATTCTATGGATGAACAATATGTCAAAAGTTGTGCAAATTGTCATCAGCTTCAAACTTGAAGGTTTGGAAGACATCAAACATTACACAATAAGATATTAAAGTTTACGGAGTTTTAATGAGCATATTGTTGTTTGTATACAATGATGCTGGTTTAATTGAGATGACACTCAATACTAGTCATGGTAGGATTTCATCCTTGTTAATGGCCATGTGAACTAGTTGTGCTAATAAGAGCACAGTTGCGTTATACATTAAAAGAATAAGAATACTTTAAACTTTAAAATGTTTGAAAGTTTAAATTGTCATAAATTGGTGATAGAGGATGTCACACACTTTATGAATTATTATGTGGATTGTAGAATGCACACATACAAGGACTTCACTAATTGAATTCTTGAAATAAGTATTCTAAAAATTACGATAGATCAAGTTGGTTGATTTATGCCTTGTCAACAAGTATGATTGTCATTACTTGAGGCATAATTAATCAACTGGAATTTTCATGCATTGATCTATTTAGTATTTGGATAAGGGATGTTAAACAATTGTTATAATAAATCAAGTACTTGGTATGTTTGATTTCATAATATATTGTATCCTATATTTGCATGTTTAATCCGTGAATAAATTTATTTATTCTAAATCGTCCGTTGTCAATTAATGATATGGGAGTATCATTAAACTAAGACAAATCTGAGCGATATGGTAGAATATACTTGAAAGTATATTGATGAGAATGCATATCAATTTCAGATGATATTCAATGAATTGAATATAGGAGTTATCCCAACTACATAATTTACTTTGTGGATATTGTTATAAGTAAATTATGAATAGTTATCCTCAGACTTGAGATACCAGATAAGTGTCATGAATGTAGTGCACTTTGTGGAGCAACTTAACGCTATACGTAACTGGTAGTCATAAGGGTTGTTTCTTGAAGTGTTGCAAAGTTTGTGGGTTATTCTCGTAGTCAAGATAGAATTTGTTCCTTTAAATTTATTTTGGAGTTTAATACTACTTTGGCCCCTCGTAGGGTTGACAAGATGTTTGCATGGCCATGCCCAAAGTTCTTCCCAGAATATGTTCAGAAGATTTGGTAATCTTGTTCAATCACTAATAACGAGAAACATAATGGTTGAATAAAGAATGACTTAATTCCATATCTTTATTTAACATGGTATTAGAAACAAAAGGATAATAATAATGATAAATCATTAAAAGGTTTTCCAGGAGCCTTGCTCGAGTTGTACTAGAGGCATCGAAGTGTTGCTAGACGCTAACCGAATGTGATCACTCTATTAAGATATATCCAAGTGGGAGCTATTGGTTTTATGGATATAAATTAGTAGACGTGAGTTAGGATCGAACTCGAGACTATGGGATTGCACACTTTACGTATGAGAATTTAAAGTTAATAATTAAATATAAACGTTCTATTTATTTATTTATTAAATGAAATAACATAACGGACGTTAAGTAATTAATGTAATGGACTAACGGTCGTTAAATGTTTATGGAAAAGGACTTAATTGCAAAGTTTGGGAAGTTTCCGGAATCCCTTTGGGGAGTCCAAACCGATCGGCCAAGGGGAAGAAACAAGGAAAGAAAAACCAACTTGTTCACCAAGTTTAGTTGGGTATATAAACAAGGCTAGGGGTTTTATTTTTCCATCTCTTGTGCTCATTGCTAAACCATAAAAATTGTTTTGTGTGTTTTTCTTCTCCAAACCGGTCGAACACCTTTGTGGGTGTCGATCCACACTTTTTCCACAAACCAAGTTATTTGTTTGATAAAACTAGCATTACTTTAATTCGGTTTAGTACGTGTGTACAAGAACATAGTAATAACATACTTTTGTTATTATCTTGGATTGAATTACAAAACGGTAAGGGGTAATTCATATAATCCTAATTACTTTAGTTGGGTATATAAACAAGGCTAGGGGTTTTATTTTTCCATCTCTTGTGCTCATTGCTAAACCCTAAAAATTGTTTTGTGTGTTTTTCTTCTCCAAACCGGTCGAATACCTTTGTGGGTGTCGATCCACACTTTTTCCACAAACCAATTTATTTGTTTGATAAAAACTAGCATTACTTTAATTCGGTTTAGTACGTGTGTACAAGAACATAGTAATAACATACTTTTGTTATTATCTTGGATTGAATTACAAAACGGTAAGGGGTAATTCATATAATCCTAATTAAATCAAATTAGGGTTCATCCGTTGCTAGTTTGTGGATTTGATTCTTGTTCGGCTAGAATCAAGAAAGGTACGCATACTTTATTCTTTAGTTAATTAATTATTCATTATATGTTCTTATACGCTTCCGCACTTGCTTTGATGTTTTGTGGTTATTTATTTGAATGTCATGTTATATAATTCCAACAGTTTACACATGAATAAACAAGTGAATGAAACTGTCTAGTTAATCTCTCAAAATCCATATAGAACATGTAAAGTGTTGCGTACATTTCAATTGAATGGCAAAACTCAAAACTGTGTTTGCAGAGAACGTATTTGTCTTTGCATTACAGGCTTTATTTGAACTCTCAACAAACATAATGGTTCTTGGTCCAAGTTTTCAAATCGATAAACACTTATATTGAAGTAATAATAAGATGACTGCAAAATATAACAACCTATCACAAACCCATTTTTAGAATATACTATCATCCTTTTTATGTAATAAGAAGACATAATGGTCCTTGTAACGAAATCATGTAAAAAAAACTGTGTACAGAGAAGGGCAACACTAAAGGATGATGCTTGAAAAGAAAATTGTGGGTACGTACATTAGATGTATGTCATCGTTACATTAAATTTGACTAGAGTAATGCTACATCCACACAAGATCCACAAAAAGAAACCCACACAAAAGATTTGGCATTTGTTGATCGGTGTGTTTAAATGTATTTTCTCTCAGTTCTCTTTGCTACACCAATCAACAAATGTCACATCTCTTGTGTGGATTTTTTTGTGTAGATCTTATGTGGATATAGCACTACTCATTTGACTATATGTATGCTTTATATGTATGAGAGCACAAGGTGTCATGGCTTAAGTATGGCCATTTTTTGTGTCACGTCATACAACATTAGCTTTTTCCTTTCACTACAACCCTTTCACTCACAACCCAAAAACGGCCTCCTCGTGGCTCAAGCCAAAACGCTTCGGCCTATTGGACCCGCAATTGCAAATACACCCTTTAATTTCTAAGTAAAAAAGAAACACACATCCACACAACCAAGCTATAGTGTACGCCATGGCCATGGCTTGAGCTATAGCGCCAACGGATACCAATGTCATGGCTTGGATATGGCGGCGCCAAAAGGCAAGGCCAAGAGGGCGCCATTACACCGTTTTGTCTGAAGGTGTTTTCCTTCATATCATTCCAACAGAAAATCTACCTTTACTACATTGTCTCTGGTTATCGCATGCAAGTCTTATCTATTCCAGAACACATTTGTGGTGATACACAGTTTTGGAAGCTTGTATGACTCTATAAAACCTCTGATACCAATTTTGTTTGTAAACCAAATCCCAAAGGAATATGGACGTTATCATGCTCATTAGTAGGGGTGTTCATGGGTCGGGTAATAACCGAATAAACCGAAAACCGAATCCGAACCGAACCGAACTTGTAACCGAACCGAATTTGTCAAAACCGAACCGAACCGAACTAAAAATTCGGTTTTCGGTTTGGATATGGTTTTGGCTACCTGAACCGAAAACCGAATTTATATAAAATATATATATATATATATATATATATATATATATATATATATATATATATATATATATATATATATATATATATATATATATATATATATATATATATTTATATATAAAAACACTTTATATATTTAATATATATATTTTTTTATATACTTATATACACAAAAAGACTATTAAAATTTTATCTTAATATAAAAAATCACTTTTTATACTTGAAATAAATTTTTTCTTTGCCAAAATCTATTTAATTAAATTTAAAAAAAATATAAGTTCGGTTTTCGGTTTTGACCCATAACCGAACTGAACTTCGGTTCGGTTCTCGGTTCGGTTCGGTTACAAATATTTTCGGTTCGGTTCGGTTTTCGGTTATGATCCAAAAAAAAATTAACCGAACAAACCGAACCGAATAAACCGATTAACCCAAGAACCGAACCGATGAACACCCCTACTCATTAGTCATTAAGAGGTTTGAATATCTGGTGCTAGTACTTTGAAAATATGATAAATGGGCTTGTTGTATTAGAGAAAGATTTCTAGCATGTTGGGTCATACTTTTTGTTGGACTTAACTGGGCTTGGGCGGTCTTTGGGAAACCATGATGAAAGTCTTTAGGCCCAGTCAACAATGTATAAAAAGAAGGTATGAAGTGAGATGAAACTGTACGGCTTTGAACTTCCAAGTCTCTGGTTTGGAATAATTCTACTTCACCTTCTTCAACTGAACAAATATAAAAGGTACTGTAATTTTTTAGTGTTTGTTTGTTTCTTTTTTTTTTCTTTCTGAATTTGTACTTCATATTGTTGTTATTCACAATGATGAACTATTTAAGGTTGGAGAATTGGCTTGTATATACGCATGCAACTATTACTTATGTGTTTAGTCGGGCAAGTAGTTCATCATCGGTTGTGAACTGTAAAATTAGGTTGCTTGGGATTGCTTACTTTATCTGCTGAATTTTGAGTAGATAAGCAGTTTAAAGTGTTTGGATCGTCCACACTGCTATTTTTTCTGGTTATACTGTATTTGTCTTGTCTCATTTTTCTACAAAATAAGAAAATTCAAACACCATTTTCTGAAGTGCGTATATATCATGCAATCCAAGTGCTTATTTAAAGACGAAGCGTAATAAGCAGAAAAAGTATGTCCATTTGTACTTTTACTAATGAATTCAATATAATTTGGACATCTTTATGCTATTATATATGTTTCATCTCCAAACTTATGTCTGTTGAAATGAACCGAAATACAACTCCATACCAACCAGTTTTGTTTATTTAAACACATTCGCAATTTCAGTTCCCTATAAAAATGAATTTCCTTAAACAATTTCATTCCTGACTTTATCCTATCGGCTATAAGTTCCAACAGCCATGAATGGTGTCCTAGCTACATCCTCATCTTCTACTGCTTCACCGTCTACAAGATGGACATATGATGTGTTTATAAGCTTTCGAGGTGAAGATACTCGCAACAACTTTGTCGATCATCTTTATGCAGCTCTTCAGCGGGCAGGGATTTACACGTTTAAGGATGATGAGAAGCTTCAGAGAGGGAAGTCCATCTCCCCTGAACTCGTTAAAGCAATTCAAGAGTCTATGGTTGCTGTTGTTGTCTTCTCAAATAATTATGCAAACTCATCTTGGTGTTTGGAAGAACTTGTGAAGATCATTGAATGCCGGGATCTAATGGGACAGAGGGTGTTACCGGTGTTCTATGATGTGGATCCCTCAGATGTTCGTGGACAGAAGAGGAGTTATCATGCAGCATTTGAACAGCACGAAGTTAAATTGATCGATAATATGGAGAAAGTGAAGAGATGGAGGGAAGCTTTAGAGGCTGCTGCCAGTTTATCTGGATGGGATGTACAGAGAACAGCCAGTGGGTTAGTTCTTCTTAATTGCTCCATTATTTGAAGGGTAAATTCCCAAAATGGATCAAAAGTACATTGAGCCATCCTTTTTAGGATCTTTCGAAATCAATTTCATAAAATAGATCAGGGCAACTTGGCGACTGGGCAACTTCATCATACATGCGACACATCACACGTGTCATTTTATATTATTAAAGGACAATATACCTTACACACACCTTACACCTTTTTGTCCTTTAATAATAAAAAAGGACGCGTGTCGCATGTATGATGAGGTTTCCCAGTCGCCAAGTTTACCTGATCCATTTTATGAAGCTGATTTCAAAAGATCCTAAAAAGGATGGCTTAATGTACTTTTGATCCATTTTGAGAAGTTACCCTTATTTCAATTAACTCAAGATTATGATCATTTTCACCAAATCGTAAACTAATTATAGTGGGGTGAAACTTTGTTCACTGCCTTTTGTTTTGCCGCAAGAAGTTTATAAATAATAAACCTTATGTAGAAGCTTCTTTTAACTTTATTCTGTTCAATATGCAGGCGTGAAGCTGAATGTATTAAACAAATTGTACGAAATATATTGAGCTATACTGAATCTTGTCCGGTAGTTAATATGATTGGGATGGAATCACGTGTGGAAGATGTGAAGTCATTGTTAGGTAAAGGGTCTTCTGGTGATGTTTGCATAATCTGAATATGGGGAATGGGTGGAATCGGCAAGACAACAATTGCTAGAGCTGTGTATCATCAAATTTCATATGAGTTTGAGGGTAGTAGCTTTGTGGAAGATGTTAGAGAAAATAGCTGCAATAAAGTAGGTCTCAAATCCTTACAAGAGAAGCTTCTTTCGGAAATATTAATGGAAGAACATTACAAATTAAAGGATTGTGATGATGGAATACATCAAATTCGAAGAAGACTAAGCCGTAAAAAGGTTCTTGTTATTTTAGACGATGTTGATAATATTAAGCAACTTCAATTTTTAGTTGGTAGTCATGAATGGTTCGGCCCAGGTAGTAGAATTATGATAACAACCAGAGATGAGCATTTGTTATCGTGTGCACAACAAAAATATACACCTGAACTGTTAAAAGTTACAGAATCTATGAAGCTGTTTAGTAGATATGCATTTAAGGCAGACATCCCTCCAAAAGACTATGAAAAGCTATCATGTGTTGTAGTAAGGCATACGGGTCACCTTCCATTAGCTCTAAAAATCTTGGGCTCTCATTTTTGTGGTAGAAATTTAGATTTTTGGCGAAGTGCCTTGAATGTATTGACCAAAATACCAAATGAGGAGATCAATGGAATTTTAAGGCTAAGTTATAATGGATTGAACATCTTTGAAAAGAAAATATTTCTACACATTGCATGTATTTTTAAAGGCATGGAAAGAGGTTATGTCACGAGAGTTCTTGATAGTTTTGGTTTTGAAGCTGTAAGTGGAATAACAGTGCTAATTGAAAAATCTCTTTTGACCATTTCTAATGGAAATCTTCTCATGCATGATCTCATTCAAGAGATGGGCCGGTATATTGTCCGTGAATGCTATCCACATACCATAGTATGGGTTCCAGAGGAAATCAAAGAAGTGATGACGACAAGCACTGTAAGCCATTTCTTTTGTTCCAGCAAGTAGCAGCATTTTTTTTTTTTTGGGCTTTGGGCTTTTTATATTTTCGTTGAAAATATGTACTATATATACTCTTTTCTGGTTGTAGAGATTAGAGACAGTTGAAGCCATATTTGAGACCAAGCTTGATGCTTTCAGCGGTAGGCCCATTCCATCGTGTGGCGAAGAAGTCTTCAATAGCATGAAAAAACTGATGTTGCTTCATGTTGCATCGCAATTCATCACTTCACGTGAACCTGCATATTTTCCTGAACAGTTAAGATGGCTTAGTTGGTATTTGTACGGTTGTACCCATTTCAATCTCTGCTAATAAATGGAGGTATGACCAAGCTTGTTGGCCTTGAAATGCAATCTGGTCAAATGAAACAACTTCAAATAGAGAAAAAGGTACCATTTCTTTGTGAATACAAATTGTTATTATCTGCAAGTCTTACATTGAGCTTAGAGTAGTAAACATCATTTTACATCTGTCAGATTATTCTCCCAAACCTCAAGTACATGGATCTATCTTTCTCATATTATATGACAAGCTTTCCAGACATCTCAGGGATCCCAAATCTTGAGAGCCTAAATTTGTCAAATTGTGGGCAGTTGCTGGAGGTTCACCAATCTGTTTTGCTTCACGAAAGGATTATTCACTTAGACCTTAGTGGTTGTTTGATTCTTGAGGTTCTCCCATCCTTGATCCAAATGAAATCTCTACAAACTCTACTGCTAAAATGCTGCAGTAGTCTCGAAAGATTCCCAGAAGTCTCCAGCGAGACGGGGAATTTGTTACTGTTAGATATTAATGGCTGTGATAAGATAAGGACCCTGCCATCATCAATCAAACATTCGACCAGCCTTACCATTTTGATTACGGGAAAATATGTTTCCAACATAATAAATAATCCATGTACTCAGACCAGTTCCAAACATGTTTCAAGTCGTTTGAGAATTTTGTATCTTGAACGCAACACTCTATTGCAAATTTGCAATGCCACGTCTCCAGTGATCCTTATAATGTATGGCCCTCTTTGGAAGAGCTGTGTCTAAGATCGAGCCTCATGGCCCGGCTACCTTCAAGCATCTCTCAGATGTCTCATCTCAAATACCTTAACCTGACAAACTGCTTCAACCTTAAAGAAGTGCATGAACTTCCGTCACTTATTCAAGTTCTGAAGGCAGATCGTTGCGGATGTTTGCACAAGATTGGTGATTTGTCAAATAAGTATAAGTGGTTGTTTAAGATCTCACTCCGTCACTGCTCCAAACTCTTAAAGGGCGAGGAGAGTCAAATACACCTTGCTAATATGTTGACGAAATCTGTGGTCCAGGTATCTAAAGTATCTTAAATAGTCTCTAATAATTAATGCATATATATTTTGTAGAACATTTACTCCGTAATAATTATGTTTGTGGTACAGAAATGTGCTGCTGTGAATCATCGATTAAGTATCGTTGTTCCTGGAAGCAAAATGCCAAATTGGTTCAGCAACCATCGGTTGGGTAACACGATTGCAGTGAACCTACCTCAAAGTCGGAACACCAATATGATAGGGTTGGCCATATGCTGCCACATTCGTGCAAATTGGAACAACATACCTGCATCGCTTAGAATCAAATTCAGACCATCCGGTGGAAAAACTTCGATTGATAAGCAGAAGCTGTCGCGTGCAGCTAAACATGCAGATAGTGTGACGTGGATTGGATATATGTCGATTGATATCCTTAAAAATCTATGTCATGGTATTGAATCTGAAGATCTTGTCATAATTCTCGAATCTAAACATTGTGTCACGGAATGTGGGGTATGTGTGATATACAAAGATGATATCAAACCAATGACAGATATTGGATCATGGATCCCAGATTACGACGAATTGGGTAGGATTGATGTTAGCAGGGCAACTGTAGAAGATTTTCAACGTGGAAGATGGTCCTTACCGACTTTCTCATTTGACACTGAAAGAAATGAGACCACAATACAGTTCGAGTAGATATTTGAGAACACGCTCTATGTCATCTGCTTGAATGGATACTTAGTCATCTTTTAATCGTTAACTGTATATAGTAGGCTATCTGTGCTACATTAACTTATAAGCTGATTGACATTTGTTATGGAAGATGATTCATGTATGAACCTATTACTTTAACATGCTTTTCTTACCTAGCAACTTCGCATTCTGTTTTCGTTAAACAACCTTTTGACATAATTGTTCGAACACTCCTTCACGGTCCTTTTTACATGATAATTTCACGCGAAGCATGTCAAGAAAAACAAACATGTCTGCCCAACCAATAAGATGGCATATTTGGAATCACAGGAACGCGTTCTTATTAAGCCTCTAAAAGGAATGATCTTCGACAACATTGTTTCTCAAACGTGGCTTTGGGTGAATAATAGATGTAGGAAGATTAATGTTAATTGGGTTGCATGGTTAAAAGACCCGTTTAATGCTATTTCTATGTAATTCTTCTTTTAGCCTAGCTTCTTGCTAGCTTTTTCTAATAAAATTCCGCCCCTTAAAAAAAATAAGATGATCAGTTTCATGAAACTATACCATGGCCAGCGACTTCATTGTAGCTCGTTGCTGTATTTGTAATAGTTTGTATGGTCATGAACGGGTGTTAAATATGATTAATCATAATTGCAAGGAAAAAAGAAAGGAAAAAACCTCTGCACAATAAGTTATATTACTAGATATACAAAATATTACAAGCTAAAATGGATAAATTATGTTGATATATTTTTACTAAATAAATTACAAGTGAACCCAAATTTCAGCAAAATATTTAAGTTGTCTTGAATTAGTTATATACTGTATCTACTTTAAAAATATGAATAGCAACAAAGAGAATGAGAGCTGTTACCTTTAACATTGAATTGACAATCAAATTGCTTTTGTGTTTTTTAGAAGAAAAGTTAACAAATGATTTGACACAAAGAGAATAGCTTTTCTACTGAAATAACTTGCCTTTTTGTTGTTCCTCATAGTCATGTTTTTTCTTGTTATCCTCCTTTTTTTATAAGAATAATGGTACATATATTTTTTAATCAAACTATCTGATACCCGGTTAGGGGTTGTATCGGGATAAGGCATCACTTTTAGCGTGTGCGAGCTCCTTAAGAAAGTAGAGAGAAGAACTAGAGATTTATTGATCTTTAACTTGATTGAATGATGAACTCAAATCTTACAAAGAGTATTTATAAGACAAGATAAAACCCTAATAGCTAAATGAGCCTTGGGCTCGAGCCCAGGCGTATCATTCCTCACTCCTTCAAAATCACCTTGCCCTCAAGTTGTTGTCTTCAAAAGTTTTCTTAATTCCGGGATTCCATGATCTTCTTTGAATTGCAGCCTCCATCGTTTTCTTCTTCACATAACACAGCACCCTTCTTCCATCTCTTGCTGCCCTACGACTCTTCTCGCGATATATCCACTTCAAACAAAAAACCAAACTCTCTCCGGAAACATCTCTACCCTCCAACATCTTAATCACAAACTCCTTGATTAAACCCAAATTTATTTCATATATACTATCATGAACTAAAATCTTACAAAGAGTATTTATAAGACAAGATAAAACTCTAATAGCTAAATGAGCCTTGGGCTCGAGCCCAATCACTATCTTTACATGATTATATTAAAGTTTTATATCATTCGGCATATTTTATAATCAAACTCATGTGCTAATTTTTAACTGTCTCAAGGTGGTTTAGTTGTAAGTTTGACTAAAGATAACCTAGTGGTAAAAAATGTTATGAGAGGGCTCGGAAGATATTCAGTGGTTCAAACATCGTTGAGTGAACATCTTGTTAGCAATAAAAGTCTGCAAACAGGTATATTAATAGTGGTTAGACCACAAGAATATTAGTTAAGCCACATACATTACACGAGAAAACTCAAATTTTCCCCGGATAACTTAAACATGATCTCTCCTTTTACCCGTTTCATGTGCTTATTTTTAGCTCCCAAAATGGACAAGCATTTACATTACAAACAATTTATCACTTTTCTCTTTTCATTACATGTCGCTAAATTGTAGGGGTGCTCAAAAACCCCGAGAAACCGATAAAACGAATCGAACCGCTTAATTCAAAACCGAAGAAACCCGAAACCAAAGAAACCAAAATTAACCGAAACCAAAAACACCCGCTTATCATGGTTCAGTTTTGGTTTTTTTTAGATAAAGGTTTTTAACTAAATATACATGAGGGTTTGATACGCCTGGTCTCGAGCCCAAGGCTCATTTAGCTATTAGGGTTTTATCTTGTCTTATAAATACTCTTTGTAAGATTTTAGTTCATCATTCAATCAAGTTAAAGATCAATAAATCTTTAGTTCTTCTCTCTACTTTCTTAAGGAGCTCGCACACGCTAAAAGTGGTGTCTTATCCCGATACAACCCCTAACCGGGTCGTATCAGGGTTTTTTAACTAAATATTCAAATAATTTTGCACGTATTGAATTTAATTATTGCACTATGTTTATGGTATAACGACTTTTTGGTCCAAATATAAACATCTATTAGTAAAAATTGATTAATGTGATGCCAAGATGCCAACCTGTAAAGTATAAACGTCGAATAAATATTTTTCGTTAATCTTTATGTATTATTTGAATGCAATTATTGTGACGGAATGACTTTAATACGACAATAATCTATTTAATATTATTTAATCTTACTAAAAACAATTACTTTCTAAATCAAGTTTTTCTTCATACAGTTAAACTCGACTATACGTCTAAAATGATTAACCGTGATTCGAACTGCGGGTAATTGCTCATTTCGGGTACCGCATGTCTGGTTACCCGCTCAATAGGGTTCGGTTTCGGGTGGTAAAATAAATTACCCGCCTCGCGATAAGTGGCGGAGCTACACCAAATACTTTGGGAGAGTCATCGATGCAATCCTTGTATAATAAGAGAGTCAAAGGCTAAATTATATTTTTTTACACATGAAAAGTATAGAAAATAAGTACACTACTACACGAAGTTCTAGGAGGGCCATGCCACCACCCTCTCTAGTCTTCAAGTGCCTATGCTCGTGATGGATAGTTAAAAAATTTCAATTAATTGAACCGAACCGCCCCGTAAACACCTTGCTAAATGGTTTATTACTTCGTATTGAGCTGATGTTGCGTGATTAAATTTTGTAGCTTGGAGAATGAATCATTCGGACCATTATATGGAAATTTTCATTTTTTTAAACTTTAAAGTTGATATTATTAAACAAACCAATTCTTGGCTAAAAGAATAAACTGATATACAAAACAAAGAAATAGAAATGAGAATGCAATGATTTAATGGTACCACAAAGTGTGGTCTATTCTCAATTTGTCGGTCTCTTGATGCTGTCTTTGTACATGCTGTCTTCTAATTTTGAAGCACATGAAAGCCATGAACTATTTGCTTTAATTATCCGGACTTACAATCTATAGGAAGCAAAGAGAAAACCTTAATAAATGTAATTATGCTTTCTAACAACTTCTAAATGAGGAATGATAAAGTATTATATTAATGGTTTAATTGTAAATTAGAATACTAATTAATCTCATTTGTTCCTTAAATTGTTATCACATGTAAACAGGGCCCGAACCTAAGGGGTTATCGGGATTCACTGGAACCCGATGAATGTTTTACAGCTAGTGTAAACATCCCGATTTCTCTGAAATGAACTTGGTCCTTAAATTTTGTGTCATATAAATATATATCTTGTTTAGTTAATCCGCTAATATGTTAAAAGAAATACATTTCTTCTTATTTTGTTTACTAGTTTAATCAAATCATACATTTTAGTAAATTTATATTCCTTTATATTCAAAAAAAACATTTGTGCATCGATGATTTAGAGACTTGGTTCCGCCCCTGCATGCATAAATGAAATATAAATGAAGCAATATGTGTGACCGTACTTGAGTTTTTGCCCCAACGTAAGGTACGATGACGTGCTGATTTTTCCTACAAACACAATTGGGTCTTGGTAGAGTACCGTTAGGGATATACCATATTAGCGCTCTCCTGTATGTTCATTTTGTCTCCTAAGTTGGCTTCAATCTACAAACAGCTAGTTTGGTTGAAGTATAGAGCGAATTTTTTTATCGTATATTGATCTTGGACCTTGGGCCCTTTGTGTATCGAGGTGGTACTGGTTTCTTTAGGACAAGGTGCCTTGCTCAAATTGACATGACAGACTTCAGAATCGCATTCCATGATGCAATGCACAAACAAAGAAAACGACTTTGTTAGTGAGGACCATGTACAAGCCCAATGAGCGCAACGTCTGAGTGAGTAGTGATTTGAAGAGAGAGATAAAATTCACTCCAAGGGAATTGAAGAGTACTCCATCTAGTGCCTGGACATTGTTAAGATATATACGTGCATACCCTTTAAGAATTATTAATTAGTAACTAGTGTAAATTTTATTTTTGTTGTCTAATTTTTGAGAGGTAAACTCCTTCAAATGGCTAGCATGACAAAAAGATAAAGTAAGTTGTGTATGAACACGTATATGAATGTGAGCTATGCATGAGCCATGAGGAGGTGCTTAGAGAGTTGAATATGTATCAACTATATAGTGATAATGTTGGAAATGTATATATTTATAAATACGTAAATGTCCGGATTCGAACTCGTGACAACGAGATTGCACACATTAGCGAATGAGAATTAAAGTTAAATAATTAATGTTAATGTTTACGATTAATTATTGCACATAAAGTCCATTTAACGATCGTTAAGTATTTAACGGAAAATAACTAACGACCGTTAACTGTAAAGAGAAGGACTTGTAGTGTAAAATCTTGAAATGGAAAAGTTTTGGGTTTTCTCTTGGGCTTGTATCATGGCCGGCCAAGGGGTGGGTTCTCAACCCAAGCCCTAACTTGTTCCCAAAGGTTTCCATACACTATATAAACAAGGCTAGGTTCTAGGGTTTTTCATAACTTTGTGCATTGAATTAACCCTAAATCTCTCCTCTCCTCTCTCTTGCAATTCTCGGCCGAACACCCCTAGTTAGGGAGTTTGGTTTTGTTTTTTCATAAAACAAGGACTTGTGTTAGATCTAGCAATCGCTTGATTCGTTGGTTAATTCGTGTGTACAAGAACGTGGTAGTAAGACACTATTCTTACACCAATTGGTTTGAGTTGTAAAACGGTAAGGGACAACTCTTTAAACCACTTCTTTGTTTTGTTCAAGAGATCTGACATTCGCAAGAGGTACGTTACGCATCTTTCAGTTAATTATTTATTTGTTAAGATTCTTAGTCTTCCGCTGTGTACTCTTGATGTCTACATGTTTTATTGTATGTCATGTATTATAAACTCAACAGATAATAGTGTGCATTTCGAACGCTTTGCTTGGTAGATATGAGTAAATAAGAAAAGATCTCGTTTCATTTAGGAAAATGTATCATGGATCAGAATACTTGCCTTAGATGATGAACGTAGTATTTGTATGGGAGATCTATAGAAAAAGTTGATTGGTTGAATGTATGTTCGACCATGTCTCAGTTTAGAGTCATGATTTGAGGTGGCTCGCTCACAGGAGCGGAACTTTTTGGGGGCAGGCGAGGGACACATAAGTCACTTAGACTTAAATAACAAAAGAAAATGGACAAGGGATTATGCTTAAACATGCTCTTAGCTTATTTGGAACAATCCTATGACCATTTACATAGGTTAGTCACATTATATCTACATATCTAGTTAATGTTTTCTCCATGTGGGAATTAGGTTGATTCCAATAAACATAGCATATTTGATTCTTTCTCAAGAACAGGTGCGGAACTTTTTGAAGGCAGGGGAGGGTCCCCCCCCCCAACAGCCAAAAATTTGCAGCACCTAGTGTAAAAAAAATAAATGGTCAAGTTCCGCCACTACTCAAGAATACGCTCATAATAATGTTGACGGATCAACTTATATATCCAACCTAGTTTTTGGTAGATTTAAAACTATACTCCTTTTAATTTGTTTACCAACATGTCCAATAAATTTGTTTAATCACAAATAAAGAGGTTATATGATGATGAAGTCCCACGTTTGGTGCCGCATGATTTGGTTTGAGATTGTGTAATGAGTTTTATGTCAAATCATCATAGGTAGAAGTCTTATTTTTGACCAAGATGTCTTTGGATGAGTTGAACATGGATTTTATATGCTCACCATCAAAGCTCCCATTTTCAAAACTTTGACCACTTTTCATCATGCTTGCAGTGGACCTTTTCTATTTTTATTCATTAAAATTCTCCGCATGTGCTTGGAGAAATGCTATAATTTAACAAGCTTTTGGTTTTTGAAAATACTATTGTAATTGTTACAATGTGAGAACAGTTTTAGTTTATTCCATGTTTAGATATAAACTTATAGTTTTAGTAGCAATGTGGAATAAACATAGGATTACATGTAAAGTCTTCGATAGCTAAGTCGTTGATTTTGTGTCGTCGAAACGAGATGCTTTTCAGATCGTATATTAACATTTATATGTTATTAGTTTTCTCGAGATCATACACTAAAATATATGGAATACTTAATAAAAACTAACAACCATTTGCTAAATTGTTTCGATATTCTCTTTAGTGTCACGTTATAGAAATCCTCTCAGATAAGGCTTTTCTGTATATATACTTGAGAAAAAATCTTTATGTGGATTTCTCATTCATTATGTATTTTAACATTGCTATTATATAATTCAACTTTAGCTAAACCATTAGAATTAGTAGTAGTAAGTAATATAAAAGAAACATAAGTGGTTCAATTGGTTCATTGAATACATTCTAACATGTGTCACTTCGCATATATTAGCAAAATCTCTTTTTAACTGAAAAGTTATTTTTTGATTTGAAGCATTTGAATGTTCAGTTATTTACACCCCTACCCGAAAAAATAAAATAAAAAATATATACATAATAAATAAATAAATAAATAAATAAAAATATCTAGCTATTCTGCATTTCTGCCCATCTCAACCACACTCTAAAAGTTCGTCAACTTTCAAGAAAAAAGCATATTTCACTTATATTACTAAGCTAAAAATTTGTCTTCTCATACCACATACACCAAACACTATCTTCAAAACCTTTTACTCCGTATTATAAATTAAGAATTAATATACTTTTAACCAATGACTTGTATTTTTGATCACCATATATATATAATCGCATTATTATGTAATATGGAGATGTTTTTCTATGCTACATTCTTTAAATACGAAAAAAAAAATGTAACATGAAGCGTATGGTTTGAGATATATTGAATGTATGTATTTAGTTTATCCACTTAATGGAGTAAGTTAACTTATAAAATGAATATGGCCTAATTTTAAATAGCAATCTCTTGAAGCACATAATATAAGATTTATAAAAGTACCATACTGTAAACACCTTTGTTGCATCGATTATACAACATACCCAATCCTGTCACGGTGAAATATGAGTTTGGTGCATCAATTATGCAAATGCAAAATGTTGGATGCTATTGAAACTAGCAAATGACATATAACTTGTCCCCAGCTTGTTCGACACTTATGGATCTTTCATTAGAATATGAACATAAAACGATATTTGTTTTACGCTTGATCACTAAACCAATATAGGCTTGTTCTAAGTCGTTATAATTCTCTCATTCAGCTTATCGCTAGTTTTGAAAATGTCGTTAACAAAAACACGTAACTCGTCCCCAAATTTGTACCCTTCTAACACGTACCCAATATTTTACGCAACTAGGATTGATCAAAATTGAAAATAGTCAACCTTGCATGTTACTGAATTTTAAACCGATGTACGTAATGCAAATAAACTTCGTGAAGTTATAACTCATATAGATGTTGTTAGCAAAACCCATATTTTAAAAACAACCTACTTTGCCTAAATCTAACTTTAAGCCCTAAAACAAGAACAATTAAACGCTAAATGGTGATAACAAAATTACACGCAAGTAATTAACGTTACTCATCTACATTTATTTTTTGTATTATCAGGTTGGACTAGACTGGTTTTAAATACGTCACTTATGTATGAATGTTTAATAAATTCTCAAAAGCACGTCAAGTCGTCAACTAACATATATTAATAAAAAAAACCTCATTCAAGTACTATATGCTTGTTATTTTTGTGCTATTGTCTTAAAGAAATCAAAGGTACGAGTTAACGTGAACTCATGAAGTAAAGCAATTATCCAAATTGACAACCACGTAGACATCATGATTCATGATGACGATGAGACAAAAATAAAGCATGAGAAATTGAAGCCATGATTTAAGCAACCCCACTTTTACAGTTCTACTAAATCTTTTACAGTTCTACTAAATCTTATTTTCTCTTCGTTTATATAGAAAAAAATAAATCGACTATGCTTTTATTTATGAAAATGATTTTCTCCTTACAAATTTTATTAGTTATGTGTTCCTAATGTCATACTAGCAGGGTACCCGCGCAATGCGGCGGCTGGTACCCTGTGACTAAATTTTTCGGCGAACAAATGTTATTTTGTTTTGGGCTGCTGGATTCAGATTTATGTTTTGGAAGTTTAAGTAGATTGTACATTGTGGTTAAATAGTTGTATATTTTAGTGAAAAGGTGAATTAAATTATGTATTAATTGTATGTGTTGAATATTGTTTTTTTATTTACTTATTTGTGTTTTAACTACTTCTAAATTATGTTTTTTTCACATATATTTATAAATGAAGGGGTGTTTTAATAATGTATTAATTGTAATATATGAGTAATGTGTTTTTTAGTTTTATATGTGCTTTATATACTTGTAAATAATGCTTTTAATATTGTATTTGCTTAAAATTCTATATATGGAAATCTTAAAATAATTAATATGAGAGAAGTGCATTCCTCCATTATAAGTAGTATAAATATAGATATACATCTTAATTATTTTCATTTGATAAATCAAATAGCCCACAATTTCACCAACCAATAATGTCATCACATTTTGGATTTAGGATTATTAGCAAGATAAATAACTTCCGTTTATTTAGAGTGACAGGTGCAGTTGCGGTGCGAAAGTTATCCACCATGTGACGTTAGCTTTTATCCTATAATATTTCTATAACACAAACCAAAAACCATTATTTCCAACAAATTTTCTATAACATTATCAAAAAACCTCACTCACTCAATTTTTACATTTAGAAGGAAAAAAAACAAATACGGATAACTTGCGTTACCGCCATAACATGAAACGCATAATGCGAAACCATGGTCTATTTTAACGAGGAATAGCGAGAGTAAAATATTATTACTTTCAAAAAATAATTAAGTACAACGGGTATGGGTGGATCCCATACCTCAGCTCAAAAAGGTAAACCAAACACACCTACAGTGTTTCAGACATAAAGTAGCATCAAAAAGAAAAACCAATATGATCAACAACTATAAAGACAAGAAATAAAACTAACGTTTATACTGACCACGAAGATTTATATCCATCGAGTCACAAACTGCGCGATGTTCCGGAGTTAAACCTTGTAGGTTGTAAGTGTCGTATAGATCAAAATCTTTATCCTCATGTAAACTAGCATCATATGCACCTCCACTCGCCATGAAATGAGAGATCTCGTCAAAAACATGTTTGACTTCATCATCACTATCACTATCTAAAGTAACCAAATTTCCAACCTTAAAAAACGGATTACCTACCTATTTACCCTTATTAACCATAACAGGTGTACGATTAGAAATAACACAAAGAGCAGCATTGGATGAGCTAGGCATGTATTCATAGTTACCCATGTTGTTACGCCCCGATTCCCGGTTTGACCGGATATTACTCAAATTTTAAAACTTTGACGGGGAAAGTTTAACTATTACTTAAACCTTCAATGAATAACAAAAACTATAACAATTGACCTTTGACAACTCTTTTATAACATATACTCGATTACCCTTTTTAAAACAATGACACAAGATTACAATAAAACATCATTTTATTGCTGTGATACGGGGAGCTGCGACGCCGTCACCCTTTAATTATAACCCAAAACACATTTTCAGATTTAACACGCAACAGCTCAGGGGGCTTAAAACCTGAAGCCGTCTCCACTGAGCCGGACGCTGTCGCCCATAACCTGCGACGCCGTCAGGCATACTGACCTACACATTTTGACATCAAAACTGCACAATCAATCTTGACCCTTTTCAACCAATTCAACACTTGAACATTTACAAAATAACTAAAGACCTTACAAATTGTAACTAAACCATCCTTGATGTATTTTAATACTTATTTGACCCATTCAACCAAAAATGGGTGAGAATACGCTTTAATCCAAACACTCCAAAATACTATGACAACCATGACCCATACTTGTTGATTGAAGATACTTTTACAAAACTATAAAAGACTCCCGGGGGTACAAACTCATCACACTAGCTCGGTATCTACCTAGCTCCTAATATTACATATTACCAGCTTCCTTCATCAATCATGGCCCAATATCCAATCAAAGCTATAGCACTTCCGCTAAACATGAACCTACAAGAACATAGCAACTATAACATGTAAGCGATTACGCTTAGTAAGTAATTGGTTAATACATGTTCAATATATACATCTTTATAATATCACAACCACATAATCATAACATACAACTATTCAATTAACACATAAGACATCTAACCCATACCTTAGCCATTCAATAATTTCAAGACATATCTATGACCACTTAACACAACATTAATCACATACTATAACATTTTCATATTAACCACATATTAACCAAGTTACTTGCCTTAGCTAGCCAAGCTAAGCCATTATGAGATTATCATCATCTTCCATCATCTCCATCATTAACATCATCCCAAGCTAACATCCTAAATACAAAATCATAATACACTTAAAACATCATCAATTAGCCGTAGCTATGGTTTACACAACCATTTGGCCTACATAAGTAATCTCTAATCATCATATAATCATATATGATTATATGATGATCTACCCATAAATTATCCAACTTTACCCATAATAAGATTCCTCCAAGATTAGTATAACTCTTTTTAATCTAACCGTATGATCATAACATGATCATATCCAATTTACCCATTTACTTCTATTTAATAAAAGGGGTTTCACCCAATTACACTATAACATCTTAATTAGTGTTTAAAACCACAATTACCCAAAACCCCTAACTTAGGTACATGAACCCTAACTCTTCAATTCACAATTAAACCTAATTAAGGATTACTCACCTTGCAAGGATCATCTCTATGACTTCCCATTAGGGATGACACCCTTAATTTATCTCCAATTGGTCTACCAGACCAGCCCATATTTTCCCTTCATTCCTCTAAACCGAAATTCATCCATAATCCAGAAGAAATGAGAAATATGGACTTTTAATACATAAAACTTTCTTCATTTTAAAGCTATCTCAACACTTGACGCTTTTGGTCCCTCAAGCTCATTTCTTTCTATTTTGGCCACAAGATACTTATAATAAGTTTACCATGTGGCAACTTAGTTCCCCCTCATTTATATAACTATAACATAACATTTATAAACTATTAGATTGACTATCAGGTTGACTAGTCAATCCCATCAAGTCCTTAGACCATATTCATCTAGGGTGGGGCCTATTTGTATTTCGGGATACGGGTGTAACAATTCCACTCCCCTTATTTAGATTTCGTCCCCGAAATCTCTCGTTTATTACTTAATTCATATTTCACCATGTCACATAAACAATCAATTTATCAATTTATTGCGAAGATTTCCTTAATCTCGCAATTTAAGGCCCACTATAACATAACTAATCTCTATATGTATCTATTCTTCGTCTAATTTTTATAATCAACACGTCATTATGTCACCCGAGACATAATTTATTCAAAACTCATCATTTCAATTAGTCAATTCTTTTACTGTTACAATACTTACTTGATCACCTTTATATTGTTTTGACTTTACTTAAGTCAAATTCCACTAACACTTCTCTATTTTATCAAAGAAATTGTTATAATTTCAATAACGATATTACTATAACGCCAAGCCATTACTATAACGTATTGTTATTACTATAACATTCTTATAAATTTCAAAAATTTCATGATTATTATGGTCTTTTTCATATTACTACATGCCCCCAAGGCATACTATAACTTATTTTAGCTTTTTAATTGTATACAATTTATGATCTCCACGATCATTTCCATAACATATCACATCATCATCACACTAGAACAAAAAGTGGATTTGGCCACACCGAATATGTGTGACGATATACATATAGTCACACATGATTTTTCGGCCGTGTGTGACTAAAGGTCGCGCGACCATAGGTACTCTATGGTCACGTGTTTGACTTTTTTTTAGTCTCTATTGCAAAAGAGTAAACAAAACCGTAACATGTGTGACTAATTAGGTACAAATTTTGTTGGATTAATCCATATTAGTGACCATAAACACTGTATAGTCACACAAATCATGTTTGTTTTGGGTATTTAGTCACATACAATTAAGCATAAAGTGACCAAAAGTGTTAATAAGTGTGACCATATATTGTTTAAGGTGAAGAAATACGTCTTTTGTGTGACTATTGATCATCCAATGGCCACTTGAATTTTATGTTTGTGTGGCCTTTTGTAACATTTAGTCACACAAAGCATGTTTGTTTTGTGTATTTAGTCACATACAATTAATCATAAAGTGACCAAACATGTTAATAACTGTGACCATATGGTGTTTAAAGTGAAGAAACGTGTATTTTGTGTGACTATTGATCATCCAATGGCCACTTGAATTTTATGTTTGTGTGGCCTTTTCTAACATTTAGTCACACAAATCATGTTTGTTTTGGGTATTTAGTCACATACAATTAACCATAAAGTGGATAAAAGTGTTAATAAGTGTGACCATATGGTGTTTTAAGTGAAGAAATGTGTGTTTTGTGTGACTATTGATCATCCAATGGCCACTTGAATTATATGTTTGTGTGGCCTTTTCTAACATTTAGTCACACAAAGCACGTTTCTTTTGGGTATTTAGTCACATACAATTAATCATAAAGTGGCCAAAAGTGTTAATAAGTGTGACCATATGGTGTTTTAAGTGAAGAAATGTGTGTTTTGTGTGACTATTGCTCATCCAATGGCCACATTAATTTTATGTTTGTGTGGCCTTTTCTAACATTTAGTCACACTAAGCATGTTTGTTTTGGGTATTTAGTCACATGCAATTAACCATAAAGTGACTAAAAGTGTTAATAAGTGTGACCATATGGTGTTTAAAGTGAAGAAATGTGTGTTTTGTGTGACTATTGATCATCCAATGGCCACTTGAATTTTATGTTTGTGTTGCCTTTTCTAAAATTTAGTCACACAAAGCATGTTTCTTTTAGGTATTTAGTCACATACAATTAATCATAAAGTGGCCAAAAGTGTTAATAAGTGTGACCATATGGTGTTTCAAGTGAAGAAATATGTGTTTTGTGTGACTATTGATCATCCAATGGCCACATTAAGTTTATGTTTGTGTGGCCTTTTCTAACATTTAGTCACACAAAGAATGTTTGTTTTGGGTATTTAGTCACATACAATTAATCATAAAGTGGCTAAAAGTGTTAATAAGTGTGACCATATTGTGTTTCAAGTGAAGAAACGTGTATTTTGTGTGACTATTGATCATCCAATGGCCACATGAATTTTATGTTTGTGTGGCCTTTTCTAACATTTAGTCACACAAAGCATGTTTGTTTTGGGTATTTAGTCACATAAAATTAACCATAAAGTGGCTAAAAGTGTTAATAAGTGTGACCATATGGTGTTTCAAGTGAAGAAACGTGTGTTTTGTGTGACTATTGATCATCCAATGGCCACATGAATTTTATGTTTGTGTGGCCTTTTTTAACATTTAGTCACACAAAGCATGTTTGTTTTGGGTATTTAGTCACATACAAATTAAGCATAAAGTGGCCAAAAGTGTTAATAAGTGTGACCATATGGTGTTTAAAGTGAAGAAACGTGTGTTTTGTGTGACTATTGATCATCCAATGGCCACATTAATTTTATGTTTGTGTGGCCTTTTCTAACATTTAGTCACACAAAGCATGTTTGTTTTGGGTATTTAGTCACATACAAATTAAGCATAAAGTGGCCAAAAGTGTTAATAAGTGTGACCATATGGTGTTTTAAGTGAAGAAATGTGTGTTTTGTGTGACTATTGATCATCCAATGGCCACATTAATTTTTTGTTTGTGTGGCCTTTTCTAACATTTAGTCACACAAAGCATGTTTCTTTTGGGTATTTAGTCACATACAAATTAAGCATAAAGTGGCCAAAAGTGTTAATAAGTGTGACCATATGGTGTTTTAAGTGATGAAATGTGTGTTTTGTGTGACTATTGCTCATCCAATGGCCACATTAATTTTATGTTTGTGTGGCCCTTTCTAACATTTAGTCACGCATCGAATTAAGCAAACTGTGACCAAAAAGTGTTAATAATTGTGACTATATGAATCTTTTAGTCACATATAAGAAATCAATATATATCAAAACAAATTCAAATATATAAAAATATATTCAAAATATATTCAAATACAATAAAATTGGAATGTATATAAAATTGTAATGTCGTACATAATAAAATTCTCAATAATTTAACGACTTTTGACTCTTGATCTTCTTAGCTTCCTTTTGCATGGCATCACTAGAGACGTAGCGCTTCGTTTGTAATTTAGGTGCAGTTCTGTTCTCACCAATCAGTTTTATGGTACTTGGTGGTGTTACCCGTAGGAAACAAAAGCCGGGTGTATCAAACACTGAATTAAATATGAAGAATGATATATGTAGGTTTATAAAACACATGCATCTATGTACCTTTTCATCGAAAACCACTTGATCCTTTGGCTATGCATAAAAACCACCTCTTGCATCTTTAACGTTTTGAAACCGTTACTTCCTACATCCGGTATGCACGCTGCATCCACTAAAGATTTTTCAATAGACACTCTGTAGCAATCCTTTGGGAGTGGTTTGTTATGAAGCATTTGTTTTCCATCAGTTTTGTACATGGTACCCTCCGCAATAATACTTGATTTCTTTAAGTGCCACGATCGCACTTAATTACCTAAAAAGATAATTTGTTGCATGTATATATGTATCAGTAATTAATTAAACTAAAGAACATATGAAAATGTTTTAATACATACTTGTGGTAGTACTGTTAATGGAGACTCCTGTTCTTGTGATCCGGAAAGTTGACATGAAGAATCCTTTCTTTTTGATCTAGTCGATTTCTTAGATGCGACAGATTTAACAGTTTCCTACATGTATAATACACGGTAAATAATACATGTATGTAGAATTCAAAAATCCCATGGGGGTGATTTATTACTTACACTTATTTCCATTTCCTTTTCCAAAGTTGCAAGTCCATTAGACTTCTCAATGCTCGCAAATTTCTCACGTCCAGCAACACGTGTTCGGCATCCTCATCAAGACTGCTATTTATAAGATTAATGTTCACGGAGAAACACGAAATATAAATTGTTTAAGAAGCTATGCAGATTTAAAAGGGTAAAAAAAAGATGGAATGTTACTTTCTTATGTCTTACTTCCGTTTGTGTCAATGGAGTTGCAGTTGACTGCAACTGCCCCCTTTGTGCAGACCAATTGTTTCATCAAATCCTGTATTACCGCCTCTTTTTCTTGACGTTGGCGTCTCTCATTATCAAGTTCACTTTGAAGTGACACCACTCTTTCATCAGATGCTTGTTTGATTCGAGGCATATCAAAATACCTCTTGTAGGTTACTCCACCTCCCACTCCTCTCGCATATCCTCCCTTTTCCTAACCTAATACAAATGTCATGGCATCAGTGCCATGATCAAGCTTTAAGGTTCCTTGTTTGATCTTCTCCTCCATCTCTTTCTGCACACACAATATGGGAAATAGGTTATTTAATTCTACTAGTATTAAATTATAAATAACAGTATTAACTTATAACTAACAGTATTAACTTATAACTAACAATTTTAACTAATACACTATCAGTTTTAACTAATACACTATCAGTACTAACTTATAACTAACAATAAACATAATCATAAAATGAGTCAAACTTACAATTTTTTGTCCAACTGTTCTGATATCATCATCGTGAAATTCTCCGTCTTTATTCACCCTTCCTTTCAACCACAATGTACCACGCGGTGGTTCTTCATCTCGTTCAATTTCTTTATTCTCGATCTTATAAACATCAAATACATACACTTGTAAGATAAACCAATATAAACGAAAGTATGATGCTATTAAATGCAAATGTTTAATGTTTAATGTTACCTCTTTATCCATCACACGCAGTATCCACCTCGTCCCATTCTATGCTGATAAACAGACTTGGAAGCGCCACTTTAGATGCACGATTTCACCTTGCAACAAAAAAAAAGGTGTTTAGATGTAGTAATGCTGATAGTATACAACTAATATATATGGAAACATCAAATGTGATAGATATTTGAACTTGAATAAAAATGAATAATTAACACCTTGTATTCCTCGGTGGCCGTGTAGTTTACAAAATTTACCCAATCTTCAGCTTTTATAATTGCACTATACTTCGCGGGGACTTCATTAAGTTTTGAAAGGGTATTTTGGTTGGGCAATATGTAGTTTTCGGTCAATTTCCTTCGAAAATTCCTTAGAAGTTGACCAAGATGATTCATTATCAGCTATCTGACTGTCAAGTCAACATCAAAATATCGCTTCAAAGATTAACACAATGTTGTTAATTAGTTGCACATAATGTAAATGCATAGATAAACTTATTAACACGTTGTACCTACGTACCAAGCCACTACTAGTTAAAAAAAGTATATGTGTACCGTGATTTCGTCCCACATTTTATCTCTTGCTTCTGAATCAACCTTCCTCCAGGATAGAATCCTGACACCTATATGCTCACGAACCAAATTACCAAAAAAACTCGAAAACAATGCCCTTTTTTTCCTGATATCCTATTCAGTGCATCGAAGGTTACACTGACCTTTATTCCGTCCGTTTTTCCATAATCCATGCGAAACTTAGCTAACCTAGTTATGCCCTCTTAACAACATTCGCATTTGAATGGTTGTTTTCAGCATCCTCACCCTCATCGAATACACGCCTCGATTCATATCCAAATGAGTTATCATTTTCACGATCAGAATAAACCAAATCATCCTGACAATTGGTTTGAGTTGCCATGATTCGTCACAAGTAATGTGTTAAAGAAAATTAGTAAACTTAATTGGTAAATAATGGTGTAAAATTGAAGTTCTGGTTGTTTTGCTTGAATCCTGATTTATTGGAGTAAAATTAGGGCTCATTATGGGGCAGTTTTTCAATTAAGGAAACCATAATTTCCTAAGTACTTTTAAAAATTTTGGCTGAAATTTGGCTCCAAATTTGATAATTTTAAAATGTGGCTCCAAATTTAAATATTTCATTTTTGGCTGCATTTTGAAACCAACACACCCATGACAGAAATGGTTCTTACCCACAGTCCCAAACACCAATATAACTTCAAACCAGCTGTATCAAAGACACATATAACTGCAACTACACTAAAATCTCACCACATGGCCATTACAAATGAAGAAACAAAATCAAAAAATGGAATTAAAACAACTAATTAAACAACTATAACTAATAAGCAGTCCCAGATAAACAAGTAAGCACAAAAATAATCAAATCCAACCAAGGACTGCTGACACAACAAACAGCCCTGATACCTTACTTTAAGCCTATAAATAAGCTATTTATAAGCACTTAAATAAGCTCTAACATCCTCCAACAGTAAAACAAATCAAGAAATCATGTAAATGCAATTAACTTAAAGCAAAAACAACAACAAAAACACCCTAAAAATTGACAACAACCTAAAAAATGAACAACCTAAGCAAAACACTTATGAACCGCATATCCATGGCCCAACATTGAACACGACACATGGGATGCACCACTGTGATTGGATCAACCTCAAACCTACAATAATACATTCTACCAGACATGAACTTAAATACCACAACCAATTCCTAAATGCAATACAACATTAAAAAAAGATGAAACAAACTAGCGAGTGCATCCCATTCCATTCCATTGGATAAACCATCAAAAGATCCATACATGTTTCATTGTTAATATATCTACAAACCATAATATTAAACCAAGACATTAGACATTATAAACAGATGACACTAGAGCAAAAGAAACCATACATTTACATAGCGAGCAACCCTTCAACCATTCATCGACTTAATTTGTTCTTCCTTGGTCTCGATATCCTCCTCAGCTTGAGTAATGAGATCATTCAACCCCTGCAGCTTAATCCTCGCAGCCTCCAGGTCATGCCTAAGATCCATCAATGTGTCAAAATATTCATCCCCATCTCCAAGAGCTACCATCTCAGCAATTAAAGCATTAAACTGCGCAATTTCATTCTTCTTCGTGGTGGCCTGCTTCGCATCCGGTTTATAAAGCCACGGAGACTGGAAATTTGCTGAGCCTTGAAGAAACTCATGTAACCATCAACAGATGTCTCCCCGCTAAACTCAATTAGGTCATCAATAACACGCTTAGCCAAATGGTTTTGTGGTGATGGTGCTGCCATTGATAATGAAATTGGGTAAAATATGATATTATTGAAAGATTGATAAGAAAGATTGAAGAAGAGTTGTGGGGATAGTGTGATAGAGAAGATAGTTGTAACTCCTTATGAATTCAAACTATAAAGACCTAAACTTTAAAACCGCAAAACAAGTCCTCCTTTTAAACTATCACTATAAATTAGGGGTGTTTATCCGTTCGGTTATCGGGTTGTTTGGTTTCGTTAAATCGGTAATTTTTTTATTCGGTTCAACACGAAAACCGAACCGAACCGAACTAGAATTAAACCGAAGCGAGCCCAAAACTGAATATGAATTCACTTCGCTTCTTGGGTTGACCCGAAAAGTCTTAAAAACAGATAAAATGGAAAAAAACGGACTAACGCAGACGAAAACGTGTAAGAACGTAAGAAAACGTATGGAACTTAACAAAATGTACATTAATATGTAAAACATATGAAAGCATATGAAAACGGACGAAGACGTCTAAAATAGATGAAAACGGGTAGAAACGGACGAAAACGGTCAAAAACTTATACAAACGGACTAAAACATGAAAAACCAGCGACAAAGTATAAACACGGACGAAAACGTGTAAACAAAATGAAACGTATAAAAACTGATTAAAAAGGACAAAGTCGTAGCGGTGGAAAACGATGAAAACAGACGCAAACGTGTAAAACGTATGAAAATGTGTAAAAGTGTAAGCGTATAAACGGCTAAAAGTCTTCAAAACATATGAAAATGGCTAAACGGACAAAAAGCGAACTAAAGCGGAGAAAAACGTATAAGAACGTAATAAAATGTACGTTAATATGTAAAATGATGAAAACGGACCAAAACGTCTAATATAGATGAAAACGGCTAGAAACGGACGAAAACGGTCAAAACTTATACAAACGGACTAAAACATGAAAAACCAGCGACAAAGTGTAAACACGGACGAAAACATGTAAACAAAAACGAAAACGTATAAAAACTTATTAAAAAGGACAAAGTCATACGCAAACGGTGGAAAACGTATGAAAACAGACGCAAACGTGTAAAAACGTATGAAAATGTGTTAAAGTGTAAAAACGTACAAAAATGGACGAAAACATATGAAAAGAGACGAAAACGTGTAAAAAGGTACAAAATCGGAAGAAAACATGTACAAAACTAAGAAAACGTATGAACACGGACGAAAACGTATAGGACCGACTAAAACGCACGAAAACACACAAGGGTTGTGTTACCGTGCCCAACGTATCTAACGCAACCCTAAACACCGTTTCACACAGTGTTTTGAGTAAGACACGTGAGTTAATGATTTTATATCATCCTGAAATGTCAAAATTAACGTGCCCACCTTTAATAACTTTAATACAGTTCATATAACCTTCACACTATAATATGGGTAAAAAGCATTGGGTTATAGTTACTTAGAGTGTCATGTTACGACATGATTCAATCAATAGTATATATAAAATTATATTATGAAAAACCCGACCAAATGGTCAATTTGCTGGCTACCCGAGAATGAAAATCCCAATTTGGTAAAAGAAAGTCAAAACATAATATTTTCTAGAAATATGAGATATTCCCAGGTCGTTTTAAGTCCCAACGGAGTGTGAATGGAAATTCGCGTTCGGTTCGTGATCGGGTGATAAAGAATAATGAAAGATATTTGGATTTTGTGAATAAATTTATGAAACATAAACTAAAAACAAAAAAAGAGCAAGGTTAGATCAAGTGGTTAACACTCTTGCCTCTGGAGAAAGAGGTCAAGGGTTCGATCCTTACCCCTTGCAAGGTCGGAGGTCCTTTTCTACCTTTGGTAGAACCGGAGCGACCTCTCAAGGGTTCGATCCTCACCCTTTGCAAGGCCGGAGGTCCTTTTCAACCTTTGGTAGAACCGGAAGCAACCTCTCTACTTTAGGTAGGGGTAAGGCTGTCGACATCTCAACCTCCCCCATACACCGTGAAAGACGGTATTGGGACCCAGAACCCGTGGAAGACGGTACTGGGAGTTACTTTACTTTTTTTTAAAACTAAAAACAACTAAATAAGCAAATAAATCAACTAACAAAAGTCGAAATAACCTAAAATGCACTTAATCTTAAAAATATCAAATATTGTAAATTTAAGCATAAAATTTAAAATTATTTTTTAAAAGTCCTAAATACTTAAACATATATATATATATATATATATATATATATATATATATATATATATATATTTAAAAATTGTATTTTTCTGAATTTTATTTTATTTATTATGAATAAAAAATTGTGTGTATATATATATATATATATATATATTTTTTTTTTAAATTGTATTTTTCTGAATTTTATTTTATTTATTATGAATAAAAAACCTTTTTAAACTAATTAAATGAAAAAAATCATTAAACCATAAGAGAAAAACATTTTTAAACTAATATGAAAACTTTTCAAAAATTTAAGCAAATTCAAAAATCCCCCACAAATTAAATTTATTCCCCCCAAAGTTGCATCAAGGCCATTCCAAACTAATTGCAAAAATTAACTCCTCCTCCTCCTCCTGTACCGCCACACCTCCCTCTCATCTCACCACAAATCCCGTCACCACCACAACTCTCCCGTCATAGACCCACCAGTCCCGTCACCACTGGTAAGTATTGTTATCTTCCTTTTGTACACATCGTTCTAACACATAAAATAACCCTGTTAAGCCTATTAGCTAATTGAACATTTGTTTCGAGATATCCTCTTGTAAATTATGTCATTTTCTTGTTAAATTTAGATAGTTAATTGGTTAAAAATTTTAAGAAACCCTGTTAAGCTTGTTACCACATGAACATGGAACCATAATTTAGCTAGTTAATTTCTTATTTTTCCTTGACCCAAACATCCCTTTAGGAACTGTTTCATTAGACTTTATTCAATTCTTAGCATAATTCAATACCACATTCAATCTTTGAGCTATCCTCATTACTTGGAATGTCTTTTTTAACTTTTAAGATCATCAATTGAAGTTTGATGTTGTCTTGTATAATCTTCAATAACTTGGACTGTCTTTTTAACATGCCTACAGGGACTACATTTATAAACATTGCTTTCGGATAAGTGGGACACATTTATAAATATGGACAAGTCTTGGATAGGAACTAATAGGACCAACAAATCTTATGTTGATGGAATAGCAGCGTTTATTGATTATGCAGTACACAACTTGCGGAAGATGGGGAACATCGACCCACGAGTTAAGAAAAATGATCTTTCAATGCCATGTCCATGTACAGATTGTTTAAACCACATAGAGCATAAAGTGGAGAAAGTGCAGTTCCATTTATTCAGCAATAGGTTTGATCTAAGCTACCTAAACTAGACTAAACATGGAGAGAAGGATGAGTCATCAATAAGTACCGAAAACACTGTTAACGCCTAACAGAGTTTGTTGAAGACGCGGATTTTGCTTCATATATTCCAACAGATGCCCCAGAAACAGTAGAAATGGTTAATGCTACAAAAGATAATTTTGATGAGGATGATCTTGTCAAGTTTCAAAAATTATTATTAGACGCAGAGAAGCCTCTTTACTCAGGATGTCCTGACTTCACAAAGTTGTCCGCAATAGTTAAACTACTCAACTTGAAGGGTAAGTACGGATGCTCTGATAAGTTCTTTACTGAATTACTAGAATTGTTAAAGAAGATGCTTTGCCTCTGGTAACGAAATGGTAGAAAAAACTTATCAAGCCAAAAAAATTTGAAATTGATGGGATCAGGATACAAAAAGATACATGTATGTATCAACAACCCTTCTTTTTGGAAGGATGACAAGGATTTGACTGCGTGTGGAACTTGTGGGATATCAAGATGGAAGGTGGATAATAAGACACATAAAGTGTACGAAAACATTCCAGCAAAGGTAATGTGGTACTTTCCAATTATACCAAGACTGCAACGACTATTTAAGCTAGAAAGTATTTCAGAAGATTTAAGATGGCACGCGACACGGAGGATAACCTATGGTGTGTTACGTCACCCCGCATATTCAAAGGCATGGCGTACCATAGATGAAAAATTCCCCGAAATTGCTGAAGATCCAAGAAATCTACGGCTAGGAATATCGGTTGATGGGGTTGACGTCAAATCAGGAAATAGGCATCAGTGTATGGCGGTTTTAACTGTCATATACAACCTTCCTCCATGGTTGTGTATGAAAAGAAAGTTTATCATGCTTTCGGTATTAATATCGGGATACCGGGAAATGATATCGATGTTTTTCTAGAACCGTTTGTTGATGATCGAAAACCTTATTACGATCAGGGGTTGATACATATGATGCATCCATAAAAGATAACTTTAATCTACGTGCCGTTGTGTTATGGACAATAAATGATTACCCTGCACTTGGTACATTATGTGGCTGCCCGTACAGTGGATTCAAAGGTTGTGTAGTATGTGTGAAAGATACTGTTGGAATCACTCATAAACCTTAATTCAAATGTTAGTGATTCATATGTAATAGTTAGCTTAATATGGCCTTTATGTTAGTAATTAAGCCTTAGGCTTATGTAGAAGGCCCATAAGCCTAGGCCTAGTCCAATAAGGAAAAGGATGAGAACTTGGAGTGTTGCCCTAGTTCCCTCCTATAAATAGTCTTGTAAACCTTCTATTGAAGGTTGGTTATTCAATTCATTCACTCTTGCACTATTACGCCTAACCATTCATAGTTTATACGTGTGTGTGTGTGTAGTTGTGCAACCGATCTATATCCTTCATCTATTTCTTCTATTGATGCTTGTGTTACTAATATGGGAACCTAACAGTGGTATCATTCGCCAAATAGTTGGGTGAACATATTTGTTTTTGAAGTTTTTTTGTTTTGGTCGTACGCGTAAAACGAGTTCCAACTTTGTCACGCTTAAAAAATTGATTTTTTACATTTTTTAATCCAAGATTCTTGTCCTTTCAACGTTTTTAGGTGTTAAACTATCTGTTTTTGGCAAAAAGTTTCAAACTTTACGCGTGGATCATTGTTTTTAAGCTAGGTTTTGTACGTGGTTGCTGTTCTACGCATAACGTGTTTTTTAAGCTTTGGATTATCAAGTTTCACACTTTTGTGTTATTTTGGTGATATTGAAGCTATTTCATCGAAAAAATCTGGTTTGGAAACATCATTTGACAGAAATCACTTTTGGCTAATTTCTACCCGTAAGAGAAACCCTAATCTTACGCGTAACTGTTCCTTAGTTTGATCTTCAGTTTCGTGGATTACTCAGTGTTTTTTCTTTGGATAAGCCTGAAAATACTTCGACTTTGTATATCTTTTGCACTGTGATAGTGTAAAAGATCATTTGGGAAAAACCCTAAATTTACGCATAAGCATAAGCTTACGCGTAGAAATCATTACGCATAAGATTTATCTTACGCCTAAGCTTTGTCTTACGCATAAGTTAATCCTACGCCTAAGTTTTCTATGCTTAACTTCTTGTTTACGCATAACTTTAGTGCTTTCTCATTACTTGCGCGTAAGCTAACCCTACGCGTAACTATTGCTGTTACGCGTATCTTTGGTGTTTTTACGCATAAGTGGTACTTGGCTTTTCTGTGATTTATACGCCTAAGGATACTTCATCAACAAAGGTTCATTCGACTACAAAGATCCACTTGACAACACAAGTTTTCAACATGTCACAACCACCATACTCTAGCTATTTTCCTTACACTTATAATCAACAACAACAACAACAACTAAGTCCACAACATCAACAATTTAATCATCAACAACAAATTTATCAACAACAATTTAATCAACAACATACTCCACAACTTGGTGCAATTCCACCACAAATGGTTCAACGACCACCTAGTCTTCAAGTACAACCTTACACAAACTTCTACAATCAACATCCATCCAGGAGTACTATGAAGGAACCAACATGGTTTGGCAAGATGTGTGAAGCCTTAAGTAGCCAACAATCAATTCATGAAGCTGGCTCACTTGATAGACCTCCAATGCTCACTCCCGGGAATTATGATCAATGGGTGATAAGGTTCTTTAGGTTCTGTGATCTAAAGAAGCCACATGGAAAGTTCTTAAAGAAGGTCATTATGGAAGGTCCATTTCAGATGCCTACTATTGTCACACCCGATCTATATCCTTCATGTTGTCGCCTAACCATTTATATGCCATTTTTAGGGAGAAAGCATACTTTTACGACAAATAACACAAGAAGCATCAGACTGAATATCAAAAGTACTTAGAGGTTTAGCATTCGTTACAACACTTTTTCCATTACATTTGTTAGACGCAATATCTAAAGTGGGTGCAACTGGAGTCTTATTCAATGTCCTAGGGTGTTCTTCTACTTCAGCATTCTTTATTGTTCTTTTCTTAGGTCGCAACTTCCTATTCTTCCTTGTATTGCTCCATGTGGCTTCTTTAGATCACTGTTAGGTTCCCATATTAGTAACACAAGCATCAATAGAAGAAATAGATGAAGGATATAGATCGGTTGAACAACTACACACACACACACACACGTATAAACTATGAATGGCTAGGCGTAAGAGTGCAAGAGTGAATGAATTGAACAACCAACCTTCAATAGAAGGTTTACAAGACTATTTATAGGAGAGAACTAGGGCAACACTCCAAGTTCCTATCCTTTTCCTTATTGGACTAGGCCTAGGCTTATGGGCCTTCTACATAAGCCTAAGGCTTAATTACTAACATAAAGGCCATATTAAGCTAACTATTACATATGAATCACTAACACTTGAATTAAGGTTTAGGAGTGATTCCAACAATCTCCCCCTAAGTGTTAGTGATGAATGAAAGAGTGATAAACGATGTAGGTGCTGATGTAATAGTAGCTTTGACGTCTTCTGACATTCTTCTTTCTTGTGAGAAGAGGTGTCTTGATTCGAACAATCTCCCCAGTGTAGAGAAATTGTTTCCTTTGAAGGATTCTGATTGACGTCTTCTGATTTCTTTGTTCTTTAGTTCTTTGTTCTTAGAAAGTGATAGTATGTTGTTGTTGTTCGCATTAGGTCAAACGCTGTCTCCGGTGTCTCCACGTCTTTCTCCAACATGCTCACATGCTTTTAACGTTGGATTACAGTTGATGAAGTTCTTTAAGTCTTTAAACTTTGTTGATTCTTTATTGACGAAGAATCATTCTGACTTTGTGTTGCCTTTGATTATAAGAGAACTTCCATAAGTGATGATGTTGGTATGAGCATGTGGAGAATCGCATCGATCATCCTTGAGCTTCCATAAGAAGTAAACATAAGAAAGGTTAGTAATAGGCGAATTTTGGCACTTACAAGTTCGAACCTCGAGAGTGTTAACAGCATAGTGTGAAAACACAACTCTAATTCTCACAAGGCCGTTCCTGAACCGGAGTCCCACAAGTGAGATAACGCGATGTACAAAATCAAGTACATCTACGGTTGAGATGAGTCGTGAGGTACACGAAGCATCACCACTGGACTGTATACCATTTGAGACACACTAAGCGTAATCCACGGGGAGTTACCGAAGTGACCTGCTGTCAGGGCTGTTTGATGTTCACCCTGGCAGGAGTTTCCATTCAATCACTGAGGATCACATGATGTGAACCCCTCATAAATGTTCTCGACAGATTGCTAAGATCTGTGTAGGACTCGATAACGTACCACTGTCGTTCTTATTGTTGAACAACAAGTGATGAAATGTCAAGTGTACCTAAGAGATCTTTTGATGAATCTCGTGGCTCTAGACTCAATAGTGCGTTTTAGTTTTCCTGAGCGGAGACTAGGGAGAGGGTCTCCTTCTTCAATACCAGAAATCTCTAAGAGAAAGCCGATAGTTTACGTAGGGTTCCCTGTGAGAATGAAACAAGCTTCTGTTGAGTGAAACTCGAGTGGCTAAGAAGGTTTAGTGCATGCGTCACTGGGTCCATGACGACTTTTAATCTTCAATACCGATGTCATCTAGTAACAACCAGTAGCATATGAATTGAACCCGGTGTCTGCCCTAAGTTGAATAATCTGGAGGGCTATTTCTTTTCACCCTTTTCTTTACATTTCTTTTTAATTCTTCAACTCCTTCTTTCTTCCGATTCTCATTTTCTCCTTTTATAGTCATACCTAAGGACTTCTAATTCTAACTATTGGTGGTGTCCTTGGGTAGATCCCTCCGGCTCTGGCGGATCATAGGACGGTTATTCCTAACCTTAGTCACCTTATAACACCATGACTAACCTATGTTGCCATAAAACTATTTTCTTGAAAATCTCTCGAAGTGTTTGTGAATGAAAAACATGTTTTGAACACTTCAAGAGTTTTAGATTTTCAGAAATACTCCCCCTTCACATGTGCTTAAGAGTTTTAACAGAAATCGTGATTGAGAGAAGAGCGCGCACTTTTGAATTGATCGACTCAAGATAGACAATTCCTTGCGAGACACGATTACGTTGCATAGTTAAAGAGATACATTGTTAGCTTTTAGGTGACAACTAGCTCTAATAACTACCTTGAAGATGTGGACAACCCCGAGAGGTTGTCAAACCCATCAATGTTCATGTCTATCAAGAGCTTCTCGAATGGGTAAAATTTACTTGGATAAGTCTTGGAAGACGAATCTTTTCAATGTATGACTGTTCGGTTCCCGTCAATTCATGGGTTGAAGTCTTTTCACACGAGGATTCAATAGCAAAACACAACATATTTCTTATCACATAATTTTCTCCCCCTCAAAATGGCATATAAATGTTATTTTTGAAGAAATGTTGAGAATAAATATGACCATTTTGAGTTTTATAGGAAGATTACACAAAAGAACATTTGTGAACAAAGTTTTTAAGTCAAATACTCCCTCTCAACAAGTGATATTAACTTTTAAGGTTTTGGAAATCATAAGGGGAAGTACTTGTCCTTTTGAGTAAAACCTTTGAAAAAGAAAGGTTTGATAAGTTTTACTCAAAAGTAAGAAGCTTTCGCTCCTTTCCTAAGGATTGTGGCACTGAAGCGTACCACAGGGTCCTTTATTTACAAGGGCGGGTTGTACACTGTTATGTGTGCACAAGCCATTAAAATAATCACACATTCAAATTGATAATGAAAATGAAACAGTTTAAGGGGTACCAGGAAGTCCATCAATCTTTCCAGGAATGCGATCCGGGCATTGATAGCCGGTGAGAAAACACGGGACGACCACCTACAAAGCTCTCCAGTGTTACGGTCCCTTCGTACAACCTTTCATCGATACGAGTGATGATCCTCTTCACATCCCATCTATCCTGAGAATTCCATCGCTTAGGAGAACCAATTCCTTCATGTATCTCCCTCAACCTATAAGCCAAGCCATCCCTGACCATCTTCAATGTGTGATCCCCAAACTTGTGAAGATCTTTACATGCCATCAAGCGATTGCGTTGTAGTTGACTGCGGTAAACTACTCCGAATGGTTTGCTGATGAGAGTGTATTGTGGCGGTTGATGTCGTATTTCTAGGAGGTTTGGTGAAGTTGACCGGGTCGATATGATTCAACGAGCAAGTTGTAAATCTTCTACACGTTCTTGGATCACTATGCTTCTAATGAAGATGAGTAAGGACTTGATGTATTCATGTTGAATTTCAGTCGAGAAATGTCTCATTCTTCCCTGTACTTTAGCAAGATCTGAGATCTTCAATGTCGTTGAGAGACAAGTTCTGAAAGTCGCTTCCAATTCATAGTCCCTTTCGTCTTGTCTTTTGACTACGATAGACTTGAGGAAGGTGTAATCCCATTTAGACGAAGAGTGGCGTGTAATGCTGGCAACGATCCCTTTATCCTGAACACTTCATGTTGAGACTTGCGAACCGGCAACTCTTGTAGTACATTAGCGTTCGGCCAATGGTGAATCCGTACATTGCATCGATGTCATACCTTTCCACGCTGCTGGAAAACATGTAGGTAGCCTTTTCTTCGATGGCTATGCAGTTGGAGTATATGGCTGCCGGGAACGGAAGTGTAAGTGATGTAGCGTATTTCTTTGAACCATCGCTACCATGTAGAAGAAATTCCAAATCCTTGTTGAAGAAGTAGCGAAATGGAATCCTAGGTTGATCTGGTTGGCCAATGGTTGGTAGAGGTTTAGACCAGTCGGTGTAGTAAGGAGGGTTGTCCCTTTTGGTGAAGTCGATGTTTGCTTCAGGTTTGATCCAATCAATGTTGTTAGACATGGCTTGTGCTATATTATCAAGGTGATATTCAACTTCAATAGCACTTTCTGAGCTGTCTTTGAGTAGTTGAAATGCTTCATTCTTGATTCGTTTCAACTCTGATTTCGTCATCTTCTTCACACGGAACTTCTCTTGCAGGAACTTAGCATCTTTTAACGTACTACCTTCTACCATATCTGGATCATCAGTAAAAGCGGGAGTGGCATCAACAAGTTTAGAGAACCAGTCGTCAGGAGAGATGGGTTTTTGTTGGGGCTCAGGGATTTCCTCATCGTCACCACCCGTATACTCAAAGTGATCACCAGTTTTCGAAGTGCAGGGTGGTAACTCGAGAATCCGAGGTTTTCAGTAGAAGCGAGGAGATCGTGGTTGAGCTGGAGTCCTTTGGGGTGGAGGTTGCATTGAAGACGATTCACCAGTTTTCTTGACGCTTAAGCTCATCATTCTTATCCTTATCCTTATCTTCACCGTCGCCTCTTGGGCGTTTAGGCCTTTGAGCTTCTTCCGTGATTTGAGTTGATATTCAAGCAGTTCTTCAAACAATTTACCTTCGGAAGAAGTAAATGTTGCAGATCGTTTAGACATTTGAGCTACGAGCCTGTTAACCAATTCAGCATCTGAGAATATTATGGGATCAACTGGGTTGATGTTGACATGCATTGGTGTTGATCTCATAGTTTGCTTGGCCAAATGTAATAGATTCGGATAGAGTTGTTTGGTAAACATCTCCTTTGTAACTCCAGGAACGATGTCAAGAAGGTACTTGTGAGTGTAACCTTTGATCATCTCGTTCATTTCCCCTTGAAGATTACGTTGCATGAACTTCGGGCGTATTCCTTTCTTCTTTCATCTTGTCATTCTCGTCATGAATGTACGGTACACGTGAGAAAATTCAGCTTTGTAAAGCACGTCTTTCTTCCTTACCTGTTTGGCGGCTTTAACGATTCTTGTCTTAGCTTGAGATCCAAGATGCCGTTGGCTTCTTCCACTTTGGTTTTTGTGGATGGTTGTTCTTCGGAACATGGTGGTGGTGAAGAATATGAGGATGAATCATGATGAAAGAGACAGGGGATTCAGTCCTTAGGAGGTTCAAGTTTTCTCCTCGGAGCAATTGGACTGATGAGAAGAAAATCATCATAGTCATCTTTTCCAGTTTTAGTCTTTTCTTCAGCCTGAATCCTAGCTTCCTCTTTTGCTTTGGCATGAGCTGCAGCCTCTTCATCAGTCTTTTCTTTTTCAGACTTTTCTTTTTCTGGTTCCTCAAAATTGTAATCAATAGAATCTTCCACGCGCTTTTGTTGTTGCTCAAGAGTGGTGGCACCAATTCCCTTATCGGGTTGATTAACCGCATCAGGAATTGGTGTGGATTGGACACCACCACTTGACCCTCCGGGGTCACGCATTTGTTCTTTTTCAAATTCTTTAGCAACGTGTTGGAGTCTAATGATTTTGAACTTCTTCCTGTAGTCAGTGTCCGGTTGCTCTTCATCTGAGCTTTCTTCTACTTGCTCAAACACTAGAGTTTTCCCTTTGCCTTGGTCAGCTTTTGGACTGGGAGGTTTAGCTACTGTCGGAGTGATAACGGTTGCAGTTTTAGAGTAGATAACCTCTTCCTCTGATTCGGTTTCCTCAGAGCTTTCATCGACTAGCTTTCTTTGTGGTTCAGACTTAGGAATGGGTTTAGGAACAACTTCCTTAGAGGGAACTTTTCTTTTGAGTGCATGTATCCTCTTAGGGAACTTTCGTTGACTCTCAGTGCTTGCAACACTTCCTGCACTGCCTCTTCTGGTTTTCCTAGAAGGTGTGCCGGAAGACTTGTCATCGAGAGAACCAACTTTACCTTCATCAACTGCTACCAGATACCTTTTGTATGAGTAAAGCTGTTTGATTGCATCAGAGAGAAGGTGATCCGGCAGCACAACACCTTGTTTCTTTGTTGTTGATTCCTTAAATCTGACTGTTAGAGTAGGTTCAAACAACATGTCGTGATGGTTGGGGTCATTGATTCTCTTGAGGATATCAGGGTTATACCCAAGTGCTCTTTGGATCAACAGTTTTGTATATCTGATATATGGGATCTTTAAGCCAAGCTTTTTGAGGAATGTCATCATGTCTTCCCATATCAGAGCTTCGACTTCGATATGCTTCATATTGACCAAATCCCAAAAGATTTGCAGTTCCATGAGCTTGAGATGCTCATAGCCACTGTCACGACCAGAAACAGATTTGGTGATGATGATGTCAGAGTTCTCCAAGGTTGAGGAATATTCTTAAGATCCACATGTGAATGCTTTGTGATTACTCCGTGGCAAGCGTCATAACCAATATCGATTAGGAACGTAGAACAGTCTCTTCAGTTGGTGTGGCATTGAGTTCGGTTGGCTCGATGATGCCGGAATGAGGAGACCACCCTTAAGTCTGCAGGTGTGATGGTGATTTGTTTGTCATTGAGAGTCACCGTCACAGCGTTTTGTCCTTTGATATTTTGCATTGTAGTCCGAAGCGATGAATATAGATCTCGGTACTATATCGAGTTGGAGAGCATGTTTTGGTAAGGATGATTCTTCAGAATATCCACATCAATTAAACAAGAGGACTCTGGCGGTGAGAGTTTCAAAGTCAACACGAAGGTTGTTCTTTCCAATCTTCATCGGATAGCCACTAGGAAGATATATACGCAACGGTGAGAACATTTGGTGCTTCCATTCAATTTGGCGTCCATGTCGTGATCTGAAAGATATTTAGCCAAAAGAACCAACATATCGAAAGACATTATGTTAATCAACAGATGGTTTTATTGTCTAATTATTGAATGTGATATGTCGATGATTGTTACGAGTCCAATGTCACTTGTTTGTCCAATAGTCCAATGATGTCGTGATAATTTTCGTGAGTTAATTAACTTTAAGTTTTAAAGTTCATGTTTTCACTTATTTTTCACAACTTATTAAACGTTTAAGCTCATTAGTGACATTATTGGTTTTATGCGTTATGATTTATTTATTTACAAGTTTGCACGCGTAACAATTCATAATGAAGGTTAAACAAGGCTTAGGCGTAGAAATGGTAGCTTATGCGTAAACAGAATGATATATACGGCGTAAATGCAAGCTTATCGTAGGTTCTTAACTTCGCGTAAGAAATATTACGCGTAGGAAAAAAGGGGACCTTTTGTAGAGCTTACTGTGGCGTATATGGAAGCTTTACGCGGAAGGCTTACTCGTAAGAGTCAACCTTATGCGTAGAGGTCACTGTTTACTCATATCCTTCACAGGATACGCGTAGTCCCTTATGTAGAACCTTACGCGTAAGATTTCTCTTACGCATAACATACTACGCGTAAGGTGATCCTTATGCGTAGATGTCAAACAACCTTGATTATGAATTTTCACATGTAACAATCCTGAAATAAGAGCATCAAAGCACCAATATTAACACATTCATTCATTTATTTTTCAGATCATAGCATGAAAACACATTAAAGCGGTTACGGCGTAAAGATGACTTATCGCGTAAACTTAAACCCTAAGTTTCAAGATTTATTTATGTTATCTAACCATAGGATTTGCACCAAAGTTTTTCTGGGATGTCTTAGATGCCTATTGAGATGATCTATCCAAGTTTTAACATCAAACTCTAAGAGAATCAGAAATACCTAATTCTTATGAACATAAACCCTAATTTCCAATTTATGAATCAATCAGTGTTTTCAGGTAATTTAGGGCCTAGATATGATCAATTCAACTTGAAAACAACCTCATACAACAATCTTTATCACCAAAAACGTTTACATATGAAAACACCCAAATCGACTTATGAACCCTAATTTTGAAAAACGGACAATTCGTGTTTCTGGGTGGATTAGATTGATGAAAATGGTTTTAGTACATAGTTTTGAATATTTTAACACCATTACATCATTAAAAACACACACGATGATCTTGTGTTCTTATGCTTACGCGTAGAACACAAAGATCATCAAAACACAAGTTTTAGCCGTTGGATTTGCATGTAATTCAAAACCCTTGTTTGTAAACACGTTTAGATTACGAAATCACTTACAAAATGAAGATCAAGAAACCGAATTTGAAGTTTGAATGTGGATCGTGGATGAAGTTAGGTGAAATGTTAAATGTGATGAAATAAATGAGTTGGGTGGAAGGTGTTATTAAAAATAACTTTAAGCTTTTGACAGTTTTAGTCCCTCCACCTTAACCATTTTCATCCAATGCCCATAACTTCCAATTTGGTTACCAAACGAAGGATATTTGGAAAGAATTTTGACGACACTCCCCCTCGACTTAAGAAATAATGAAAGTTTATGAATTTTAGTCCGAGGAGTGTCAGAGAACCAGAAATGTGACCATCATTATTTAAAGAAACAACCGGGATAAGGTAACATGCAAGTACAAGGTTTTATGAGACTGAAAAATATTTACTTTCTCCCCCTCAACACTTGATCGGAAAAAATACTGAATTTTGAAAGATTTGAGTGTTGACGGAAGAATTGTACTTGCAATGTTAAAAGAAATATAGATAGAAGAATATTTTTGTTGTTTTATCAGATTTTATATTTTTGTATTTTGTTTTTGAAAAAATATTTACAAAAGGATGTTTTGGTGTTTGACTGGTTTTTAAGAATGTTTTAAGATTTCTTCCAGTTCCTCTTGAGTCAAACACCGCATACCAATCCGGTGGACCAACTCATTAAACCTAACAGGAGCTAAGGCTTTAGGTGAGAAGATCGCAATTGGTATTACTCAGTACCCACAAAATATAATTCAACAGTACCATGTTCCACGTGGTCCTTGATGAAATGATATCGAAGATCGGGTGCTTTGATTTGAATGTTGAACGAGTTACACGAGATCGCAATAGCATTTCGATTGTCGCAAGATACATCGGGATTGTCAAATACGTAACCATAGTCTTTGAGTTGTGTTCTCATCCAGATGACTTGAGCACAACACTGCGACATGGCTAATACATATTCTGCTCGGTTGAGGACAACATGTACAATCCTCGCTTCTTCGATTGCCATGACACCAGTTTATCACCAAGAAATTATAAAGCTCAGAAGTACTTTTACGTGAATCTAAGCATCTGCGTGATCGCAGCGTCTGGCGATTAGTTCAAAACCGAGAATCCCGGATGCCGGATTCCTAAATTAATGGTTCCCTTGATGTATCGGAGGATTCGTTTTAGCCTCGAGAGGTGGGTTTCAGTTGGTCTTGTCCGATAACGAGAGCAAAGATAGACGGCAAAAACAATATCCAGTTACGCTGTTAGATACATGAGAGACCCAATGATACTACGGTATTTGGTAAGGTCCACCAATTTCCCATGTAAATCAGCGTCTAGCTTCTTGGTATGAGCCATTGGTGTGGCATAGGTGTCACAGTTTTGCATTCCAAATTTGTTTAACAATTCAAGGGCATATTTGGACTGACTCAAGAAAATACCACGGGGTGATTGATGAACTTGCATTCAAAGGAAGAATGTGAGTTCACCCATCATTGACATTTCAAAATGTTTTGTCATAAGTTTTGCAAAAAGCATTTGAGTATTTTAAATGTGTTGACCCAAAAATGATGTCATCCACATAGATTTGAACGATTAAGATGTGAGCCCCGTGATATTGTATAAAGAGTGTAGGATCGACCGAACCTTTGGTAAACTTATTGGCAATAAGGAAGGATGATAACTTATAGTACCGCCCGAGGGGCTTGTTTGAGACCGTAGAGAGCTTTCTTCAGTTTGTAGACATGATTAGGAACTCTGGATCAACGAATCCTTCTGGTTGGCTAACATAAACCGTTTCTTTCGGTTGTCCATTGAGAAAATCAGTTTTGACATCCATCACGAAAGACCATGATGTTCATGTGAGCCGCAAAAGCGGAAAAATACGAACAACTTCAAGGCGGGCAACCGGAGCAAATGATTCTTCAAAGTCAATACCATCTTCCTGTCTATAACCCTTAGCCACCAGACATGACTTGTTTCTTATTATGGTTCCTTCACATCCAATTTGTTTTCCCAATCCATTTTAGACCAATGACGAAGACCGTTGGTCTTTCAACCAGTTCCCATACTTCAAGACATTTGAATTGGTTGAGTTCTTCCTACATGGATTCAATCCAGTTGTCCTTTGTCATTCGTCTTCTTTGATGTTTTTAGGCTCAGATTGGTAGGCGGTGAGTGCATAAATGCAATGTTCACCATCGTGTGTAGACGTTGTCTAGTTCGTTGGTTGATCGGGTTACCAATAATGTTTTCAAGAGGATGGTCTTTTGTCCAACGATGTGTTGAGGGTTGATGTTGGTATACATTGTGCAGATTTTGAGGATTCAAATGGCTTGTGGGTGATTCCGCGACATCAGTGCGATAGATTCATTAGAAAGCGGGTTAAAGAACGCATTTGGATCAAAACCTGCGGTGGGGGTACTTCATTAAGAGCATCATCGGTTGGTTGTCGTTGGAAGCTGTTTGTTCAACTGTTGTTGTAGAGTCAACTGGTGGTGCTTCTTCAACAGTAGTTGTTGTAGCTGGTGTATCGGTATAGGAATGATCGGGTTGTGCGTGAGAAACATCGGATACACCTTGAGCCGCGGTCATCAATATAGATCAGCGAGCGTGGAGCAAATAGCCTTTCCATTTGTTGGCCAGCGAGTAAAGGCGAGGGCTTGATTCCAGCGGATGATGGGGTTTGAGGAAGTTTAAATGGTTATGACCGGGTTCCAAGTTATTATACTCGAAGCCATTTCGTGAAGCTCATCAAAATTAGCATGAATCGCTTTTATAACTCCGCTTTGCACTTTACGATTCATCCTTAACCTTTAGAATTATCACAAGATCCGATAAAAACTCCAATGTCAACTTTGGCTTTGAGCTTTCCAAAGTCATCACGATCATTATTTTGGTAGCAAAGAGATCCAAATACATGTAAGTGTTTGAGATCGGTTTTCTATTTGTGGATAAGCTCAAACGGTGTTTGTGGTATGTTCATTGAACGATTCTAGGTGTAGCATGCGGTTGAGACATGTCCCATAAGTAATCCGAAGTTTAGCATTGATTAACATCGTTCGTAGCTTCCACTAACGCATTCGATTTCGCTCTTTCAACAACGCCGTTTTGTTCATATGGATGTTTGATGCTCGCGGCTTCCTGAAGAGTTTGATTCACAAATTCGCCCTTGTCTGTTCAATTTTTCTCTGACGTGGTTCCTGAAAGTAATTTGAATTTTCGTATAGAAAGGTGATGATCATCTGTGGAGCTTGGTCTTTTCAAGAAAATAAACCCAAGTCCATCTTGAGTAGTCATCAACAATTACCAAGATGTAGCCATTAATTGTGTCGCAGATCGCAACAACACAAATCCATGTGAAGAAGATGAAGCTATACGCCGAGATGTGGTTCCACCTTTGAGGAAAATGAGTACAGTGCTTTTTCCTTGTTCACGTGAACATAGGTGATCTAGAATTTGGAGACCTTCAACAAGTTTGTGTCAGGCAAGGTTGGTGATGGTTTGAAAGTTTAAATGTGAGAGACGACGGTGCCATATCCAAGATTTTGTAGATTTTGAGAGTAGACAAATGGGAGATGAAGCAACCATGTCTTGCATTGAGATTGTGTAAAGACTAGAATTGGCGAGAGACATAAGATCGCTTCCTTGGAATGAAACAAGTTTTCTCACTAAAAGCAACTTCCAAATCTCCATCACAAAATTGACCGAAGAGATTGTGACCGAGGTCCACATAATAAACCCCGCATGTCAATATTGCCATGATATAATCTCCGTAGCCCATGATAGTGGAAGTGATATTGCAATGAACTTTGCAATAAAGTTTAATGCTTAAGGTTACTGTCATGTGTCGGAACATCCGCTATCAATCAAAGGATGATCTCACATCGCACAACAATGGATGGAATAGAAGTAGATGTGGAACCCGGATGAGTTAGAGGGCCTCAAATGCTATAGTAGAAATACACTCATCAATGATTTTAGGCATCAATTTAAATCCTAGTGTATTGTGTATCCATTTCTGCCATCTCCAACTAGTCTTAGCTTTAGTCTTAGTGAATGTACTAGGTGGTACTACAGTCCTTGGAGGTGATCTGGAACTACAGAACATCAATTCGTTTCTTAGAATCTAAGGAGGCGGTCTACCAAGCCAGGACTTAGAAGCATTAGTGGGCCTAGAGGTATTCCGATTCTTAGGATTCCTTAAAGGAGACAAGATAGCTCTAGCAACACATTTGTCATGACAATCAGAAAGCATACTTTTACTAGACAAATAACACAAGAAGCATCAGTCCCGAATATCAAAAGTACTTAAAGGTTTAGCATTCGTTACAACACTTTTTCCATTACATTTGTTAGACGCAATATCTAAAGTGGGTGCAACTGGAGTCTTATTCAAAGTCCTAGGGTGTTCTTCTGCTTCAGCATTCTTTATTGTTCTTTTCTTAGGTCGCAACTTCCTTGTGTGTGTGTGTAGTTGTTCAACCGATCTATATACTTCATCTATTTCTTCTATTGAAGCCGTCAGAATGATAATGGGGTCGGTAAAGAGTTAGCTGAGAAGAGTATACATGAGTAGAGAAGTCTTGTCAGCAATTGATTCTCACATGATATTTATGGTACTTCACAATTGTTCGATTACTTGGACGTACATGGTTTCGCTGTCTTCAATTCATCATCAACATACGTGGTGCATGATTCTGATTCATTGAAAACATCGGGGGGAAGAGAGTATAGGTGGTGTTTGCTTCCTTGATGTTTTTGTATTTTTTTGCGAAAACCCTCTCCTTTCATGAATTTCTTCAATCGGGGAAGAAATAGACTTCATCTGTGGTTCAAACGTCTTACTTTGGTGTTATCGTCTCACTTTCACAGAGTTATCGTATGTGAAGTTACCTAAATAGGATGTTATGATGCCTCACACACGGTCATTTTATCGAGTTACTGCATATTCACAAGTGATTATTATTCCGATAGACCGCAACATTTAGGGGGAAGTCGTTTCATTTGTCTTTCGTGGTTTGTTTGGTGTGAAGCATCTACATACGTGAGAAGATCTTGTTGATTTTTAAGCATGTTACCTCCGAACGGATTTTCATAATAAGTCGATTACCTTGTGTGGTTTACTGCTCATCTACAAATTCACTAGCGTACTAAAAATTCAAAAAGTTAGAAGAAATGTTTACTACATCAATGTTTCGAATATGCTAAAGATGGTTTTTTAGGTTTGAAGTTGACCGATTCAAACTTGCCAAAAAGGAGTATGTACCGGAGAATTTGCTAACATGCGCATGAATTGGGGAAGTTAATCCAATTTATGCATATTACATCATTTGCCTACAAGTGAAGCTTGAAACATTCTCAAGTCAAGGTACAAGAAGAAGACAAAGAGCGTGAACTTTCATCATCCTCAGCACTTGAAGAGCTTATGAAGACCTTTCTTCATTTGTTTTCTATATTTGTAGTAAATGTTGTAAGAAATCCCTTATGTCGTCCCATTGGGGAAGATTGTTGGAATCGCTCCTAACTCGTAAATGGAACGACATTGACGGGATTACATTTTCTATCTTTGTTACCTTAAACACAAGGGCTTGTTATGTCATTTAGTTATAGATGTAAGTGTTTCAGTATAAATACCCTCCATACTTCCATGGAGGGTGAGACTCTGTGTAAACTTTCACCTTTCATCAATAATAAACACACTAGTTTTCTCTTCTCTCTCTCTAGTCTCTAACATGATGAAGATGTTCTTCCATCTTCCCCGACCTCCCGATTCACCATATCATCCAAACATACGATCCTAACAGATACAAACTGTGTTAGACTTTCTGCCTCATCCAAGCAAAGTTGTGTTGGTCACAGACGATATCTACCATATGACCATCCGCTCGTAAGGCAAAGGAAGGCATAAGACAACAAGAATTTCTCCCGGCTCCAAATCCAATGACCGGGGAACAAATGTACAACGAGGTACAACATATTGAAAATAAGTGGAGAAAAGGAAAACGAACAAACAATAATGCATCTGAAAACCAAGAAGATACGAGAGGCAGAGGTGGGAAGATTCCAAAGGTGAAAAGAAACATAACAAGAAGAGGGTTAGTTCAAGCCAAGTGAACGGACAAACGGTGCGTATTGAAGAAATTCAACATTTGGTATCGAAAACTTAGGTATTGGAGGCATAATTATGTTCCACATTGTATTGATTTTAAGCATGTAGAAAAGAATGTTCTTTGAGAGTCTCGTCGAACTTTGCTACATGTTCCGGAAAGAGACGAGATGCAATCAATGCTCGATTGGATCCGTCAGTGGGGTAAAACAAGAGTTGTTTGCTATGCAAGAACAAGACAAAACAACACTACCTCCAACAAAGTTACACATTAACGAATCGTCAAAAAGATATTATTTGTGAAACTTTACACAACATCGTGGTACCACAAGGCTATTGTTCAAATTTCTCTTGTTTGGTGAGCCTAAAGGATAGGAAGCTCATTGGCCTAAAATCGCATGACTATCACATTCTAATGCAAGAGTTTCTACTTACGCAATAACGCTCAATCATGCACCCACCCACACGATATGCTATTATCAGGTTTTGCTTTTTCTTAAATCAATATGTTGCAAAGAAATAATATTGCAAGAACTAGATAATATGCAGCGTAACCGGTAGTGACACGGTGCCTACTCGAGAAGTTCTTTTCCATCATTCTTTGATATTATGATACATTTGACCGCGCACCTAACTGGGAGGTAAAATATATGCGGTCCATATGCTTTCGTGGATGTATCCATTCAAAAGTATGAAGGTGAATTAAAGACACAGCTGATGCGAAATAGACCGTATGATGCATTGTCGAGGAGACTATTCATGAATAAACAATAGAGTTTTTAGCAAATATCATAAATCCATGAAATCGGTATCCCACCCGATAAACATGAAATGATGAAAATGAGGAAGGAAAGCCATTGTCGGCCGGCAAATCAAGTGAAGTTTCATGAACTCATTGAAAGCACATTTGTATGTAATAAATAATACAGATGAAATTGTACCGTATATCGAGTAAGTCTTACAAACACATGTCTATTTCGCACGAAAAAATGATATCAAAAACAATAATCAAACACATTGTTTCGCCACAAGCAAGTTTTGAAAGCGGAAACCCGTAAATAATAGCATTTCTAGAGAATGAGCACAAAGCAAATCTGCCAAGTGGTTAAAAGAAGTAATTAATCTTATGTTACTCAACATACCCTTTCTAAACCTTATTTCTCACCTCATTTTGATCCGAAAATTGGTGTACTTATTCTTTGAGCTAATATATACTTGTAATGAAATTGAGCTGAGAGAGAGTTAGAAATCGACAAAGAAAGTGTATCAAAAACTGTAAGGTGGATATCCTATGGACCACGCGCCACCATAGTGAAATACGATGCATATCACATCAATGGGTATACTTTTCAGTATTGAAAGATCATGAAGGCAAAGTTTACTAACAATGGGGTTAGTGTTGAGGCATTAGATATTCACATATCTAAAGAAGTTGCAACCACAAGAAAATCATATTATTATGGGGTTTTACAGGAGATATGGGAACTAGATTACCGTTACATGCAAATTCCTCTTTCAAATGTGATCAAAATCACAAAGTCGGTGGTGTGAAACGTATACTCTGGGTATACATTGGTTGACCAATAGTTTAGCCACAAGGTTGATCCGTTCATATTAGCCGCATGCTACGACAAGTGTTTTATGTGAAAGACCGTAGATAAAAATTTGTCTATTGTTTTAAGACACCTCCCAAGAATTTACAAAGATAAGTATGACGGCCGACGAGGAATTTAGTATCGCTCATTCACCAAAGATAATGATAACATATTGCCACGTGGATCGACGGACTTGGGTAACGAATCAATTGACTACTATCGAACCGACGTGGAGGTGTTGTTATCTGAAAATCCAAGTGACCATGTTATGGTCAAGTTGTCACACTCTACCTTTATCATATTTCACTCTTTTAAAGCATATAGACATTTGATTTTTTACTTTTTAAGGATTTATGTTTATAATACAAGACTTAATATTAGTTAAATCTGTTAGATATATTTTTTTGTTTAAGGATATGTTGAAAAGCAAGAATTCTCATAGATTGGAGATGTATGGAAGTTGTGCTAGTTGATGTGCTATAGTACAAAGTTAATCGGTGATGTCATTGTTAAGTCTGTTTGACCATTCTTTAGTCTGGTAGTGCAAAAATTATAAAACGATTTTCTTGTTTAAATAGTACCGTTACCTAATTTTAGGTGGTCAGAAGTATTTATATGGATAATTTTATTTTTAGAATTCATATTTATCCTTTAATTACTTTATCCTAATCTTTAAAAGTTTAATTCTTTTATTTCATTAAGTCTACTTAAAGACTAAACCCTAATTGCCCCGCACTACCAAGCTTCAATTAACATAAAAGATGGCACAATTAAAGTTTGTAGACAAGCACAATCAAGTGGGATTTCTCAAAAGCCTGTTTGAAGCACATGCTTCGAAAGATAGTGGACTTTCTAAAGGGTAGTCATATCGTATGCCCCTTACTCATAATCCAACTATCTATGATTCCTAGTCAAACAGCCGCGTGCATCGCTATCGCTAGAATTATTGCCGATGGGACACTAGAGTTAAATGCAACTATTGATATCGTTAGGATGCTCAATCAAGGAAGTAAGCAAGCTTCAATTGGATGATGCCTCGTGATTTCAATGTTGATGACAAATAATGACCTCTTTCGTGATTGGAAAATATTGGATATCTAACCGATGGAACATTCACTTTTTGGAAGAGTCATTTTACGCCACAATGGCGCTTCCTTGTGCATCATATTTTACATTGTATGAGCTCTAAAAGTGGTGGATGGGATCAATTTAGAAGCAATATTGCTTACGATTGGTCCGTCTCTCCACCGCGACTCTTCAATTTTTCAAAAATGATTTTTGATGCCATGGTTGCTAATTCCAAGAATAAGAAAAAGTTTTTGATGTACCCAAGATTTTTGCAAATGATCTTAAATGTTGAAACAACAAGCAAACATCCTTACATTGCTCTCCCTTTCACTAAAAAGATATATGGTAATATGAAAAGGGGTTTTGAAGGGGTACACAAGCCACTTTTGTTCACGCTATGTTCCCTGAAGGTACATCTACATCTGTTCCATCTCCTACTGCTACATCAGAAGCCCAGGCTCAACCTACATCTGAATCATTCATGCTCATTTATTACATTCTATAACTTTTACTTGTCCCATCTATAATACCATCATATTGGCTACCCATTAGCCATTCACATAACAAGACCATAGGTTGGTCATTAGCATAACACGAGTCGCACCTTGTCTTATTCATGATCATAACTTTAATTATCATGATTTCAAATCATGCCTTTTATAGGCATTGACACCTTGACTCCTCTATTAAAGTCCCATTATAATTTCTATAACAATTAAGCACACAATCATATCATACACACCGTCACCATCCACGGTGAACGGACTACAATAATCTATCGCATAAATACTATAACATACAATTTACATAATCATATATGTATATTCATCGACACTACCAAAGTGTACGGTGTTTTATAACCTAACACATTTAGTCCGTCATGTACTTTCATCACATATACCAACCTAATTCTATACACGTAACTACACAATCATAAAACGTTTATGGTGATCTACTCACCTATACACATATGGTCCGCCATGGATTTACATAAATTACATAATAGCACTATAACATATAAAACATTTTCACTTAGCACAAACACATAATTCATTCTATAACTATCACATACATTTTCGCTTACTTAATTCCGCAACTATGACTGGCTTAAGACTAGGCAACCTATAGTGGAAACCTAATTCACTTTGTTGGAATCACTCCTAAACTAGAATTCAAGTGTTAGTAATTAATATGTAATAGTTAGCTTAATTAGGCCTTTATGTTTGTTATTAAGCTTAGGCTTATGTAGAAGGCCCATAAGCCTAGGCCAAGCCCAATAAGCAAAGGATGGGAACTTGGAGTGTTGCCCTAGTTCCCTCCTATAAATACTCTTGTAAACCCTCACTTGAGGGTTGGTTGTTCAATTCACACATTTCATATCTACGCATAACTATTCAATATTCATACGTGTGTGTGTGTGTTTGTTCATCCGATCACTTCTCTTCTATTTCTTCTATTGATGCTTGTGTTATGAATATGGGAACCTAACAGTGGTATCATTCGCCAAATAGTTGGGTGAAAAGTTTTTATTATTTTTGAAGTTATTTTGGTCTTACGCGTAACTCACGGTTCTTAACCTTTGTTACGCTTAAAAACTTAATTTTACACTTTTCAATCCAAGATTCTTGTACTTTCAACATTTTAGGTGTTAAAATATCTGCTTTGGCGTTTCTCAGCCAGATTTCTTGATTTTAAGCTTGTTTTATACGTGTATGCTTTTCTACGCCGTAAGGTGTTTCTAAGTTTTGGATCATCAAGTTTCACACTTTTGTGCTATCTTGGTGATATTGAAGTCATTTCATCACAAAAATCGGTTTAGAATCATTTTGGGCGAAATCAATTTTGGTTACTTTGCCGTAAGAAAACCTAATCTTAATGCCAGAATCATCCTTGGTCTGATTCAAAGTGAGTTTACCGGTGTTTTCTTGCTTGGATAAGCCCGAAACACTTCTGACTTTGATATCCTTTACATTGTGATAGTGTAAAAGATTTTTGGGCAAAACCCTAATCTTACTGATAAGCTCAAACTTATGCGTAGAACTCTTTACGCCTAAGATTTTTCTTACGCCTAAGCCTTATCTTACGCATAAGCTAATCCTACGATAAGCTTTCTATGCCTAACTCTTCGTTTACACCTAATATTAGTGTTTCTCATTTCTTACGCAGTAGCTAATCCTAACGTAACTATTGCTTTACGCTGTAAGTTTGGTGTTTTACGACTAAGTGTTACTTGCATAAACTGGTTTTTCTTACTAAGGATACTTCATCAACAACGTTTCATTAGACTACAAAGATCCATTTAACAACACAAGTTTTCAACATGTCTCAACCTCCATACTCTAACTACTTTCCTTACACGTATAATCAACAACTTAGTCCACAACATCAACAATTCAATCAACAACAACGAATTTATCAACAACAATTTAATCAACAACATTATCCACAACAAGGAGCAATTCCACCTCAAATAGTTCAACCACCACCTAGTCTTCAAGTACAACCTTACACAAACAATACAACATCCATCAAGGAATACTATGAAGGAACCGACTTGGTTTGCAAAGATTTGTAAAGCTTTAAGAGCCGAATCAATCACTTCTAGTGATCACTGATAGACCTCCCAATGCTCACTCCCGTAACTATGATCAATGGGTAATTAGGTTCTTTAGGTTTTGTGATCTGAAGAAGCCACATGGGAAGTTCTTAAAGAAGGTTATCTTAGAAGGTCCATTTCAGATGCCTATTGTTGTTACACCTCGAGATCCAAATGTCCGCCACCAAGAGATGATCTCACAAACATTGCAATCGTATCGAATCTTTCGTGATGAACTTCTACTCACGGTTTCGATGAGCTAGCAATGCAATATATCCTTAGGATTACCAAACCCAATTCTTCGTGTTGATGCTCAAAAGCATCGCAAAGCAATGTGGGAACATATTCATCTTCTCATGGAAGGCCAGCGCACTCAATCAAGAGGATATGGAATCCAAAATTTACTTGGCTTATGAACACTTCATGATTGAAACTGGAGAGACACTAGAGTCTTATCATTATCGATTCTCTCGACATCATCAATGATTTGGATAAACACAACATCATCATGCCAAGAATTGCAGTCAATACAAAGTTTCTAAGTAGTCTTGGTCCCATTTGGAGAAGTATGTCATTTTCCTTGTCGCGAAGAATCTTCATCATGCTTCATATACGATTGTTGTAAACGACTATTTGAAGCCTCATCAAAAAGAAGTTGATAAGGAAAGGGTTATCCGTGGCCAAACTGTTTCACCTTCACTTCCGGATAATCAACAACTTGCTTTGTGGCTCAAACTAGTTATCCTCCTCAACCTCCTCAACCAATCGCCAATCACACCATATGATCCGTCAGCAAGAACAATCTCAACAAACTCAATTGGTTCCATACAACAACAATAATGATCAAGCACTTTAAAGGAAGCTAATGAGGACCAGATAAGCTGGATGCATTAAAAGGATTTGTTATGATTCCTAAAGCTTTTGGGTTAGCCAAACAAATCCAACAATCGCATTCATTCCTCATCAACACAAGGAATCGAACGTTGTGAACAATGGACGAAGTTGAAGTTCAATCGTGGTTATGGTCGCCGATAATGGTGGTCGGGTTTAATGCTATAGGAATAACATGGGTGCTCCACAACAGAGAGCTCAAGTGGTGAACGGTAATGCTCGTAATGGGATAAATGGTCTCCGCTACAATCTGTAATGAGAAGGGACACTGCTAATGCATGCCCAAAGCCGAGGACTAGGGCGCTGCTTATCACAAGGAGGATTTACTTTGGCTCTTAAGGATGAAGTGGAACTCTCACGTACAAAGAACGAGCTTCATGGCGACGGCACTTCGATGATGATATGGAGGACTTGCGGTGCCAACGTACAGCTATGTTGATGGCTAATATGCACGAAGCTACACATTAGTGACATGTGCCCAAGTATGACAATCGTCTCATGTACCCGACCAAACCATATTCATTTTCGATCTAATATCTCGCCAACATTCGAATCCGGGCGAGCTCGACGTTCAAAATGAGTCGCCCACATCTCATTCACGACATTCTCAACTAGACCTCAAGTTACATTTTTACGATCAAGATGATCTTATGGTTACCTTTGATACTCAAATTGATTCGCGGGTTATACTTGAGGATCTCAATAATGATCATGTTGTGACTCGTTGATACGCCAACTTCTAGTCCTGATGTTGATCTCTTAATTAAAGATTATCTATCCCAAATGGATGAATGTTGTTCATTAAATCAAAGAACTACGGTAAAATGCTTTGTTAACCTGGATATTGAATGCTTAAACGCGCAACTCAATTTTTTCAAAACTCAAGATAATCCGTGAAAAAGGTTTTGCCGCTTTTGCTAAATCACATCAAAACGAAAAATCTTTAGAACATAGATTCGCGGATCTAGCCGAGTCGAAGAATGCTTTGTTGTGTCAAATAGAACAACTGAAACAACAAAAAACAACTTAACTCTTACTTTGGAAACTCAAAAGCCAAACTGAAGTTGTTAACTTGTCAAAACATTCTAGGCAGACAAAAAGCATTCAACTAAACAAATAAATAATGACCATCTTGAAGAAATTGTCTATTACAAAACAAACTCAAAGAGTTTCGAAATGTTGTCTACAAACATGGTGAGTCAATCACAACTATTCAAAAGTTTAATTTAAAACCCAATCCAAATGGATATTGACGAATCTGTCGATTATTAAACCACGCTTTTCAACCAAAGCATTCAAACCAAATCCCGAAGTTTTCGCGCGGTTATAAAATTGATGATTATGTATGAGTGTTGTGGAATATCATCGCCAAGAGGAATTAGATGTAAGACGCGAGTCGATCGAAATTATTAAAATGTTGTTTATAACAAACCATTTAACTATTCTTTTCATTTCACACCACGTGATTCTTCTAACACACCCGGATTATCACAAAAACGCTCGAAGTCTTCTAATGTTGCTCCCCAACCAAATTATGCACAAATTTATGTTCCTTTACCTTCCTCGAAGAAGTAATCAAAACCGAAAATCAAATTCTTAGATATTTTGACATTTTCACTTCACCTCAAACTTTTAGAACATGATTGAATTTCACTCAAATAAAAGTTGAACATTTTCAATTGCTCTCAAAGTAGAACAAAGAGATATTTTTCAGAAAATAATTTTACCCCATGTTAAAAATTTCAAAAATTGTGCATTGTATTTGGAAAGGTTTATAAGGAACTTGATTGATGAAAGTCGTTTCTGAGAAAACAAACATCTATTTCTAATACAAAATGTAAAAAGAAAATGTTACTTAAAAGATGTTGATCGACTCTTGGAATATGTTATCTGTGTCGATATCCATAATGTTGTGTTATTGCATTCTTTTGCCATATGCATCCGATTATATATCCGATTCGTTGATTCGCTGAAATTGTTGAGAATGATAATGTGCACGGACGAAGTCTTAAAAGTCAAAATGAAATTGATCGCAGTAAACTAACTTTCAAATGAAAACGCCGTCTTCAATGGTGTCAAAAATATTTTCAAAATTGAACTTGCTTTTAAAACAAACTCAACCAATTGCATTCCAAAATGTTTAATCCAAAATTTGAGCAACTGGATGATCAAAACGCGTCTTTGAAATGTCAAATCACAAAATATGAACAAGAACTTGAAAAAGTTAAAATGGAATATGGTGTCATATTTGATTTACTCAAATGCACTCAAGATGAAGCATCAAACTAACTTGATCATTATCTTGCTCACACTAAAGAAGTCATGACTTTTCTCGAAATCTTCGCCTCAAAATCAAGATATTTGGTGCACACTATCATTAAGTTAAGTGAGATGTTAGGAAAATATGAACAAGTTCACCAGCATCATTAAGAAAATTGCACTGTAACACTTAGCAAACGGACCCCGAATGCCTACGACAAACACACAAGATACTAATGTGCTTCCTCTCATCAAACAGAATAGTTGCCTCTTTTCCAAACGTCCGCACTTCACGACCCTAGAGCAATACAAGGAAGAATAGGAAGTTGCGACCTAAGAAAAGAACAATAAAGAATGTCCACAAGTAGAACACCCTAGGACTTTGAATAAGAGTCAAGTTGCACCCACTTTAGATATTGCCCCGACAAATGTAATAGAAAAAGTGATGTAACGAATGCTGAACCTTTAAGTACTTTTGATATTAAGTCCAAGTCTTATGTTATATGTAGTAAAAGTATGCTTTCTGATTGTCATGATAAATGTGTTGCTAAAGCTATCTTGTCTCGCTTACGGAATCCTAAGAAACGGAATACCTCTAGGCCCACTAATGCTTCTAAGTCCTGGCTTGGTAAACCGCCTCCTAAGATTCTAAGAAACCATTGATGTCCCCAGTTCGTATCACCTCCAAGGAATGTAGTACCACCTAGTGCATTCACTAATACTAAAGCAAAGACTAGTTGGAGATGGAAGAAATGGATTCATAATACACTAGGATTTAAATGGATGCATAAAATCATTGATGTGTGTATTTCGACTATAACTGCATCGGAACCCTCTAACTCTTCGGATTCCACATCTACTTCTATTCCATCTCGTCGCTCGTGTAATGCAGGTGACGGATCATCCTTTGATTGTTGATAGCGGATGTTCCCGGCACATGACAGTAATCTTAAAATGTTATCAAACTTTGTTGCAAAGTTCATTGGTGAATCACGATTCGGGAATGATCACTTCAGTAACTATCATGGGCTACGATTACATCAATGGAAACATCAAAATTAGCGGTGGTTTATTATGTAAGGTCTCGGTCACAACTGCTTTTCTGTTGGTCACTCGTGATGGAGATTTGGAAGTTGCTTTTTAGAGAAAACTTGTTTCATCTAAGTGCTACAAGGAAACGATCTTATGTACTGCATTCGTAATTCAATACACAATCTCAATGGAAGACATGATTGCTTCATCTCCCATTTGTCTACTTTCAAAGGCAACATCAACAAAATCTTGGATATGGCATCGACGCCTCTCACATTTAAACTTTCAAACCATAACCAACCTTGCTCGATACAAACTTGTTGAAGGTCTCCGAGATTCCCAGTATTCTAAAGATCACCTTGCTCTTTTGTGAACAAGGGAAAAGCACTCGTGCTCATTTTCCTTCAAAGGTGGAACACAGCTATCCGCATGTGCTTCATCTCCTTCACATGGATTTTTGTGTGGTCCTCGCGCTGCGTGCGATCTATTAATGGCAAACGCTACATCTCGTAATTGTAGATGACTACTCAAGATGGACTTGGGTCTACTTTCTTGCAACAAAGATCAAGCTCCTCCACAGATGATCATCACCTTCTCAATTAAAATTCAAGTTCACCTAATACATCCGACAAAGCGGAATAGACAAAGGAACCTGAATTTGTGAATCAAACTCTTCATGAATTTTTTGAGAAAGTGGGAATTGAGCATCAAACATCTATTGCACGCACACCAAAACAAACGAGTTGTTGAAAGACGGAACCGTCCGCTAGTGGAAACTCGCAAGAACAATGTTAATCAATGCTAAACTTCAGATACTTGTGGGTCAAGCCGCCTCAACCGCATGCTACTACCTCGGAATCGCTCAATGATTACTAAACGCCACAACAAAACACCTTTTGAGCTTATCCACAACAGAAAACCAAATCTCAAACATTTTCATGTATTTGGATCCTCAAGCACTAATAATGATCGTGATGACTTTGGAAAGCTCAAAGCCAAAGCTGACATTGGAGTCTTTATTGTATATTGTGATAATTCTAAAGGTTACCGATCCGAATCGCCGTACAAAAAAAGTTATGGAAACAATTCATGCAAATTTCATGAGCTTACGTAAATGGCTTTAAGCATATCACTTTGAACCCGTCACAACCGCTTAAATTTCTCATACCCCATCATCGCCGACAAGCTCCCAACTTACTTCGTCAAATAAATGGAAAAGCTATTTGCTCCTCTGTTAGTGATGACATTGATGAACGCTCCAGTGTATCCAATGTTTCACGCCAACATGATCATACTTCTGATACTCGACACTGCAACAACTACTGTTGAAGAAGCACTACCCATTGACTCTACAACAACAAGCTTGAAAGTCGTGATCCACGACAACAACTGATGATGTTCACAATGAAGTACCCCCACCGCGATTTTGATCCAAATGCTTGTTCAACCTGCTAATGAAATCGATGCACCGGACAAGTTGCAATCATCTACAGCCATTTGAATCCTCCCAACCGCAGTAATGTATATCAACATCAACCATCCACTCATCGTTGGACAAAAGACCATCCTCTATAGAATATTATTGGTAACCGAATCAACGGCCGAACGCGACAACGTTTCACACGACGGGTGAACATTGCATTTATGCACTCACTGCTCGCCAATTCAACCTAAAGACATTAAAGATGCAATGATCAAAGACAACTGATTAATCCATGCAAGAAGAACTCAACCGCTTCAAATGTCTGAAGTATGGTATGGAATCAAGGACCAAATGGGGTTCGCCATTGGTCTAAAATGGATTTGGAAAACAAATTGGATGTCAAGGAACCGTAATCGTAAACAAGTCACGCCCCGTGGCTATGGGTTATAGATGAAGAGGTATATACTTGAAGAATCATTCGCCCGCTTGCTCGTCTTGAGGTCGCTCGATATTTTAGCGCCTCATATGAATATAACGGTCTTCCGGATGGACGCCAAAACCGTCGAATGGACAACTCAAAGAAACGGTTTATGTCGCCTATCCGGGATTCATGATCCCAGTTCCCAACCATGTCTACAACCCAACAGCTCTATACCTGACTCAAACAAGCTCCTCTACGTGGTACGATAAGTTATCATCCTTCCTAATTGCCAATAAGTTCACTAAAGGCTCGGTCGACCCTACACTTTTCATACAATATCACGGGGCTCACATTTTAATAGTTCAAATCTATGAGGATGACATCATTTTTGAGTCAACACATTTAAAATATTCAAATGCTTTTGCAAAATTTATGACAAAACATTTTGAAATGTCAATGATGGGTGAACTCACATTCTTTCTAGGAATGTGTTAGGATTTGTAAAATCCAGTAGTTAAAGTATCGGTCACCTCAAGTATATGTAATCGTTAGAAAGCTCGTAGTCGTAGTTATTTAATGTTAAGTAGTATTTAGCTTTGTAACACCGTGGAGGACGAACGGGTCTTTACCCACCCAGATGCACATCCACGCCCTTAGGTGGCGTATGTGATTATAAATACCTCTACCTCCCCAAGGTAGAGAGTTGGAGCTCATAATAAGATTTTTCTTTCTCTCACTAAAGTTCCTAAAACCTATAACTTTCACTCTCTAAACTCATCTATGTTATGTAATGATACTTTGTTAGTGATATGATGTGCTGTGAAATCATAAATGGTATCAAGAGCCATGGTTAGATCATCTCTTACATATCTTTGGATTTCTAGTGGTTTTAGGTGGTTTTTGAGTTTGAGAAAGTTTAGTGGTTTTTGCATCATTTCGTGGATTTCTAGTGTTAAAGTTTGGATTTTGATTGTACTTTGTGTTTAGGATCATCACAAGTGTTTAGGTTTTGATTTGAAGGCTTCAATCATCGGTTGGGTTGTTTTGGATTGAAAAGTGTGTTTTTAAAGTTTTTCTAGCTACGACTTGACAATTTTGACTTCCTCTTTCTTGGTATACTCTGGTTTGTAAACCACGGTCAGAGAAGCTGTGTGTTTTGGTAGCTTAATTTGGTGCTAGCGATTTGTCTATTGAGACAAGCCGACAACTCAAGACACTTAGTGGATTCTCCACCACGGTAGCTTTGTTTGGTAAACGGTAGTTGACTCTGCTTTCAATTTTGTTAGTTTATTTGTTCTTTAAGTTTCTTAATACTTGGTGCTAGCGAAGTTGCTATTTAATGACTGACATTTAGCGACTTGGTGATAGCCATTATTGTGTCAGTCAAAATTTGTAGCCAACTGGGTACTAGCGACTTGTTTTGTTATTACTAGCAACTTAGTACTCTAGCTTAATTTGGTTCAAGGATTATTAGCTTACTTTGGTTGACTTGTGTGTACACGTTTTCTGATTTAGTAAAACTCGCGAAAGAATCTATTTCCGTTTAATCATTGAGTTATAAAATCCCCGTAATCGTTAACATGTCTACCTAACGACCACAATCATCTCCACCGCTGTCGGTGATGTTCAAGCAAAATGTCCTCGATACCGTCCACCCATGCTTGATGATAGAATCACTACCAATTCTTGCCTTCAAAGAATCGATCAGACTGCTTGGAAAGGAAAATGGGGTCAACATTCTCAAATCGACATTAAAGGACCTTATCAAATTGAGACTACAAGAGACTAATTATACAAATGGATGGAACAATGATCTATGGATGATGCACAAAGACATATATGATGAGCTTTAATGATAAGGAGAAAAAGAGATTCGATGTCCGATATCGTATTTCAACATCATACTTCAAGGTCTTCCAAAGATATCTACAAGCTATCACAACAACGGGCCGGCAAAAGGTGGGATAATGTCAAGATGCTTCTTTTCTCGTTCTCAATTTAACTATGAAGACAGAGAATCACAACTCTGGCGATGAATTTGATCACTTCAAGATGAAACCGATGAGAGTGTCTATGAGTATTACGTGAGATTCCACAAGCTTGTTAATGACACGAGGAACATCAGAATGACTATGCCAAACATTCGCCTAAACTCAAAGTTTAGAACAAATGAACTTCAATGGCACAAGTTTGTCACCTCTGTGAAGCTAACCAAAGGAATGAAGAACACAAACTATGAGCAACCCTACGCTTCCTTCTTCTAATGAGAGACATGCTATGTTTGAAAAAAGGATTCTTGATCGCCTAAACCAACCCGGAGACAAGCTCATCAAATGATTCAACCGCTTTCTACTTAAACAACATTGAATTACCACCAAAGCATCTCAAGTTATACCCATGGGTAATGGTAATCACAAACTCATTCCTGATCCTATGTTCAAACAAGCCGATGTCGATGCACGCGGAAACTTCATTAATCATGTTCTAATGATTAGTAAAACATGAACTCTCTCCCACACACCAACAATAACCTCTGAAGATCTAATCCCACAATCAAGCCACCGCAGAGATGGAAGGTTATAGTACAACCAGCCCAAAAAAGGCAGATGAACAAGGAAGAGGTGGAGTTGGTGATATGCATCAATCGAATCAGGAAGGAATGGAAACCGTGGACAAGCAAAGCCAATAAAATGTTACAACTGGTGGTGAGACACATTGTTAGAATCCCAGACATTCCAAAACGCCCACAAAACGCAGTACCAAGGATAAGATGTTGCTTTGTGCAAGTTCGTGATAATGGTGCGCCTCTCGATGAAGAGTTGTTGTTTTGGCCGAGGAAATGCCAAGACATGATTGATGCGGAGAACCATTAGTAGAGATAGGCCTAATCATCGAATGCCTTCAAGAATGATTGTGATGCATACGACTAATTTCTGATGTCATGACGACAAACCATTTCTTCATGGCCATTTCTCCAATGGTCCCTGAAAGTCTTCTTCCTGACCACAAGTTCGTCCATCCAAAGACAAAATCATTTCGAGGTATTAAAACTATAACATGACAATGGATATGCAAAGATGTTATGACAAAGTACAACCAACCACAAATCTATTAGTCAAATATTGAAAACATGGGTAATATCAATGTTGTCCCATATGATCAATATGTGAAACGAAGTGAAAGTGAGGTATCACAAGTAGAGGGCATCTCTGCAATAACGATGACTATGTTTTTGATGAATAACTGATGTCTCCTGATGATCTCCATATTCTCAACTTAATGCCCAAGAGCGATGAAATTTTAAGAACAATGCAAGTTTGAGCTAACTACTCCCGAGGCAGAGTTGGATAACCAAATGCATAAATTATTAGAATAAGTATTTTAGAGAAAGTGTTAAAACAAGAGTTAAACCCTTACAAGAAAAGTTTTCAAAATCTGCTAAGCAAAAACAAGAACTTAAGAAAATGTTAAAGTGCTTAAGAATTTTATGCTAAGGAATCAAACTTTGAATGATTTTTCCAATTTAAAAACTTGAAGAACAAGCTGGATAATACGCATGGGAATTCCATTCAAACCAAGCATGATCACTACCATAGAGTTTTGCATTGAAGCATAGTGTTCCCATTATAGATAAACCCAACCTCTAGTATCAGTAAGATAGCAAAAGCATCTCACAAAATGTAATCTATGATGGCAATGATTTCTTAAACCTAGACAGTAAACCTAGTTGAGTGACCAGAAGATGATATAAAATTAGATATGCATCTGGGAGAAGAAAAGAGTAGAGAAGTTGTAGAAGATCCCATGTAAAGAATAATATCACTATCAACCCCATGATTACAAGAAGAAAACTAGATCTTAAACAAATTTAAGCCTCAAACGTTGTTAAAACTAAAAAGTTTTTCGAAAGGGACTTTAGATAAGCAAAGCTGAAATCTTGTTGAAACAAACCTTTCCTTAGGAAAATGTTCAGCTGACATCTGTTATCCTCCTCCAAATACACCAATGCATTTAGTTCCTACAACTATTGCCACTAAGAGCAAGACCTTAATCAGTCAATATGTTATTCTTCAACTATTTGTGATTTTGAGAAAACTTGTAAGAAAAGGATCACACCCACTGGGATAACAAAAGGGGAAAGGGGTTTTGAGCAAACAAAAGAATGCTATCTAACCGAGGTCATGCCTTTCTTTAAACAACTAAAAGATCAATTTGAGAGTCTTAAAAAGGGATAGATTCGATATTAAAGGAATGGAAAAGGAATTTGATGCAATGATAGTTGAGGTTAGTGACTATGAAATGCATTAAAATATAATGAGATTGAGAGGAAAACTTGCATACACTGAATGAGAATCTTATTTCAATGTATTGCTCAAGATGTGTTTTACATCGCACAATTGTTCCATTAATGCTTCTCAATTTCATGAATTATCTGCTGCTCTGAAAGTCTCCCATGATCGTGTCATTGAGCTTTGAAAAGATTAATTCGAAACTTAATGAGAAAATTGATGATGATGATAATTTGGTAAAGCATCTTTCTAAACTAGAAGTTGAACATTTTGATTTACAACTAAAATATCAACATCTTAAAGAAAATGTCAAAACCTCAAACATCAAGACATCCTCGATGTTCCAGGTGAGTTTGACGCTTTTTCTGATAAACAAACGCGGATGAATGCCAGATTCGAGCTCATTGTAACACGATCAGAAAGTTGAAAGCCAAATCTCTCAATTAAAGGGTGAAATGAACAATGTGACTGGATCCCAAATGCCTCCTCCTTTAGATTCTCAGGATTCTCAAACTTTTCATCTTCAAAACTTAGTTAATGCTTTACAAAAAGAAAACGAGTTTTCTAGAAGAAAATGAAAAAGTTAAACGACACTTTAAAGAGTTATATGATTCAATGAAAGTCACTCGTGACCAAAACAACGAAAAATAACGTCTTTACAAAAAGAAATTGAGAATCTGAGAAGTCGAAAATGGAAAGCGCCACTTGTTTTAATAAGAATGTTGTTTCAAAGTCACCCTCGATCAAGCAAATACAGACGGTTAAATACATTCCTCCTCATCTTAGGAATAATGAACTCTGTTTCATGACTATTGTGCTCACCTTAAGGATAGTCTAGAATGTCTCGTGCAGAGATTGTTGAAGAGGATTTCATTAATAAACCTCTTGATAGAGAAATTAGGTTTGCTTGCCTCCAGGCCAAACGATCTCAAGAGCCGCTAGAATGTGTAATTGCAACATGTCCTAAATCCTTAGGTGCAAAAGGCAAAGCTGTGATGCCTTGTTCTATGCCTAGTGCCAAGCATTCAAACCATTCTAGGCCCAGTTTTAAGAAAGTGAACATCTATGTGCCTTGTAGTAATACGTAACTTGCACATCTAGTTGGGGAGAATGCAAAAGTAGATCAACCAACTAATGTTCCCATAATTCCCTCTACAGAGCAAGTGACATTAAAGCAAGCGGTCAAAGCAAGCAATACAAGCAAGATAGGACCGGCGCAAGCTAAAGAATGTGCATTGGAAGAAAGTAGAAGACCAACCTAGGAACTTTAAGTTTGAGTTGAATAAAACGAATCGTGTTGATTCTAGTATTAGCTATAGGCATCTGTAATTAATTCAATTTCGATACTATTTGCAAACCATGTAATGATGTCTGCTTGAAATTGCTGTTAATCATGAATGGTGTGAATGCTTTGTCTAATCGTCAAATGCCCGCTTAAAATTGTTAATGCAAAAAATCATGTAAGAAGGCTAAAAGGCAAAACAAAAGAAAGTTAGAAAAGAAGTGGAAACCCACAGAAGAACATTGAAGGATAGGTTATCAATGGATACCTTTTGTCCTAAGAATAATCGCTTTGCCCTCAATCTGCTAAGACTATGCCCACTAGAAAATGGATGCCCTCGGTAAAACTATTCCCTTAAGAAGTGAACATACTTTGAATAGGTCAAATACAGACACCAAAGATGCATCCATTCCTAATGATTCCATTGCTTCTACTGATATGGATGTTTTATTTCATGTGGGTGTTCCAATCACTGTTACTAACCAAGTGGAACCTATACTTGCATGGGGATCCCAATTATCCGCTATCCATTCTTTTGTCCGTGTTCAACCGATCGCTCAAATCGCTCTGGTACTTGGACTCAGTCGCTCCAAGCATATGATCTGAGACCGGTCAGCTCATGAACTTCGTGAGCAAATTCATCGGGATTAGATTCGAACGACTCATTTTGGGTGCTATTATGGTTAGTTATGGAGATTATGTTGTCGGGTGATAGTGTTATCTCCAGGTATATTATGTAGAAGGTCTTGGTCATAACTTATTCTCCTCGGCCTGTCAATTGTGATTCGATCTAGAAGTGGCCTTCGTAAAAACATACTTGTTTCGTTAGAGAACTTGATGGTAAGGAACTTTTAAGAGGAACACGTAGTTCAAATCTATACACCATCTCTATCGAAGATATGATGAAGTCTTCTCCAATTTGTTTGTTGTCAAAGGCTTCAAAACAAAGTCATGGTTATGGCATCGTCGTCTCAATCACTTGAACTTCGGCACCATCAATGATCTCCTGTGTAAAGGACTTAGTTGTAGGTTACCTAGACTAAAGTATGAAAAGGATCATCTTTGTTCAAAGATGCCAATTGGAAAAAGCAAGAAGTATGCCCACAAACCTAAACCTACAAACTCTGTTACGGAAGTTCTTCATACAATTCACATGGACTTGTGGACCATGAGAGTGCAATATCTTTGGGAAGAAATACAGAGTTAGTTGTGGTTGATGATTACTCGATCCACCTGGTTAAGTTCCTAAGGACAAAGGATGAAACTCGGATATCGATATCATCATCAAACTTATCAACAACAGTGTGTTCGACTTAACAAAACCTGCCGAATCATCCAACGTAAATGGAACTGAGTTTGTTAATAAACAACTTAGTGAGTTTTATGAAAGTGTTGGAATCACCATCAAAGAAGTGTTCCACGAACTCCTCAACAGAACGGTGTAGTTGAAAGACTAAATCGAACTCTTGTGGAAGCCGCAAGAACAATGCTGATTTACTCAAAGATTTCAATGTTTCTATGGGTGAAGCCATTGCCATGTGCATGCTACACTCAAAATCGGGTCCCTAATTCACACCGCCATGGAAAACTCCATATGAACTTGTCCACAATAGAAAACCTAATCTCTCATTCCTTCGTGTGTTTGGTGCATTGTGTTATCCAACTAATGATGGTAAAGACTTAGGTAAACTAGAGCAAAGGCAGATATTGGAGTTTTTGTTGGTTATGCACCAAACAAGAAGGGTTACCGAATCTACAACAAGAGAACCCATATCATGGAAACAATTCACGTTACGCTCACATGATGAGTCGACCGTCAAATGGCTCCGGACAATCAGCTTCTGACTTACACTTCAAAACAGCCCATTGGTTCATCCCTTGTACCAAACTCATTTCCAAAGAACTCCATATGTACTCCATCCAAGATGATTTAAAGAAACTGTTTGATCCAATGTTTGATGAACACTATGAACCAGATGCCGATGAAATGTCAATTCCATCAACAGAGGTCGCCCTATCCTCGGAATGAAGTGAACCCTTCGCCTCAATATCATTAAGTCAGAAGCTCGCCTGCTGATCACTTTGTCTCATCAACAAATCATCAATCATCAAATGTACATCATGGAATTGTTTCTTGCATCAATGAAGAAGTTAATCCCTTTGCTACTCCCGAAGATGCTCCATTTGAAAATATCTTTGCTCCTCAATCATCATCAACCTTCTTTCAATGAGATATCGACTCGCTACTTCAGCCCACAACAACAACCACATGAACACCTTAGAAAATGGACACATGATCACCCATTGGACAATATCATTTGAAACCCTCTCTGCCCAAAGTATCCACATGGAAACAACTTGCAACCATGCCTTATGGTGCTTCTTCAACTCTCAGATTGTCGAACCAAAAAGACATTAAAACCGCCATGAATGAAGACACCTGGTTCAATGCCATGCAAGAAGAAATTCATGAGTTTGATCGACTTGATGTATGGGAATTAGTACCTGCTCCAGCTTGTGCTATGATCATTGCTCTAAAATGGATCTTCAAAGTGAAACTTGATGAGCATGGTGATGTCTTAAAGAATAAGGCTCGATTGGCTAAAGGATACCACAAGAGGAGGGTATTGACTTTGAAGAATCATTTGCTCCTGTTGCTCGCATCGAGGCAATCATAATCTTCTTTTGCTGCCGCTAGCAAGAATATGGTAGTGTATCGATGGATGTTAAAACCGCCTTTCTGAATGGAGATTTCAAAGAGGTGGTTTACGTAAGTCACCAAGAGGGTTTGTGAATCCGAGCATCCTACTCATGTCTATCGCTGAAAAAGGCCCTTTACTGGGTTTAAAGCAAGCTCCTGAGAGCATGGTATGATACGCTATCTAGGTTTCTTCTATCTCTCTGGATTCAAAGAAAGGAGCAGCTTGATCCGACATTGTTCAGAAGTCGCAAACATTTAATTCATGTTCAAATTTATGTTGATGATATTATCTTTGCCTCGACCGACCCCAATGAATGTGATCGTTTTCAAATGAAATGGGTTCCAAATTTCAAATGTCAATGATGGGACAAATGTCATTTTCTTGGGATTACAAATTTCACAAAGTCCCTGAGGCATTTTTATAAATCAATCTAAATATGCAAATGAGATTTTAAAGAAATTTGGATTTGTATCATGTGACACCGCTGACACTCCCATGATTGAACGTACGTCGATGAGGACAACTCGTGGATCATGGTAGATCAAACGAAATATCAAGTATGATTGGATCCTCGATGTACCTCACGCCTAGAGCGCAATTTACATCTTGTTCACGGTGCATGTGTGCTGATATCGTGCTAAACCTAGTAAAAGCACCTTGAAGCGTTAAACGGGTCTTTCGGTATCTCCAAGGAACCATCAATATGGGACTATGGTACCTAAGGACACCTAGATGTCACTACCAATGTTCAAATATATGCATGTCGATCATGCAGATGTCAAGATACACGCCGAAGTACTTTGAGGTGCTCGCTTTTGGGTGATAAGCTTGTGAGTTGGTCTTCCAAGAAGCAAATGAGTACTTCTATTTCCTCTACAGAGGTGAATACATAGCCATGTCATCTTGTTGTGCTCAAATCCTTGGATGAGATCCCAATTATCTGACTATGGCTTTGAATTCAACAAAATCCTCTCAGACAGTGATAATAAAAGTGCTATTGCTCTCTCATGCAACAACGTACAACACTCAAGAGCAAAGCACATTAATATTCGACATCATTTCATCGGGAGCAAGGAAAACGGTGTGGTGGAACTCTATTTTGTGAAGTCAATACTAGTTAGCGACATCTTCACCAAAGCTCTTCCAAGAGAACGCTTTGAGTTTATTCTTCCTCGACTTGGCTTGAAAAGCCTTCAACCGAACACTCAAACGCCTTCAGGAGGAAGACGAGGAGTAAAGGTCTTTCCTTCATCTATATTTTGTATATATTTAGTCAAAAAGCAAAATATAAAATTATAAAACCAACTAAAAGCAAATAGAAAAATATAAAACTTTCAAAAAATCCATAAAAATCTCGAAAAATCTCAAAAATATTGTCCTTTTTTTCTTTTCTTGATTCGATATATATCTACGGTCTTTTGTGCCGCACACAAAGAGTGACACGGACTTTAGATGTTGTTCGAATGTTTAAAAAAAATCAAAAAAATATTTTTGGGAGAAAGTAAAACAATGGTTTATTGTTATTTCAGCAAGAACCCGCTTTTAAAGAAAGAACAGAGCCATGCTTTATCTCATATTTCAAATCTAATGCTCGAGTCTAAAACAAATGTTGCCATTAACATGACAATGTTTAATTTCAAATATTTTTCCTTCTAGTGATTCCTCCGAAAAATATTTGCAATCTTATGAAAACTCAATTGTTTTGAAAACACTTCGGACTCTATTTTGAAAATCAAAAGAACTTATCAAGTGTCAAAATCTCAATTCATCAATCAACGACTTTCATCATTGATTGAGGGGGAGAATGATTTTTCAATCAAATCAAAAAGTGTTCTTTTTAAACAATTTGCACTTAAATGAGTAAGGTCTACTCTAAATGTTTTACAAAATGTTACACAATTGGTTCCAGACCTTGGTTATTATTATATTTTCAAAAGATAATTATGCATGTTTAATCAATGGAGTTTAAAGTCTCAAAATCCAATCGGTTAAAAACGCTTCATAATCAAGTCACAATTCTCCTTAAAAGCTTTCAAAATCAATTTAAATCCACAGAGATCACAAATATCATATGATTTGATAATTGAAATGGGGAGAATTTGTGATTTAAATTGGATTTAAACTGATAATTCGATAAATGGTTTCATAAGTGTTTAGCATGTTTTCCTCCCCGCAAGTGACAAATGATTTCAAATTTTCCATGCACATGTTGAGGGGGAGCATCTATTTTAAACTTCAAATTATTGAAACGCGGATCAATTGTCTCTAAGTGCAGGTTCCCTCTAATATGTGCAAAACTCTTTCAAAATTCGAGGCACATATTGAGGGGGAGCAAACTTGTGAAAACCTCATCCTTCCTCAAAATGTTTTATCTACTCAAATTGATTGGGAAGTGATGATGATCATTTTAGAAAATGTTAATCAAAATATTGGACCTTTCATTCTTAATCTAACGATTTCAAATATCTCTTGCCTCCATGTGCTAAACAAATTCAATTTTATGCATATGTTGAGGGGAGCATTTCTAAAATATCAAAACAATTAAGATACAAAATGCTTTGATTCTATATCACAAGTATCTTGATTGATTTTCAATTGGTTTTCAATTGGTTTGGCAATGAAGAACTACACCAAAAGACCGACCAACTCTACTTTATGCATGGTGATATAAGGATGATAAGGTTAGATTAAGGTCCCATGATCCGCCAGAACCGGAGGGATCTACCCATGGACAATCCACTAGATAGTGTAGAGTCCTTAGGTATGATGAAAAAAGGAGAATAGTGAGATATGGGAAGAAGAGTGCGGACTCCAGACAGCTAGTAATCGGAATAAACCCAACAAGGTTCTAGAAATGAAGTCTCGTAAGATCAAGGGTTGAAGAATGAAAAGAATTTGATGTGAAAAAGGGTGAAAAGAAATAGCCCTCCATTTATTCAACCTTAGGGCGTAAATCAGTTCAATTCATATACTACCGGTGGTTACCAAGGTAACATCGGTATTGAAGACAAGACCGTCATGGACCCAAAGGACGACTGCACTTCAACTTTCCAAACCACTCAAATTCCTCTTAAAAGGACTTGTTTCATTCTCACAGGGAACCGCATAATCTATCGACTTTCTCTTAGAGATTGTTGATATTGAAGTAGGAGACCCTCTCCCTAGTCTCCAGCATAGGAACCAAATATGCACAATTGAGTCTAGAACCACGAGATCATCATATAAATCTCTTTAGGACACTTTCAATGAAGACTCTCTGTTTCACACAATGTGGAAAGAGAGATTATATCTTATGAGTCCTACATCCTTGTGGTATTGCCGTAACATCTGTGATATGCATACATATTCACGATGAAGATGGAAAGCCTTCTGGAGCCAACATCAAACAAGCTCCTCGTAGGTGGCATGTGAGATCTATCCAATAGATCAACCATGTGACAACCGACGTAAACAATGGAGCGTTTATTCAATCTTTTGAATCAATCCTCGTTCAGTTATGGATTGACGGATACCTTTGAAAACCGTAGTTGTGCTTAAAAACTCTTTCTTTATCACATCGACCGTACTTATTTCTCAAAATAAAAGGTGTTTATGATTGATAATTGATTTTCATTACAACCTTCGTTGTATTGCAAAAACAATTTCTATTGAGCAATACACGATTGTTTTTCAAATCTCTTTTCATCAATCAGTGAATCTCATTTCACGGTTCACTCACGCGGTTGTCTTCTTTGAGGCATTCCGTTTGAGAACAAACTAGAGCACCGCTAAAACCCTCGTCAAGGAAATTCTTCAATTATACCGATCACAAAAAGACTTGTATCGATCAACGGGAGTGGGCCGTAAGTACCTCAATTCATCGAAGTGATCAAAGACACTTTGGCGCTTTTATTGCTAAATGTCTTATGTACACCCCGACGCTTGCAAATGATCGAATGAAGGCCAATCCATAGCCGCATGCTCACTCAACACATTCATCCCAATGAAATCATGATTAGTGCATCAATGACTCGATATATTACACTCCATGCTTCGCTACGCCGCCAATATCATGAATCAACGAAAGCTTCCGCTACTCGATAAGAAGATATCATGATCCGTAATGTGAGCATGTCGGCCCAAATGTCACAACATCACATAATACCAACACCACAATGGATGAGTCAGAGATTAATGTGACCGATGATCTCAAAGCCGCTCAAAACTCGCAATCACGTGGATCGCTTAAAGACCTCCACCGGATTATCCAAACATGCAAAGATGAAGAATCAAAGACTACGAAGCTGCTTAACAAGAATCCAAGAACAATCTAAATGTTATATCCTTTTTTCTATGTAATTTAATGTGTTGTTTGAGGTACTCTTAGGGGAGATTGTTAGGATTTGAAAATCCAAGAGTTAAAGTATCTGGTCACCTCAAGTATATGTAATCGCTAGAAAGCTCAGAGTCGAAGTTATTTAATGTTAAGTAGTATTTAGTTAAGTAACACCGTGGAGGACGGACGGGTCTTTACCCATCAGATGCCCGATCCACGTTCCGTAGGTGGCATTTATGGGGTACTAATGTACTATAAATACTCTACTCCCAAGGTAGAGAGTTGGAGCTCATAATAAGATTTTTCTTTCTCTCACTAAAGTTCCCAAACCTCTAACTTTCTCTATCTAAACTCATCTATATTATACGCCTACTTTGTTAGTGATATGATGTGTATGTGAAGTCCAATATGTTACAGAATGCAAGTTCATCAATCACCCCATGGTATTTTTCTAAGTCAGTCCAAATATGCCCTTGAACTTTTAAACAAATTTGGAATGCAAAACTGTGACACATATGCCACACTAATGGCTCATACCAAGAAGCTAGACGCTGATTTACATAGGAAATTGGTGGACTCTACCAAATACCGTAGTATTATTGGGTCTCTCATGTATCCAAACAGCTAGCGTGCCCGAGATATTGAAAGCTTTTTGCCGATATTCTGCTGCCCGCTATCGGGCCGAGACCAACCAAACCCACTCTCTCGATGCTAAAAGAATCCCATACATCAAGGGAACCATTAATTTGGGAATCGTATCCGGGATTCTCGGTTTTGAACTAATAGCTTTTTCGACGACCGATCAACGCCAGGATGCTTAGATTCACTAAAAGTACTTTAGAGCATTACAATTTCTTGGTGATAAACCGCGTCATGGCAATCGAAGAAACAGATCGCATCACGTCATGTCCTCAATGGCGTATAGTGGATATGTAGCCATGTCGGCGTGTTGTGCTCAAGTCATTTGGATGAGAACACAACTCAAAGACAATGGTTATGTATTTGATGTAATCCTCGATGTACCGCGACAATCGGAGTGCTATATATGATCTCGCAATTGCTCAACATTCGAAATCAAAGCACATCGATCTTCGATATCATTTCATAAAGGACCACGGAACGGGCAACCGCTTGAATTATACTTAAGTGGTATCAATACCAACCGCGATCTTCACCAAAGCTTTAGCTCCTCGCTAGGTTTAATGAGTTGGTCCACCGGATTGGTATGCGGTGTTTGACTCTAGATGAATTGGATGAACTGTTAAAACATTCTTAAAACCAACAAACACCAAAACCTCTTTTGTAAATATTTTTCAAAACAAAATACAAAATATAAAATGGATAAAACAACAAAAAATATTCTTCTATCTATATTTCTTTTAACATGGCAAGAACTTTCTCACAACACTCAAATCTTTCAAAATTCAAGATTTTTTCCGATCATGTGAGGGGAGAAAGAAAATATTGTTTCGGATTCTTAAAACCTTGTTTGCATATTGTCTCATCCCGCTTGTTTCTTTATTAATGGTGGTCACATTTTGCATGATACTCCTCGGACTAAAATTTATAAAATTTCATTATTTCTTAAGTCGAGGGGGAGTGTCGTCAAATTACTTTCCAAATATCCTTCGTTTGGTAACCAAAATGGAAGTTATGGACATGGGATGTAAATGGTAAAGGTGGAGGGACTAATTGTGTCAAAGTGTTTTTTAACAAAACACCTCCACCAAACTATTACTTCTCATTTATTACAACATTTATTATTTCACCAACCCAATCCTACGCATAATATTCATCCGACAAATCCGTGTTCTTGATCATCAATTTGTAAGTGGTTAAACGTTCTTTGTAATCATCTAAACATAGGTTTTGAATCATTTCTTAAACCAACGGTTAGATGTTTGTCTATGGATGATTTTGTGTTCTACGATAAGACCGTATGAACACCTAATCAAGTTTGTGTGTTTGGTTAAAATGATAGTGTCAAACGCTTTCTCTAACATCAATGATTCCATTTTATCACTAAAACACACCCGATACACGAATTGAATGATTTTGAAAACTAGGGTTATGTGAAATTGGGTATTTTCATATGTGAACGCTTCGGTTGATTGGTTGCTTGAAAGATGTTGTTTACATGTTTAATTAATTGTATCTAGGCTTAGTTCATACCTGTAAACATCAATCGTGATAAAACTGAAATCTAGGGTTTATGTTCTTAAGAATTAGGCACTTTTGATTTACAAGGCCATTTGTGTTAAAACTTAGATGATAAACACTCAATAAGCTTCATTGACATCCCAAAAAATTTGTGCATTTCCCATGGTTAAATCGCTACTCGTAATTCTTGAACGCTTAGGGTTTAAGTTTTATCGTAAGTTGTTCTAACGCGAATCGTGTTAATTGAATTTCCATGTTCAGACCTGAAAAGGATTGGATATAGATGATAATGTTGGTGTTATGGATGAATTTATTTCGTGTTTTAACGTGTATAACTCCGAATCAAGGTTACTGCCATCTACGCATAAGGATCACCCACAGTAGATGTTATGCGCGAAGAGAAATCTTACGCGTGCAACGCTTATGCATAAGGTTCTACATTGGGACTACGCGATCCCGTGAAGGATGCAATGTAAACAAGTAACTCTCTCACGATAAGGTTGACTTCACGCAGTAAGCCTTACGCTGTAATGTTCCATATACGCCACGCCGTAAGCTCTCACGATAAGGCCCTCTTTCCTACGCTGCATATTTCTTACGCCAGAAGTCAAGAACCCACGATAAGCTTACGCTACGCGATAATCACGCCCTGTTTACGCATAAGCTTGCCATTTCTACATTCTAAGCCTAGTATAACCTTAATTGTGAATTGTTACAAGGCAAACTTGTAAATAAATAAATCATAACACCAATTAAAAACCAATAATGTCACTAATAAGCTTAAATGTTTAATAAATTGTGAAAAATAAGTGAAAACATAGACTTTAAAACTTGAAGTTAATCAACTCACTAAACTTTTCACGCACGCCTTTGGACTATTGACTAACAAGTGATATTGACTCGTAACAATCATCGACATATCACATTCAATAATTAGACAATAAAACCATATGTTAACTAACGTAATGTCTTTCGATATGTTGGTTCTTTTGGCTAAATATCTTTCGATCACGCATATGGACGCTAAAATGCAAAACGGAAGCACCAAACGCTCTCACCGCTGAAGATATCTTCCCTAATGGCTATCCGATGAAGATAGGAAAGAACAACCTTCGTGTTGACTTTGATAGTCTCACCGCCGTAGTCTTCTTGTCCGATTGTCGTGAGACATTCTAAAGAATCACCCTTATCGAACATGCTCACCAACTCGCTACAAGATCGAAATCTACATTCACCAATTTTGGCATACAATGCAAAAGATCAAAGGTCAAATGCGTGACAAAGGACGCCAACCACAAACAAGTCACCATCACACCAAGCAGATTTAAGGGATATTCTTTCTCATTCCCATTCATAGAGCCAACCTCAATACAATGCCACACTAACCTAAGAGGCCGTTTCGCAATTCATGATCGACATTGGTTATGATGAAGGTAAAGTGTGTAATCACAAAGCATTCATACGCGATCTTAAGAATATTCCTCTACCATGGAGAACCTCCTCTACATTATCATCACCAAACCTTCTCGACGCGATTGGTTATGAGCATCCCAAGCTCATGGAACTACGATTTTGGCTTTGGTCAACATGAAACACATTGAAGTGAAGCTCTTATATGGGACTACATGATGTCTTTCCTCAAAAGCTTGGCTCCAAGATCCCTTATATCGATATACCAAATCAAGTGATCCAAAGAGCTCTGGAATAATCCTGATATTCCTTGAGACTCAATGACCCCAAACAACACTCCGCTGTATGAGCCCACACTCACCGGCCGATTTAAAGACTCAACAACAAAGAAACAGGGTGTTACCGTAATATCTTCTCAATGATGACATCAAACAACTTTATTCATACAAAAGATATCCGGTAGCGTCGATGAAGGCAAAGTAGGTTTTCTTGATTTATCTAAAGTCCTCGGGTACTCCTACTAGAAAACCGTGAGAGGCAAAGGAGTGTTATGTTAATCGAGTAGTTTCCTAAGAGGTCACATACCTCAAAAGGAAGTTCCTCAAGGAAGCCATCCCTATTCTGGGCCAAGCCAACCAAACAAAAGTTAGTCGATGAAGACTCCGTAAAACACTAAACCGGACGCAAGAAGTTTTCACTCAAACCCCAATCGTTGAAACTGAGACAGTAGCAAAACCTCCAAGTCCCAAAGGCGACAAGGGAAAGACTCCTAAAACTTGAGCAAGAAGAAGAAGAAAGTTCGTGATGAAGAGCAACTAGACAAAGACTACAGAAAAAGGTGAAAAATTTGAGACTCCAACACGCTCAACAATTCAAACAAAGAACAAATTCGGCCCCGATGCGGTTAATCAACCCGATAAGTGGTGCTTCACTATCTACACCAGTTCTTGATTCGGTTAATCAACCCGATAAGGGAATTGGTACCACCACCCATGAACAACAACAACGGCAACTGGAGGACGCAATCACCTATGAATTTGAGGAACCATAAAAGAAAAGTCCGAGAAAGAAAAGTCGATGAAGATACCGGCCGCAAAAGCTAAGCAAAAGCGGCGAAATGGAATCTCAAGCTAAAGTGATGAAGAAGCCAGTTTAAGGTCAAGAAATGGCTAAGTCTCTGAAAAGATGACTAACGGTCAATTATGATGATTTTCTTCTAGATAGTCCAAAGACGCCAAAAGAAGAAACTTCTGAACCAGAAAGATCCCGAGTCTCCTCATATCTCATCGTCATCAGATTCATCCTCTCATTCATCTTCACCACCATCTAAAGGAACAACAAGATCCACATCCAAGTCAAGAAGAAACCAACCAACTCTTGGATATCTCGAGCTAAGACAAAGATTGTCACGCTGTCAAGCAAGTCGAAGAAAGACGTGACCAACAAAAAGCTCGAATCAACTCACTTTACGAATCAACTTTCTTCAAAACGGGATAAACAAGTTGTTGAAAGAAAGGGAACAAATCCAGAAGTTTATCAAAGGAGATTTACAAAAGGAAATGGAGAAGACGGCAAGAGAATATACTCACAAGTTTCTTCATTCGACAATCGTCCCTCGGTTTGACAAGAGAAGTATTTTCAGACAACTTACTCCAAATATACGCCATTGGTTAAACATATAATGGCCAAAGAATCGACTCTCAAACCGAAAGTTAATTGCTAAATTGGTGATGCAAATGTCAAAACGATCCTGCAACTTTTACTCGGATGAAGCTAAATTTTTGAAGGTCTACTTGATTATCAACTCGTGATCATCATGCAAAGAATCGTGAGACCAACCTAAATGACCAAGAGATGATGATGATAAGGACAAGGACTCGTGACCTAAGCCGCCCAAAGAAGTCCGAGAATTTTCTCAATGCCACCACCAACCCAAAAGACTCCAACCAAAAGAAGATCTCCACCAAGTTCTCCTGTTGTCGATAAACCCGTGGACTCGAAGTTACCACCTTAGACAGAGAAAAGCGGTGATCACTTCGAGTAACCGGTGGTAACGATGAAGAGATACCTGAGCCCCACAACAACCCACCTCTCCCCGACACAAAGAACAAAACCAAAGACATCATCTAGGCCAAAGAAGAAGAAGAAGACAACTAAGGCTGATGTCGTCTCATGGCTAGACGAATATGACACAAAGTATGAATGGTTCTCTACACTAGATATGGTAGAAGGTCGTACGTTGGAGCATGCTAAGTTACTGCAAGAAAATTTCCGAGTGAAGAAGATGACGAAATCAGAGTTGAGACGAATCAAGAATGAAGCCTTTCAACTACTCAAAGACAGCTCGGAAAGTGCTATTGAAGTTGAATATCACCTTGAAAACATAACACGAGCCATGTCTAACAACATTGATTGGCTCAACCTCGGCAAACATTGACTTCACCTGAAGAGACAAGGCTCCATACTACACCGACTGGTCTAGACCTCTACCAACGATTGGCCAACCAGATCAACCTAAGATTCCATTCCGCTACTTCTTCAACAATGACTTAGAATTTCTTCTACACGTTAGCGATGGTTCAAAGAAATACGCTACATCACTTACACTTCCGTTCAGGCCCATATACTCCAACTTGCATAGCCATCGAGGAAAAGGCTACTCACATGTTTTCTAACAAGATGGAACAAGATGACATTGATGCAATGTATGGGATTCACCATTGGCCGAACGCCATTTAATCTACTACAAGAGTCGCCAGTTCAAAAGTCTAAACATGAAGTGCACAGTGATAAAGGGATCATTTGTTAGCATGTAGCCCTTCGTCTAAATGGGACTACGCTCCTCAAGAAAATAGTGGTCAAAAGACAAGACGAAAGGGACTATGATTTCGTGAAGGGACTTCCAAAATTTGTCTCTCAACGACATTGAAGATCTCAGATCTTTCCAAGGTACACGGAAGAATGAGACATTTCTCGATCAAATACAACGTGAATACATCAAGTCCCTCGCCATCTTCATCGAAGCATAGTGATCCAGAACGCGTAGAATATTTACAACTTGCCGTTGAATCGTATCGACACGCGTGTCAACCTCACCGCACTCGGCTAGAACTTCCGACATCAACCAGCTCTTCTTCAATACACTCTCATCAAAGAAACCGTTGAGTAGTTTACCGCAGTGAACTACAACGCAATCGCTTGATGGCGTGTAGAGATCTTTATAAGTTTGGGGATCACACACGAAGAAAGTCGGGACGGCTTGGCTTATAGGTTGAAGGCGATACATGAAGGCCTTGGGTCTCCAAAGCGATGGAATTCTCGGGAGAGACGGATGTTAAAAGGATCATCACCGAATCGATGAAAGGTTGTACGTAAGGGACCGCAGAACTTTGGAAAGCCGTAGGTGGTCGCCCCAGATTACTCTCACAGCTATCAACGCCTCGCTCGCATTCCCCGAAATATTGTTGGACTACCCGTACCCCTTAAACTGTTTTATTTTCTATATTGATTTGGATGTGTGATTATTTAATGACTATGGCTTGTGCACACATCGCAGTGTACAACCCGTTCTTGTAATGAAAGGACCCTGTGGTACGCTTCAGAGCCACAATCCTATAAAAGGAGTGAAAGCTTCTTATTTTTGAGTAAAACCTATCAAAACTTTCATTTTTCAAAGTTTTGCTCAAAAGAACAAGTACTTCCCCTTACGATTTTTTTCAAAACCTCAAAAGTTTATATCACTTTTTGAGGGGGGGTATTTGTCAACCAAAATCTTTGTTCACAAAAATTGTTCTTCGTAAAAATCTTCCCACAAAACTCAAAATGGTCATATTCCATATCAAAATTTCATCAAAAATAACATTTATATGCCATTTTTGAGGGGGAGAAAAATTATGTGATAAGAAATATGTTGTGAAGTTGCAAATGAATCTTTGTGCTACAGACTTAACCAATGAATTGACGATATCTTAAATGTTAGTAACTCGAAAAGACTTATCCGGGACGGGTAATAATTTCAAGCTAGTTCGCTAGTGATGTAAGCGTGTCTCGCAAAGGACTTGTCCGAGTAGAATGTACCATTCGAGAAACTCTTGGTAGACATGAACTTTGTTGGGTTTGACAACCTTTCGAGGCTTGTCCACACCTTCAAGATAGTTAATAGAGCTAGTTGTCACCTAAAAGTCGACAATGTAACTCTTTAACTCTACAACGTAACCTGTCTCATGGGATTGTCTATCTTGAGTTGATCAATTCAAAAGTGGCGCCATTTTCTCAAAGGTTCACCGTGCAGATTTCTGTCAAAATACTTAAGCACGTGTGGAGGGGGAGTATTTTTGCAAAATAAAACTCTCAAAGTGTTTCAAAATGTATCTTATTCATAAACACTTTGAGAAATTTTTGAGAAATCGGTTTTATGGCAATGGAGTTATAAGGTGACTAAGGTTAGGAATAATCGTCCTATGATCCGCCAGAGCCGGAAGGATCTACCCAAGGACACCACCAATAGTTAGCAAGGTTGTAAAAATTGCTAGGCGCCAGTGAGGCGGTTGGGTAGGGCCTAGCGATTAATCGGTTAGGCGGGGATTAATCGAGGATTAATCGGATTATAATTTTTATGCACAAAATTTTAA
>OU343218.1:196491707-196542062 GCA_910596185.1 Chrysanthemum makinoi | reverse complement strand
TTTTAGATATTGTATTATATTATATGTATGAGATAAGCATAATGCATCAAATTTCAAATATTTCAAGTGTTCAAATATAAATGTTCAAAGTCAAACATAGATATTTCTCGGTTTATTGACCATTTTTAAGCGATCTTTGACCGATTTTTTCCGATTAATCGGTTTGTTGACCGATTTTATCTGATTTTTAAGCGATTTTGTTGACCAATTTTTAAGTGATTTTGTCCGATTAGACCGATTTTGTCCAATTAATTGGTTTGTTGACCGATTTTTAAGCGATCTTTGACCAAACCGATTAAATAGGCCGATTATGATAAATCAAGGCACTTAGTGAGCGATCAGCGATTATGCGGGGATTAATCGGCCGCCTAGACCGATTTTTACAACAAAGATAGTTAGAATTAGAAGTCCTTATGTATGATTATAAAAAGGAGAAATTGAGAATCGGAGAAAGAAGGAGTTGAAGAATTAAAAAGAAATACAAAGAAAATGGTGAAAAGAAATAGCCCTCCAGATTATTCAACTTAGGGCATAACCGGTTCATATCATATGCTACTGGTTGTCACTTGATGACACCGGTATTGAAGATCAAAGACGTCATGGACCCAGTGACGCATGCACTAAACCTTCTTAGAGATTGCTGGTATTGAAGAAGGAGACCCTCTCCCTAGTCTCCACTTAGGAAAACCAAAGTGCACTATTGAGTCTAGAGCCACGAGATTCATCAAAAGATCTCTTAGGTACACTTGACAATTCATCGCTTGTTGTTCAACAATAAGGACGCAAGTGATACATTATCGTGTCCTTCACAGATCTTAGCAATTTGTCCAGAACATTTATGAGAGGTTCACATATGTGATCCTCCGTGATTGAATGGAACTCCTCGTGGATTACGCTTAGTGTGTCTCAAACGGTCTACAGTCGTGAGGTGATGCTTCGGTGTACCTCAGTGACTCATCCGAATCAGGTGTACTCTACATCGCGCTATCTCACTTGTGGGACTCCTCAGGAACGCCTTTGTGAGAATTAGAGTTGTGTTTTCACACTATGCTGTTAACACTCTGGAAGTTAAAACTTGTAAGTTGCCGAATCCGCTTATCACTAAACATTCTTATGGAAGCTCTAGAGCTGATCGACGCGTGATTCTTCACATGCTCATACCAACAACATCACTAATGGAAGTTCTCTCAAAAGGCAACACAAAGTCAGAATGATTCTTCATCAATGTCAAAGAGTCTACAAAGTTTAAAGACTAAGAGAACTACATCGATGAAATCCAACGTTAAAGAGCGTGTGAGCATGTTGGAGAAAGACGTGGAGACAACCGAGCAACGGTTTAATTCGATGCGACAACAACAACATACTATCACTACCATCACAAAGAACAAAGATCAAAGAACAAAGAAAATGATGACGCCAAAGCGACTTTTCACAGAAACAATTCTCTACTGGGGAGATTGTTCGAATCAAGGCACTTCTTCTCACAAGAAAGAAGAATGTCAGAAGACGCCAAAGCTACTATTACATCAGCACCTTCACCGTTCATATCATCAATCACTAACACTTAAGGGGAGATTGTTGGAATCACTCCTAAACTAGAATTCAAGTGTTAGTAATTAATATGTAATAGTTAGCTTAATTAGGCCTTTATGTTTGTTATTAAGCTTAGGCTTATGAAGAAGGCCCATAAGCTCAAAAGGCCCAATAAGCAAAGGATGGGAACTTGGAGTGTTGCCCTAGTTCCCTTCTATAAATACTCTTGTAAACCCTCACTTGAGGGTTGGTCCTTCAATTCACACATTTCATCTCTACGCATAACTATTCAATATTCACACGTGTGTGTGTGTGTGTGTTTGTTCATCCGATCACTTATCTTCTATTTCTTCTATTGATGCTTGTGTTATGAATATGGGAACCTAACACACTTAAATCGAAGCCCTGATACCAATTTGTTACGCCCCGATTCCCGGTTTGACCGGAAATTACTCAAATTTTAAAACTTTGACGCGGAAAGTTTGATTATTATTTAAACCCTTCAATGAATAACAAAAACTATAACAATTGACCTTCGACAACTCTTTTATAACATATACTCGATTGCCCTTTTTAAAACAATGACACAAGATTACAATAAAACATCATTTTATTGCTGTAATACGGGTTGACGTCGTCGCTTAACAGCTACGACGCAGTCACCCTTTAATTATAACCCAAAACACATTTTCAGATTTAACACGTGACGGCTCAGGGGCTTAAAACTCCTCGACGTCGTCTCCATCGAAATGGACGCCGCCGCCCATAACCTGCGGCGCACGACACGTCAACAGAATACTTGACTCACACATTTTGACAAAAAAGAAATCGCACAATCAATCTTGACCCTCTTCAACCAATTCAACACTTGAACATTTACAAAATAAGTAAAGACCTTACAAACTGTAACTAAACCATCCTTGATGTATTTTAATAATTATTTGACCCATTCAACCCAAAATGGGTGAGAAAACGCTTTAATCCAAACACTCCAAAATACTATGACAACCATGACTCATACTTTTTGATTGAAGATACTTTTACAAAACTATAAAAGACTCCCGGGGGTACAAACTCATCACACTAGCTCGGTATCTACCTAGCTCCTAATATTACATATTACCAGCTTCCTTTATCAATCATGGCCCAATATCCAATCAAAGCTATAGCACTTTCGCTACACATGAACCTACAAGAACATAGCAACTATAACATGTAAGCGATTACGCTTAGTAAGTAATTGGTTAATACATTTTCAATATATACATCTTTAAAATATCACAACCACATAATCATAACATACAACTATTCAATTAGCACATATGACATCTAACCCATACCTTAGCCATTCAATAATTCCAAGACATATATATGACCACTTAACACAACATTAATCACATACTATAACATTTTCATATTAACCACATAGTAACCAAGTTACTTACCTTAGCTAGCCAAGCTAAGCTATTATGAGATTATCATCATCTTTCATCATCTCCATCATCAACATCATCCCAAGCTAACATCTTTAACACAAAATCATAATAAACTTAAAACATCATCAATTAGCCATAGCTATGGTTTACACAACCATTTGGCCTACATAAGTAATCTCTAATCATCATATAATCATATATTGATTATATAATGATCTACCCATAAATTATCCAACTTTACCCATAATAAGATTCCTCCAAGATTACTATAACTCTTTTTAATCTAAACTTATGATCATAACATGATCATATCCAATTTACCCATTTACTTCAATTTAATAAAAGGGGTTTCACCCAATTACACTATAACATCTTAATTAGTGTTTAAAACCACAATTATCCAAAACCTCCAACTTGGGTACATGAACCCTAACTCTTCAATTCACAATTAAACATAATTAAGGATTACTCACCTTGCAAGGATCATCTCTATGACTTCCAATTAGGGATGACACCTTTAATTTATCACCAATTGGTCTACAAGACCAGCCCATATTTTCCCTCCATTCCTCTAAACCGGCATTCATCCATAATCCAGAAGAAATGAGAAATCTGGACTTTTAACACATAAAACTTTCTTCATTTTAAAGTTATCTCAACACTTGACGCTTTTGGTCCCTCAAGCTCCTTTTTCTATTTTGGCCACAAGATACTTATAATAAGTTTACAATGTGGCAACTTAGGTCCTCCTCATTTATATAACTATAATATAACATTTATAAACTTTTAGATTGACTATCAGGTTGACTAGTCAATCCCATCAAGTCCTTAGATCATATTCATCTAGGGTGGGGCCTATTTGTATTTCGGGATACAGGTATAACACATGTGACCGGCAATAGCCTCCTTTAGCATAGGATGCGGCTTCCCATCATCACCCATAAGCACAAGCTTCCCTTCAATAATTTGATTTTCAATCTTATTTATCTTTTCAACAAGCTGTGTATTACTCGAACTGTCAAATGAATCAATGGTAACACTTGCTTGTTTGCTAACAACATGATCCTCATCCAAAACACCAAGAGCGTCAAAAGCATTAGCCGTGTTAATCATTTCGGCAACCTTTCTTGGTTGTTTGGACGTAGATGCCTCCTTAGTAGAAGTACTTTTAGAGAAAACTGACCAAAATTCCATATTCTTGGTTTTAGCAACCCCAAACACCTACTTATACTTAGGACCCTTTCGCATAACAGTAGTACATACATCATTTGATGCTCCCTTATTATCTCCTGAAGAGTTAGGGACACGTTTAGGAGAAGCTTTAGGACATTCCTCGAGAACATGACCATATACCAAGCATTTACTACATCAAGGAGGATCCCCTTCATATTCAACACGAATGGTGTGTTTCGTATAGCCAGTTCCTTTAAGATTAGGGATAGTGACAACCAAGGTATCAAGAAATTCATTAGTCGCGTTAATTTCAATTAAGGATCTAGCATAACTACTTCTACCGCATGATTTCAAGCACATCTCATTGGTATATGAATCGAGAAGCATAGGATTACCAATTTTAGAGGCAATAGAACACAAACCATTTGAAGAATATGAAACAATCGGAACATCATGGAACTTAACCCAAATTGGAAAACAAGTCAAATCTTCCTTCAAGAGGCTAGTTTCAGGAGACCATTTATTAAGAATAATAGGAATTCCATGAATCATCCATGGACCATCATGAAGAACAGATTCTACACCTGAGTAGTCGAGATTTTAAAAAAGAAAAACCCTTTCACGTTATAGTTGCTTTCTCAACACCGTGCTTTTTGAGTTATTACATACAAACCATTCGACAACGGGAAAAGAAAGTCGCTTACTAATGAAATACCCGTATAGCGAATTCTTCACCACTCATGTACCTCAAGAACCGAAGCAATAGGTAACTCGACAGTCAGCATCTTGTGGCACAATATCATCAACTTTTCAAAATTTGGCCTTAGTCCCAAGCGATGGATTCAATTTATTAGCATAACTCGTATGGTTGTTACTACCCACATTAATAGCATCATCGTTTAATACAGCCCCAATATCCATACTTGTGTTAACATACTTATTCCCAATTGTGCCATCACATGTAATTGGCTCCATGTGTTTAATTGCAACATTCACATCAAAACCAGAAGACGTAGCATCACTAGCTGCCAAATCGGTTAAATTTGAATAGCTAGTACCGTCATCAGTTTTTCCAGCAAGCATGTTCTCGCCAGATTCAACCACATGAGACTCTTTCCTCTTATGATTACTACCCCTCCCACCCGAATCAAGAAAGCCTTTTTTCATGTTTACACTTAACCAGATCTGATGTATCCACATAAATATTCAACGTTTAAACGAACCAAAAGCACAATGCAAACAAACTAGAACTTAAAATAATAAATATGGAGCAATTAATACGTCTTACTTTAGTTATAATGACCGACCATCAATCAATCATAAATAAAATATGCGAAAAAGAGACGTTGAAGTGAAGTTAATGTGCACTAGACAACAAAACCTAAGACAATAATAATTCGAAACGCTATACGACCTAAAAGTTTTGGTTTATTATTAATATTCGTAATAAATCAATGGATAGAAACCGAAGCTTATATCAGAGACCAATCACAAATTTAATAGTAGAATAGAGATCAAAGAGGAATAAGGCAGATTGATCGTTTGTGAAAGGTTTAGAATTTTCGCCACTTCTGTGGAGAGGTTTTTTAGGGTTTATGTCAAAAGTGCAGTTGGAGCGTATAACATGGTGATAACTACATTGAACCGTGCCCTATTATACTTTACTAAGAGGGCATCCCTAATTTTGTTATGTGTCTTCTTTTTCATTTTATAGTGTTTTAATAACTTTCTATGTAATCCGTTGACAATTTTTAATATTATTGCCATATGTAATAGGATTATGACCCAACTACGATTAGACAATCTAGATTAACACTCTCAATTTTAATAGTGCGTAAAAAGTAAAACCATATAGTACAGTTGGTGCGTTTTTTTTGTCTAGTTTCAGGCTAAAATGTGGGAATCACTCACATTCGTTGTACTTAATTGTTTTTTTGAAGTAATTAATTTACTGGGGAAACCTTTTAAACAAAAAAAAACAATAAGCTTATTTACAGTGCGTATAGTATAAAGCATTTTGATTATTTTATTGTTAAATTGAAATTGTGTAATTTTTACTGCTATCCTCATATATATTCAATTAAATTTCAAAAGGAATTTGAAATTCATATAAATTATATTAACATTAAAGACATTAGGGCATCCATTATAACGAAATTATTAAAAGATTTATATAATAGTCATCTCTTATAATGTAAAAAAAAATAAAAAATAAAAAATAATCTGTCCAATGGACAAAATTTTTGAGGTTTATAAATTATTCCAACATTAATTTATAAAACATTTATCGGACAATTTCAAAATCCTAAACTTTTTAATGTTATCTAGACATAAAATGGTTCTTCACTATAAGGGGGGGAGGGAGTCGTTGAGGGATGGGCTCTTATCTTTCACTTATTCTCTCCTTCACATCACCATTTTTCACCTATCTTTTAAACTCATCTCTAGATGGAATGAGCATCTTTCAAACAATTCTCATCTTTCATTTTCTCTCTCCTCCACATTACAATTAATTTTTTTTCAATTAACTTCAATATTTTATTAAAAATAAAAATACAAAATACATTAAATACTAAAAACAAAATACAATAAATACTTAAAACAACTACCAAATTATTAAAAAATAAATAAATAAAATAAAAATAAAAGAGACATTGAAAAGCAACTACTAGCCATCTAGATTTGGAATGTATGCGTGCTTAATATGGTCGATGAGATCCATTCGTAGATCATCGTGAGTGTCCTCATCTCGGATCTCCAATAGCACGTCTTCTTTAGGTTGTGAATTCACCGGAGGATCTGGGATCCAATCAGGACATAAAGCAAGCCCCTCTTCCTTTAAAATCATGTTGTGCAAAATAATACAAGCATACGTAATTTTTCTTATTCTCAATTCTTCGGTTGGTCGTGCTGGTACTCGAAGTATACCCCATCTCTCTTTAAGCATACCGAAAGCTCGATCCACATCCTTTCCGCGCCTTCCTGTGCCGCACTAAATCGTATTCGCTTATCACCACTTGGATAAGGAATAGTTTTCACAAACACCCCCTTCATCTACAAGATAATATTCGTGATTGTATTCGGTTCCATTTATAGTAAATGGAACAACTGGTGCGGTGTCGTTAACATGACCATTGAATAATGGAGATTGAATCAACACGTTCAGGTCGTTGTTTGAATCGGCGACACCAAAAAATGTATGCCAAAACCAGCCATCTTGGGACGCCATGGCTTCAAGCATGATAGTCGACCCTGGGTGGTCACCTCTCGTGAATTGTCCACGCCAAGCCACCGGGTAATTACGCCACAGCCAATGTGTACAATCAACACTTCCTAGAATTTATATAAATTTTAAATAAACATTAAAATATAAAATAAAATTTATATAACTTATATAATTTATAAAATTTATACGTACCTAACATGGATAGTTTGCATGACGGGCATATAAACGTTGCACGTCATTCTTGGTGGGTCTAAGCAAATATTCTCTCCCGTATAATTGAATGACACCATGGCAAAACATTTGAAGACTTTCACGTGACGTTCTTTCTAACATTTGGAAGTATTCGTCTAACGAGTCAGGAACACTTTCATAGGCTAATTGACGGATTGCGGATGTGCATTTTCGCAAACCCGAAAAGCTTCTTACGTTTCTTGCATCGTATGTCGTTCGGAAATACGAAAAGTTGTTTTCCATATCGACTACTATTCTCTCAAAGAGTAACCGTTTCATTCGAAACCGATCCTCAAAGTAAACGGCAAACCTCGGATTCTCAAAAAAATAATCTCGAACAAGACGGTGATGAGATATTTCACGTTTATCTCTTTTTATATACTTCCTTTTCGACGATGCAAAGGTCACGAAAACCGGAAGGCATCACAAAGTTGGCGACAGAAAGCATAAACGCTAGATGCATCTAATCCGTCTGAGACGACTCATCACTTGAAGAAGAAGAATATGAGGTTGAATCTTCAAGAAATAAAGGATTCATCATTTTTTTATATAAAAGAGAATTTTTTATTTTAATGTATATGTTTTTGGTATGTTTTTTGAATGTGTATGTTTATGTGTATATATAGGAGATTTTTTTTCTTCTTTTTTACCGTTGGAACAAACGAGCCGTTATACACATTTTTTTTCGAACATTAACAAGCGGGGTGGGATGCAGGGTTGGAAGCCCAATTCGGGATGAAATAGCACCAATTTTAGTGGTACCGCAAGGGAGGGGGCTGTGCTCCCGAGCGGCAAAATTTCACTCGGCCCCGAACGAATCTTGCATCGACTCCCTCCCTCTGATACAAAATTCTTACACCTTTTCATAAACTTTTAGACCTATTCTTAAACATTTATAATGAAGGATCACATTGAATGTGAAGGTTTATGAAATTCACTACGGTATTTGGTATGGTTGGTAATCGATCGTATGCGTTCACATTGACTGCTTGAAAGGACAAACACGCTAGTTAGTGTCATTCTATTGTCTAACATTAATTAATGAGTTATTACATTTTGTATCAACGAATCTATCTTTCGGCCCCTGTATGAAAATGAAACTTCTATGGGATTCTTTATCGCTCCCATTTTACTCGTGTAGGTAGGATTTTTGTTGCTAAATATTCCGATGTAAAGGGAAAATCCAAACAAGTATTTGCGAGGCATAAAGTGATTATGCAACATCCGTCACATATTTCAGGGGCATTTGGTTGTCATAGATCGAAAACTTATATATTTGGGTTTAAGAGTCTTGTAAATTGTCATATTTGATGATTTTCCTTTACGTTATTTAGATTAAGGTATCAAGTATTTGGATCGAAAATATTGTACTATACTAAATCATGGATGAAAGAAAGGGTAAAGACGAAAACTGACTACCTTATTGTATTGGTGTCAACCCTAATATATTCTCCTGACTTTTTCTCAGCCAAAGATTCCAATCTTGATTTGACCCTTGACTCAAATTTTACTACTTATTCATTTTTGTAACCCTATATTAATCCTTTCTCTTGTAGCTTGTAGGCATTATAAATCTCAGTATTGAGACATTTTATTGGATGCATTCTAAATCTCAGTGTTATGACTTATGAGTGCGAGGAGCCGTGTACGTGTCACCTCTATGTAAATAAAATAAACTACTTGACAATTGAGAAAATCAGAACTTACGAAAACGTATTACTTTGACCTTTGAATTTTAACCACTTGATCTTGAGACTCGGTATGTGACATGAATTCCACTTTGAACTTGAGCACTTGATTTATGAACCTAGTTACTTACGGAGTATTTCAAAGTACGTACGGGGCGAACTCTATATGTTTTGTAATGGCGCACTAATTAGATTGACTTAGAAAGTACTTCGCCAAGTGCACTGATTTTAATCTTGACTATTTTGTGGCCGGCAATGAATGTTTTTCATTTTAAACTTCTTTATTTAGCATGCTTCAAATACTATAAAGTAGTAGAAATATGTTTTTTTAAAGTAGAACGTCTAAATTATTAATAGTGTATATGGTTAACACTTTTATTTTTCAAAATTTAGCATTAAATTGGTGGTTATAAGTTTAGTGAGTTTTTTCTTATAAACAATTCATTAAAATGTATCATTATTAGAGGGCGGTTACATATGATTTAAATAAGACTTAAATTTTCTTATTTTACATTAATTTTTTACTTTTTTTTTTATTGTAATGTTTTTTGTCTTAAAGTTTGAGACTTCCTTTTATAAGAAATCTTAAATACTTTACAATGTAGTAAAGATAACACGAAGATTAAAAATACATGTGTCGTATTGAAAGAAGGAATATTGAAAATAAAACATGAACACATCTTCTCCTATGTTTAGCGTGTGTCTTTATGTTGGACGGAGAATTGGAGTGCTTGCTTTGCGCTTAACGGAAAGAATGGTTATCAAAATTTTAGATGTTGATGTAAGGCATCAGATGGATTCCTACATGTTTTTCATAAGTATTTTTTCAGCTTGTCTTTTGACGGGTGATTTGCACGTTTTCTTATAGCCTTTTTGGTGTTTGAATTCCTGTTTTAAATTAATAAAACTTCCAATTGCATTTTAAATAACGCAGGTTATTGGGTTTGCTCCATCCGCAATTGTCTATATAAAAATTTTGTGTTGCCCTAGTTAATTGTCCAATACTCAAAATGGGCATTTCCCTAGTAGCACATTTTCGTTAGTGTGAACACGCAGTTTACCATGTCAAGACCTTTATAAAAATATGGTATGAGTTCGATCTCAACTCCCGTTGAAAGGTCACTACGATAGCAGAACATCAATTGGACTCTCAGAAGGATCGGTTGGCACCCATAAGTACATGAGATCAAGGTCCCTCCGCATAGGTGAGCTTTTAAGAAGAAAAATAAAATCACTTTTAAACGTGACAGCCATACAAAATGACTAATATTGATCAAGATTACTTAAAATCTCCTATTTAACCAAAAGATATTACAATATTTGGTAAATAATTAACTGATATCTTAACTTATATTATACTCAAACCAAACCTTAAATTAAATTAGACCAATATTATAATCTCTTTACATTCGCGTGAAAAAAGCATTATATATATTAAAATAAAATACTACGTAGGAGATATGGTGAATCACTTTATGCGAATATATATATATATAAGGAGGGTGAAGGAATCAACATCTTCCAAACACATCCAGACAAACAATGTTCAGAAGAGAAAAGCAACCTTTCCTTTACATCCCCAGAAAAACAACAATATTTTCAAACCAGAACCACCATATATCCACCGGCCACCACCACCCACTACCATCACACTCACTTTATCTCTTTATATATCTCTCTATTTATATCATGCAAACCAAAGGGTGTGTTTCTTATTAGGTTAAACTTTGAGCCAACATGCATCCTTCTTTCTTTCTACTTTTTTCTTGTGTTTCATTTAATGGATTCATAATTTGAGGTAAAATAGATGTAGTTACATACACTATGAGTGTAGGTATATGCCTGGCTCCCTGTATGCCATCTTCAGAGCCCACCGGTGTCCGGTGGCCTTCGTGGATGGCGTATGAGGAGCCAAGCATATTTCCCATCTTGTAAGTTCTACAACTTTTTTTTAAAACATTTTTTGTACCAATAAGTGTGTTTGTGATGTTTTAAAATTAGTCAAGTCTTCTTATAGTTATTTTATGATTAACTAATTAGCTATATTATTTTGCATAGATTTCTTCTTGTTTTATGAACTTTTGTAGATGGTTAATTGAAGGGTAGCAGTGTAAATGTATCAATGATACATGTGTTGGCTTTTCATAGTGAATGGTACTCGGTCTCAGGTAAGATTTTTTTTCACTTTCTTGATCATCTTCGTCACTATTTTCCATTTTAGGGTTTTCCTTGTTACTTGAAATGAAATTGCTTTAATAATAAATTTACTTTTGATGAACATGTTATGTTTTTTTCTTGAATTTGGACATTTGAGAAGATTCCAAGACCGTTGATAGTAACACAACATACGAAAGGGTTTATTCGATAATCTTGTAATGACATTTTCACTATTATGTCGTTTCTCCCATACAACACACAACATATGTTGTACGTTTGTTTTAGTGTTCAAAGCTGAAAAACACTTTTTGACTGGAATAAAATATTTTGTATTATAAAATAATTAAGGTTTTATAGTGAACATGGATAAGTTCATCTAGTAAATTAAAGTTTCATTACTAAAATGTAAATTTAATCTATTTTGTTGTATCTTTAGAACATACGTTTTTCAAATAATGTGTTGATGGAATTAGGGTTTTAGAATATTTAGATAAATCATTACTTTCATCCAACCTAAGCCAGTGTATATACAATCTATGTTTTCTATTCCGAAATACAACTACATTAACAAACTTAATATATATCAAGTCAAAAGCACTTTTTTAATGGATTCCTCTGTGGAAATAAGGTTTGAAGTCAACAATATTTCTTGTAATTTTATTTACTTTCATAAGCGTCTATCCACACAAAACACCTCTTGTGCGTGTGTGTTTTGGGGCCATAAGAACTCCCAGAAAAAACATTTTTTTCTAGTCCTAAATCTATTTTCAAAAAAGAGGTGTCTAGTTGTCCTTTTGGGAATTAGGGTTTCTGATATTTTGAATTTTTGATTTGATAACTTATATATGGTTTCATTTAGTCTAGTTCATCTTATCATAATACGGAATTAACTTGTAGTTTATGTTAAAATTACATTACTTTTAAAGTTGATTGCATGTTTATTATGAATAAAAAGTTGCCTTGTAGTATTTTTATGAAAATAATCAAGAATGTGACCAATCTTAATATATATCAAGTCCGTGAATTATATTGAAAGATTAATCATGCCATAGTATTTTAGGGTTTTCCGTTTTCATCAAGTTGTCTATATTTTCTTTGGCACATTTTCATAGCTTCAAAATAAAATGATAGTAAAGCTATTGTCCCTAATCATTCTAATTTATGTTATGCTCAAATTATGGTTGCTCAAGGCCTATAAACAATTTATTGCACTATACCATCGGTAGCGTTAGTGAAATACCACGCATGAACTCACCTCATTACGCGTGAATCATTGTTACTAAACCTCCTATCCTCACGTGTGAGGGGGTTCTTTTTTTGTTTGTTTCAATTGTGAACATCCTCACATGCGAGTTGTATGATTGTGAGATAGTTAGTTGATGTTCTAACAAAAAAAAAAAAAAAAAAAAGTTGTGTTCTATGCGTGTCTAGACTTTAGAGGTGTATGTTTGTTTAGAGGAGTATGCTTGTTTAAGTGGTATAACTATATATCACTTATATGAAGTTATAGATGGGTATTAGTGTATTACTAGATAGGCTAAAATTGAAACCAAGGTGAAATAGAGAAGAGATGGTATCACACTCAGTTGGAAGATGAGGGAGGGATGAAAATTATTTGAGTCGTATGACCCTTGTATAGAAGTTACGTATAATCATTACAATTTGACTGGTCAAGGACCTAGAGCTAGATAGCTACCTAGGTACTAACATTGTAGTCAAAAAGATTGTTTCCAGTAGCTAGCTAGGCATATGTATAGGGTAAACTGAATCAGATGTATAATAATAGGAACATCTGCCATTGAAAGAAAGAGGTAGCTAGGGTTTTCCTCCTACTGCCATGGCTAGCTAGTAACTTCACGTGGTGTCTAGAATACACACAGTTGAGGTGTAGTGTGTGTGTTTCCTTTTTCATGTTAATAATTAGGGGGGCAGGGGGAGTACTCATGATGAGAAATATGGATGCTGGTGAAAGTAAGGGAATGTGTTTGAGCAGAAAGAGAAAAGCAAAAAATGGAATCTCTCTTTCTATTTCTCTCTCCTTGTCACCCTCTCTAGCTAACTTTTTTAGACAATTAAAATTAGACTTGTCAATCTAAGCTAACGGGTATTTTTCTTTTTAATTAAAATGATAATTTTTTACGTTTATTCGATATATCTCATAATATATCTCACAAATATTTTTAGTGAAGTTTAAACTCACAACATTTAAGTTGATAGTCAACTCACATACCATTAGACCAAAAGCTTCGGGTCTAAGCTAACGGGTATTGATGGTTTATACGGGTCATTTGTTTTCTATTTAACTGCGTCACTAACATAAACACAACTCTAAACAACTTATGACTTATGAGTATATTTGCGTAAATTCTAAAATTATTGAAGAAGCATATTAGGTCTAACATGTTTGTTAAACTAACCTGAACGTACAGTTGTACATTTTACTATTTTTCCATATTAAAGTATCCAAACCCGTTAGGGTTTAGATAAACACATCTAATTAAAATTATCTCCGATGTATATACAAAAGATAATATCAAATTTACTCCGATATATATGTATATATTAAATATTCACCATAAACTCTTAAACACTACTTTATTAAATTGTTATGCTAGAAATGATTTCAAAATAATTATTTTATAATAAAACCAAGCACATAATAAATTAAATATGTTTTTAAAACTACTACTTATGATAAAAGTTGCTTAGATATTTGTGCAACACTAAAAATCAATTTATAAAAAATGAGAATGATATACTTTTCAACCATTTAAATATCATCCAAGCCACTATACTCTGTTTTAATTGTTTGACAAAAAAAAGAGACTACTATTTTGAGAAACTCTAAAATAAAAATGAGAACTATAACTTTGAGACGAGTGAAGTATGGTGTCTTGGTTGGAGATAAATTTTTACACAAAAACAAAATAGTTGTTGTTTTGGTGTATACATCGGAGATATTATAATGGGTTTTTTTCTAAAATATGTCTCTAGGGCATATGTTAAGCACATCAAAGTACACATGAGATCCCCTGAAAAGTATAAAAAGGTACTCAAGGACTTACAAATTTGGTGTGTTTCTAAGTATTTTTTTATACTTTTCAGTGGGTCCTCTGTGTATTTTGGTGTGCTTAACATGTGACTTAAGGGTATATGTTAGAAAAATCAGTTTATTTTTGCTTTTTAGATTAAGACCTAACGTAATAAAGATCGTATATAACAATGTCATCTCAATGTCAGATCAGTTTTTCACTTTTCCAAACTAACACCACCAAACACACTCATAAAGACACACTCACCACTCGATCATCTCCACTACATGTCCAACAACAAAAATACACCAGCACGCGTGATGGTGGTGTCTTAAGCAACCACGCATGGTAGTGCACCACCACTTGTGGTAAGGATTCAAGCTTGTCCAATCTATTTTAAACTAGTGTTTTACATGTAATTTCTATGCCAATTATATCAATTTTCATCTGATCATCTCTTTAGTAGAAAGAGAGATTAGCTTGTGACAAGGATGGTTGAATAGGGAGGGAGTGTGGCGAGATGGTGGCAGGTGGACCACTTTCCACTTGTAATTAGGGTTTCTTTTTTGCTTCTTGGTGAAGGACACTTGTGATGAGTATTAGACTATACTTTTTAGATCTATTATTTCGTAAATTCCATTTATGGGTTAGTAACGTGAATTTTTTTTTTTTTTTTTGCATAAATTAAAAGACTAAAAGTCATATTCAAAATACTTTTTTTAGAATCTCTAAAAATAAGGCGTATAGTAGATGTTCTTCTAATTTGTGTGTTAGTGAACGAGTATATGATCCTAAGTATCTCGATGACTTTGTTATGAGTAGCATCATATATAGATTTCATACACTTGTGTGGCTGTGTACAATAGTTGAATCGACCTACTGAATACAACAAGGCCTCTCTGTAAAGAGAGCTTCTACGAACACTTTTTTATTTTAATTTTGATCACCAGAATGATTTATAAACACGATTCAGAACCAAATCAATGTACAGCAAAATCTAACTGATCAAATAAACTCTTGGTTAGGTGAACGTGATCTATCAGTTGTGCTAAATTAAACACGAATGAGTGAGCTTACATTCTTTTAAATGGCTTTTCAAAAAACGAGATGTTTTTATCTCGTAAAAGAAATCAAAATCTGCTAATAACTAAAATGACAATTTGCAGTCTAGTTCCATTACAGTCTTAACTTTTTTTTAACTCATTTACATGATTCAACATACTCATTGTTAATAAAATAATTCAATTTTATATGAAAGTAATAAAAAAAGAATTTCAAACCATAAAAATGAAATAATTTGAGTCCGACCAATTCAGTTTGATTGGAAAGTTGTCACATTTCACTTCAATTAGAATCTTAGTACATAGAGTTCCATCTGTAGCTCGAAACAAACCCACTCAAATTTTTGTATTGGAGTACCACTTTTAATTAGATTTAAAAGAACAAATGAACATAGTATAACTGTTATACAATACAACAATGAATATCGTATAAAAGTTCGAAAAATATCTTGAGTTTCCTAGCTGATTGACTATAACTTCTTCGGTTAAGTAAATTAATGATAACATAATTAGTCCTAGAGACGAAACTAGGAACCAAGACTAAAAGTTAGAGGGATACATAATTTTTCTAAAAAGCAATGTAAGATGAAGGATGAACTAGCTAGGGCAATTTTGGTAAAATAGTAAGGACCACTAACCTCCTAATTATGGCCTTTATAATTATTTTTTTTCTAAAAGCATTGGAAATCTCTAATGTTAACACTACAAATTTACATTAAAATGGTGCAAAAAAAAGAATCATGTGAGAATATGCTTGCACTAAATAAAATGTGCTCCAATGTATACACCTTAGTTATGTTTGCACTAATTGCACATTGATATGATTAAAATACATCATAATGTAACAAATAGAAAAAAGAAATTAGCTAATATATATCAAATGTTAAGCTCATTTTGATGATATTAACATGAAACTTATAAAAATATATTATACATAAACTAATTTTTTATTGTTTGTATTAAACATCAAAGACAAATGAATTTCCCGGAGAAGTGGGTAACATGGATTCGTGGTACTCTAGTTTCGAATCGAGCTTCTGTTTTAATCAATGGGTGCCCAACAAACGAATTTAATTTTGAAAGAGGAATGCCCCAAGGAGACCCCCTATCCCCCTTCTTATTTTTAATCGCCATGGAAGCTTTCTCCTGCATAGTCAATAGGGCTTCAAATCTGGGCATCCTCGCTGGTGTTGGGCTTCCCAATTACGGCCCAATGATCTCTCATTTTCTCTATGCGGATGATTTACACTAATTGGATCACAGTGCCAACTAAATGCCATACATAGCATTATGAGGTGCCTATTTTGTTTCTGGGCTAAAGGTAAATCTCCACAAGTCCAATTTTTATGGGCTAAACCTGTCTACCGAAGCCGTTTCCATCTCCACTGGTATACTAAACTGTAAGGTTGGACAATGACTTATCTTGGCCTAGTGGTGGGAGCCAATATGCATTTGATGAAAAACTGGACCCCTGTGATTCGGACGTTTGAAAACCGGCTATCTCAGTGGAAAGCATCCACGCTATCCCTTAGTGGCAGAATTACTCTTATCCGTTCGGTACTTGATAGCCTCCCAGCCTACTACTTCTCCCTGTACAAGGCCCCGGTATGTGTTCTCTCAAAACTTGAATCTATTCGTAGGTCTTTCTTTTGGGGGGGATCGACTTCGAACAAAAAAATTCCATGGGTGGCATGGGATTTAGTTGTTGCTCCTGTTGCTTCGGGTGGGTTAGGGTTGGGATGTTTGCATGAAAAAAACCTTTCCTTGTTGGCTAAATGGTGGTTTCAGCAAGACCCTAAATGTCTGGGAGGCGTCTCTCAGACATTACATACCAAACGGAACTCCCCTTGCTTAAAAGCTGGTTTGGTGGGAGTTTGGAAAACAAGCGCCAAGCTAAACTCCCACTTGAACCCCTTTAATGTTTCCATGGAGAATTTGATTACAGGTCATCTAGGTAATGGCAATAGAATTAAATACGGATTGACACTTGGTGAAACACCCGCTTATGCGTATCTTTCCCAGACCTCTTCAACTTGGAGAAACACAAAGGATGCTATATCGGTGACAAGCGAAACAATGGTACCTTTTCTCAATGGGAATGGCATTGGTCAAGACCTCCATCCAACCGCACCGAATTGGAGCAGTTTGATCAATGCTATCCCTCGTCTCGAGTCCAACCTATCTACCACGGAAGACTCATGGCTATGGAGTCTTGAACCAGCGGCACTCCACTACCAAATCGCTAAGGCAAAGACTCCATCATGCGGCGTACGGGCAGCTGGAGCTTCCCACGGGCCGAATTGCACCCATGAAAGTTAGCGTGATGTCTTTGGCGGATGCAATTAAGACTACCAACAAGCCGACAATCTAATAAGCGAAACATTGAGGTTGCCTCAACCTCTTGCTCCTGTCGAGGTTTGAAGAGTCATGGATCACTTGTTCTAGTTGTCAATTCGAAATCCATTTGGTCAAACATCCTTCGTGGTGTAAGTTACGGCAATAATACCAAGCAACATTAGAGAGTTACTTGACTTGCACAAAGACCTATCATCAATCACCTTTAAGAGCTTTATCAACCTAATAGTATTTAGCGTCTTGTTGGACTATTTGGAAGGCGAGGCATTTTGCATTTTCTCTAGCAAAACTCCATCACCCTACCGCAATCATGGAGCTCAAGAATTTGACATTCCTTTGGCTATCGCATAGGTCCACAAAATCTGAAATGGATTGGGTTAAGTGGTGTGGATTCGTTTAATCTTTCTTTGTTTATTTTCTTGAAGTTGTACCTCCCTGAATTTGTATCTCTAGCTTCTCGCTAGTTTTTTTCAATAAAGTTGAAAGTTCAAAAAAAAATTAGTATAAAGGGTTTACGAGGGAAACCTTTTACTCAAAAAAAATTGAAAAGTTTTTATACAAAGAATAGCGTTTAGTGTTATAAATAGCAATGCACTATATTTAGTGCAATTTGTTTGTTTACAATTTATTTTACTATTTTAGTGTTTAGTTTAGTGATCATATCGGATAGTATTTTTATAATTTTTACACTATTTTAGTTCAAAAAATACGTTTAGTGCATCATTAGAGATGATATTACAAATCTTAACAAAAAAGACCACTTCATTTAGTGTGGACTATATATGGAGGTATTTGTTAATGGGTATACGAGCTAAAAGTGATTATATTCTGAAAGTAGTGTTACATGTTCTTCCTCCTCCACCTTTTTACAGGCTTTATCAGTTTTTTTTCTTTTCTTTCTTGGTTTTTTTGGTTTGATTTATTGAGAATTGCAGCAAACAATAAAAATAATCGAGAGATATTGTTTGTGGGTTTGTCTTGAAATTTGTGTTCTTTTCATTCCTATTGGCTATGGATTTATTTTATATATCTATTTGTAGGCCCACTAACAAAGACCTGTCTTGGTATTTGTATACCCTGTAGCCATATCTCTATCACTTCTTTTGTTTGTTTTGGAATAACAGATAACCATACTCTTGTTCTTAACTCTTCTGATATAAAAAGAGAAATGCTACATCCACAAAAATATTACACAAAAAAATTTCATATAAGGATGTGACATACATTCATAGGGAGATGTGAGTTGTAAGAGAAATTGATTAGGATGAATCTTATTGGTGACAAGTCATTTTGTGGAAATTTTTTTGTAAAAATTTTGTGGATGTAGCATTTCTCATATAAAAAAGACTATCGATCGTTAAACATATTTTTCTATTACATCAGCTTATACTTTTTTGAAAATATATCATTGTAAAACTTTTTCTCTCTTTAACTTAATATGAATATACACTTCATGACAAAAGAAGTAGAAACTAACTTGTATCACAGTATGATACTTTACCGTTCAAAAAAAAAAAAAACAGTATGATACTTTGCTTCTTTTCTTTCATACTTTTAATAGAACAACAATTTGATTGGTTTGACAATTCATTCCAGTAGTCCCACGTGATTGAGGACAGTTAATAAACTTTTACTTCTATTCTAATTTAATTTACAAAGGCGTTTGTTTAGAAGTCACAGTCATTCCATATGTTTAGTCGGAGATTTATACTAAAGTATGATTTTAACAATCACAAATGCAAACCAATATGGACGAGTGTCTTTTATTAACCACTTCTATGGGTTCGGCATATCTTATTATTTCCACCACAAAAATAATTGAATTAGAGCATACTTCATTTGCTAGATTTAGGAAGAAAGATATAAAAGGTGTGTCACTCATTCACGAGCTGAATCAAATTATTGATGTTGGAAACTCTCTTGGTTATGATGTTAGCGGTTGTAGAAGATCTCTTAAGAAATTGATCAATGGAATCGGGATACACTTGGCAGATAAATGAATATTCTGTCTATAAACAGTTGTGGAACGAGGAAAAGACGCATGTGGATTAAAGACCTTTGCATTAAACACAATGTTCATTTTCTCGGTGTTCAAGAATCTAAAATGACTCGTCTTGAGTTATTCCGTCTCAAAACGATGTGGGGCAATTTTGCTTTTGACTATGCTTGTAGTATGGCTCGTGGTCGCTCTGGAGGTCTCATCTCTATGTGGGATCCCAATCATTTTACTAAGGAGTCTATTTGGTGCGACGATTCATTTATTATTATCAAAGGGAGTTGGAAAAACACCGTGGGAAATTGCTACATGGTGAACATATATGGCCCTCAAGACCAGGCTTCTAAGCTTACTTTATGGAATAGGCTTCAAGATTTTATTCATCATCACAATGGCTCCTACATTATGTTTGGAGACATGAATGCTGTCAGGAACGAGCAAGAAAGGGTTGGTTCTATTTTTAATAAGAGAAAATTACCAAAAGAGGCCAATTTTCCAAGTTTAGTCCATTTTTAAAACTTTTTTTCACCTCTTTAAAAAGCCATGCTTTCCTTCTCAATGCTCAGCTGCTACCTTTCAATTTGCTCAAGTACAAAAAGAATGACCGCGTGTCAAAATTTGGGTGGAGTCGGAAGGTTGAGCGAGTCAAAATCAGTAGTTGAGCGGTCAAGTCAGCGATTGGCGAGTCAAAAGGAATGACCGCGTGTCATAAAAATAATGGAGCTTTTGTACTTGGCTGATTGGCGGGTGGGCGATTGGCGCATGGCTCTTTTGGGAAAAGAGGTGAAAAAAGTCTTAAAAATGGACTAACCTTAAAAAATTGGCCTCTTTTGGTAATTTTCTCTTTTAATAATATCGAAGCTGATCATTTTTATTCTTTCATTGATGATACAGGTTTGGTTGATCTCCCCATGGGAGGTCGTTGTTTTACTTGGATGAACAAAGCCGGTACCAAGCTCAAAAAACTTGATCGTTTCCTTATTTCTGATGATGTGTTGAATATGCTTCCAGACATTCGAATTACATCGCTTGATAGGATTCGGTCGGATCACAATCCTATTCTTCTCCACGTCGACAAAATGGATTTTGGTCCTTCCCCGTTCAAACTTTACAATTCTTGGCTCTTGAGAGATGGTTTTGATGATCTCATTAAATCTGAATGGGGTCTGCTTGATTCTAATAATATTGGGATCAGTCTCAAATGTCATGAAAAGTTTCGTATCCTTAAAGCTAAGATTCGGCATTTGAACAATAACAACAAGACGATGGATAGGACCAGAAAAGCTGTTGTTCTTGAAGAAATTAGCTCCATTGAAAAAAAAATGACGAGGGCTCCGCTACGTATTCTGACACCGAGAATCGTCTTAATCTCCTTCATGAGCTTGAAAACATTGATAAGTTAGCTTATATGGATCTCATTCAAAAAGCTAGGATCAAATGGGATATTGAAGGAGATGAAAACTCTAATTTCTTTCATGGGTTGATCAATCAAAAAAGACGTAATCAGATGATCAATGGCATTATGTTGGAAGGCACCTGGCTTACGGACCCTAACCTGATTAAAGACGCTTTTTTCCAATTCTACAAAGATAAATTCCAAGCTCAAGATTCCGAGGTTTTGTTTCCTAACCTTCCACATTCTCACACCCTTAATAACTTGGACATAAATTATCTTGAAAGACAGGTGACTATTGAGGAACTTAAAGAGGCTGTTTGGGATTGTGGTAGTAGTAAAGCTCCTGGTCCCGATGGCTTTTCTTTCGCTTTTGTGAAGAAGTATTGGGATATTATACACAAGGACTTGTTTGATTTCATTACTTCCTTCTTTGCCTCTAGTGTTATGCCTTACGGTGCTAATTCTTCATTCTTCACTTTGATTCCAAAAGTTAGCAATCCTACTCTCATCACTGATTTCCGTCCCATATTACTTATTGGCATCCATTATAAGACCATTTCCAAGATCCTTGCTAACCGGTTATCCAAGGTGATTGATAAGATTGTTAGCAAAGAACAATCTGCTTTTATAGCTGGTCGTCAAATCCTTGATGGCCCAATCATTCTCAGCGAAATCATTGAATGGTACAAACAAAGAAGCGACTTCTCATTTTAAAGTGGATTTTGAAAAGCTTTTGACTCTATAAGTTGGAAGTATTTGGATCACGCGTTCTTCATAGTCTCGGTTGGACATAAATGGTGCTCGGATTAATACTTGTCTTGCTTCTTCAGAGCTTCTATTCTTGTCAATGGTACCCTTACGAATTCTCCATCAACAAGTGGTCTTGACAAGGAGATCCTCTATCTCCTTTTCTCTTCATTCTGGTCATGGAAGGTCTTCATAATGCTTTCGTTGATGCTGTGGGTAATGGTATGATTAGTGGTATCAATATTAATAACTATTCTATCAATATTTCCCACCTTTTTTTTGCAGATGATGTGATTATTACTACTGAATGGAACCCTAGAGACATGGATAACATCATTCGAATCCTCCATATTTTTTATCTTGCTTCGGGGCTCAAGATTAATATCCATAAATCCAATAACTACGGTATAGGGGTCAATGGAGACGAGGTGTCTAATATGGCTGGTAATGCGGGATGTATTGCTGGTAATTTCCCTTTTAATTACCTTGGTCTTCCTATTTGTTCCAACATGAAATTCATTGCTAGTTGGAAGATGTTAGTGGATCGCTTTCGCACAAGACTTTCGAATTGGAAAGCCAATCTCCTTTCTTTAGGGGGGCGTATGACTCTTATCAAGTCTGTTCTTGGTAGTCTTGGCATCTACTATTTTTGATTTTGAGCTCTGGCGATCCTTCATGATTTGGAAAGAATTAGCCCAATTTCTTTTGGGAGGTACTCAAGATAACAAGAAAATGGCATGGATCAAGTGGCCAATCATTTTAAAATCTCTCGTTAAAGGAGGCTTAAACATTGGTAGCCTTAAAGCTTTTAACCTTGCTCTTCTCCAAAAATGGCGATGGAGGTTTCTCTCTTCTCCTAATGATCTTTGGGCGCTGGTCATTAAAGCCTTCCATGGTCATGAAGGTGGTTTCGATAATAATGGTTGTAGTTTCAAGGGCACGTGGGCGAATATTGTTGGATCCTCTAATTTCCTTCACACAAAGGAAATTATCATGTCTAATTCTTTTAAACTTCAAAGCGGTTGTGGTACTCGTATTCGCTTTTGGAAGGACATTTGGGTTGGTGAGGCTCCTCTCTTCATCGGAATATAATCGTCTTTACGCCTTGATCAAGATAAAGATTGTCTCATCATTGACCGTATCAATAATGGGCAATGGCATTGGAATTGGTCTAGGATCAATCTTGGTGTCCGAAATCTTGCTTATCTCCGGGACATGTTAAATGAGATTGGTCAAGTTAATATTGAAGTTTCCAAAGACACGTGTTTTTGGAGTCTCGACTCTAAAGGTAGTTTTAATGTCAAGGATGCTTGTAATATTATCGACCAAAAGACCCTCCCTTCGCTTGATATTTCTACTACGTGGGATAAAACCATTCCTCGTAAGGTTAATATTTTTATGTGGAGATTGTTGTTGGACCGGCTTCCTCATAGGTTGAATCTCTCTTTGCGTGGTATGGATATTCCGGCTCTTTCTTGTTCTTCTTGCAACGCTAATGTTGAATCTGGTAATCATATCCTCTTCGATTGCAATATTGCTATTGATTTGTGGAAGCTTATTTATAGATGGTGTGATATCCCTTTTGTCCATGCCTCTTTTTTGGAGTCTTTTAGAGTTTGGGTTTCAGAATGGCATGCGTCCAAAGTTAAGAAACATAGGTTCAACGTTATAGCCTCTTCGGTCTTTTGGTGGCTTTGGAATCGGAATAGTGTTTCTTTCAACTCTCATCCGTTGAGGAAAAGTTTCATTTTCGATTATGTTCGTTCTTCTTAGTTTTCTTGGTTTGCGCAGCAGAGGCAACTCAATCTTATCTTGGACGGATTGGTTGAAGTCTCCTCTTATGATCGTGCATTTGGACAATGGTTAATTGTTGATTTCTAGAGGGTTTCTTTTTGTCTCGTTTTTTCCTCGGGGGTTGTTTGGGGTTTCTTCAAAAACCACTTGAGATTGAAACAGTGGCTCGACGCGTGGTGAGGGTTTTTCTTTTGTGGTGAAAACGGTTTCCCGGCCTCCGTTACAAAAGCTTTTTCATCCCTTTAGTTTCCCTCGCAGTTAAAGTCCCGGGTCTTTTGTTTTTTTATTCTGTCATTATAATTGTTATGTACTTATAAGTTTCTAGCTCCTTGCTAGTCTCTTTTTTATTTGTATATTATCAGCCGTTCAAAAAAAAGTTAGGGGTGAGCAAAAAAACCAAAACTAAATAGAAAACCGACAAAAACAGAACCAAAATAACTGGCCAAAACTAAAGACGGATCGGTTATACTTTTTCAAAAACCGAAAATTTTGGTTCGGTTTCGGTTTTTGTCCAAAAACCGAACCATAAAATCGAACTGAACCAGTTTTATTATATAATTAATATAATAAAAATAAATAGCTAAATAAATCAAATTTACAAATTCATATTCATTTTGTGGGTGAATTATAATATATTTACCTTAATATTTATATGCGTGTTTGTCGTGTACATTGTTTACTTGATAATATATCAATACATATATGACAATCATCACACTGTGTATACCTCATTTATATGTGTGTAATTATAGAAATATAGGATAAACATTATTAGGATTAGATTAAAAGAAAAGAATAATCAATTTTCTACGTAAAACAAGTTTGTTGATATAAACTGGTCACACCCAAATGTAAACGGTTATAAACTGAAATAATCGAAAATCCGAACCGAAACCAATAATAAACCGAAAAAACCGAACCCCCAAAACCCGAACGGTTTCGGTTTTGAGTTTTATAAAAACCAAATATTTCCGTTCGGTTTCTATTTTAGCCAAACAGTGAACCAAACCAAACCAAACCAAACCATGCTCATCCCAACTAAATGTGATACCGATTCCTAGATTTTTTTTAGCAAACAACAATAATGGAATTGATATCCCAATCTCATACACCCCTCTAGTCAAAACCATATCTTTAATGAATCCGGATAGCATATCAAACGCACATGTACGTCTATGACTTTCAACAGGGCTGGCCCATGAACCGGCGAAATTTTTTAGGGCCCTGTACGAAATTATATAATGAGGCCTTTCATTAAATAATATTATATATAAAGTATCCTCATTTATAATATATAACGCAATTAATTATCTAAACGTTCTAACATGTTACTCATTTAAGATATTTTATCATTTAAATACTTTTTTCTTCATGAAAAATATGCCTACACATGCATATAACTATTAGCGGGATAAATTTTGAGGCCCTAAATTTTCTGGGGCTCTGAGCGGCTTCTCACCTTACACACCCTCAAAGACAGCCCTGACTTTCAAAACCTAAGGAACAAAGTTATCGTTATTAGTATGAGAAAGGAAGTTGATGAATGGATGTTAATGAATGCACAAATATAATAAGTTTTAAAAGGTTACTCAAGCCACGTTAGACGAGGAAAGAAACCTAAAGCAAAAGGCGAAAATTGAATGGCTTCGGGTTGAGGATTCTAACTCGGGATACTTTCACCGTTCGGTTAAGGCGAAGGTTAGTAGAAGCCGTATAGATTGCATTCGTGGTCATGATAATGCTTTATACGAGGGGAACATGGTGCCTAATATTTTTGTGGATCATTATAAAACGTTTTTGGGGGAGGAATATACTTTTCGGATTTAAACATGCAAGATGTATTCTTGCACACTCTTAATAGTGATAAAGCTACATTTATAATTAGGCAAGTTACCGATGAGGAAATTAAGGATGCAATATTCAACATTGGGAATGATAAAGCTCCGGGTTCGGATAGGTTTACGTTCGTTTTCTTTAAGAAGACATGGGGCATTGTAGAGATGACGTGTGTGTAGATGAAAGATTTCTTCTCTAATGGGCAGATTCTTCGCGAAATTAATCATACGATCATTGCATTACTTCCTAAGGTATCGACTCCATCCCGGATAAATTATTATCGTCCTATTTCGTGTTGTAATGTTATCTATAAATGCATCAGTAAAATTATAACAAACCGAATTAAGGATGGGCTTAATGATGTGGTTAGTGTGAACCAATCCGCTTTTATTCCGGGTCGAAGTATTTTGGATAATATTCTTTTAACACAAGAGCTTAAGCATAATTACCACTTGAATCGTGGTCCCCCTCGATGTGCATGCAAGATTGATATCCAGAAGGCGTATGACACTGTGAGTTGGAAATTTTTAAAAGATATTCTTGTTAGTTTTGGATTTCATGATAAGATGATTAAATGGATTATGCCATGTGTTTCTAGCACATCGTTTTCTATTAATGTGAATGGCGAGCTTCATGGGTATTTTGAAGGAAAAAGAGGGTTACATCAAGGTGACCCGATGTCACCTTATCTTTTCACTCTAGTCATGGAAATTCTAACACTTATGCTTAAGCGTAGGGTTCGAGAAAGTGGTGAATTTAGTTATTATAATCGTTGCAGTAAACAAAAAATTATTAACATATGTTTTGCTGACGATTTGATTATGTTTGCTAAAGGAGATATCCAATCGGCTACTGTTCTCATGGAGGCGTTAGAAGATTTTAAGTGTGTTTTCTGGGTTAGTGCCAAGTATTCCTAAAAGTACTATGTTCTTTTGTAATGTTGTGGATCATCTGAAGGCGTATATTCTACAAATTATGTCATTCGAAGAAGGTACTCTTCCTATCAAATATTTGGGCGTTCCTTTTATTTCATCTAGATTACTCTATAGGGATTGTAAAATCCTTGTAGAGCATGTGCAAAAGAGAATAGGAGATTGGAAGAATAAATGGTTATCGTTCGCGGGAAGACTTTAACTCTGCCAATCAGTTATATCTTCAATGCACGTTTATTGGGCTTCTGTTTTTATTCTTCCGGTTGGTATTATAAACAACATTGAGCAATTGATGTGCGGTTTTTTATGGTGCCAAGGAGAATTGAAGCGTGGGAAAGCGAAGGTTGCTTGGGATGATGTATGTTTACCAAAGATAGAAGGCGGGTTAGGCATTAGAAAACTTGAACGTTTTAATATTGCTTTTATGTGCTCTCACATTTGGAAGATCCTTACCAATAAGGAATCATTGTGGGTGCGGTGGATTCACTCATATAAACTTAAAAATAGGAGTTTTTGGGATGCAGATCTTGTGGCTAACGTGACTTGGGGATGGCAAAAATTGCTACAAATTCATAATATCATTCGGCCTCATGTTTGGTTTCTAATTGGTAATGGTCGCGAAGCTTCTTTGTGGTATGACACATGGGATTCCCAATTGTAACACCCCAAAACTGGTACAGCGGAAGTAACATGGGGTGCTACTTAATCGGAATACACAACACAAGATGATAAAGAACAGAATATATACTCTGTTTAAATTTTTATTCATAAAATAAATGAGTTTTACAAAAGAATGTTAAATGCAGAAAAGTGGCCCATGTGTTTAGGTTGCTTCATAAAATAAGATGTATTTTGTGTAAAAATATTTCAACAGATAGTTTATGACCCTTGTCTTGCCATTTCCATGCCTGCAGATTTAATACCTGATAAAAACATGTTAAAAGTCAGCTAAACACTAGTGAGTTCATAGGTTAGTAATTAAACAGAGATGGAACAATATCAAAATCATTTCAAAACAGTTGTGATACATGTTACGCTAGCACTAAGTTCATGCAACCGAAGCTTAACCATAGTGTGCATGCTTTGAAAGCATGTAAAACAAAGGCCTTGCAAGCGTTGAAATCCCAAAACACTTGAATCTCGACATAATATATGTCACACCCCGTCAAAGGCGGAAACATGGAATGTAACTAGGAAAGGCACATCGCATAACATCATAGATTCATACCTTACATTTATTACAACAATAGTTTACAATACATTTCTTGTTTAAAAATTTAAAAGTGCAACATGCCTTGTTTTTGAAATCTTATCGTCTTGAAAACATGGTAGCGATGTATCAAATGATTTGACTCCAATAATCGTGCCTTCAAATACCTTAATAATGATCACCTGAAAATGGTACTAAAAAAGTCAATATAATATTGGTGAGCTCGTAGGTTTAAAAGTAAAACCACGAAGTTGTGAATAATATAGCATAGGACAATAGTGAGCATGAATACCAATTACAAGCATTTTAGTAAAAACAGTAATAGTGTCGCGCCAACTGAGCCTATTGTGTCCAACATACATATATCCAATACCATGTGAGGAGCTACCTCGATAGATCTATCATCAAGTGGGCCCTCTGTAGAGAGTTAACAGTTATGCAGTCACGCGCCAACTGAGCCTATTGTGTCCTCAACTTGTGGGCCATCAACAGAGAGTTAACAGTTGCGCATTCATGTACTCAAAAAACAAACATGTCATAGCATATAATCGCATCATCACATATATATGTCCAAAATCATGTAAAACATTAGTTCACAGCATGAAAACATTTGAAAAGTACTGGGTACCATTTCCACCCCAAGGTAAAACATGTAAAAAGTGAGGCTACGAGAACTCACCTTGAGTAGAGTAATGCAAGTTGGAATGATGTGCACGAAAATCGAGGGAAGGTGACTATAACCGCAACCTAAACAATTAATATGCCTTAGGTTCGACAGATAATGTCGTGTACACTGTATAAAAGGTCATATCACCCGTACATGTTTGCATAAAGGTTTAGTTGTGAAAATGTAGTTAGGTGATGACTTCTATTATTAGTCGTTATTTACGCTTTAAATGTCTCAACAAGTATTTCTCGTAGTTAAGTTGTAGTGGTCTCGTTAATATGTATCAAGGAAAAATTTACCAACGCACTTTATTACATGTTACTATTGTCGTTATAAGTTATTTACGAGAAAAAAGGGTTTTACGAAGATAACTTCTATATTCCGCTAAGTTGCCAAAATGGATAAGTGACCTTGGAAGACTAGCCATAAAACAGCGGTTATTCAGTATTTGGGACCCAACTCAGTGGATTTAGGGAGTATGGAACAAGGTCTACAAAAGTCTAGAACTGAACTTCAGCTCAATCAGATGCGATCCTACATAAAAATGGCCTCGAAGTTTGGTACTCAGCTGTTTTCGCGGTTTTTGGGCAGTTTTCGGGCAAGTTCACGAGGTTGTAGTTTATTCGTTATAGATCCGTTTGACAAATGGTTAGAGTTTCTGGAAACTAGGCCATGTCTACTTTAGTTTTGTCTTTGCTATTATTTTTCCATAAAGGATTCTATCTATGAGAAAAACGGGCTTGAACATGGTCACTCGCAAAACTGCTCCTGACATAATATTTTGACACTTTGGGCTGGTAAAATAGTTATCGTAGTCGTAACTTTAAATCAATGTATCTTGGTCGTTTTAGCTCCGTTTCTTAAGTTCTTTATATCCCCGGTTTCGTATTTAAGTATTGATTGTACAAAAGATTGCACTACCAGGCTTCGATGAGGATCAAAGTAATGAGGGGTGTATGTTCCAGCCAAGACTCGCCTGTAACCTGAGAATAATAAATACTAAGACACTACGTTAAGTGATTACGCAGGGGTAGGACCTGCGAACCACCTCCGGCGTGAGAGTAAGTATGAGTTATGGTTGTATAAGTGTGTGTAAGTAAAAATATGAGTGTGAAATGAGCATACCATAATCCATTGTCCGTCTAACCTATTTATAGTGGAATAAATACGGTTAGAGGCACTCTTGCATGAATGTCGGAGATCATGATTGTGGGTAACCGCTAGGGGTTAGTGACCACGTTCTCGGACTTACGGAAGCCGAGAGAGAGTGGGTTTGACCAAGTCGGAGGTTCCTTATCCATTGTTCCTTAAATTCGTACCATACCCGAGAAGGGCTAGAAACTTCGAATGGCGAATTCCCAAGGTAACCTTCGTGCCAATGAATGGTTTGGCGCTTTGTGGATATTTTGGAATCCTAACACAGCCGTCTTAGTATGAAAGGGCTTCGACACGTCTCGGAGGAGTGTCCTTCGAGCTACTCGGAGGGTACATCATCAAGCCCCGGTCGAAAAGTGATGCATATGGCGAAGAGGCATTTCATTCCACTTCTTGCTTTGAAAAAATTACATCTCACTGCAAATTGCGTTAGTTAGGGGATAATTACCTTACTAGCGGCGCATTAAATCTGAAATAATTATTACCGTTGCCCTTCGACGGAATCACACTATCCCACTTTACAGGAAACCAAAAGTCATCCCTATTCAAAATTTAAAAATTTTAATGAGTAATATTTATCTTTTAGGACACGTGTGCGGTGTTTAATAGATGCCAAAGGGAGTATAAAAAGAGGGTAGATGAAACCCTAACCCATTTTACTCTCTCGACTATTTTCACGCTTGATAAAGCATCGCCATCGCCATCACTCGAAACAAAGGTAATACTTCTTTCTTCTTGATAGCTTGTTGTTTTCCTTTAAAAATGGATTCCAAGTTCATTATAAAACATCAAAAGTGTACATTATCTGCAAAATATCTTCATGATCACTTAGCCGATTATCCCATCCCACTAGAACATAAAGTGATGTTACCCAAACCTACTCAGGGTATCTTTGATGCCCCTCCAGTTCTAAATAGGGCGTATACACATGCATTTAGTCATTCAAACCTTAGGATTCCGTTCCACCCACTGATATTAGAGTTTATGCAATACTACAAAGTTCATATCTCTAGGTTTAATCCCTTTGGTTTTACCAAATTAACCACATTCATAGTGATGTGCAAAGCCTACGGCTATGAACCAACATTGACAGTTTTAAGAAGATTTTTGAACTTGTACCAACTGGGGCAATTGGTTGACACTAGCAAAAGACACGGCGAGATGTACCCAACTGTTTGGGAAGGTGTACACAAACATAACGAGTTGGAAGGGTAGCTTTTCTCGTGCAAGACACTATTTTTCCCCTACATATTAGAGCTGAACAAGGAAAATAGGTATAATGCTAAATGGTATAATGACCCTGCCCTCTGAGGTTGAAGTGATCCCTGTTATCGGCGTTTGGTCAAATATCTGTGGATGTGCAAGTATTCCCCGAAGCCATTTTATACATGGTAGGGATTGCTCAGAGTTGGGAGGGTCTCCCCGAAGCCTATGATCATATACCAAGGACAAAGTATGTTTATCTACTTCTATTTAAGTAGGACCAATGTAGCACTATATTTATTTCTTCTTGTTTCTATTTTGCAGAGATGTCGTTCGAAACTTTATGTTCGGACTTGGATGAAGACTTAAGTTTCATGCTGAGAGGCTGAGGAGTCTTATGGTGTTGGCTCTCTTTCAACATCTGTAAACAACAACGAGGTAGACAATCGAAGCGAGCCTCTTTCATCAACACCGCCATAAGTTTCCTTGAAGGGTCCATCCCAAGCGGTGGAGAATATTGCGACTCGGACGATCTGCGGATGAGGATGTCCCGTCGTTGGTTCAACAGAATAGCGATAGGTTGAAGAGTAGGAAAGGGACAGCGGCCAAGACTGTGAAGTCTACCAACAAAAGGAAAAATCCTCTGCCTGCCTATGGGAGCATAGTTGTGAAGCGAGAGTGTCGAGGCAGAAAGTTTGTGAAGTGCGCCTTGAATTACCCGATGAATCCGTTGAGGTTCATGGTAAGTAGTTTTTCCTTATGAAACATGTGAAATTATAAATTGCACAACTATGTTAAGCGTTATACATTGTGTTGCTCCGCAGGTCTTCGAGACAAAGGAACTCCCCAATGCTTTGGCTGTCACGGATTGTTGACCATGTGACCCTCGTGATGGAAGAGTATGCTAGAAAACATGTCTATTGAAAAGTTCTGTGACATGCATGATAATGGGGTTGGCGAGAAGCGGTGGTGGATAATCACTTGAATGCCAAGACGAGAGAGTTGCTCAGAAGCGTGGCCAATCTAAAAGCTAAGTGTGACGAGATTGAGGAAAATGTTGAGAAAAACCCCATTGTCTAGGACCTTCGAGAAAAGGTAGCCCCTAACCGGTTGAGCAGCGGTAATCTTAAGTTGGAAGAAGCCAAGGTCGTCACTCTCACAGCAGTCGGAATCGACTCTTGAGGCAAAATGTGATGGGCGGAAAGTGAAGGCAGGCTTCCGAGGAGAGGTAGAGTGAAGTTGAGGAGGAGATCGATAAACTGCGGATGAGGTATAAGATCTGCAAAAGGATCGTCATGGAGGTTGTTTGAAGGTGGTGCCTTACATAGCCATGGAGCTTTATCACGGTGATGAATTGGGAGCTCAGATGTGGAAGGTCATCAAATCAGCCATATTTCGTGGATGGTGCTTGGCGCGGAGGAGGCTGCCAAAAGCAGGTAAGCCCGTGGACCTCTCCAAGATTGAATGCTACCGTCCCCTTGAAGAGTATGATGAGGTAGGGAAATGCATTTGCAAGCTGCGAGTACTCCTTCCTTGCTGAGGCTACCAAAGATCCTATGGCACCCCTCGAAGACCTCCTTTCCAAGAAACCTCGGAAGCTGAAGCCTACCACTCCAACCAAGAAAACCATGTCTACCAAGCCATCTCGGTGCAACCATCCCCACTCCATCTCCAAAAAGCAAGAATGAAGGTTGCTGATGTTAGCATTAATTTGGTTCCAAAGGGTGGCATGTACCCTTAAGACAATTTATTTTATGTGACAATATGTGTCTTGTTTTCCAAACAATTTAAATGCTTTTGATGTATGGCCATGGGCCAAGAACAACTTAACTGGATCCTAGGCTCCTCATGCAGGTGTAAGGGCAATAGTCCTTATTTTGAATGTGACAGATGTTGGGGATGTACCCTACACACTTAGTTTATATATGTTAACTTCTCGTGCGTCATTTTTCCGGCGCTTAAGTTTTACAACCTAAGGTTAAACAACCTCATTGTGTGTAAATTACAACACCAAGAATATAATGACCAACTTGATCATTGTGAGGGTCGCATGACCCACTCTATCTCAAATCCTTTACATAGTATGACTTTGTAAAAAAAATTACAAGCGCCAAAAACTACTAGGAGAGTTAATGTGAATGTTTATATTGGCTTAAACGATAAGGCGTGTATTACACCTCAAGCCATTCGACATTGAAACTCATTAACGACTTGGCTGAACAAATCTTTGTGTTTAAGAAGCGAAGCAAGAGATTTGTGGGAAATGTCTTATTTATCATTGAATTGGTAGGGGGGATTACATCATTCTTGAAATGAAAACTAAGACAACTACCAATAATGTGTGTTTTCCCTTAAGAAGCTTCTAATTACAAAAAAAAGATAAAAAATACTTCTTAAACATAGAACTTTCGAAGGTTCGTACCATTCCATGTCCTGTCGATGGGTTCTCCGAGAAGAGTGGCCAGCTTGTAGGCTCCGTTGCGTAGCCCTCGGCTACCATGTAGGGTCCTTCCGGTTGGTCGGCTTTCCTGATACTACTGCTGCTTTCATGGCTTGTTGAGGCGTAGCACATATTCTCCGAGTTTGAAAGTGGAAGGTCTAACCCTTTTGTTATAGTAGCCTTCGATCTTATGTTTGTGCATTGCTTCTCGGATGGAGGCTATTTCTCGCCTTTCTTCTAGTAGATCAAGGTTTTCCCTGATCCTTTTGTCATTTTGGGAGGCATCATACGTTGCCACATGCTCCGTGTGTACAATTAGTTCTGAAGGGATGACCGCTTATGTTCCGTATGTTAGGTGAAGGGGTTTCACCATTGCTTGACTTAGGATGCGTCCTGTGAGCCCATAAGACTTGAGGGAGCTCATCCACCCATCCGTGATGAGTTAAGCCCTAGCCTTTTCTCGATCCATTTGACGATGTCTCTGTTTGTAACTTCCACTTGTCCGTTACCTTGCGGGTGGTAGGCGGATGTCAGAATTGCTTTATGTTGAGCCCTTGAGAAGTGGTAGAAGACTCCTTGACAACTTTGCTTCCGTTGTCGAGATATGATTATGTGGGGCACTCCGAATCTGCACACAATGTGCTCCCACACAAACTTCTCGATCTGTCTCCTTTACAAAGGCTAGTGGTTTAGCTTCCACCCACTTAGTGAAATGTCGATGCTACAGGAATTTGACTCCTCAGGGTGCTACTGAGGCATAGGCCTACAATATCAATGCCCCATTGAGAGAAGGCCATCACCGGATCACACTTTTCATGTTTTGCTTTGGCATTTTGGAGCGTTTGAGTGTATCGACAAGCTTCACATTTGAGAATGATTTTGGCTCACGCTGTGCATGAAGGCCAATAGTAGCCGCTTCATTATCTTTGAGACAATGGCGGGGTCTGCGAAGACCGCATGATCCTTCATGGACTTCAGAGATGATGCTCGAAGCTTGCTTGGGGCCTACACATATAACCGGTGACAAAATGACCTCCTATATAGGATTTCCCTATTAGCGATGCTGTGGAGACTTAACGAATATTCCGCTTGCTTGGGGTCTTTAGGGAGAAGACCACTTATCAAATATTCCCTTATGGGGGTCATCCATGTCTCTCCTTCTTCATGAATCACATCAGCAACCTCTTTGAGGACAATGGATTAGGGGACTTCCACCTCGCCCTCTGAGGATGGCGAGGCCATTGAAGCTAGCTTACTTAGTCGTGCGCCTTCTTCTTCGATTCCTACAAACATCTTTGGATGGTGTAGAGTTGAAGTTTTCCGACATCTCGCCGTTTTTCTAAGTCTTGTTTGATAGCGAGCTGCCTTGCTTCATAGGAGCCGCACTTAGTTGCGACCAGCTGATTCTCACGAGCGGTAGCGAGCTTTGACCTCCATATCTTTAGCTAATCAGTCGCGCTATGGTACTTCATATTCCGCCTCGTTGTTTGTGGCTTTGGACTCAAAACTAAGAGCATATGTATGCTCTTCCCTTCGGGACTAACCAACATTAGACCACGCCAGAACGTCGAAGCTACATGCTCCATGCGGTAAAGCTTCCATTCACACCGCATTTGAGAGGTTAGTTTTGGGCTCTTCCTTTCCTTTATCAAGTTAGGAAGATGTTTCGCCAAAAGTCGCTGAGAATCTGCCCTTTAATAGAGTTTAGTCCTTTGAACTCTATTTCATATTCTCAAGCTCAATAGCCCATTTAGCCACTCTCCCGACTTTTGAGGTTTGACAAGATCTATTTTAGTTGCTTGTGGGTTAAGGCTATGCTTGGATGGGCACGAAAATAGCGTCGAGCCTCTGGCTGTAGCGTAGATTAAGGCGAGTATTAACTTCTCCAACGTTGGATAGTTGATCTCTGCTCCTTGTAAGACCCTGCTAACAAAGTAAATTGGGATTTGTAAATTGTCCCGTTTGCCATAAGGTGAGCTAACACTCTCCATTGAGGATGCCAAGTACATGAATAATACTTTGCATGATAGAACTGGGGTGTTGGAAGGATTTGATGAACTCCTTCTTCCGACTTCATCCAGGCTCCATTGAAAAGTTTTCTTGTCCACGCATCCTTTGAGTGTTTTGAAGAATGGTAGGGACTGTCCGCTCTTTTGATAAAAATGGACAGAGCCTTGACTTCCCATTGGGCTCGCATCTTTTAGACACTTAGGGGCTTGGAGATCGGAAATCGCCTTGACCTTGGAGGGATTAGCTTTTATCCCCTGCTTAGTGATCAAATTCCCTAGGAATTGTCCCTCTTGACACGAAGGAGCATTTCTTAGGGTTCGACTTCATATTAATGCCAGGAACGGTCAAGCGTTTCTGTACATCGAGGTAGGTCCTCCTCCGTCTTGCTCTTGATAACCATGTCATCAGCGTAGGCCTCGAGATTTACGCTATCGTTTGTTGAAGGCTTTATCTGAGAGGTTGATAAGTAAGCCCTTCAAACCGAAGGGCATTTTCTCTAACGATGTAGACACCTTTGCTTGTGTAGAAGGTTTGTCTTTTCTTCCGATCCTCATGCGGATCGATGATACCCTTTATAGGCATCTAAGAAAGCGGAAACGCCAAGGATTCCACCTTCGATCAATTTACGGTAGGGGTAGCAATCGCCGGGCATGCTTTGTTGATGTCGAGTGAAATCGCGCATCACGCCCCCTCCGTCGCTCTTTTTACCGGGGGTTGGCCACCCAAGTTTGGTATTTGACCTCCCTCGGGATGCACTTGTGTGAGTTAAGTCAACTTCTTTCACGAGGCTGCGGCGTTTCTCTCGGGGCAAAGCTTCTGCTTACGCTTTATTGGCTCAATGCTTATATTCATTGAGTTTATGCTCCGTTCGAAGGATTGTCCATCTATCATCAAAGCTCTTGGAACCCTGTCAACGAGAATATTTCCAAGCAAAAACATCAAGGTTAGTCTGCTAGCTTGACGATGAGCTTATATGAAATTTGGGGAGTTGTTTTCCTACTACCACCGTTTGTTGGGTAGCTAGAGTTTACTACTTCGTTCCTCTGCATCATGCGATAAGAATTCCCCGGAGACTCCTCAGATTCCTCGATCCTTTGACACCGTATACACCCTTATCCGCTCCATAACTAGAATGAGCAGTTCTACTCGAAGGAGTTTGGAACTTAATAAACATGTATGGTGGAAACAACAATTCCCATTTTTGCATAGGCTGTTCTCCTATTAACAAATTATAAGGAGAATCGACCTTACGATGGCGAAAATGAGTGTTTACGTAGTGGGATAAGGGGGCCTTATATGGTGATTTCCAGCGGTACTTTTCCCAAATGGCCATGAGTGTTCACCGTAGAACCCTACTAGTGGTGCCTTTGAGTCTATCCTCCGGTGGCGTATGGATGCCTTAAGCTTTAGGAAACAATGCTCATAGATGATCTCGCTTAAAGCTTCCACAATCCATATATGCTGGTTTACCTCTCTGTTTGAGATTTGTACCTTGATGATAAGCAGAGTTGATTGAAGTGTCTTCCCAATATGGGAAGGTTATTTCCCTACGCTTGACTCTCCTCTTTCCTTCCTTTTTAAGGTGGTATTAATGCAGCGTACCATTAGTATTGGAGCTGGCGTAGTTTCCTTCTTGTTCCCCTTCCATTCTCCTAGTTGAGTGTCGGAGAACTTTTCCTTTCCTTCTTGATGCCTTTGACGGATGTGCTGCTGCAGGATCATTACCGCCTCTTTGATTTGCTTCTTTAGTTCCCGAGTTGTTATTGTCATGTCCATGATCTTCATGGAAATGGCAATACTTGACATGTCTCTGCCTTTCACGTGCTATCATCCGGTGGGGATCGAAGACTGCGGACTTTCTCGGTGGCTAGGATCTCGAGGAGATTTAACCAAGTTTGCCAGAGTCCATGGTTCGAACCTTTGTTGTAGGGGTGAAGTGATCTCATTCTTCTTCTTGTTTTGGATCCTTCCCGGAGGACCCTCTAGAATTTGTCAGGCGCTTCCTTTTGCTCTGTCGAGCCTCGTTTTGCTGCTACCTCCTTAGACTCAATCCAGTGTAAGCCTTCAATCAAGGCCTTGTAGGTGTTGGGAAGGCGGTGGGCGAGAATTCCACCAAGCAGTCCGAAGGCCATATCGAAGCCGAGATCCTCGATCTTATGTAACCTAAATTTGCAAGGTTTCATCGGTGTACCTAATAGAAGGCCCTCGCTTCGTTGTCCTTTGTTTGATGGTGTGCGGTTAGGTGAGTTTTGGTGTACTTCTGGCTAAAATGTAGAACTTAGCCTTAAGATCATCTAGACTCATAATGCTCCCCTTTTTTGTCCATTCCACCATATTGATGCGGAGTCTGGCGTGTAAGTGAACATGTGGCATGCTGACACCATGACCCACTTTTGCATTTTGATAAGCCTTGAATAAGTGGAGAAAGTTATGGGATCGCTTTCCCATCGTGGTGCCTATGTGAGTAGGCATCTTTACACCGTCAGGTAAGGGGTAGTCCTCGATCCACTTCACTAAAGGTGTGCAAGCTCGAAGGCCGGTATAGTAAGGGTTGTGTGGAGGTGGATAGCAGTGGTGTTGGGTTCTGGGTTAGAAATGGTTGTAGTAGGTAGGGTAAGCTTGATAGGGTTGATTGAAGGGTATACCCCATTGATTCGTAGGAACATCCCATAGGGCATTTCTTTGTAATTACGGTTGGAGTGAACCATTTGGAGGGTAAGTGTTTATGGTTTGAGAAGGTAGGTAGGGATTCATTCGGGATAGCGATTCATGTTGGAGTATAGAGGTGGATCTCGACACTTTCGAAACATAAGAGGGGCTGGGGAGCCCTGTCCTACTCTTCCCAGTGAAGCGCAGAAGGAGGCGGGAGTTTACCCTCCGTTTCCTAGGGTTGTTTCCTCCGTTGGAGTTCTCGCTCCTCCTTTCACCATGCATTCTTTCCCTTCTCCCCGGATTTCCTCCAGGTCCTTCTTCAAAACCCACGTCCTTCCATTTGACCTTCTAATGGAAGGAGGAACCATTCAGAGGCCGTCGCCTACCACGGGTTGAGTCGCCCTGCTGCCCGATCTCCTCGTCATACTCCTCCTTTGGTATTCCAACTCCCGCATTTCGATATGCGAACGTCTCTTGTGAGCCCTTAGCAAAGAATCTAAGGCAAAGTTTGCCTCCAGGCTGAGGCTAATGTGGAATAGGGTTAGAGGAGGATGTTGAGGCGTGATGCTGCAGGAGTAGTTTCCAAGCGAGATCGTGTGGTAAATGTTGAAATGTGAAATTATAGAGGCAGCCGGTGTTAGTGGTGGTGAGTGGGACGAGTAGAGACACGGTGGAGGTGAATCTTCTCTTCACGGTTCCATGCGGGAAAAGTAGTGTAGTTGGTTAGGGTATTGGGTGATTCTGGGACTAATATTTGTGATCCACCGGATGGCATACTTGATTATACAAAGATTGCACTACCGAGGCGATGAGGATCAAAGTAATGAGGGTGTATGTTCGGTAAAGACTACTTTGTAACACGAGAATAAGAAATACTAAGAAACTACGTTAAGTGATTCTGCGAGGGTAGGACCCTGCGAACCACCTCGGCGTGAGTAAGTATGAGTTATGGTTGTATAAGTGTGTGTAAGTAAAAATATGAGTGTGAAATGAGCATACCATAATACATTTGTCATTCTAACCTATTTATAGTGGAAGAAATACGGTTAGAGGCACTCTTTCATGAATGTAGATCATGGGAAGTCCATGATTTTGGGAAGCTTCACTAGGGTTAGTGACCCGTTCTCGGACTTGGCGGGGAAGCCAAGAGAGAGAGGAGTGGGTTTGACCAAAGTCGGAGGTTCCTTATCCATTGTTCCTTAAATCAACCATACAGAAGAGCAAATGCGGAATGGCGAATTCCCTAAGGTAACCTTAGTGCCAGCGAATGGTTTGGCAGCAATGGATATTTTGGAATCCTAACCTGGGTCTTCGTATGAAAGGCCTTCGACACGTCTCGGAGGAGTGTCCTTCGAGCTACTCGGAGGGTACATCATCAAGTATACTAACATATTTTTAGTGCTTCGGATACTCTAATTAACTTATAGTACTCCATTTTACCTCTTGAAAGTCGTCTAACAACTTTATTTGTTTAAGGAAATTAGTTTCCGATACTCAACTTAAAACTAACGTAGTTTCTTCATCATATGTCCGTTTTAACCCATTCAAGCAACCACGTTCTCGTAATTGAGTCTATTTCTATATTTTTACTTAAATCATACTTCCAACTTACTGATTTTTCCAGATTTAACCAAATGGGACAGCTTTATATAAACATGTTTCAAAGTGTATTTTATAGTTTTTAAATCATTCCAATTTACTTTCAACCACTTCAAATACTACTCTAGCTCTACCACATTTTTGTCAAGAGTGTTATGAAACTTAGGTATTTATAAAAATGAAAGTTTATGACCTAGTAACTAGTTACCAATTTAATATATCTAAGAAAAGTTACAAACATGTACAAAGGTGATACTCATGTTTATGTAAACTAAGTTCTAGAAAATGAGATAACTCACGATTAAGCAATGTAAGATTATGAAAATTTAGTTTGATGACTTACATGAGGTGATTAGTATGAGGAGATGACTTACATGGGGTGATTAGTATGAGGAGATGAAAAATTAGTATCTTATTTAGTAGTAAAATTTAGTTTTCTTCTTGTTCTTCTTGTGGTAGTCGAGATCCAAAAGAGAGAATCAAAGGAGTATTTTGGTGTGTTTGTTTTGAGGAAAGGGATACATGTTTTGAGACTTGTAACTAATGAACTACACTAGTTCTATTTATTTAAACACAAGGTAAGGCATTTGGAATATAAAATACACTCTAAATAAGATACTAAATAAAAAAATGAATTGGGGTTGTCTTTGGTTACTTGTTCAGCCGAGAAAGAAGAAGGACAACACATGGTCTTTTACAAGCAACTAGGCATGGTGGTTTAATGATTGTTTAATAAGCTACACTACTAACTAGTATATAAAAAAAAGAAAAAAAAGCATGTGCTTGGTATTTTGGGGTGGTTGGTCGACAAAGCAAAGAAAAAGGGGAAGGTGCATTCTTTGTCTCAGCTTTTAGTTGTTACACCATGGTCTATCTTTGTGTTTAGTGGTCATGAGAGCCAAAGTCAAAAATATATAAAGTATATGTTGGTAAATTTAGTGCTTGTGGATTGGATTAGTTGGTTTTGGGTTAGGAGTGCACCAGTGTACACCCATTAGGTCCTGAACACGACTCAACTCAATAGTGGTTTGTCTTTGCTAGTGTATGGTTTACCCTTGCTAGTGTAGTAGTGATGGTTCATCTTAGTAGTGTTATGGTTCCTTTAGTGTAATGGTTCTAGCGATGGTTCTGCTGGTAGTGTATGGTTCTATTTCTAGTGTAATGGTTCCTACGGTAGTGTTGCATTGATTAATTTGTAGCTGACTTTGACTCATTCAATTGGTTGTTATCAGCATGACCACGTTTAATTGGTCATGTAACCACTATTCCTATGATAATAGAGGCTTATTATGAGTGATTAATTGGCCGTTAATTATCCATAATGTCCATTAACTAGGAGTGAGTATTCTCTACTATAAATAGAGATGGTTTTCATTAGCATGGATAGACTGGAGAAGCAAACTGAAATCAGGAGAAACAAACAAAAGGCTAAACACTTATAAGGCATAGAGGTTATTGAATGTGCAATTCCATAACCAACATTTGGTCTTATCCCAAGTAGATATTCGTGTAACCCGGGCATTAGGGTCGAATAGTTTACTTTGGAAAGTGATTACACGATTCCAAGTTATATCAGGTAACCACCTAGTGGTATTTGCGATTACTCTTGATTGTCTTAACCATTGCAGGAGATACACATGCTGTCACATTACTGTTTTCTTGAGAATGGAATTCACGAGGATTGTATCGCATCACAATCACAGTTATATTGAGCGACCTAAAATGTCGGTTTGGAAAATACATCGTTTGATTTAATAAAACAATCGAGTTTACAAAGTAGGTCAGAATGAAAATCAACTTGTGGAAATAAGTTTGTTACAATTCAGCGATGTTTTAAAGTATGTAAACCAAGTGAGAGCGTCGTCACCACGACTCCGTGATATGTCCAAATGCATGCCATGAAGTGAATGCCTTAGATACCTGAGATAAAACATGCTAAAAGTGTCAACACAAAGGTTGAGTGAGTTCATAGAGTTTGTGTTGAAATGTAAAGCCTTTCAAAAATCGTTTATGCAGCAAAGGCATTGTAAATCGTTGAAATGTAAAGACTTTCAAAATCGTTTATGTTGCAAAGGCATTGTAAATCCACTCAGTTCCAAGTCCCGCCCATACAAAACTTGCAACCTGTGTGTTCACAACCCATTGCCGAAATGTATATAATTTATATTCAACCACACATCGTCAAATGAATTCACAAAATACCTAGCTCGACGTAAAACCATAGGTTTAATTAATTCGTTTGAACACAATCATCGTAGTGTGGGTTAAATTGTTTCACACTCATCGTTAAAAACAACATCGTATTTATTTCACTAAGTTCAGCGACACCAAAAGCGTAAACAGCCATACCAATAAAGTGGTAATCATATTTCATCAGTCTGGTAAGATCAGTTCAAATATATCATCCGTACTGCAGCTCACCTATATAAGTGACTGTGGTTTCATGATGTAGGGACTTGAACATGGCAAATACTTAGTGACAATAAAACATCGGATGCATATCTGTTCAAAGCATTTGTGTTCAATTAAAAATGTAGCATGTATCTCCCCCAAGAGTTTGTAAAACGGTTAAAAGAGTAAAAGTGGGGCTATGAACTCACGGTAATTCATATAAGTTAAAGTACTTATGAAAGTAAATGAAAATAATTGAGCATGTATCTCCCCAAGCGGTTATGAAAACAAGTAAGCGAGGGGCTATGAAAACTCACTGGTGTGATTGATATGCTAACAAAATGAAGTGCAAAGTGAGACTGGAAACTATCCATGACCTAGAATGAATGTCATGACTTGAGTTATGATATATTTATGCGTGAATGTGTGATAGTGCGATACAATGTTGTGCATGCAACTCCATATGATATTCATACCACTTGTATGTTTTGGAAATAATATTTATCGTCAAAATATGTTTATGACATCCCGTCATATTATAAAATGCTTTACAAGTATTTCGTCAAAATGTCATCCTACAATGGTTTTATAATGATTTATGGTGAAATTTTCACTTTTAGGTAAAACAATTAATGATGAATTTTTTGAAAATTAACAAAATGGCTTTGGAAAACTAGTCGTAAAGCGATTATGCGTCGATCGTTAGAAAAAACTCGACTGTTTTTGGAAAGTTTAATATCGATATCTAAAAGTTTCGGTTCAGAGTTTTCGTCCAAAAGGTCTCGAACATAAAGATAATAAGGGTTAAAGATGGTTGTTTTTGGCTAATTGTGCGAGAAAATTAGTTACGGCAAGTTTATGAAAAAGTGCATATCTTTGTCGTTTCAAATCCGTTCTCTACGTTTTATATCCTTAACCGTATCAAAGTATACTAATATATTTTTGACAAGTCGAAATAATTTGTGAAGCTTAAGGCTCGTTTTTGACTCGTACAATACAAAAACTGTTTGCTGAAATTTTCAGGATTAATATATTTCGTCGTCAAACTTGAAAAATTCATAACTTCTTCGTTATAAGTCCGTTTTATTCGTTCAAGCTGACCCGGATTCGTTTTAAAGTATATTTTCTAAATATCAAGGCCAAAATTTCGTGACTAAAGTCGGATTTTCCAGAAAAATGAAACAAGGACAGAACCAAATTTATAGTTATCGAAAATAGTTTTTCTCGGACAAAACCTATTCTAATCCCTTCAAAACAACTCCAAAGCTAATCTAATCCTACCATACACCTTCTTAGGGTGTCATGGGTTCCTAGACATCATCAAGACCAACCAATACCAAGGGGATAATTATAGGATGACCAAATATATATATATACTCTAAAATCATGTAAAATGGTATAAATCACATATGTCTTGCATGTTGCTCCAAAAATGAAGAAATGACTATGAAATGAAAAGGAAACATGAAAATATAAATGATATGCACAAAGTACTTGATGAGGTGATTAGAACCAAGGTTTAACCTAAACACCCTAGGTTTTTATTTCAAAACCTAAACAAGAGTGTTATCTAGATTGTTTATAACTTGATCTTGGAAAAACTTTGAGGAAATCTCCTATCCCCTATGCTTGGCCGGTTTGAAGAGTAAGAAAAACAAGAGAGAAAAATATCTTGACTTAACTTGAATGATTGAAGTGAATGAATTAAGTGAAAGTATGCAACATTGAGTATAGATATAGATATGAAGAAAATTTTTACCAAAACATTAATGAAATTTTCCCAATTACGGCCAGAAGTATTGAAAAAATATATTTTTTTTTCTTCTCTTTGTATATATAAATGTATATAATTGTTTGTAAGAAAAATGTAGTTAAGTAAAATATGTTGTAACTTGTATATAGTTGTGAAATTAGAGTAGTATTGACTAAAATAAGTTTTAATGGATCAAAGTAAAGTATATTGAGATCACATAAATTGTAAAAATACATTTCTTGTAAAATTTGAGTGATATAATAATTATCGAGTAGTTTTTAAGAAAAAGATTAATAATATAAATTTAACGATTTATATACAAAATAAATTTAGAACACTAGGTAAACTCAAAATATAGTTTTTATGAACTAATGTAAGTATAAAAATACATCGGGATCATTTTGAAAGTAGCGGTTTTAAATATTCAAAATAATAACTCACGATCGATTATTAAATATAAAAAAAAGTACATTGAATGTGAAATGGAATGTCATGAATGAACTAATGAGATGCAAATGATGTCAATGGAATGTAGACTAATCTTAGTCCATATGAAATGTTCGTGATGTTATGATCATGAATTCGCCGCTAAACCTTAAAGGTTATGCGAATTTGGAACACGTAAACCAAGTTTACGATAAATGTTGAAATAGTGAAGCATAAATCGTTTCGAGAAATGACCTGAAAGTACGGGTTGTCACACCAACAATCAAAGTAAACTATTTGTGATAATCAATGGCTGCTGCTGCAATGAAAAACATGGCTTCAAACTTTGCCAAGCTTGACAAGTTTGAAGGGGTGGACTTTAGGAGATGGAAGAAGAAGATGCACTTCTTGCTTTCCAGCATGAGTGTGGTGTATGTGCTAACACACTATTCGATGATGGGGATGATGCTACAGGTAGGCAGAGATGGGAGAGCAAATGGGAGAGAATGATTACTACATTTGGAGAGGTCTAATTCTCAATGGTATGTACGATTCTCTATTTTACATTTATCAGAACTTTGAATCTTCCAAAGAACTGTGGGATTCCTTGGATGTCAAATATATGGCTGAGGATGCATCAAGTAAGAAGTTTCTTGTAAGTAATTTCACAAATTACAAAATGACTTATTCAAGACCAGTCATGGAACAATACAATAAACTTCTTGGAATACTTGGAAGGTTTACACAACACAATATGCACATGGATGAGGCTATTTCAGTCTCTTGTGTTATTGATAAACTTCCTCCTTCTTGGAAAGATTTCAAGCATACCTTGAAACATAAGAAGGAAGATTTAACTCTGGTTGAGTTGAGGCGGTTATCTGGCATTGAGGAATCTCAAAGGTTGGGATAATGACAAGCCAAAGAGTAGTAATGTCTTTGGTGCATCTGTTGTCAATATGGTGGAGCATAACAACTCCACCGGTACAATGACAATAAGGCAAACATGAAATATCATGACAACACAAGGCGAGATCCTAACAGAAGGCAACACCTACTTGTTGGAAATGTGGCAAATCTGGTCACATTAAAAGGGATTGCAAGGGTGTTAAGGTTGGTGGTAAAGCCAATGGATCAGGTACTAATGGTTCAAGGAGTGGTGGTTCTACCAACTCCTTTGAAAGGTCGAATATGTTTAATAAGTCTTTTGATTTATTATGTTACATGTGTATCGGAATCTTGTTATGTGCGGAGATGATGATGTTGCGTGGTGGGTTGACTCTGGTGCAATAGTTCATGTGTGTAAAGATAGAAGTTGGTTCAAGACTTATGAGTCAGTGAATGATGGTTCTATTCTTCACATGGGAAATGAGTCAACGACCTTGGTGCATGGTCGGTAGTTGTGTAGACCTTAGATTTAGTTACGGAAAGATTGTAACTTTGTTTAATGTTATTCATGTTCCCGATATAAGGAAAAACTTGGTTTCAAGTAGTGTTTTGAATAATCATGGATATAAACAAGTTATTGAGTCCGATAAATTTGTCTTGTCTAAAAGTGGTGTTTTTATTGGTTTTGGCTATTTGTGTAACCAAATGTTCAAACTTAATATTGTCCTTTATAGTGATAATTCGATACTTTGTGATCACCAATGACACGACAGTGACTCTACCTGTGGCATGCTAGACTTGGTCATGTACACTATAAAAGGATGCAAGATATGTCTAAAGATGGGTTAATCGGCATTTGACATGGACCTTGAAAAGTGTAAAACTTGCATGTTGACCAAGATAACCAAGAAACCTTTTGAGGTGTTAAGCGTGAGACTAAGCTCTTGGAGCTAATACACGATGACCTATTTGATTTGCATGCCACTCCCTCTTTGGGGAATAAGAAGTACTTTGTGACATTTATTGATGATGCTGCTAGGTTTTGTTATGTCTATATTACATACCAAGGATGAAGCATTAGAAAAATTCAAAGTGTTTAAAGCGAAGTTGAATTACAACTTGGGTCTTTGATCAAAGATTAAGGAGGGTACGTCGGGAGGTGAGTACATGGATAGTCTGTATTTTCAGTCTGTTGGTATAATCCATGAAACGATTGCTCCTATACTCCTCAATGAAAATGGTATTTCTTAAAGGAGGGTCTTGAAGGAGATAGTTAATTCCATGTTGTCCTATTAGGGTGAGTTAAGAGTTCTAGGGTGAAGCTATGTTAACATCTTGCTATTTATTAAATAGGGTTCCCAACAAAAGGAACAAGGTTACCCCTTATGAACTTTGGATTAAAAGGAAACCCACTGAACTATCTCGGGGGTTTGGGGTTGTAAAGATTGTTAAGACTCCACGATCCAAAGTTGAAAACTTTGGGTGAAAGAGCATTATTTGCATCTTTGTTGGATATCTTGAGCATTCCAAGGCTTTTAGGTTCTATGTTATTGAACCTAATGAATATGTTTCAACTAACTCCATAATTGAATCAAGGGATGCAAACTTTGATGAGAATAGATTCTCATCAGTCCCTAGACCAAGTTAGAGGATTCCAAATGGAACTCATGACAACTTGTATCGAGAGGTCCCGATGAAGTACCATCGAGAGGTCCGATGAGGTTGTGGTTCAACAACCTGAACCTATGCTCAGAAAGAGCAAAAGGGTCATGAATCCAAAGTCATTTGGACCTGAGTTTCAATTATATTTAATAGAAGGAACAAGGGATGAAGTCTCTAACCAATACTCCTATTGCTTCATTGTTGAGGATGATACAAAGACATTTGAAGAAGCAATGAAGTCCCAGGATATTGCTTTCCGGAAAGAAGCAATCAATGATGAGATGGATTCCATCATGGGGAACAACACTTGGGTGTTGGTTGATCTACCTCCGGTTGCAAACCTACGGGTTGCAAATGGATTTTCAAAAGAAAATGAAGGTAGATGGAACTATTGAAAAGTTCAAGGCTAGACTAGTCATTCAAGGCTTTAAAAAAGTAGGAATAGACTATTTTGATACTTATGCCCCTGGCTCGTATCGATTACCATAAAAGGCTAGCGATTGCTTTGGCATCAATTCACAATCTAATTATTCATCAGATGGATGTGAAAGCGACTTTAAATGGTGAATTGGATGAGGAGGTTTATATGAACCAACCTCGGGCTTCATCTTGCACGGCAATGAAAACAAGGTGTGTAAACTAATTAAGTCTCTTTATGAACTAAAGCATGCACCTAAGCAATGGCATCAAAAGTTTGATGAAGTGGTTTTGTCTAGTGGTTATGTTCTTAACCAAGTGACAAATGTACGTAGCAAATTTGATGAATACATTAAAGGAGTCATCATTTGTCTATATGTTGATGACATATTGATCTTTGGCATAAAGATCGGAGTTGACTGACAAAGGAATTTTTGTCATCAAGGTTCTCCATGAAGGACATGGGGTGATGTTATCCTTGGTATAAGGATTAAACATGAAAGTAAAAGAATTTCTATCTCTCGGTCTCATTATATTGAGAAGGTGTTGAGGAAATTCAATTACTTTGATTATACTCCAGTGAGTACTCCTATGGATACTTGTCGAGGCGATGCCTAATAATGGCAAATTTGTATCTCAACTTGAGTATTCTAGGGTAATTGGCTGCTTGATGTATGCCATGACTTGTACAAGGCCTGATATTGGTTTTTATGGAGTGGGAAAATTGGCGAGGTATACTAGTAATCCTAGTGCTCATCAGCAAATTTGTTTAGAGATGCTGGAAGTATCTCGAGAACTATGGACTATAGTCTTTCATATCTTGGTTATCCTTGATATTAGAAGGATACACTTATGCAAGTTGGATCCAGTGGCGAAGACAATTAGATCTACCGATGGTGGTATTCTACTTGGTGGAGGTGCAATTTCTTGGGCATCCAAAGCAAACTTGCATCACCAGATTCAACAATGGAATCAATTTGTGGCTTTGCGGTTCTTTGGTAAAAGCTCAATGGTTGAAAAACTTGCTGAGATTCCATTGTGGCCTAAACCTATAGCACCTATCTATCCGTTGTGATAGATGACTACATTGGATAAGGCTTATAGCGGATGTACAATGTTAAGTCTAGACACTTAGGTGTGGACATAGCATGATTCGTGAGCTTATCGTGAATGGGGTGGTATCTATAGAGTTTGTTAGATCTCAACAAAATTTAGGCGATCACTTGGCGAAGGGATTGGCTAGATACTTGTTATAAAGTGCAGCTAAAGGGATGGATTTAAGTCCAACTTAGTCAGCTGCTAAGACACCCAACTCCCTCCTAAGGAAACTTGGGAGTGAGTTCAATCTGAAAATGAACATTGATTAATTTGGAGCCGCGTGTTTTATTTACATCCCAGTTGTTGTGCTCGAACCTGTTGAGAGGAGGATGAAGTCTTTACTTCTTAGCGGTTAATTTTCTTTGAAAAAGTGCTTGGAGCATGAATAAGAGGAACCACATATGTAAATGTTGAAGTTTTGCAGCCGAAGCTTTGGACTTTTGGCTTTTACAACATTTATGAATTTGGATATGGACACATGGCTTGTATAGTGTCGGGAGCTTTTAAGTGTTTGAAAACTTGTGTGTATTTTATCTTGAGGTATTCAAATGGGTTGAAGGGTTCAATTCTTAGAACAACCTGATTCTCGAATATTTGAACGTGTAATGTACTAAGATGGAAATTCAATCCTCGGGATATTTTCGTTTATGCACATGTTTTGTTTGATGTTTGTTTTCTTGAAAAGGAAGTGAACTAAATTTGGGGAGGATTATTGGTAAATTTAGTGCACTTGTGGGATTAGTTCACACCTGGTTTTGGCTTAGGAAGTATGGAGTGTACACCCATTAGGTTCTGAACACCACGACTCAACTCAATAGTGGTTTTATCTGCTAGTGTATCGGTTACCACTTGCTTTGTGTAATGCGATGGTTCCCCTCTTGGTGTTATGGTTCCTTGCTAGTGTAATGGTTCTGTGATGGTTCACGCTCGTAGTGTATGGTTCTAGCTGCTAGTGTAATGGTTCCTCTTGGTAGTGTTGCATTGATTAATTTGTAACACTTTGACTCATTCAATTGGTTGTTATCACATGGCCTTTGACCATTTAATTGTCATGTAACTTATTCTATGATAATAGAGGCTTATTATGAGTGAATTGGTGGCGTTAATCATCCATAATGTCCATTAACTAGGAGTGAGTATTCTCTACTATAAATAGAGATGGTTTTCATCAGCATGAAGAAACTAAGAAACACACTGAAATCAGGAGAAACAAACAAAAGGCTAAACACTTATAAGCGCAAGGGTTATTGAATTGTGCCTAATTCCATAACCAACATTTGGTCTTATCCCAAGTAGATATTCATGTAACCCAGGCATTAGGGTCGAATAGTTTACTTTGGAAAGTGATTACACGATTCCAAGTGATATTCGGTAACCACCTAGTGGTATTTGCAGTTGCTACTGATTGTCTTAACCCTGTTCTGGGAGATACACACCAACAGTATAAGTATGGTTATTTGAATAAATTAAGGCTATAGGTAGAAGTAAAAGAGAAAGTATGTATTATTTTATGTAAAGTGTATCTTGTAAGTGTATTGGGTATTAAAAATGGGTATTGGGTATTAGTTTTGTAGTTTAAGTTAAATAGAAGTAATTAAATATTTTTAGTAAAAGAATTTATGAAAAGTATAAGAAATAATTTCTTGTATGTTTGTAGTAGTTTGGGATATACAAGAATGTATTTCAAAAATTATTGTTGGGCGCGTCGGATCCATTGTGTGTTCGTGCAATTTGTGAAAAGCGTTAAATAAATTAATAATCGTACGTAATTAAATGCAGACACTCTAGCAATTAAATTATCAATTGGTGTAGTGGCAATGTATTGAAATGTTGTAGACTAAATTTTGTCTAGAGTTATTGTGCACAAAAGAGTTATCCCTTGCTTTACGCTTATTTAACTAAAAAAAATTATACGTAAATTGTTCTCAAGTAAATTTCAAAATAAAAAATTTGAGTTTAATATATATTATTGATCAAGAATATGGCGGTTTGTCACAGTACTTTCGAGTTTGATGAACAAGTATTGCCCCGAAAATGCCAGTTGCTACAATATACGTCTGGTTGCTTATCCAGTCAACCCGAACGGGGGAGTCACCCCCAATAGATCTATTTATAGCATTCGCGCTTCCTAGCAGGGAATAAGGTTCATGAGTTCGGCCAAAAGGGGATTTAAATGCTTAGGCTACTCTAC
>OU343218.1:196304077-196491607 GCA_910596185.1 Chrysanthemum makinoi | reverse complement strand
CACTTTTATATGCAAGATTACGAGAGGAAGTATATGTCAAACAACTTCCCGGTTTTGAAGATCCTAAACATCTAAACAAAGTCTACAAAGTTGTCAAAGCTCTTTATGGCTTACATCAAGCACCTAGAGCTTGGTATGAAAGGCTCTCCACCTTTTTATGCAACATGGTTATAGGAGAGGAGCTATAGATAAGACTTTGTTTACCAAGAGAGATAAGAAGGATATCATGCTAGTTCAAGTGTACGTAGATGATATTATCTTTGGAGCTACCAAACAATCTATGGTCAAGGAGTTTGAGAAGTGATGCAGAGAATGAATTTCAAATGAGTTCAATGGGTGAGTTAACTGCTTTTGGGACTTCAAGTTAAGCAGTCAAAGGAAGGTTTTTCATAAGTCAAGACAAGTATGTAGGTGACATACTTAAGAAGTTCAATTTTGATGAAATGAAGCTTGTTACTACACCTATTAAATCTATCAACTCATTGGGCAAGGATGAAGATGGACAACCAGCAGAAGTCAAGTTATACGGATCAATGATGTGTTGTCTGATGTATTATTTGTCTTATCTTGCATCTGGGCACGATATCATGTTTTGTGTGTTTATGTGCAAGATATCAAGTCTCACCAAAGATCTATGAATAGTGAAGAGAATTTTTAGTTATTGGAAACAACAACCTAAGTTAGGGTTGTGGTATCCAAAGGATTCACCTTTTCACTTTGAAACTTTTAGGATAGTGATTATGCACGGTGACAACTATACGTGAAGATCAACCACAGGTGGATGCCAATATCTTGGAAGAAGATTAGTTTCATGGCTGTGTAAGAAGCAAACAATTGCGGCAACATCATCAAGCGAAGCGAGAATATGTGGCTCTTTGCAGGCTGTTGTAGACAAGTTTTGTGGATGCAGAATCAACTCTTGGATTATGGGTTCAATTTCAAGAATACTCCTATCAATATTGATAATGAGATTACCATTTGCATTGTGAAGAATCCAGTTTATCATTCCAAGACCAAACATTTTCAGATTAGGCACCATTTCATCAGAGATTGTTATGAGCATAGGCTCATTAATGTTGTCAAGGTGCGTACGGATGATAATGTAGCTTTACTCACGAAAGTTTGATGTTTCAAGATTTACTCACTTGGTGGTGAGTATTGGCATGATCAATTACTGAGCTACATTTAAAGGGAGGACTATTATGTGTAAGTATAGTCCTATGCATTGTTTGAGGGGAGCATATTCATGTTTATTTCTTTGTATTTGCTATTGTAAAGAGGAGAATAGAAAAGTCTGCTTTTGATTTTATGAAATACTTGCTTGGAAAGTACTACACACGTGGAAAGTCTTACTTTGTCTTATCAGTCTTGTTCTAACTTAATATATTGAGGGGTAACTACTACTAACGGTAACTTTGTTATTAATGGTGATTTTTAAATCTTACCTATAAATAACGCTCTCCAATTTCCCTCTCATATTACTATATATATCTTTTCCATATTTCTCTCTATCACCCATATTATTCGTCATATCACTTTCTGTGTACTTATCATCAATGGAAAATCGTAATACCGTTTCTAAACATAACATGGTGGCGAATTTGGACAAGACTGAAGCCAATGAGATCTTTCATGATATCATTGATTTTCTCACTGGGTAACCGATTAGTTATCGCTTTTAGTGGAACGGATATTATTGAGCCACGGATTCAACAATTTTTGGGCGACTACTAGGTTCATATGGAGAATGATGATTAGTATATTCAAGCTCTGATTGCTTGAAGAACTGTAAAGGTTCTGAAAGCCTCAATTCGTGAAGATTTAGTGTTTTGATGATGGCGAAGGGGCTGTTCATTTTGATAAGCAACTGATTTGGGATACGTTTAGGGACATTGGTTATGAAGGGTCCTTAACTAAACAAACATTCAGGAAACCCTTATTTTATCCTCACTGGAAGTTTTTAGTACATGTATTGCTTCATTGTATTAGTGCTAAAAGTACATTGATGAGTGTCTAAATACTCATCATTTTTATACTGTTTAGAATGCCAAAAACATCTGAAAACACTCAGAAATACATCAAAATGATGAAAATATCACAAACAAGTGTTTTATATGTTTTAAATGCAAAAATATCAAAATCGGTGAAAAGCGTTATCGAGTTTCATAATTGGCGGTTTTAGTCCCCAGTTTCAAAAGTTGTCAAAAAACAGTCCACACGGTAAAACAAAATAAAAAGAAAATGTTATTCAAGGTCCCTGAAATATTCTAAGTTGTCAAAAAAGGTCCTTGAATAAATCTTTTGTCAAATGGCAGAAAAGGTCCCTCAAGTTTTGAAATTGTCACATATAGTCCTTGGAAAATTGAAAATGTCAAAACTGGTCCTTGTACTATTAAAGTTTGTCAGTTTTAGCCCTTGTGTGAACTTTGAGAAAATGGCAGGTTTGGTCCCTCTAGTTTGGCAGATTTACAAAATGGTCCCTATAATATTAAAACAAGCCTTGTCAAAAACAATTTGGACCCCTGCCACTTAACCCCTTTTGACCCCCCTGTCATTAACCTTTTGGACCTTTGGTCAAACTCAGTCAAACGATACCCAATTACCCGCCACCTCCTGTTTATCTTCCCCAACTTGCCTGCTCTCTCCCATCACCTCAGCCTCCCTTTTCTCCTCAAACCCACCCCCTCATCATCACAACCCACTACAATAAGTGCCACCCCCCCCCTAGTTGCTAAAACACAGAGCCACATGTCAAATAGCCATTTCCCGCCAAAAATGATCAAATGGCCAAGATCAATTTACGTCCAATGACTACAAATGTTAGTGGGAATCAATCGAAGGACCGTGGAAGCTAATTGGTGTATAAAAGAGAAGCAAGAGAAGAGAGTAGTCTTTAGTTTTTAATTTTAAGTATGTTTTCTTAAAATGTCTTAAGTAGCTTTAAAGTTGTAATTTCAAGCTTAATTATATCAAACTCAAGTATTTCATTGTACTTCAACTGTTATCAAGCATCAATTCAAGTTTGAGTTTACAATTAATGTTTCATGTCCACTGTTTCAATTTTCAATTTTAAAAGCGATCTTAAAGTTTCAATTAGCTTATTTATCAATCAAACAAGCTTACATAAGCAATATAGCTTTTGTAAGCTCACATTTAAGTTTCAAGCAAAGTTGGACAAAAGTCAAAAATGTCAGCTGTGCGACATTTTGGTTCAACACAAAAGGAAATGGTTTATGGTTGATCAGATTTGGATTGGGTTGATTTGATATAGAATAGTGGTTATGGTTTGGTGTAGGCTGCAGAACAAAATTTGGGACACTTGTGAGCTTGTTTTCTTATTTTCATTTGTATCGGTTTTCACATTGTGCTTATATTTGAAACTATGGTCATTAAAATAGCTCAGACATGTTTAATTAGTAGTAATTAGGGTCACTGTACTTAGTTTAAAGGGTGGAAGGAGTTAAATGGCTAGCTTAGATTAAAGTTAAAAAGCAGCTTCTACAGTGGTGTTTGGATAAGTGGTTTACAAAGCTTAAGCTCTTGTCTATGCTTGATATACTGTCTATGCGGTCTTAATATAGTCCATTTGAATCATTTGGGTCATCATATTACTCTGCGCCATGCGAGTCAAAATCAGATTGAATCGCTTCTAATCTCATCAATTGTTGGATTTTGGAATAGCAAAAGCTTTATTCATGTTCAATTGTCACTAAGGTAGCTTGCATCATTGTCATTATACCATATTACATCAATATCTGTCCAAAAGTTGGAATCAAAGTTCACAAGAGTCAAAGTTATCAACTGTGTCAAAAGTCAAAATATTGAAAACCGGTTTTAAAACCTGAGGAGATTTTCACGCAGGTTCATTATTGGTCCAAATCAAGTGAGACTTTTTGTTTTTAAAACTTCAACTGGTCAAGTTACTTGTTATCATTTTGTTAGATTTTTGGTAATTTTCTAAAGCCTTCAAAAAAGCTTATCAAAGCAGGGCTTATGTGCCACCGTTAAAACTTCAAAATTTGAGGTTTTGCAATTAAGGCTTGTCCAGGCTCATCGAGCTCATCTTGGTCTTATTTTTGGTTTACAAGCACCTAGCCAGGTCTAGTTTAGACTCCAACAATTGGTTTTAAGTTTTGCTTATTTGGCAGACTATTCTTAGAACGCAACTTGATACCAAACACTTTTTTGGCATTAAGCTCAAATCACAAAATCATAGCAGTTTGCAATTTATAAGTTAAGGATAGTTGTATTTAGTTGTTTTAGAGTAATTTTAGCATATCATAGGTTACATGCAGTTTGGTGCTTATTTGGTACCATTGGCTTATTCAAAGTGCTTATTAATAGGACCTATAGCTAGATCTCATTTTCTTACAAACAAGCCACTTTGTTTTTCTTTTTCTTAGATTCATGGAAATTAAATTAGACTTTTCCTGAAATTTTCATAATTTTCCAACACTTTTTGCTATTTTTCTTAATTTAAAGCAGTTTTAAGTCATTTTAATTAGCTTTTATTGCAATTAATTCAGAAAAAGTTCAAAAAAATAATTTTCCAATTTTCTTAGGTTAAGATAAATATAAAAAGTAAAAAACTAATTTTCAGATTTTCATAGTTTAATTTGTAATTTTTAGTAATTTAATTAGTTTTAAATAGTTTAAAATTCATAAAAAATAGAAAAACAATCAGAAAAATACAAAAATAGTTTTGAAAATTCTCTTTTGATATTTTAGATTTTTCCAAGTCATAATTTTATTTTTCTAGATTTATTTCATATTTTATTGTATTTTAGGTTATTAGTAAATAGTTAAAAATAGTTTTTAATTAATAATAATTAATTAAATAGTTATAAAAATAATTTTATTTTTCTAATAATTTTCTTTTATCATTAGGTTTGTAAAAATATCATTTTCATATTTTTAGGGTTAATATTGCTTCAGTTCACATTTTCTTGTATACGTCACGTAGTTTCTAATTTAAATTTTATAACAGAAAAAATAAAAAACATCAGTTTAAAAATAGTGATAGCGTTTATTTAATATAGTTTATCTTTTTAATTTCTTTAATTTGCATTTAAAGCCCTTTAGTTTATGTACTTTTTCCTTAGTTATAATAAATCACAACTCTTTTCAATCTCTCGATCACTACACGTTTGACTATTCTGCTTGTTTCGTTTGGACTTAACGACACGGAAACACTATACTCTCTGGACTTCATTGCATTGGTGTTTAAACTTTTTTAAGTTTCTACGGTTGACCATTACAAGTGGCCGGATTGTGTCGAAACTGACGGGTTTGCACCAATCAAAATTTTGGCGCCGACTGCCGGTGTGCTAATTATCTTACGTTTAGCAGATTAGTGATTTGAATATTCACTCATTGTTCATACCATCTATATATGTCTATATTTTCTTATAAAATCCAAAATCTAAAATATTCTTCTCATTCCTCTTGACCATTTGATTCTATCTCTTTAACCCTCTACATGTTTAATTCTCATGGCAACGTTCGTTTATCATCGTTGTTTCCCATTTAAAAAGCCGTATGGAAGAGGATCGACTCTGTTGTCATCCGGTTGTTTATGCAAGCGATGTGGAAGGATGGGTGCAAGCAAATATTGTTATTGGTGCGAATTATCCGATAAAAACTCTCTCGATGATTCGAGTTTTTTTCGACCATCCGCACAACCCGATGTTTCTTGTATTTGTATCTGGCCTGGCCCGGGTGATCAAAATCTTTCGCGATTCGGTTAAAACAAACATGCGGGATTTAGACCGGTGACTAGCAAGAATGACTTGCCTAATCTTCACGTTTCTCAAGAACCGAGCGGAGGCCATAACGGAAGTGGTGGAAATGCTAGCTCTGAGCACACCACTTGTCCCACCAGGATTTTTCAAAATGTTCTTTGAGACTTGATAGTCATTCGGATCACCATGTTGGTTTTGTTGATTCTTTGAATAAACCGATTCCTTCTCATAATTCTCAAATGAAATCGTTTATTCCTTGTGTCGGTTGTGGTGAGCCTCTTTTGGTTACCACATCGTTGGTGCGATGTGTACAATGTGGTAATGATATTAAATACTTGGGGTTGTTTGTTTTGTGGTTCGAGGATTCATTTGATTATGATCCTAATCGAACTCATTTACTGACCCTCGAACTTTTCCAATTACCCACCCTGACTTATCTTCATATAATCAACATCAACTGCGTGAATTTTGTGGAGGTCTCACCAAGGATTTGAGTGTCAATCCGAAACACGTTTGTCTCTGACGGTTTCTGGTAACACTTCGGGACTTTGGAAATGACCAAATTCCATATTCACATGACCGATACAACAATCATTTTGTTGTGAAGCGTGGAGGTCCCCATTTCGACTCGATTGTCAAACGAAATCCATTTCCTTGTAACAATTCGACTATCCATATCGACCAACCTCCACGGTGCCAAATGACTCAAACTCCTCTCAAACCCAACAAGACACTTATCTAGAGCTTACGATTCGATAAAAGAAGCTGAGGAATTGAGAAAAGCAATGATTCATAATGTTCCGGATTTTTCTTGTGTATATTGTGGGGTCCTCATGATGATTATCAATGTCAACCTTCCGGTTTTGACAAATCTCCACTCCCACAATGTCCCGTCATTCAAAATTCACATGAGAAATCCATGGAAGAATTTCTAGCTTTGAAGCGCATTTTGCTAAATAAATTCCCAAATTGCCTTTGAAAAATCTATTAGGGAATCAATTGCAAAAGAAAAAGCAGCCAAATCTGGCTCTCGATTTCGTTTATTCCTAGGTGATGATGATGAGGATACACTTGATTCATCAAGTTCATCAGATGATATCAATGATTGAGATTCATTCTCGAACAAGCGCTTTCACCGCGAGTTCACACTCACTCTACGCGGGGCGAGCATCTTGACCTTTGTTCTGAAAAGGAATCGGACGAATTCATAAAGTCTAGTGTTGAGAACCTTGTCCTAATCCCAAAGAAGTCCGCGAATTCTTGATCATGTGTGTGATATCCCTCCTCCTATTGTCTTCCAAAATGATCATATTGAGATGTTCTCCGATTCTAATGATAATGATTCATTGTCTTGTGGAGACATCGTTTATGTGGAAGATTTACCTTCTGAGCTTGTTAGCTTAGAAGAAGAGAATGATAAATACGACACTTTGAAATCAAAGATGAAGCACCGTTGCAACATTAGAATGTCGGTCTTCTCATTTCTAAAATCGAGGCTTTCAATGAAAAACCTATTTCATCTCCTATCCCAATTAAGGATAGTGACATTCTTTCAATGATTCTATTCCGAATAGAAAGCCTTATATTTTAATAATATGGGAGAAGATTAGTGGCGGTACCACTTTTCATTCTCATAATTCTCTTCCCGATTATGAATCATTTACATTGGATGAGTTCACCGGTGAACAACGATATAGTCCCAATATGATTCATTTACCTTTGAGGAGTTCTCTGTGAACTTACTCATATCATATCTCCACGCGGTATGATAATTTCTACTTTGATCTAGACACACCCATAATATGTCTTGATCAAGTGAACTTCACTGAGGAGATTCATGAAACTATGAATTCTCCTATTGAGGATGAAGAGTTAATCATGATTTTTATCATGATTTTCTTCTTTCTTCATATATCCAGTGGCTCCCTGTTCTTCACTCCTTGAATGAAGACATTATCTTTGACAGGCATTTCCATGTACCATTTGTGAGCGGTGCATCTCTGTATCTTATCGGTGTGGAACTTTCATACTTCAATGTTTATCAAACATCTTGAATGAAAGTCCGATGGAGATTGTCTCTTCCACTTACTTCCCAATGAACCAATTAATTACGAAGTCGAGTCAAGCTAGCGACTTCGGTAATCAAAACAGTAGCATGCTACATGGGTTTTCCCGATGTGTACCACTCTAGTGTGGAGATGCCCCACATGTTGTATATAAATCTTAAAATGAATGAAAATTGTAAATATTAAAAAAGAGAATAATTGTTGTGTTTCTACACTTAGCTAGTAATGTAATCTTTTTACGTTCTAAGTTTCGCATAACGTGGGAATATTGAGGACAATATTCATTTCTAAGTGTGGGGAAATTCTGATTTGATCATAAATGTACCCTATTAGTCCCTTTTTCCCCCAAAATGGCCAAATTTAAATTTTTTTAGTGGAAGTACTATGTACTAAACACAACAAATGGTAATCAGTCCACCATGTCTAACCCACATAAGGATTGGCTAATCCAGGAGCAAGCGGCTCTTGGTAAAGATATCTCAAATCCGTTGACGGCTTGCAATTTGCCCAAAATTGTATGGTATTTAGCTCACCATATCCTTAAAAGTGAAGAGTTGGTGGCTAGCCCGCAAGTTTATGGCTTGTGGTAAAGGCGGGTGGAAAAACCATAATTGGTAATGTCACTCAAAGATAATATTGATAATTTATCTAAGAGTTGGCTAGTCGAGCAGCGGCTTTGTGTAAAGACAAATCAAAGTGAAAGTGATGATTTGCTCAAAATCATTTGGTTATCGGGTGTACCAAGGTTCTTACTTGAGGCGAAGCGTTTGGCTACTCGTAAGTGGCTTTTGTTAAGAGATGAAATCCATTAATTTTCTCAAAACATTGCTGGGACTACAATATCTTAGTGTTGGGGATTGATGAGTGTCTAAATACTCATCATTTTATCTTGTTTAGAATGCCAAAACATAAAACACTTCGAAATACATCAAAATGATGAAAATATCACAAACAACTGTTTTATATGTTTTAAATGCAAAAATATCAAAATCGGTGGCATTATCAAGTTTGCATAATTGACAGTTTTAGTCCCCAGTTTCAAAGTTGTCAAAAAGCGGTCCATGGTAAAACAAAATAAAGAAAAATGTTATTCAAGGTCCCCGAAATATTCTAAGTTGTCAAAAATGGTCCTTGAATAAATCTTTTGTCAAATGGCGAAAAAGGTCCACAAGTTTTGAAATTGTCACATATAGTCCTTGGAAAATTGAAAATGTCAGCGGTCCTCGTTACTATTAAAGTTTGTCGGTTTTAGCCCTTGTGTGAACTTTGAGAAAATGGCGAGTTTGGTCCCTCTAGTTTGGCAGATTTACAAAATGGTCCCTATAATATTAAAACAAGCCTTGTCAAAAACAATTTGGACCCCTGCCACTTAACCCCTTTTGACCCCCCTGTCATTACCCTTTTGGACCTTTGGTCAAACTCAGTCAAACGATACCCAATTACCCGCACCTCACATTTATCTTCCCAACTTGCACTTTCTCTCCCCCTCGGCCTCCGCACTTCTCCTCAAACCCACCCCTCATCATCACACCCTCTCAATAAATGCCACCCCTAGTTGCTAAAACATAGAGCCCACGGGTCAAATAGCCATTTCCGCCAAAATGATCAAATGGCCAAGATCAATTCTATCCAATGGCTACAAATGTTAAGTGGGAATCAATCGGAGAAGGGCGTGGAAGCTAATTGGTGTATAAAAGAGGCAGAGAAGCAAGAAAGAAGAGTAGTCATTAGTTTTTTTAATTTGAAGTATGTCGTATTTTTCTTAAAATGTCTTAAGTAGCTTTAAAGTTGTAATTTCAAGCTTAATTATATCAAACTCAAGTATTTCATTGTACTTCAACTCATCATCACATCATTCAAGTTTGAGTTTACAATTAATGTTTCATGTCCCTTGTTTCAATTTTCAATTTTAAAAACTGATCTTAAAGTTTCAATTAGCTTATTTATAAGCTCAAACAAGCTTACATAAGCTTAATATAGCTTTTTGTAAGCTCACATTTAAGTTTCAAGCAAAGTTGGACAAAAGTCAACAAAGTCAACTGGCAAGCGACATTTTGGTTCAAACAAAGAAAGGAAATGGTTTATGGTTGATCACAGAGCTGGATTGGGTTGATATTAGAATAGTGGTTATGGTTTGGTGTGGCTGCTGAGAACAAAGCAGGACACTTGGCAGCTTGTTTTCTTATTTTCATTTTGTATGCAGTTTTCACATTGTGCTTATATTTGAAACTGTAGTCATTAAAATAGCTTCGGACATGTTTAATTAGTAGTAATTAGGGTCACTGTACTTAGTTTAAAGGGTGGAAGGAGTTAAATCAGTAACTAGCTTAGATTAAAAGTTCAAAACAGTTTCTACAAGTGGTGTTTGGATAAGTGGTTTACAAAAGCTTAAGCTCTTGTCTATGCTTGATACCTGTCTATGCAGTCTTAATATAGTCCATTTGAATCATTTGGGTCATCATATTACTCTCTGCATAAGCCAAAGTCAAAATCAGATTGAATCTGTTCTAATCAAATCACTGTTGGATTTTTGGAATAGCAAAAGCTTGATTCATGTTCAATTGTCACTAGAGTAGCTTGCATCATTGTCATTATACCATATTACATCAATATCTGTCCAAAAGTTGGAATCAAAGTTCACAAGAGTCAAAGTTATCAACTGTGTCAAAAGTCAAAATATTGAAAAACCAGTTTTTAACCAACCCAAGGAGATTTTTCACAGGTTCATTATTGGTCCAAATCAAGTGAGACTTTTTGTTTTTAAAACTTCAACTGGTCAAGTTACTTGTTATCATTTTGTTAGATTTTTGGTAATTTTCTAAAGCCTTCAAAAAAGCTTATCAAACAGGGCTTATGTGCCCTGTTCACAAACTTCGATCAAAGGCGAGTTTTCGACTTATTGCAGGAACTTGTCGAGCTTCTCGAGCTCATCTTGGTCGGCTTACAAGCACCTAGCTAGGTCTAGTTTAGACTCCAACAATTGGTTTTAAGTTTTGCTTATTTGAGCAGCTTATTCTTAGGCTGCAACTTGATACCCAAAACCTGTTTTTGGCATTAAGCTCAAATCACAAAATCATAGCAGTTTGCAATTTATAAGTTAAGGATAGTTGTATTTAGTTGTTTTAGAGTAATTTTAGCATATCATAGGTTCTGTAACAGTTTGGTGCTTATTTGGTACCATTGGCTTATTCAAAGTGCTTATTAATAAGGACCTATAACTGCGATCTCATTTTCTTACAAACAAATGCTTGTTTTCTATTTTTCTTAGATTCAGTAGATTAAATTAGAATTTTCCTGAAATTTTCATAATTTTCCAACAACGTTTGCTATTTTTCTTAATTTAAAATAGTTTTTAAGTCATTTTAATTAGCTTTTATTGCAATTAATCGGAAAAAGTTCAAAAAATTAAGTTTTCAATTTTCTTAGGTTAAGATAAATATAAAAAGTAAAAAAAACTAATTTTCCAGATTTTTCATAGTTTAATTTGTAATTTTTAGTAATTTAATTAGTTTTAAATAGTTTAAAATTCATAAAAAATAGAAAAATAATCAGAAAAATACAAAAATAGTTTTGAAAATTCTCTTTTGATATTTTAGATTTTTCCAAGTCATAATTTTATTTTTCTAGCTTTATTTCATATTTTATTGTATTTTAGGTTATTAGTAAATAGTTAAAAATAGTTTTTAATTAATAATAATTAATTAAATAGTTATAAAAATAATTTTATTTTTCTAATAATTTTCTTTTATCATTAGGTTTGTAAAAATATCATTTTCATATTTTTAGGGTTAATATTGCTTCAGTTCACATTTTCTTGTATACGTCACGTAGTTTCTAATTTAAATTTTATAACAGAAAAAATAAAAAACATCAGTTTAAAAATAGTGATAGCGTTTATTTAATATAGTTTATCTTTTTAATTTCCTTTAATTTTCATTTAAGCCCTTTTAGTTTATGTACTTTTTCCTTAGTTATAATAAATCACAACTCTTTTCCGTTCAAATCTCTCGATCACTACACGTTTGACTATTCTCGCACAGCTCATTGGGACTTAACGACCTGGGGAAACCCTATTCTCTCCTGGACTTCATTGCATTGGTGTTTAAACTGTTTTAAGTTTCTTACGGTCGGCCATTCACAAGTGGCCGGCTTGTGTGAGAAAACCTGACGGTTTTGCACCAATCATACATCATGGGAGCAATTTGGGTCTAACATAGCATCTGCTATAGTGGGTTTGGCTACAGATCGTATTTTCAACTTTTCAAGGCTAATCCTAGATGGAATGCTTTCCCACATCTCTCATGGTTCAAAATGGTTGATGTATCCAAGGTTTATTCAAGTATTCCTAAATAAACAACTTTCAGATGTACCAAATCCTACAAGTCTTTTACTTGTGGTACAAACAAGCCAAGATTTTCACTTTCATGGCTAGGAAGAGTGATTTATTCCCTGGAAGGGACACTCCATTAACTACTTCTATGATGGAAGTTGTTCAAGCTGTCGAGAGCGATGCTTTTAGAGAGGATGATGACAGAGAGGTCGCCTTCTACCCAAGGTCGCATGAGAAGATGCGCATCACAAGATACTGCTTAAGCAAAGTCTTGAAGTTCAAGATGATGTTGCAGTTTCACCTTCACCATCTCCACCAATATCTGTTCCTGATTCTCAACCAGAAGAACATTCACCAATTAGAGGAGATGATCCAGCTACTATACCCCTTGAAGGTTTGGTATTGGATAATTATGTTACGACAAAGGAGTTAGTCGACGAAGAAAACAACGAGGCTCAAGCTAAGCAGTTAAGTTGAAGTTCAAGTTTAGAAGACTCAAGAATTTTGTCTGGCCTTTGGTTCAACATCATCGTCTATGGGTCAAGTCTCAAAGAAAGCAAGGTAAGCTTGTTAGGCAATTTCAGAGAAGAACACAAAGGCAAGAAGGTTCAACAATAATCATCTTCATTCCAATTGGGGAGGAATTTGGAAGATAAGAATTTGAATGAAGAATCTAAAGCTGCACCTCAAGGTACAAATATTCAAACTCAAGATCTTTGAAGAGCGGGTTATTGAAAGTCCGAGGAAGAAATCAAAGTTCAAAGTAATCGGGGAGCAAGTTATTGATGTTCAAGTTCAAAGTCTGGATGATCAGGTGCTGGCGATCAAAGTCTCGCTTTTCATGGAACTTACGAGACAAGGTTAATTTCACTAAGGTTGATAGATTTTGAAGAAGAAGCTGGTCCTTCAACTATTTTAAGTGAAGAGCGGTCCATCAACTTGTCATACAAGAAAAGGCGATACACTCAAACCTATACATCTGCAAGTGATGATGAAACCATTCTTTGAGATTTTGCATGATTTATCAAGGCCAAGAGGTGTTAGCATTCCGGAGTTACAGGAGAAGAACAACAAGAGCTTCTCAATCATTATTGATCCAGCAGATAAAGGAAAAGGTATATTGGTAGAAACAAAGAAAAACCTACTTTAGCACGGATAAGGTACGCTCAAGTTGCTATGAATGAGGCGACTAGAAAGTTTCAAGCTGAATTGAATGCTAAAGATAGAGAAGCTAAGGAAATTGAAGAAGCTCATAATAGAAGTTAAGAAATTGCAAGAGGAATTGAATCTTGTGATGAAATATTAGAGTCACCTATTCCTATTTCTTGTCTACGAAGACCAAATCTTTAAGGAAAGGATGCAATGATGGCTTATCTGAAAGGAAGAGGATATATTGGATTGAATAACTTGAAGTATGTTGAGATGAAAGAGTTGTATGATGTTTGTCGGAGAAGATTATCATAAACAAGTTGATAATATTAAAGATTTTAAAGATGATGATGCTTACAAAGAAGAAGAAAGCAAAGGAAGCTTAAAAGAAAAGAATACTGGGTTAAAGATCAACAGTCATAAAAGAAAGTTGAGTTAAGGTCTGATACTAATGATGAGCTAAGGAATTACTTAAGAGTAATAAATTTTGAGTATTCTAAAGATGATGATGAATTGAAGATGAACAAATCTCCAATAACTACTTTTGAAGTTGTAGAGTCAAAAGAAGGAAATTATCTGATGTTTCACAAAGAAGATGAAAGGTTCAAGGTGTTCAATATGCTATGGGATTTATTGCATATAATTGATAGAGTGGATTCATTTCATTTATATCATGTGGTGAAAGAATATTTTGAACACAATCAATCAGAAGGATTTAGTTTAGTCTTACTTGGAGATCTCATAACTGTTTGGGAAACTGAAGAAACAAGTGTAGGAAGGAAAACCAAGAAGATTGGGAGATTACTTGCTGGAGATTCTTTGAAGAATGCGGGTACATGTTCTAGAGCTAGAAGATGGGACAATGATTCACATGTTATCCGATAGAAGATATCCTCTTATCGGATCTCATGAGGAGGATGCTAGAGCATGGAATAGAAGTTGAAGAATATAATGAAATTGCACGATTGGTCATCAAACTGTTTTGGATGGACTACAATTGCTGATGATGATGATGAATAACTGGTATGAATCTTAATTGATTAAATTTTTGATATATTAGTATTTTATTCAAAGTACTGGCGATCAAACATTACTTTAATCAAAATCTTGCTTGAAGTTTTAAACCGATTCTTCGATTTTGAAATGAAAACTTTTGTTAAGTGTTAGAAATTTTGAAACAAAGGTTAAAAGAAATAAATGGTTTTTGAGATAGTAACACCAATAGGTTATCAATCCACCATGGTTACAAAAGGATTGGCTAATCCATGAGCAAGCGGCTCGTAAAGATATCTCAAATCCGTTTTATAGTTGACAACTTGCTAATAAGTTGTATGGTAATCAACTCACCATATCAATAATGTGAAGAGTTGGCTAGCCCACAAGAAAATGGCTTGTGGTAAAGGCCGTGGAAAAACCATTATATGGTAATTAGTTCACCATGATGAAAGAACTAACTAGTCCAAAAGGTACGACTTTTTGGTAAAGACAAATCAAATCTGTTGATATGATTTGATTTTAAAAATCATATGGTTATCAATGTATGATGACTACACATCAAACATTTGGCTACTCAGAGTTAATGGCTTTGGTAAAGAGAACTCAAATCCATTAAATTGTCAATGATTCACCTCTCACAGGAGTTTACACCCTTGGAGAGTGATGAAATTGGCTTAAATTGTACAAATTGTCTTATGTTGCTGAAAAAGATGGAGTTTCTTGAATGTTCTTTGAAAAGAAATTATTAATCAAGGGTCTTGTAAAAATAAATTCTAAAGAATGCTTTGATAAATGATGATATAAGCACAGAGTCTACAAAGATACAATCCAAAGAGAAAGACACAATCTTTCCTTCAAGATGGAGCTGTTAAAGATAAATTCACAAAGGAACTTGAAGTCAAGCAAGTAGAATTCAAGTTAGGGGAGGATTGTTGGGATATGAAAGTGTTGAAGACAAAGAAATCTGGAAAAGTCAAAGTCTTGCTAAAGAAAGAAGTCAAAGTCTTACAAGGCTAAAAGAACCGTTATATTCGTTTATGGAAAGCTTTGTAATTCTAGAATATTCTTTATTAGATTACTTGTCATACAAGGATACAAATTGTAAACCGACTAGGGTTATCCTTGAGCCTATAAAAGGATCCCTAGATTGGCTTTAGAGATATATGTTTTAGAATCCTAAAGTCATATATTATTAGAGTTTTGAGAGTTCGACATTATTAGAGTTGTTAAAGAAGTCTGCATAACAAGCAGAATTAGAGTTATTAATATAATCGTTGAAAGTTAAAAGTTATGTTCTTCTTAACTTTGTTAAGTAAATTCTGCATACTTAATAAAGTTTGCTCAGTGTTTCATTGTTAATAACTTAGGATTTATCCGAGGTTATTAAACCTTAACAAGCTATTTAAGTTAGTTTGGTTAGAGTACATCGATCCAACAAAATTGTTTGGAGAACATGTCTTTAGTTATTCCCGGGACATATTGGAGAAGGAATTGATGAGTATATGCTTTGATCTTCTCATCCATTTCTCCTTGAATGTCTTTGTTGAGGAATAGCTTAATCTGATCTCTCTCCTCAATGAATGTGTTCATCTCTTGACCAAGTAGATTTACCCTGTCAGCCAGCAAGTTCAGTTTTGTGTTTACCATACTACGTTTTCTTGCTTGTTTCACAGCCTTTTGCATCTTGGTCTTGGCTCGAGATGCCCACGTATCTGTAATTTTCTTGACTGAATTTGATGATGATCTTGTTGTTGTGTCTTTTGATGGTGGTGGAGATGAGTGGGATGATGATTCAGCTGTGGAGGGGTCTTGAGGTTGCTCAGAGGATGGCTCAGGATTGTGTTCAGGATTATCTTGAAGGTAGCTATCTGCTTCAATTCTGATCCTTTCTTGTTCTTCCTTCTTAGCAAGTTCCTCTTTAGCACGTGCTTCTTCAGTAGCCTTTTCCTTTTCAGCATTTTCCACATCTTCATCGGTAATCGTCTGCCTTTCTTGCCTTCTTCCTCAAAGTCTCCACTTAACTTCGTAATCCTGCTGCTGCTGCTCTGTAGATTCCTTGGTGGTATCACCAGTTCCCTTAACGGGTTGATTTACCGTATCAAGAGCTGGTGAGACAAGAACGCCACCACTGGAACCTCCAGGGCCTGTCATCTGTTGACGTTCAAATTCTTTGGCAGTATGCTGTAGCCTGAGATGTTTTAGAGTCTTCAGGTATTCTCTGTCTTTATCTTTAGGTTCATCCTCATCTTCAGAATCTTCTTCTTTATCTTCTGCTGGCTTCTTCCCTTTGTCTGATGAGGGACTTGGTGGTTTGTCTTCTGATATTGGTGAGGATGTATCCTCTGTTGGTGTTTCTGAGTAGTAAACCACCTCATCAGACTCAATTTCAGAGTCGTCGTCCTCTGGAATAGGTTCTAGTTTAACTTGTGGACAGATGACAAGAGCTGGGACTTTCCTCTTACTGGATGGGTGTCTTTTCTTGTACTTGTGATGTGCTACATGTGGTGCAAGTTTTAAAAATTTATAAACACGATTTAATCATCTAACCTATTAACACATACGAGCAAGTATACTCGTCCGTTATAGCAAAGTTTGGTAAGTCGAGATTGTCCCAAGGGATTTTTTGATTGAAATTGTTTTTGATGAAAAGATTCCAACAAGAAAGCTTGTCATGGCTTCCTCAAATAGTGATGTTATAGCGAAATTCAATAATAAGAAATATATATACTTGTGTGTAGTCTATAATCAATCACAAATAGTGTTCATGAAGGTTTGGTGTATACTCTTGATGTGATACACAAATCATAAGAAAATGATCTCCAACCATGGTATATGTTTGTAAAAATCATTCTAAGAACAAAAACATTTAGGTAATCCTTTAGGTCCTTATCCTAATGATTATTCTTAAGAAATCCCATTTGTTTGCAACATGTTCTTATTAAATTTGTTCTTACGAATCTTTCGACCTTTCGTGATGAAAATGTTCCTAGTCTTGTTTTAATAAGCAAACATGGTGGTTGTCAATCACTATATCCCCATACTAGTTTGTCACTCAACTTTTTGGAATAAAACACAAGAGAAATCCTTTCGGTCCTTTTTCTTAAAACATGTTTTATCAACAAATCATACCAAGACTAGTATTTTTCCAACAAACTCATTTAAACAAGATCATATATACATGCATCACATTTTGAGAACACTAATATGATTAACTACAACCCAACACACAAGTATATCCCAAAACTACTCCATGATAATAATAATAATAATAACTAAACACAAATCATAACAAAGTAACTCAAATAATTCAAGAAGGAAATCCATAACAAATTTCATAGAATACCTAAACTTTTGTGATTACAAGAATTAGAATTCATGGATTGTAGCAACCACGTGCCTCCAATCACCTAGATTCACCGTATAACTCCAAACTACCAAAACTATGGATGGGAATTGTTCCCTCCTTACGGACGTTTTACTGGAACTAGACTTTGGGATTGATAAAATGATTGGTATTAGTTTTGAAGTAAACTAATAAACTTTTGGTTGTGTCACACCTAGTAAACTAGGACTAGGTTCATTATATAGCCTTAAATGCTTGCTCAACGACAAAAACGTTCTCCACAAGTTAATTGCAAGAAATGATGGCCTCATATGATTATGGGAGTTAAGGAAACAATAAATGCAACTTTGTGTAATGCTGCATGCATACCCAGCGGATCGATTATGTGGCAACCGGATCGGTTGCGTTTGATAAAAATGCCGGCCGGATCCGGTTACGGGTTATGACCGAATGGGCGTTAATCTTGTTGACTTTTGTTGACTTTCTCGTTATACGCTTCATTCTTTGCTTTCGTTGATGATTTCCAAGGCAAAACTTGATCTTCCCTTGCTGTAGATACTTAGAAATCATTATGCTTCCCAATCATTGAGTCTAAAAGCTTCCTTGCTCGACTTACTTCTTCAGAATCTTCCAAATGTGCATAAAACTTCATTTCTTCATCATTAAATACACGGCTACATATACATACACAATACATCTTTGCACTTTTGCATGATTATGAGTAAATATAGCCGATTATCATGCACAATACCGACAATAACGCTACTAAAAACATGTTCATTTTAGGCGTTATCAAATTCCCCCAAACTTAAGCTCTACCATGCGGTAGGTCTAACATTTGCAAAGATTCATTTCAATGGTTTTGACACCATGGTTCCAAAAATGTAACAATCATCCCAAAAGAGATAATCATTGTTTTGCTTTTAATATGTGAAAAACTTTAAAAATGAACCAAACACTTTAGATAACATAACTAGAACACCTCACGAATGATTTTAAGAATTCATTCAACACTCATATATTGATGGGTATATGTAAATCACTCAATGCCTAGTCATGATCAATGCTTCTTACCATAAGCTTGTACAAGTATCAAAACAAAGAAAATAAATTCATCAAAGAGGGCTTTTATTCCGGTTATATCGTTAAGGCTAAGGGTTCATAAAGGTATGGATAGGGCATGGGATGGTTTATGAAATTGGTGTTAAAAGAAAATAAAGTCAAGTCTAAACCTCCATGTTGCTAGCCATCATACAAACCACAACCCCGTAAATGATTATTTCACCTCTTCAAATATCGATCTCCGCAAATATGTATAATTCAATTTAGCTCATTGGCTAATCAATATCCTCCATATAGCACATTGGCTATAACCATCTTTTTTTTTTTTTTTTTTTTAACAAAGTTCCCCCACACTTAGTGTAAGCATATACCACAAAAAAAAATCAAGAAAGACGTCTCCTTTATCTATGATGGATAATGGTACATACTACAAACAAAGTGTAGCTTCTTCATAATCATAAAAAACAATCCAACATTCCAAACAACTAGCAACAAACAATTAGACATGACAAGGGTTGGCTAAAGTTTAAAGTGTAAAATATTTTTGTATTTTTCTGGATGTAACAAATGAAAAGGATGGCTCAAAAGGGGTATACTAAGGGTATCTAGTGCTAAAGATGAGCACTAACAAATGGGTTCATATAAAGGTGGTTAACTAACCGATGTGGCTAGCTAATATATCATTAGATGTAAACTGGAAGGCCATTTGGGTTAAATCCTAAGATGCCTCTTATCATTTGAACATATTTATATCACTCGAAAGTGATTTTAACCGTAATGCATAACTAGTACAAGTTCTAGAATCGACATAATCACCGGCACACTCATAGCAAATATAAAACAAAAGATGTGTTTTATACAAAAACCTCACAATTAAGTGGAAAAAGGCTATTATGCATGCTAGAAAATGTTATCGAATCCAAAATGAATTACTTCCGTAATTTGGTTCAAATCCAAAATTTTTCAAAAACCTCATTTTACCATTGAAATTCCCAAGTTATATCACGAAAACAACTAGACCATCAAGGGCGAATTCCTTCTAATCACTTGTGTCCAAAAGTTATCTAAAAATTAAAAATGCGTATCATTGTTCCTTTTTTCTTCCCCCACTTACTTAAGTTTTGCATTGTCCTCAATGTAATAAAATGAACTTCAAAGTAAAGAAAATGGGAAAAATAAATAGTTAAAAGATACCTTGGATAGAATATGCAATCATATTGGGTCATAAGAAAGCATGTGAGTTATCCAACTCCAAATATTTGACCATCAATAAGCTTCCAACACATCCATCCCGCAAACAAAAGCGCAAAACACAATACACAAACAAAACAAAACAAAACAAATGCTAGTAAAAACAAAATAAAACCAAGCAAAATATAATAATAATATCCTAAAGAAATAGTTTAAAAAGAAATAGAAATAACATTGTTTAACACATCATAACCATTGTCTTTGAAACCATCATTCGCGAATGATCCACAATCACTTTCGTCGTCCTCGCCATATCGTCTCCTTCTTCATCATAATACTCATCATCATCACATTCGATTCGTAGTTTTCATCTATAATCTCGAGCGAACTCCTCTTCTTCTTCTTTCTCCAATTCTGATGACGATCCTCCAACATCGGCTTGCTCCACCAACCTCGAATGTCGACCATATGGAGTCTTGGATCAGGAAATGTGTGTACCGGGATATGGATACGGATAGGGTCGGGGATAAGAAGTGTGGGAAAGGATATGGTGGAACATTGGGTGGATTGTAGGGTGGTAACTCATAATCAGCGTCACGAGCCATGTGTTGAAAGACAGGCATTGAATAATCATTGATGTAGTTGTTTCTCAACATCATCGAGTCTCTCCACACATCCTTACATTGAATCTCATCTAAATGTTGGTTCCACTCTCCAACCTGAATCAAAGCACTGGGCGTCCCGATTGCACGTTCTCCATTGGTATACTCTCCCAGCATTTGTGGTGGTTGTTGTTGTTGTGGCTCAATCCATAACCCCAAGGTTTTCAATCTCTTATTCAAAGCGTTCCCAAAACCTTGTGCAGTCCACATCTCACTATACTTTGGCTCTTCACACTTAGCCAATTCCTCATCAACATAATACCCAAGATTCTTCGCTAACTTCATCACAAAATGTCCTCCACAAATGTTGCTATTGCTCTTGATTCCCGGGGCCCTCCTAGACAAATACTCGGCTATCTACCAAACTACATTACCGTCCTTAGTTTCTTCCAATAACATCATAATCCATAAGTCCGGTTTTTGACATTTGTCCCTACTTCCAAACCTATTAAATGGCCTGGTCACTATCAACTTGTGAAGTATCCTCATTAATGGATTCTTGATGGTCGAGGCATTCCTCTAGCGCGAAGGATCTCCCACTGATTCCAATAAGCGGGAATACTAGGATAGTCTTTTTCAAACCTCCTAAGCCTCGAAAAGTGAGCTTCAAATAATCGATGATTAACCTCATGTGGCTCATAGAAACCAAGAGCCACGCCAGCCGCAAAGTGTAAGCATGATCCCTTCCACAAAGCCTAAACCAAACACAAACTTCTTTCATCAAGTTCAGAACATTCACCTTTCTTTCAAAATACATGGTTGAAAAGAACTCCATACACCATTCTTGATAGACCTCTTTTGACGGCTAAATGCTCTTTCCCATGACAAATCATTGAACGAATCACCATCCCCTGAATACACATAAGATGTCGCATCATTCCTCAACTCATCTTCACAATCACATTCCGCAAACAAATCCCAATCAATCACCCTCGGAACCAAACATGTCCTATTTTGTAATTTTGATAACCTTTCCGAAGCGGGTTTCTCCCCCATCGGTGAGATCTTTGAACTTTAAGTTGGTATTTGCTTGTCTTCAAGCTATACTTGACTTTCTTCTTCTCGTTCCTTTGACAAAACTTCGTAACAAGCGGGTTCATTGGAATCGCCTCCTCGCTTGAGCTACCTACAAAAATTCTCAGAGAAATCATAAATATAAGACCATATAAGAGAGTTAGAACAAACAAGGAGGTTCATGGAACCCTCTAAGGTCCACTTCAAAATTTCAAAAATTTCCAACACAGAAAGTAACGGATTCGGTTGCGAGCGTAAATCGGTTACTCTTTTGCCAAATCAACCACTCGGTTGCCTGCATAACCGGATCGGTTATCTGAATGCAGGCTTTTAAAACCCTTATTCACTCGAATTTCTAAGTCCAATCCACTCCTAGATCGCATTCTATCATCCTCAATGATTTCCACATCCTTGAATTACTCTAAATTCGCTTTCCAAACCTCAAGTCATCACACATTCATCATCTTAGAACTCAACTTGATAAAACCTATATCCCTCAATCATTAGTTCTAATCAATAATGTGGCATCTATTACTCACAAAAACACATCATCTATCATTAGGAATCACCAATTGCATCTTAACTTGATTCACTTGCACAACCTAATCAAATCCGAAAATTCAATCATCTAATACTCATTCCATGGTGAATCAATCACTATAACTCTTTTTGCAATGCATTCCTATATCAATTACCCACTCAATCCAAAAATATTACAACTTAATTAGAATTATAACAAAAACCCCCAAATAGGTGACCTAATATGCAATTCGAATCAAATGCTCTAATTAAACCTTAATTGAGTTAATTGAATGTAGATGCTTACTTGTTTGGGTGCCATGATGTCTTTCTACAACTTAAACAATCTTCAATTAGCTTCTCTTGGACGAATTTTGCAAAACTCAGCTGGGAATTAGTGTGTGTGTGTGTTTTTTCTGGAAAAGTGAATTTTTGGTATTTATACTTGTATGCAACCGGTTCAGTCATGGACACAACCGTTTCGGTTTGCTTTTTGCCAAATTTTGCATTTTTCTATGTTACTTAGGCATTTACCCTCCAAGCAACAAAATTTTTACTCAAAAATCCTTAAAGATTGAGACAACATTCATCCACCATTTGGAAATTTCAACAATCATCCAATCTTAAAAATCAAATCATCATTCTTATGAACTAAACCAAAACTCAACTAAAACTCATAGTCATAATGCATTAACCAAATAACCTCAATCATAGAAATAAAAATGAAAGTAAAACTGAAATAAGAAATAAAAAATCCTAAATGCATCAAATCAAAAAGAAATAAATAGTTCATGAAGTTCAAGCAAATAATTTCTTGTTTATTATGATCCCTTGTCTTCTCCTTAGAATTCCTCAAAATACTCTTGTCTTAGGATGTCCTCGCTTTGAAATTTTCCGGTTAACTCACAGTAGGTTTCAAAAGTTTTGAACTTCCTCATGAATCTTCTTCCGTCCGGACAAAGTATATCGAACTTAACATGCCAATCTCCATCTCCAGCTTGTCTCTTGTAAATACCCGACCCTTCGGGTTTCCACTCCAAATTCTTAAGTTGCACCGGTAAAGAACTTAAAAAGTCGGTCAACTTCTTTTAGACTAGTATGTTTTTGAATGGGTTATAGAAAGCTTCTACCGCCAATGCACGTTCCATTTCGTCCTCTATATCAAAATAAGGCGGAGCTAATGGTCCAAACATTGGGTTTCCTTGGTTATCACGTCCCACTTCAAAACACGTCAAATCATCATTTGCTTCCATGAACTCCAAATCCTCCATAAATTCCAAAGTTGGGCTTCTCGGTTTCGGATAGTATGTTTGCTTTGAAATACCATCATCAATAGTCATAGTGCCTCTTCCCATGTCTATAATTGCACCACAAGTTTGTAGAAATGGTCTCCCCAATAGTAGTGGTAAACTTTTGTCCATCGGAATATCTAGGACAAGAAAATCGGCCAAATACGGTTGATAGCCAATTTGCACTCTCACATTCTTCACCTCGCCCATTGCTTTGGCTTGAGAATTATCCGCCATAGTAAGCTTCGAATGATTAGGTTGCGGATTACTTAGACCTAAAGTCATAAACAATGGATAGGGCATCACATTAACACTTGACCCCGTATCGGCTAAAGCATAAAGCGTGTAGTCCCATTCACTTTTATTGGTAACACAAAATTTCCCGGATCCTTTTCCTTCCTTGGATTCTTATCTTCCGTTAGATTCTTATCTTCCAATCTAGCCCTCGCTAGCATTACCGCATCCAATTTCTTACGGTAGAGCACATAAACTTGGAGTACCTCTATCACCGGTTTCTTTTCATTTAGCTCAAGAAACTTTTGTTCTAGGTTTTCTAAAATATCTTCTTTTTGTTTGTCGGTTAAGGGTTTGAAAGTGTTTGTAGTGGGAGGTGATGATGGTGTGTAATCATTTTTGGTGGTTGTTGTGGTTGGGGTTAGTTTGTTTGATGAAGTTTTCTTCGATTTGCTTTCCCATTTTAACTACTTCCACATCTTTCTCCTCCATGTTGGCACATACTTCCACTAGCATCTCGTTCACTTCTTTTCCTTCTTCCAATCGCTTATATTAATCCTCATTTCTCCCAATGCAAAATCAAGCTTACACTTGGTAGTTACAAGAAAATCCCTACCAAAACACACATTGGGTTCATCCAAATTCCCTTCTTCTAACACAACAAAATCTGTTTCAAAAATGTGACCATGAATATTGACTTTAAGATTTTTAACCATCCTTCTTCCATATGCTTCATAGTCCAAGCGTACATGACCAATTTCGTCAAGAACCTTCTCCAAAATGTAATTCTCTCCATAAGCCATATTAAGTTGCGCGTCCCAAGCACGTACTCCTTCTACGCTTGCAGTACCAAACCTCATGAAAGGCGAATCATACACCGTCAAAGGTGCTTGTGTGAACACTACGACCCTTTCCTTCTTGGGAATTTGAACTTTGTTTTCACCCGTTTCCTCCATATTGACCGTATCAATCCCCAAATCTTTCTTACTCTCTTCCAATATACCTCCAATCTTTCCACAAACTTCGGTATCCTTGAACATTTAGTCCAAGTTACGAAGGTATTCGAGATTCCACTCAAACTATCCATACTAACTAGACAAACTAAAACAAAACAAAACAAAAAAATCCGAACTACTAGCGTTAGAGTTAGTAAAACAAGAACAAACTATAGAAACATATACTAAACAAGTTAAGATACTTAACAAAACTAAAAACATAGGTTAAAACTCAAAATCTAAAAATCATAAAAAAATTATTACGGAAACTCTAACCGGATTCGGTTGGCTCACCAACAATCGGTTGATTGAAATAATGAACCAAGTGATCAAACGGATCGGTTGTGGGTTGCAACCGAACGGCTGGATCGACACCAAATTTTTATTTTCTTTTATTAAAAACAGAATTTAAATGCAATTAAGGAATCATTAAGATGTACTAAACTCTAATTAATAAAAACTCTTCATAAACCAATAATTTAATAACTTAATAATAAAACCATTAAACTAAAAACTAAATTAATCACCAATTAAAATCTATCATTAAAATAATTAAACCATATAACTGAAAAGTTACTATAAAAACTGAATTAATCTAAAACTTAATAACTAATAAACATCAAATGTAAAGAAAATATAAATAAATCTAAGAAATCATTAAACTATAAGACATAATCTGCAAATAAAATCTAGAATGACAAGAATTACTCTATGAACTATAACACAAATAACTAAGTAAACTAGAACAATGAAATAGAAAATGAAAATTTTCCGCAGAAACTCTAACCGGATTCGGTTGGCTTACCAACCGAATCGGTTAGCTTTAACAAAAACCCTTTTTTTTGTACTCTTCAACAAATTCAATTCCAATACTACCAATTTTAAAGAAAATCAAAGAAAATCCCCGGCAGCGGCGCCAAAAACTTGATGGTGACAATGCCGGAATTATCATGTAAGCAAACAAACAATCTATCAATCAACAAAACAATCAAACGAACGAACAAGTGCAAAACAAGTCCCCGACAGCGGCGCCAAATACTTGATGTGCTACGTGTGGTGCAAGTTTTAAAAATTTATAAACACGATTTAACCGTCTAACCTATTAACACATACGAGCAAGTATACTCATCCGTTATAGAAAAGTTTGGTAAGTCGAGATCATCCCAAGGGATTTTTTGATTGAAATTGTTTTTGAAAAGATTCCAACAAGAAAGCTTGTCAAGGCTTCCTCAAATAGTGATGTTATAGCAAAATTCAATAATAAGAAATATATATACTTGTGTGTAGTCTATAATCAATCACAAATAGTGTTCATGAATGTTTGGTGTATACTCTTGATGTGATGCACAAATCATAATCAAATGATCTCCAACCATGGTATATGTTTGTAAAAATCATTCTAAGAACAAAAACATTTAGGTAATCCTTTCGGTCCTTATCCTAATGATCATTCTTAAGAAATCCCATTTGTTTGCAACATGTTCTTATTAAATTTGTTCTTACGAATCTTTCGACCCTTTCGTGATGAAAATGTTCCTAGTCTTGTTTTAATAAGCAAACATGGTGGTTGTCAATCACCATATCCCCATACTAGTTTGTCACTCAACGTTTTGGAACAAAACACAAGAGAATCCTTCGGTCCTTTTTCTTAAAACATGTTTTATCAACAAATCATACCAAGACTAGTATTTTTCCAACAAACTCATTTAAACAAGATCATATATACATGCATCACATTTTGAGAACACTAATATGATTAACTACATCCCAACACACAAGTATATCCCAAAACTACTTCATGATAATAATAATAATAACTAAACACAAATCATAACAAAGTAACTCAAATAATTCAAGAGAATAGAAATCCATAACAAAGTTCATAGAATACCTAAACTTTTGTGATTACAAGAATTAGAATTCGTGGATTGTAGCAACCACGTGCCTCCAATCTGTAAGATATAACTTTTCACATACACATCATAACATTAACACAAGGTAGCATATAGATGGAATTCTAGAGAGAGAAAGTTAGAGGTTTAGGGAACTTAGTGAGAGAAAGTGAAAGATATTATTATGAGCTCCAACTCTCTACCTTGGGAGGTAGAGAGTATATATAGTCTTACATAAAGCACATGGGCGTGGATCGAGGCATACAGTGGGTAAAGACCCGTTCGTCCTCCACGGTGTTACTTAACTAAATATTACTATGACTACGAGCTTTCTAACGATTACATATACTTGAGGTGACTCTTTAATCTTTGAATTTCTAATTCTAACAATCTCTAAGGAGGTCACCTCAAACATATACTAAAATGACATTGAATACAATCGGATATTACATTAACAATTGATCTTGCATTCTTGATGTAGTACTTTGCTCGGAAGCTCGTAGTCATTGATTCCACTCATTGCATGTTTGGTTAATCCAGTGGAGGTCATTTCTTGATCCGATAATAATGTTGAGCCGCTTTTGAGATCATCGGCTAGTAGAAAATCTCGATACATCCATTGTGGTGTTGGTATTATGTGATGTTGTGACATTCGGACCGACATGCTCACATTCTGGATCATGATATATTCTCATCAGAGTAGCGGAAGCATTAGTTGATTCATGATATTGGCGGCGTGGGTAAAAATATCGAGTCATTGATGCACCAATCATGATTTCTTTTGAGATGAATGTGTTAAGTGAGCATGCGGCTATGAATTGACCGCTTCATTACGATCATTTTACAAAGCGTCGGGGTGTTGCATAAGCAGTTAGCAATAAGCGGTGTTCGAAAGTGTCTTTGATCACTTTCGATGAATTGAGGTACACGCCCACGGTTCGTTGTCCCGGATCAAGCAAGTACCTTCGTGATCGTATAATTCAAGAATTTCCTTGACGAGGGTTTCGCAAATGCTCTAGTTGTTCTCAAACCGAACGTCTCAAAGAAGACAACACGGAGTGAGTGAACCAAATGAATTTACGTCCCCGATTGATGAAAAGAGATTTGAAAAACAATCGTGTATTGCTCAATAGAAATTGTTTTGCAATATAACGAAGGTTTTAATGAAAATCAATTATCAATCATAAAACACCTTTTGATTTGAAAATTAGTACCGCGGTGATCCATGCTAATGAAAAGAGTTTTAAAGCACAAAGACCGGTTTTTCAAAGGTATCCGTCAATCCATAACCTGAACCGTGATTGATTCAAAAGATTGAATCGCCCCATTGTTTCCGTTCAGTTGTCACATGATTGATCCATATAATAGATCTCACATGCCACCTACCGGGAGCTTGTTAGATGTTGGCTCCAGAAGGCTTTCCATCTTCATTGTGAGTGTGTAAACACATCACTCTCGATGTTCCGCAATACCACAAGGATAATGCGTAGGACTCAAGATATAATCTCTTTCCACATTGTGTGAAACAGAGAGTCTTCATTGAAAGTGTCCTAATGAGATTTATTGATGATCTCGTGGCTCTAGACTCAATTTTGCATATTTGGATCCCGTGTGCGAGACTAGGAGAGGGTCTCCTTCTTCAATATCAACAATCTCTAAGAGAAAGTCGATAGATAATGTCGGTTCCCCGTGAGAATGAAACAAGTCCTTTTAAGAGGAACTTGAGTGGTTTAGAAAGTTGAAGTGCTTGCATCGTCCTTTGGGTCCATGACGCCTTGTCTTCAATACCGATGTTACCATCAGTAGCATATGAATTGAACCCGGCTTCTACCCTAAGGTTGAATAAATGGAGGGCTATTTGTTTTCACCCTTTTCTCATTCAATTCTTTTTAATTCTTCAACCCCTTCATTGCTTACCGAGACTTCATAGCTAGAACCTTGTTGGGTTTATTCCAGTACTAGCTCAGTCTTAGTCCGGACTCTTCCCATATCTCATTTTTCTCCTTTTATCATCATACCTAAGAACTCTACACTAACTAGTGGATAGTCACTGGGTAGATCCCTCCGGTTCTGGCGGATCATGGGAACCAATACCTAACCTTATCATCCTTATATCATCGTATATAAAGTAAAGTTGGTCGGTCTATTTGGTATTGTTCATCCGCCATTGGAACCAATTGAAAACCATTTGAAAATCAATCCGGATACTTGTGATATATTATCAAAGCATTTTGTACCTGAATTGTTTTTGATATTTTTAGAATAAGTGCTCCCCTCAACATGTGCATCAAATGTTTGAAATTGTTTTGCACACGGAGGCAAGAGGAAGAATTAACTTCTTTGATTACCATTTTCTAAATGATATCAACATCACTTCACTTAATCAAATCAAGTAGATAAAGCATTTCCGGGAAGGATGAGGTTTTCATGATTTTGCTCCCCCTCAATATGTGCCTCGAGGTTTGAAAAGAGTTTTACACATACTAGGGAACCGACATTGAGATAAATGATCACGTTTCAAATCATAGGTTTAAGATAGATGCTCCCCTTCAACATGTGCATGGAAAATTTGAAATCGTTTGTCACATGTGAGGGAAGCATGTACATCCTTATAAAACCATTTACCTAATTATCGCTTTAAATCCATTTAAATCACACATTCTCCCCGATCACAATTATCAAATCATTTGAGATTTGTGATCTCTTATAGATTTAAATTGATTTTGAAAGCTTTTAAGGAGAATTGTGACTTGATTATGAAAGCGCTTTAACTGATAAGGATCGGATTTTAAGACTTTAAACTCCATTGATAAACATGCATGTATATCTTTTGAAAACAATTTAATGCCAAATAACTTTTTAATTTAATTGAAATCATTCTCCCTCAATCAATGACATAGGTTGTTGATTGAGAGATAGAGATTTTGACAAATAAGTCCCGATGATTATCAAAAATAGAGACCGAGTTATTTTTCAAAGCATTTAGTTTTCGCTAGATAAATGTTTATAGAATCAGAGCATGGAATTTGAAAACATGATAAAACATGGCTCTGTTCTTTCTTTTTAAAACCGGGTTATTGCCTGAAAATGACAATAAACCATTGTTTCTCTTTCTCTCAAACATATTTTTTTTATTTTTTGATTTTTTTGGAATTGAACAACATCTAAAGTCCCGTGTCATTCTTTGAATGACAGCACAAAGACCGTAGATATTTATCGAATCGAGAAAAACATGACAAAATGACAATATTTTTTGAAGATTTTTCGATTTTTTTTCAATTTTTTTTATGGATTTTGAAAGTTTTATATTTTTCTATTTGATTTTTGAAGGTTTTATAATTTTGTATTTTGTTTTTCGAATAAATATTTACAAGAGATAAATTAGTTTAAGAGAATGATGAAATGAGTACCTAGATAAAGATATCGTTCAAAGACCGTTGTAGAAGAAAGGAATCAACATCTCTTAAACTTTCGCCACCAAAGCATTCGAGGCTTCTAAGAAAATCGTCTGGACATGAGCCTTCTCAATTTGAATCTTTGATAGCTTCCCCAAACCGCAAACATCGAATAAAGACCATTTCCTTAAGAAGTATAGTTGAATACAAAGCGGTCTCATTGATTGAAGCTCAGACCACTAAGAACACGAGAACACCGGTAACAAGTTGAAACATTGATCGTTTCTTGGTTATCAAACCGGATTAACCGATACTGACCGATCACATGAACACGCTTTGCATCCCGATGTACACCTTACTCCTCGAGATTGACCAGTTGTCTATTTAGGGGAACAATATATCAACATCTTCATTTTACCAAGTGCATTCCGGTTATATAACATATAACCAATCAGCACATAATGTACACATGTACCCAACAAGAGTAGAGACGATGACATCCATGTAACATGTTGAGTCACTAATCATCACTGTGGATGTCAACTCAAATAACTGGAATTAGCTCGATCAAGTGAACATGTTGTGCATATAACCGGAAGCACTTTATCATAAACCATATATAAGATGTCGATAGGCAGTATCATCTCACGCTCCAAATATTCTTTCTCTACATTTCTTCCAACCCGAACAATCAAGTAACATAAAATATCTATAAACTTGAAATCTTGTGAGAAGAACTCAAATAGCCCAAATGAATCCTGTGAGAATCAACCGCTACATAAACTCTCTCTGACTATCTTTATCAACCCATATGTAGACAATTTGAAGTGACCCTTTGTTAAGAAAACCCAATATACCAAACTTGAAACGAAATTCAAATTCCGTATTTGTGTCTTGCTTGCACTTAAAGATGGAAGAACGTGTCGAATTTATGCACCAAGCAAATCTCTTAAGTACTCAATACTTAATTAAAGTATGAGACATTAACACCTCTTGCGATTTTCCACAACGTAATATATGCGCGACACCGAGTAAAACAACGTAACTCCTAATAGTGATAGTTAACTGGTGTCTTCAACCATCCACCTCATTTCTGCCGGTAACTAGATAACCAAGACTAGAACAACTCTAATTCTTAAGCTCGAGCAAGTTATCAAATAAGATCACCCATTTGTGAACGTCAACTTCAACCTCAAATAAGTGATAAAAGAGTAACTTCGCAGTAATCAACTTGTGTCAAATGCCCAACATGTGAATAAACATACAACCGGATGTACATTCATCCCCTTGAATGAATCGGAACAAATGATGCCTCAACATCAATGTATTCTTCCTAAAAGTATTCATGTAGAGACCGACCGGAGGATACACCAATAACTTCGGGCGGATGAGGTAGACATTTTCCTTGAAGTTCATGTGGTTGATTTATAGCATGCACGATGTGAGGAACAATAATCCATGAAGATTTGGCAAAGGAATACCAAAGAGTGGATCATTATTCATGAACAATAATCCGTGAAGATTTGGCAAAGGAATACCAAAGAGCGGATCATTATTCATGAGTGCAACCGCAATATTATGATAGTCATTATCAATGCCTTGAGGAATAACTGAGATTAGGTTTTGAGAGTTCGAAGTACTTCTTGGATGATCAACATTCGCTAGCGGTTGGAAATACTCATCAAACATATCTTGAAACAATGAATCCCAAACAATAAATCCCATTTATCCTTAGTGAGTGAAACATTAGGCGTTGGAGAGTCATCAAAAATCAAAACAATGAATCCCAGTAATCCTTAGTATATTCACTCTTCATCAAAAAAATATACACTCATCATCATCAAAAATTAAGTCAGATAACCATTATTCAAACATCCATCATCATGTAGTATATTCACTCTTCTCCCCTCAAAAATTGCATCCGAAGTTGCCAATTTTGATTTAGCAAGTGAATAAGAATATACACCAATGAACGTAGATCCACTTGATGACCAGAATGGAGAGCATGGAAAAACATGAAGCTTGTTGATGAAGAATGTAGATGAGTATGGCCATTCATAAGAGAATTTCTCTTTCTCAAGATAAAGCCACGTAAAGCGCATACACTTTTCTTTCTTTGAAGAACGGGCACAAGAGTTATCTATGCAGACACCATAATGATGAAGTACGAGGCCTGGAATCAAGTGAACAGACGTCAGTTTAGAGCCCAGTCATATGTTTAGAGCCAGCCAATCCAAATACCAAGGGGACGATTGTATGCGACCTCGCTTTGGACAAACTGGGACGAAGACAGAGAATTGGAAACATTGGATCCCCACGTGCTCATGGGGTCCTTTTGGTTAGTATAAACAATCTTTGAATCGTGAGAAACCCTAGGTGCAATGTCATTGTCACTAGGAGCTAAACTAGTAGAAGCATCAGACTTAGTCGAGGGACATTTTGTGCTTAATGGGATTGTTCTACCAGCTGGCTTCCAAACCTTACCGTGCACTACTCTAGGCATAGTGGATCTAGTTAAGGGGCAAGGTTTGCCATTCGTGAATATTCGACCTGTTGGCTTCCATTGAAATCCTACATTGGTAAAAACCTTCCCTGAGGTTTCCGAGATTGCTTAACTGCTTCGCTCTCCAAACTTTCTTAATTGGGTTATGAATCTTAGACCTCATAAATAACACATCACATTTATCATGATTACGAGAAATTAAAAATTTTTGCATGTTTTGCAGACAAAGATAAGGCCTCAATTAATTTTAGTAAGCTTAGAGCTAATACTAGAACTAACACGATTCTTTTTGTTCAAATCAAACTTCTTGTCCCTATGGTGTTCTTTCACTTCCTTATCATGAACACTTTTAGTTTGCGTAATCCTATCCTTCTTTGCATAGCTTCTAGGTTTTGACCGCTAACTTTAGTGTCAATCTTAACATCTGTAGAAGTAACGATGGGAACAATACATGGCTTCACTACTGCATTCCCGTCTAGAAGTGCTTTGGGATCCGAAATTCTAGGAGGCACATCACAAGTTGCTTGCTTGAATTTAGATATGGAACAAGGCATATCAAGGGTCACATGCTTGGCTTTAGGCATAGAACGGATTTCCTGCTTGGCACTAGGCATAGAACAAGGCTTCATGCCTTTGCCTTTTTTTTTTTTCACCTAAGGGTTTTGGACATGTTGCAATTACACATTCAAGCAGCTCTTGAGATCGTTTGGCCTGGAGGCAAGCAAACCTAATTTCACTATCAAGAGGTTTGTTAATGAAATCCTCTTCGACAATCTCACGGAGACATTCTAGACTATCCTTAAGGTGAGCACAGGATTCATGAAAAGCATGTTCATTATTCCTAAGATGAGGAGGAATATATTTAACTGTCGCAGTGTATTTGCAATCTAAGGGTGATTTTGAGACAACATTCTTATTGAAAACAAGTGGCAGCTTCCCATTTCCCTGACTTCTCAGATTCTCAATTTCCTTTTGTAAAGACGTTATTTTTCGTTGTTTTGGTCACGGGTGACTTTCATTGAATCATATAACTCTTTAAAGTGTCATTTAACCTTTTCATTTTCTCTAGAAAACTTCGTTTTCCTTTTGTAAAGCATTTACTAGGTTTTGAAGATGAAACGTTTGAGAATTCCGAGAATCTAAAGGAGGAGGCATTTGGGAGCCTGTCATATTGTTCGTTTGACCCTTTAATTGAGAGATTTGGGCTTTCAACTTTCTGATCGTGTTGCAATGAGCTTGAATCTGTTCATCACGCTTGTTAATTTGAAAACCTGATCAAACTCGAGAGCATCTCAAGATGTCTTGATATTTGAAGTTTTGACATTTTCTTTGAGATGTTGATATTTGAGTTGTAAATTAAAATGCTCAACTTCTAGTTTAGAAAAATGTTTAACCAAATTGTCGTGATCATCCAGTTCAATTTTCTCGTTTAGTTTAGAATTAGTTTTTCAAGCTCAATGACACGATCATGGGAGACTTTCCGGGCCACAGATAGTTCATGAAATTTGGAAGCATTAATAGAGCAATTTGAAGCAAAGAAAAGATATCTTGAGCAACACATTCAGGAATAAGAGTCTCATTTAAGGTATGCAAGTTCTTCCTCTCAATCTCATTATATTTTAGTGCACGCTCATAATCACTAACTTCAACTACCATTGCATCAAATTCCTTTTCCATTTCTTTAATATCTGATTTTGTTCCCTCTTTAAGACTCTCAAAATGATCTTTTAGTTGTTTAAAGAAAGGCATGACCTCAGTTAAATAACATTCTTTCATTTGCTCAAAACCCCTTTTCCCTTCAGTTATCCCAGTTGGTGTGATCCTTTTCTTACAAGTTTTCTCAAAATCGGTAAATAGTTGAAGAATAACATATTGACTGATTAAGGTCTTGCTCTTAGTGGCAATAGTTCTAGGAACTAAATGCATTGGTGTATTTGGAGGATACACAGTTGCTTTAGGGAATTTCCTACAAGGGGGATTCATTTCAACAAGATTTTCAGCTTTTGCAAGTCCATATCCTTTTTCCAGAACACTTGTTCAGGGGTCAATAGAGTCCGAGGCTTAAACATGTTTAAGGATATCCAATTTTCCTTAGTGTAATCATGGGGTTTTATCGTTATCTTGTTCTTTTTACACTCTGGATCTTCTAGCTTCTTATTCATTTTCTCCCTAGTGACTTCATCTGATTTCTTATCTTCCTCCTGCACTCAATGCAACTAGGTTTCTGTCTAGGCTTAAGGATCTCATTACCATCATACAATACCTTATGAGCATTTCTAGCCTTTTTAATTACCTCTGGATTAGGTTCCTCAATAAGGGGAATGCTATGCTTATCGCTTAAGACTCTATGCTTAGTGATCATGTGAGCAGTCTGAATGGTATTCCCTTGTACGTACAACTTATTTTCAAGCTTGTTTTTCAAAGTTTTTAGATTGGAAAAATCATTCAAAAGTTTTGATTCCTTAGCCTTGAATTCTTGCTTAAGCATTTTAACATTTTCTTGAAGTTCGTGTTTTTGCTTAGCAGTTTTAGAAAGCTTTTCTTGTAAGGAGTTTAACTCTTGTTTTAATACTTCTCTCTAAACTTACTTTTTCTAATAGTTGTAATATTTGGACATCCATTTCCTGCCACGGGTGGTCAACTCAAACTTAGCATTTGTTCATAAATAGCAACCTGATCCTTATATATGTTAAGCTCGCAGTGGTAAGGGAATCATCGTGCACAAATGCAGTACTCATGCAGCCATAATCATCATTTTGAGTAGAAGATGCACAACTAGGTACAGCAGAAACATCCATGCAACTTACCTGAGCATTGACATGCACAAGCTGTGACGGGTGCATCTCTATCTTGGGTGCATCCGAAGCTTCCATGGAGCGTGCCTTTGCATTAACTTGTACAAGTTGTGTCGTGCACCTCTCTCTTGTGAATTTGAGCACGAAGATTCCATTTTTGCATTATCCGACTCATCATTTTTGTTGTCATGACATTCTCGCATTCAAAGAACACCGATTCTTCAACATATACATTACCCAACTTATCACAACAATCTTTCAACCGCACTGACACTCATTCACGTCTTCATTCTTTTGAGCAGATTCTTCAATGTACTTTTTAACATTATCCATGAGTTGGATAAATGTCTCAATGAATTCCTGATTTCCATCCCAAAGTATGTTTTTGAAGGAAATTCAGTCAAGTGTTGATCAGAATCTGGTGAATATTCCCATGATGAATGGTAAATTGTTTGTAGATTACTTGAAGAGCTGCACCGAACCATCCTTTGAACCTCTTTATTGGTAAGTTGCAGCTTTAAGTGTTCTAAGTTCAACAGTAAGCTTCTTGTCAATGTAGGTAAGTCCTCCGGAAAAGAGCACTACATGTTCGATCCCCCAACTATGGATAATTTGAATGAGGTGCGATGAAGTAGCTGATAGGGCACAATGTCGCATTTCATTTGCATGGCATTTTGTAGCTTGACCGGTGCATTCTCTCTATTAGATTCGAACACGGATATCTCACATCCTCATTGCTTAATTCAATCATCTTTAATCGTTCAGTGTAGCCTACATTATCATTGTTGTCCACAACATCATACAATTTAAGCACTTCAAATCACCGGGTCAAGAGAGTAAGACATGATGTGGAAGGATGCACGGGATTTTACACGTCTATGATTTAAACTGAGAAATAGAATCTTTAAGGATTTTATTAAAATCAAGACGAAACCGTTAAGCAATGACCAGTAGAGGGTGTTAAGATGACCGATGGAATGATACAATGAAAGACGATTGTGTGATAGGACTTTAGATTGTTCGTGGGATAAGCAGAGATGTTGTTTGGTTGTGATTCGGATTGGTTTATGCCCGTTTTTCCTAAGCAATTTAGGTCTAAAACTTAAAACCTCAATAACTTTTGTTCGAGTGGATTTAGACCTCGAAGATTGACCCAAATTCTCCTCGTTCTCACTGGTCGCTTTGATGGGTAGAATAAAACGGAGTTACGGTTCAAAAGTTATGGCCGCTTTGAAGTTTTGACAGAAAAATCAACCAAGTCGCTAATGAATTCTTGAACCAAGTAAGCGCTAACAACTAATTCAAGCTACCACGCTTAAGTCGCTAGAGTTCCAAGTCGCTAGCCAGATGCAAGTCGCTAAGTGGTAACTCGCTAACACTCAAGTCGCTAGCAAAATTTTGGCAAAGAATTCGCCACTCAAGTCGCTAACAATGCAAAGTCGCTAAAGAGCAACTCACAATGACCAAGTCGCTACCCGTAGTGGAGAGTCCACTACTTGTACTTTAACTCGCTAGATCTAAGTCGCTAGCCCCAACATCGTAAGTCGCTACAAAAATGTGAAGCAAGTCGCTACCAAGAATATTATCCGTGAACTAAGTCGCTAGCATGAAAAACCATATAAACATCACTTTTCAATCCAAAACAACCCAACCAAGATGATTCAAGCTTACCAAATGAAAACCTAAACACTTTGATGATTCTAAACATAAAAGTACCAACAAAATTCAAACTTTAACACAAGAAATCATCCAAATGATGCAAAAACCACTAAACTTTTTCAAACTCAAAACCACCTAAAAACCACTAGAAATCCAAAGATGTGCAAGATATGATCTAACCTTGGCTCTTGATACCAATTGTAAGATATAACTTTTCACATACACATCATAACATTAACACAAGGTAGCATATAGATGGAATTCTAGAGAGAAAGTTAGAGGTTTAGGGAACTTAGTGAGAGAAAGTGAAAGATATTATTATGAGCTCCAACTCTCTACCTTGGGAGGTAGAGAGTATTTATAGTCTTTATAAAACGCCACACACTGTGGATCGCATACAAGTGGGTAAAGACCCGTCCGTCCTCCACGGTGTTACTTAACTAAATACTACTTAACTAAATATTACTATGACTACGAGCTTTCTAACGATTACATATACTTGAGGTGACCGACTCTTTAATACTGGGAATTTCTAATTCCTAACACAATCACCTAGATTCACCGTATAACTCCAAACTACCAAAACTATGGATGAGAGTTGTTCCCTCCTTGCTTCTTCGGACGTTTTACGCCAGGTACTAGACTTTTGGGCTTGATAAAATTGATTGGTATTAGTTTTGAAGTAAACTAATAAACTTTTGGTTGTGTCACCCCTAGTAAATCCAGGGACTAGGTTCATTATAATGCCTCAAATGCTTGCTCAACTCGACAAAAACGCGTTCTCCACAAGTTAATTGCAAGAAATGATCGGCCTCATATGATTATGGGGGAGTTAAAGGAAACAATAAATGCAACTTTGTGTAATGCATTGCATGCAACCGATCGGCATACATGGCAACCAGATCGGTATGCTTTTGACCAAAATGCCCATCGGATCCGTTATGGGTTATGACCGAACGGTCGGGTAATGCCGTTTTGACTTTTGTTGACTTTTCTGCTCATACGCTTCATTCTTTGCTTTCACGATGATTTCCAGGCAAAACTTGATCTTCCCTTGTTGTAGATACTTAGAAATCATTATGCTTCCCAATCATTGAGTCCAAAAGCTTCCTTGCTCGACTTACTTCTTCATAATCTTCCAAATGTGCATAAAACCTTCATTTCTTCATCATTCGTGATACCTGGCTACATATACATACACAATACACATCTTTTGCACTTTTGCAACAGTTATGAGTAAATATAGCTGATTATCATGCACAATACCAACAATAACGCTACTAAAAACATGTTCATTTTAGGCGTTATCAACTTGGTGGTGCTCCCAGTACTTCTAGTGCTTCCAGTACTACCTGCTCTCCTAGCCCTTTTAGTAGCCACTGTAGTCGATTTCTCATCCATAAACCCAACCTTACCAAAGACTCACTGTTTCTTTGTAGCGAAGGTACGAGGGAAGAGCCTTGATAGTATCAGTAATCAAACAGTTAAGTAGCTTAGCACCTTGTTTTCGTGTTGATGAGTCTTTAAATCTGAGTGTTCAAGGTTGGCTCATATAGCATTGAGTGAGTCTTGGGGTCATTTATTCTCATTGGGATGTCCAGATTCTTCCCCGAGAATGTTTTGGATCAACAATTTTGTATATCTGATAAAGGGAATCTTTAACCTAGGCTTCTTGAGATGCTGCATCATATCTTCCCATATCAAACTTGCAAAGTCAATGTGTTGCTTGTTGACCATTCCCCAGAAAGTTTGAAGGTGCATGAGTTTAGGATTTCATGACCGCTATCTCTTGCATACGATTTGGCGATCATGATGTAAAGTGTCCTCCGAGTAGGGGATGTTCTTTAGATCAACAATTGGAGTGTTTGGTGATGATTCCAAAGAAATTCGCATCTCCGATATCAACCATGAATTGCATTACTGCCTCTTCAGTGGGAGTTGGCACGTAATCGGCAGATTGAATGGCTGGTAGAAGAAGAATAGTGCGAAGATCCGCTAACGTGACAGTGACTTCCTTGTTGTTAAGGGTCACCTTGACTGCATCTTGACCATCAATCGTCTCCATAGTGTGCCAGAACTGATGGATGTAGATCTCTGCTATTGTAGCTGAGTTGGATAGCATTAGGAGGTATGGATGCTCTTTGAGAATGTCCATAGCAACTCTACACGAAGACTCGGAGCAGGTGAAGTTCTCAAAGTCAACTATGAGGTTGTTCTTTCCAATAGTTTTGCGATAATTCATTGGGAAGATATCTTCCATTGTGAGTTCATTGGTTGCATTGAGATTTTCCATGTTGACGTCCATTTCGTGATCTGAAAGGTATTGAGACAAAAGAACTAACATATCGAAAGACTTTATGTTAGTCTAAGAATGATTTTATTGTCCAATTATTGATTGAAGTTGTTATGTTAATGAATGTTACGAGTCCAAAGTCACATTTAGTCAAACAGTTCAAAGTTGAAGTGATAAGTTACGTGAGTATATTAATTTTGAATTTTAATGTCCAAATTTCACTTAATCACACAACGTTTTAACTTTTTGTATCTTATGAGTGACATTTTGGTTTTGTGACATATGAGTAACTTATTACAAGTTTGTACGCGTAACATTTCAAGTTAAAGTTACAAGTTGGCTTAGGCGTAAGAAAGTGAGCTTATGCGTAAATATGACGACCTTAGGCGTAGGCTTAGGCAAAGGACTTACGCGTAAGGTTTACTCGTAGGAGTAGCCCTTAGGCATAGAAATCCAAAGTTTATGCATATCCTTCCAGGATACGCAAGAGGCCCACTCAGAGACCCTTATGCGTAAGTGTTACGCGTAAGATTGCTCTTATGCGTAACCTTTATGCATAAGGTGTTCCTTAAGCGAAATCCAAGAACACCTTGATTTTGAATCTTTACGCGTAGAAGCCTGTAACACATTAAACATAACAAACAAATTACCATGTATTCCAAACACATTCAAGATCACAAAACATGTCAAATTTCAAGTCAGTTACGCCAGATAGGTACTTAGGCGTAGACTTAGTACTTAAACCTTAAACCCTATACTTACGCACAACAAATTAGCCATGGAAAAATCACAAGATTAATTCTGCACACTCCTAGATCACTAAGAAACATGTTCCAACAAGTTTTAACATAAAAAACTCAATGAATCAAAAGTCCATATTTGTACGACTTATTGATGGATCTAGACACACTCCTTGTGTCAATGATATTTTGTATAATATTATTAAGCACGTGGAATTTACTTAGTAATACTTAGAAGATGGATTGTATGATGTATTGTATGTAAACACAGATTAAACACAAAACTTAAGCTCCAATATTATTGATGAATAATACAAGTGATCTTAGCTTATCACTAGGGTTACACCTTGAAGCTCTTGTGAGTAATACGTAGATGAAAACGTACCTAAGACAATGACCTAGGACCTCCTTTTATACAACAAGGAGTCCCTTACAAGATAAGTATAAAGCTAACATTATAGAATATACACAAGATCTATTCTATATTTATCTAGACGCGTTTAACTAAACATAAACTGATAGCAGTGGTAATAATGTTTTGGCAGTGGGAATACGTTTGCACTGCTAGTGTTAATCCAAGCAGTGTAAACCACAACTATCCGTGGTAATGAATTATTCCCAACAATCCTCCCCTTAACTTATGATTTCTCTCAAGAAATCAATAAGTTTCTTCAATATGCATTATCTTCAAGGATTTGGGGAATTCAACCAAACACTTCACTTCTTCCTTAACTTCTGTATGGCTCTTGAACATTGATCTTGAAGTCTATGTAACAATGCTCTGACTTTCTCATTGTCTTCATGAACTCTTATTGTAGTACATAACATCACAGTGAGAGTTCCAGCTCTGATTGGATATTCTTTCTCAGCAAGCATAAATGCATCTACTCCACTTCCTGTAGAGACATGATGAACTTCACATGAGTCATAGTAAAACCATTTAGTACCAGAACATAGACATGAGAACTTCCAGAAATCATCATCAACATTAGGTTCATAAAGCCTTCTAAGATTAATCAACAACTGCATCTCCTTTGTATCTTTGAGATCTTGAGCATTAAACCTTTCTTGAACTAACCTCCATAATGTATCAAGGTCATCTCTGTCAAAAGATTTTATAAGATCTTCAAATTGAATGAATGATGAAGTTTCACCACCTAGCCTTGTGATCTTCCATGTTGAAACAAAATTGCTAGCAGTGTAAACTTCCCAATCAATAATAGGATGTCTTACTTGCAGTGGTTTTGGATAAAAATCTTCTTCAACAATCACAATCATTCCAGTCAATTGTTCTTCAGTGAATTTCTCAGTAGGAATTTCTTGTTCTTCAACAATCTTAGTCTTCTTAACAGTTTGAGAATCACTTTCTTTGGCCTTTCTCTTCAATTTAGGAAACTTTCTTGCTTCTTCTTCAGAGCCCATTGGAGTAAAATCTTTATCTTGTTTTTGAACTCTGTAGTAAGCCTTTTCAACTTGATCATCAGCCATTCCTTTGAATTGATGCTTCTTCCAACCACCAACATGACAACAATAAGTCTTCAAATATGAAAGAATTTGTGCTTTGATTGGTTGTCTTGATTTCTTTTGGCCCTTTGACTACTAATCACATCTTCAAGTGCTTGATTGTTCTTCATTTGAATGAAATCCTTCAACTGAGCAGTTCTTTGTTCTTCAGTTAAGGATGCATCAGCTACCAGGTCAATTGCCTTTTTCTTGATTATTTGATTATTAGCAATCAAGAACTCAATGTCTTCTTCAGTAGGAACATAACTAAACTCTGGAGTCTTCTCTTTAAGAATTGTTGGTTGAATAGTGAGAAGTGGATCTTCTTTCATTCTATCCAATCTTTTAGCTTCCATAAAGCTTGCAACGTCCAATTCTTCAAGCTTTTTCTTCTCAGCAACTTCTTCTTCATTAATTATCTTAGCAATTTCTCTATCAAGAGCAATCTGAGCTTGTCTTTTCTTTGAAATCTTTCTTCCAGTTTGCTCTACATTTTCCATAACTGCTTTACCTTTGTCTTTCTTCAATTTATCAAATTCTTCACTTGCAGTGGCAATAATTGGATATGCAAAGTGGAAATAGAATCGTGGTAAAATCAGTTGCATACGAAAAATGTCTTGATCTTTAAGTTGCTCTCCATGAGTATCAATTTCCTTTGCTCCTTTACTTGTATCTCCTTCATCTTCAAAAACAATTTTCCTCCCTCGTGTCGTAAGACTTTTGCTTTCCTCCCCTGTTTGGGAGAATTTCCTAAATCTTGATCAAAACCAGCTGAATCACCATCAGTAGGTGAGGATGAAGATGAAATCACAACTTTGTAGTTTCTTTTCTTTTCCAACCCATTCATCTCTTCCTTCAAGGTCTGAATCTCCTCCTGTAAATGTTTAACATCCTTGGCATGCTGCTTCTTGACATGTGCCAAATCCTTCTGTAGAGATTCAACCTGCTTGGCTAACTTTGTACACAAAACCATCAATTCCAATTGGTTCCCACTGCCCTCATCACTTCCAACGTGTTGCTGTTGGGAGAGGTGAATCATGGGGCAAAGGTTCAGATTCTTCCGTAGTTGGACTAGGTGGAATTCTAGAACCACCACTGCTTGTTCCTAGACCATAAGGTTCAGAAACTTGTTGTGTTGTCATGAGAGGAGTTGGCTATTCAGACCTTCCCTCATAGGTTTTTGAAACTGGAGGAGTATAATCAATGTCTGGAACATTAATTATGGTTGTGTTTTGTTCAGTTGTGATCTTAGCAAGCATTTGTGGAAGGAGAGGTGTAAAAATCATATTGCCATCTTTGTTCAAATTTTGAAAAACTTTAGTCTTAAGGCAACTGATGTTATAAATATGAGTATGGGGTTTCAGTTGAAACTCATTTAGCACTGCTTGCACAAACCTTGGATACATTAAAAATTTTGTTTTACTCTGTACATTGCCTTTCATACTTGTAAAAATATAATTTGACCAGTTAAAAATCTTATCAGTGACTAGACAAACCAAAGGATAAGCCATGGTTGAACTAAATTTCTCATAAGATGTTTTCTTTGGACTGAGACAATGCAAACGTAGTATGAATCAAAAATCTCCATTGGGGACAAAAACCACTCTTTTTGAAAGTAGCCTTTTTGTCAGTGCTATCATACCCTATGGATGATAAAGTATCATGAATTTTGGGCATAGGTAATTTGATGAGACCATTGAGATCACCCAATTGGAGTACTCTCCTCAAGGATGCCTCAGTAACATCAATAGTTACCCCATCCACAGTGGCTCGTAGAGCATCCATTGTTTCATGTGTATCTCCAATCTCAAGTGTTATGGACTAGCGAAGTCCAAAACTGTTTGATTTGAGAGATATAAATTGTGGGTTTTAAAAGCAAAGCATACCTTATATGTGTGGTATGTAGAAAGTCCAAAATTTGATGATAAATAGGGCCACTCTTCTCGTTAGACTTTTGTAGGTAGGCCACTAGGTTGTGCTCATCTGCAAAGTTTAAAGATGCCATAGAAACTTTTGATGAAAAACAATATTATGTCAGTAAGAATTGAAAGAATAACTTATCATAACGGAAAGAAGATAATTTCCTTAATATTTTAACCCTATATATGACAAACAGTGGTTACTTTCAACGGCTAGTAAAAAATAAGTTACTGACACAATCAGTTGTAACGGCTAGAACAACAGTGGTAAAATAACACTGTCAGTGGAAACTGTGAACTAGCGGTGGTAATTTTTCACAAAAATTTCAAAGAGCAGTGGTAAATAAAATCATTTAAAACTAGACTACTCTTATCATAGTTTTTAGCAAACTACCAGCTATCAACGGATTTGATATGTCTTTACCATGAGCCGTTTGCTATGGACTAGCCAACTCTTAATCATAAAGAATATGGTGAGTTGATAACCATATAGTTTTTGGTAAACTATCAACCATAAACGGATTTGTCAAGTCTTTACCAGTAGCCGTTTGCTCTGGACTAGTTGATTATTATGTGTGTTATACATGGTGAATCAATAACCATTTGTTGTGTATCTCAGATATACACCTTTTAAGATCAACTCCCATAAAAAAAAGCAAATACAAACTCATACAACAATTTCAGTATCCAACAGCCTCCCCTCAACACCAGAGAACATTTTGGCAAAAAGGTTATGGATTAAGCATTCCAATACTTGTTACCAAGTACTGAAATCCCCACATCAAGGCCTTTTGTTAACAAATCAGCATAGCTGTCATCAGTATGAATTTTGACTACTTGAATTAGTCCCTTTTCATAGCAATCTCTAATGAAATGGTGTCTAATTTCAATACGTTTGGTCTTTGTGTGTTGAACAGGATTCTTAATGATGCAAATGGTACTGCTATTGTCAATATGAATGATGGTATTCATGAAATTGTACCCATAGTCCAAAAGTTGATTCTGAAGTCATAGAACTTGAGCACAGAACGGCAGCAGCCACATACTCTGCCTCAATTGAAGAATTAGCCACCATAGTTTGCTTTTTGCACTGCCATGACACTAATCTGTTGCCAAGAAATTGGCATCCACCTGTTGTAGATTTTCTATCCAAGCTAGCTCCAGCATAGTCACTACCACAATCCCAGAGTAGAAAATGCTTTAAGATATCTGAAAATCTTCTTCACAGCAGTCAAATGAGAGATCTTGGGAGTGACTTGAAACCTTGCACAGGCACACACTGCAAACATGATATCTGGTCTAGATGATGTAAGATACATCAAAGAACCAATCATAGACCTATACATGTGCACATCAACAGCTTCACCACTATTTTCCTTCAGAAGTAGATGTGTAGTCTTATCTGCAGGTGTGCTAGATGAATTTGCATCAGTGAACTTAAACTTCCTTAGTATTTCAGCCACATATTTATCTTGATTAATGAAAATACCATTTGGCCTCTGTAGTACTTGAAGTCCCAAAAAGAATGTGAGTTCACCCATAGAACTCATTTGGAATTCTTCTTTCATTAGTTTCTCAAATTCTTTGCACATCTCTGTCTTTGTAGATCCAAAAATGATATCATCAACATACACTTGAACAAGCAAGATATCATTTTTGTCTTTCTTGATGAAAAAAGTTTGATCTACTCTGCCTCTATGAAACCCATTAGTAAGAAGATAAGTGGTTAAGGTTTCATACCATTTCCTTGGTGCCTGATGCAAGCCATACAAAGCTTTAACTACCCTGTAAACTTTGTTAGGATATTCAGGGTCTTCAAAGCCTGGAGGTTGTGAGACATAAACCTCCTCATCAATCTGCCCATATAGAAAAGCACTCTTTACATCTATTTGATAGACTTTAAAGCCCATAAAAGATGCATAAGCTAAAAATAGCCTGATTGCTTCAATTCGTGCAACTGGGGCAAACACTTCTTCATAATCAATACCCTCCTCTTGAGTGTATCCTTGAGCCACAAGCCTAGCTTTGTTTCTAATAACAATTCCTCTTTCATCCTTCTTGTTTCTGATCACCCATTTAGTACCTATTACCTTCTTGCCAGAAGGCAAATCACAAAGCACCCATACCTTTTGAAGCTTAAATTGGAGCAACTCTTCTTGCATTGCTTCCACCCAAATTTCATCTTCAAGTGCCTTGTAAACATTCTTTGGCTCCATTTGTGACAGAAAACACATAAAAAGACATTCATTCTTGCCTTCATGAATCTTAGATTCATAAATTTTACTAATGAATCCATGGACATCAGGCAGCTTAGTTTGTCTTCTAGTCTTCACAGGTGAATAGACATCCCCAATCACATTTTCAAGAGGATGTGATTTATGAATAGAAGTGTGGGGAGTCTGAGGAACTGCAATCTCGGTTGGCATATTTGAGATTTCAACATCATTGGCTTGAGCTTCCTCAGTAACTGGAGTTGAGATTTCCACATCTGGTGTTGCAGTGGAAATATTTTGCCTAACAGTGGAATCTGAATTTCCACTGCTTTCAGAATTTTCAACATTCAAATTACTATCTCCTTCCTTTCCCAAATCACTAGAAGGACGAGCATCTCCAGTTTTTGATATATCATCATTATCTGCATAGTCCCAAAGAGGTAGACTGAATTCATCTTGATCATATGCATGATCTTTCCTTGGTTCATCATCATCAAGAAGTTCTTCTGAAGCTGCAAAATCAAAAGAAGATGTTCCTGTAGAAGCAGGTACATAGTTCATAGTATTGGTTAGAGAATCAAGATCAAACAGCCTTTCTGGACAAGTTCCTTTGAGATTGACTTTATTTTCCAGGAATTCCACATGCAGATTCTCTTCAATCTTTTGGGTTCTTAAGTTGAATACTCTGAAAGCTTTACTAATCATGGAATACCCAACAAAATACCCTTCATCAGATTTTTCATCAAACTTTCCCAGATAATCTATGGTATTGAGAATAGATACTTGACATCCAAATAGTCTCATAAAGTCAAGGATAGGAGGTCTACCCCTAAATAATTCATCAGGTGTCTTGTTCTTTGTCTTTACCACTAAAACCCTGTTTTGCACATAACATGCAGTGTTCACTGCTTCAGCCCAAAAAGTTATTGGCAATTTAGAATCAGCCAACATGGTTCTAGCAGCCTCTATCAGTGTTTTGTTCCTCCTTTCAGCAACACCATTTTGTTGAGGAGTTCTAGCCACACTAAATTCTCTTTTAATACCTTTATCTCTGCAAAACTCATCCATAACTCTATTCTTGAATTCTGTTCCATTATCACACCTAATGATTTTAACTTTCATATCATATTGGTTTTCTACTTCTGTGATAAAGATCTTGAGAATGCCTGTTGTTTCATCCTTGGTTCCAAGGAAGAAAACCCATGTAAACCTGCTAAAATCATCAGTCACCACTAGACAATACTTCTTTAGATTCAAGCTCCTCATTGATGTAGGACCAAATAAGTCCATATGTAACATTTGAAGTGGGTGAGAAATAGAGTTAACCAACTTAGATCTGCAAGAAGCTCTGTGTTGTTTGCCTTTAAGACAAGCCACACAGATTTGATCATTTTCAAATATTTTCTGAGGTAAACCTCTCACCAAACCATCTTTGACAATCTTGTTAATGGTTTTGAAGTTAATATGACCTAGTCTTCTATGCCATAACATGGATTCATCCACTGTGGCCTTTGCAAGCAAGCAAGTATAATCATCTTTAGCTACAATGTTGTTCATATCAAAGCTATAGAGATTGCCTTTTCTAGGAATTTTAAGAAGGATATGACTGTCATCAGGCATCTTAAAATCCTTAGAGAGAACAAAGCACATATCTTTGGTAAAAAGAACAATGTTCATCTTGTCACACATTTGTGACACACTAAAAAGATTGTACTTTAGCTCTTTTACATAGTACACAGGTTCAAAGTCCAAGTTACCAGTTTTTATTACTCCTTTACTAGCAACTTTTCCATTTACTCCACCTCCAAAGCTGACATACTGTCCATCATAATGCTCAAAATCGAAAGATAGGACTTGTTGCCAGTCATGTGCCTTGAACATCCACTATCTGTATATCCTCGATCGATCTTTTGTCCTTGGATGATCCTGCACATAAGAGTAAAGAGTTAGTTTCTTTTGGGGACCCAAGCCATGATTGACTTGGATCTGCCTCGTGTATCAATATAGTTAAATCTATCAAAGGTCATTGATACACCATTGGGATTGGTTGTAGAGGTATTTCCTTTAGGTTTCCATTCCCAACGTGCTGAGGCCTTTACACCATTGCCCATGTCCCCCCTTTTCTTGTTTACAACCCTTGCAGTGGTAACTTTTGAATGAGTAGTGGTAACTGCTGGTTTCTTTTTAGGCACCCATTGTTGGTTATAATTAACCCTTTTAGCTTGAAAGGTTCTTTTCCCTGTTTGTACAGATTTTGCAAAAGTTGTTTTGAAGTTTGCACTTTTAACATGTGACTTAGGGTGAGCAGTGTTAACAGTTTTTGTAGTGGCAAACGTTTTGAGGCCACTTCTTAGTTGAACTGCTCTTGGGACCATTTTGCAATATGAATTAGGGTGTACATTATTTTGAAACCTGTTAGACTCCACCCTTTTATTCCCATAGGCTTCCCTTCTCCCAACATGATAATCACAATAAGCATGTAGATGATCAAAACTACCACAGATATAACATGCCTTATTGTACATTACAAAATCACTACCTAGTTGTTGAGATTTAGCATGATTCCAACTCCTCTGGTTACCCCTAGGAGTTGTAGGCTTGTTCCTATACATCTCAGCATACCTTACAGTTGGTCTAGGTTTATTAACTGGTTTCCTAGGTTCATCTGTAACAGTATTAACAACTTTTGGGATAAAAGCCTCTTCATTCTTTTTAACACTCTCATCTACAACAGATGAGTCACTAGCACTCTCAAAAACATCATTATCATGCTTAACTTCTTCCTCACTTTTCACCTTAGTGTCCTTTAAAGGACCATATTCTCTTTCAAGTTCCTTAAAATCTTCTAAGCCTGTATGAGCTAAATCTATACCTGGATGTAATGGAACACCTCTTAGTGGTGGAGGCACTGTATTATAACCCATACCAGACTTAGCTTTATTATATACTTAAGCATTCTAAATTTTATCAATTGACTTAGACTGATGATAACATGTGTCTAAAGTTAAATTGACATTTTCATTTTTCTTTTGAAGTTATTCAAGCTCCTTTTGGTATGCTTCATTCACAGCAGTTGTATGTTCTACCTTTCTTCTAAGAAGAATCATATCATCATTATATTTTGACTCATTAGCTTGATAGTGCTCTATTTGTTTTTCTAACACAGCTAAAGCTCTCCTAAGGTTAGACACAGTATAATTAGCAGTATACAACTCTTGTCTTTCATTAGAATATAAATCATTAAGCCTTTCAACTTCTTTAGAAGCCCTACATGTTTTAGAACAACTATCAAAGTTTTGTACCTCGAGTCGAGAAAGCCATGAGAGCAAATTCAAGTAGCAACAAGAGCAAAGATCAGAATGTTCTTCTTCTTGTTCATCATCCATGAAACTCCAATCATAGCTCACACCATCAATAGCCAACATTACCTTTGGTTCTTCCATAGTTGGTCCCTTCTTTTGCTTGTACCAAGTAGACCTGTTGTCCTTGGTCTTTGGTCTTCTACATTCTCTAGCAAAATGTCCAAACTTGTGGCAGTTAAAGCACTCCACTTTCTTCTTATCAAAACCTGCAGTTTCATCACCATTGATGTGAATAGGCTTGCCAGTCTTCTTGTAGAATCTCCTAGCCCTCATACTAAGAAGAGTTGTTTGCCATTTTATATCCATCTCCTCCAAGTCATCTTCATCAATTTGCTCTATGTCTTCATGAGTTAAGACAGAGCCATCAACTTGTGTGGATATGAAAGCATAAAAAGAAGGATCTCCAATACTAGCAACCTTCTTCTTTGAACCTGCAGTGGTAACACTAACATTACTAGTGGAAACTTTAGAACCAAAGAATGGCAACTTCATCATCACTGTCATCTTCAGAATCATCACTGTCAACAGAGGTTGACAACAATGCCAAGCTACTAGAGCTTGTGCCAAGTTTCCCTGCCTTCTTCAACCTTTGCTCAATAAGTTTGAAGTTGTTGTAAAGGTCATTGACCTTCATTGTTTCTATGTCTGATTTGTTTTCCCAGACAATAACATTGGTTTGAAACTTTGAAGGCAAACTTCTTAGAAACTTCAAATTGAGGTCTTCCTTTTCTACCTCAATGCCAAACACAGTCAGTTGTGTAACAATCTTCTGAAGTTTGGTAAAATGCTATCAAGTGAGTCATTGCTTGAAGCAGAGAAGTTTTCATAACTTTGCTTCAACAATGTCTTTTGTGTCTTCTTTGTAGCATCATTACCACCAAACACTGAGCAAATGTCTTCAAACAGTTCTTTAGCAGTCTTGTGCTTGCTGCAAGCTTCTAGCCTTAAGATCATTTTTCCTGCAAGCTTTTTCAATACTAGATTCAGGCACAGACACTTTCACAACATCTGTTTCACCAACCTTCACAGTACTAGTCACAGGCATGAAAGAATCACCAGTTTGAATGATCTCCCATAGAGCATAGTCCTGAATAAGAAAGTATTGCTCAATCAGTATCCTCCACATCTCAAACTCATTAAGTTTGAGCTTTGGTAGCCTTGGTGTAGAAGAGTTTGATTGGTTGTTTTCCATCTCCATTGAAAATTGAGTGAGTAGGTTAAGCTTATTCCTTGGATCTTCTAAAACAAACTATCAAAACCTTCGCTCTGATACCACTTGATGGATCTGGACACACTCCTTGTGTCAATGATATTTTGTATAATATTATTAAGCACGCGGAATTTACTTAGTAATACTTAGAAGATGGATTGTATGATGTATTGTATGTAAACACAGATTAAACACAAAACTTAAGCTCCAATATTATTGATGAATAATACGAGTGATCTTAGCTTATCACTAGGGTTACACCTTGAAGCTCTTGTGAGTAATACGTAGATGAAAACGTACCTAAGGCAATGACCTAGGACCTCCTTTTATACAACAAGGAGTCCTTTACAAGATAAGTATAAAGCTAACATTATAGAATATACATAAGATCTATTCTATACTTATCTAGACGCGTTTAACTAAACATAAACTGATAGCAGTGGTAATAATGTTCTGGCAGTGGGAATACGTTTCCACTGCTAGTGTTAATCCAAGCAGTGTAAACCACAACTATCCATGGTAATGAATTATTCCCAACACTTATGAACCCTAATATCTTAATTCTACAAATTTGTAGTTTCTGGGTGAGATTCAAGAGTGAAAATGTGTAATTAAACATGTCAAGAATCTATTCCAAGCATCTAATCATGCCAATGCACTCAAACTAAGAAACGCCCAAATTCAAACATGAACCCTAAAATTCGAAAATGATTAAAACAAGATTTTGGGCATGTTTTGATGATAGAAATGGGTATAATATTGATTTTAGAACGTTTTGACATTACCCATTTCATCAAAAACACAATTTATCAAACCCTTGTTTATGCGCTTATGCGTAAAACTCCAAAATCACAATTTCTAATAGATTTAACCGTTGGATTGGAATAAAATTTAAAACCAATGTTTGTTTTTATGATTAGAAGCTATTACAACTTACAAATTTTCGGATTGCACAGATTTGAGTAATGATTCTTAGGCGTGGATATGGGTGGTTGAAGAATTTAATGTAGAAGTAAATGTTTGAATTAAGTTAAGGTGAGGTATTTTGTTAAAAATGAGTTTTCGACTTTGACAAGTTTGGCCCCTCCACCTTAACCATTTTCAACCAAGACCCATAACTTCCACTTTGGTTAGAAAAAACATATTTTGGAAATAAACTTGACGATACTCCCCCTCGACTTTAGTAATGATAAAATTTTAAAACATTTGAGTCCGAGGAGAGTATATAACAAGAAACGTATCCACCATTTCTGAAGAAACAATATCTTATGGTAACATGCAAGTACAAGGTTTTATGAGACTAAAAAAATATTTACATTCTCCCCTTCAACACTTGTTCGGGAAAAATGGAAGGTTTGATTGAACAAAGTGTTGACGAAAGATTTGTACTTGCAATGTTAGAAAGAAATTTAGATAGAGGAATATTTTTAGATTTTATCAGATTTAATATTTTTATATTTTGTTTTTGAAAAATTTATTTATAAAAGAGGCATTGGTGTTTGAGTGTTTTCAAGAGTGTATTAAAAGTTCGTCTAGTTCTTCTGGAGTCAAACACCTCATACCAATCCGGTGAATCAAATCAGTAAACCTTGCTGGAGCTAAGGCTTTAGTGAGAAGATCCTCCAGTTGGTGTTCAGTACCTACAAAGTATAATTCAACGGTACCCTTTTCCACATGCTCTTTGATGAAATGATATCGAAGATCGATGTGCTTTGACTTCGAGTGTTGAACAGTGTTGCACGAGATCGCAATAGCACTTCGATTGTCACAGTACACCGGGATTCTGTCAAATACATAACCATAGTCCTTGAGTTGTGTTCTCATCCAAATGACTTGAGCACAACACGCAGACATGGCTACATATTCTGCTTTAGTTGAGGACAGCGATGTACAATCTTGTTTCTTCAATTGCCATGACACCAGTTTATCCCTAAGGAATTGTAAACCTCCTGAAGTACTTTTTCGTGAATCTAAGCATCCTGCATGATCAGTATCTGAAAAGGCTATTAGTTCAAAACCAGAATCCTTCGGATACCATATCCCCAAATTAATGGTTCCCTTTACATATCGAAGGATTCTTTTAGCCTCAGAGAGGTGTTTCTCAGTTGGTCATGACTGATAACGGGAGCAAAGATATACAAAAAATACAATGTCGGGTCTACTGGCTGTTAGATACATGAGAGACCCAATAATACTTTGGTATTTGGTAGGGTCAACCAGTTTCCCATGTAAATCAGCGTCCAGTTTGTTGGTATGTGCCATTGGTGTTGCATAGGTGTCACAACTTTGCATTCCATGTTTATTCAAAATATCAAGAGCATATTTAGACTGACATAGGAAAATACCACGGGGTGATTGATGAACTTGTAGTCCTAAGAAGAACGTAAGTTCACCCATCATTGACATTTCAAAATTAGTTTTCAATAGTTTTGAAAAAGCGTTTGAGTACTTTTTGTGGGTTGAACCAAAAATGATGTCATCCACATAAATCTGAACAATTAAAATGTGTGCCCCGTGATATTGAATAAATAGTGTTGGGTCGATCGATCCTTTGATAAAATTATGTTCAAGGAGAAAGGATGATAACCGATCATACCACGCCCGAGGGGCTTGTTTGAGACCGTAGAGATCCTTGTTTAATTTGTAGACGTGATTTGGGAACTCTGGATCAACAAATCCTTCTGGCCGACTAACATATATTGTTTCCTTCAGTTTACCATTCAGAAAAGTAGTTTTGACATCCATCTGATAGACCGTGATGTTCATGTGAGCCGCGAAAGCCAGAAAAATCCGTACAGCCTCAAGTCTAGCTACCAGTGCGAATGATTCTTCGAAGTCAATCCCCTCCTCCTGTCTATAACCCTTAGCCACCAGACATGACTTGTTTCGGATAACCGTACCCTCAGCATCTAACTTGTTTTTCCAAATCCATTTGAAACCAATGACACAGACCCCTGTTGGCCTTTCAACCAATTTCCATACTACTAATCGTCTAAACTGGTTCAGTTCTTCTTGCATGGATTCAATCCAATTGTCATAAGTCATTGCTTCTTTAATGTTTTTGGGTTCAGATTGACAAACAGTGAGTTCATAAATGCAGTGTTCACCGTCAGTCTGAAGGCGTTGTCTGGTTACGACTGGTTGATTCGGGTTTCTAATAATGTTAACAAGAGGATGGTATTTATTCCAACGATGTGTGGAGGGTTGATGTTGGTATACATTGTGCAGATTTGGTGGATTCAAATGGCTGGTAGATGATTCAGCAATATCTGAGTTTGCAGTTTCATTAGCAAAAGGGTTGAAGAATGCATTTCCATCATAATCCGCGGATGCATGTACATCTTGATTCAGAAGATCATCAGCTGGATCAACGTCATTAGACGCGGTTTGTTCGGCTGTTGTTGTAGAATCAATTGGAGGTGCTTCAGCAACAGTTGTTGTTGTTTCAGGTGTATCAGGGATTGAAATATTATCAGGTTGAGCAGCGGAAACATTTGATACATCTGGAGCACGTCGATCAATATCATCACTAAACAAAAGAGCAAATAACATTTCCATTTGACGACGAGTAAGCTGTAAGCTTGGTTTAGCTGATGATGGGGTTTGGGGGAAGTTGAGACGGTTATGTCCGGGTTCCAAACTGTTTTGCTCAAAAGCCATGTCGGTAAGCTCATCAAAATAGGCATGAATCGTTTCCATAATCTCCCTTGTACGACGATTCTAGATTCGACATCCCTTTGAGTTTTCATAGTATCCGACGAAGACTCCAATGTCAGCTTTGGCCTTGAGCTTTCCAAAGTCATCACGATCATTGTTTGGGTAACAGAGAGCACCAAATACATGAAGGTGTTTGAGATTCGGTTTTCGGTTATGGATAAGCTCATAAGGTGTTTTGTTGTGGCGTTTGGTTATCATAGAACGGTCTTGAGTATAGCATGCAGTTGACACAGCTTTTGCCCATAAGTAATCTGGAAGTTTTGCATTGATCAACATCGTTCTTGCAGCTTCCACTAACATTTGGTTTCGTCTTTTGACAACTCCATTTTGTTCTGGTGTTCATGCAATTGATGTTTGATGCTCAATAAACACTTTCTCATAGTATTCTCGAAGAGTTTGATTTACAAATTCAGTTCCTTTGTCTGTTCTGACTTGTGTGACTGTATTCCGGAGCTGAACTTGAATTTTCGTAAGAAAGATGATGATCATTTATGGAGCTTGATCTTTACTTCGAATAAAATAAACCCAAGTCCATCTTGAGTAGTCATCGACAATTACTAGAATGTAGCATTTGCCATTAATCGTCTGCACACGCATCGGGCCACACAAATCCATGTGAAGAAGATGAAGTACATGCTGAGAGCTGTGTTCCACCTTTAAAGAAAAGTGAGCACGAGTGCTTTTCCCTTGTTCACAAGCTGAGCATAGATGATCTTTAGAATACCGAAACCTTGGAAACCATCAACTAGTTTGTATCATGCAAGATTGGTTATGGTTTGAAAGTTCAAGTGTGAAATACGTCGGTGCCATAGCCAAGATTTTGTTGATGTTGCCTTAGAAAGTAGAAAAATGGGAGATGAAGCAATCATGTCTTGCATTGAGATTGTGTAAAGGCTTGATGTGCGGTTTCCAGACATAAGATCGTTTCCTTGTAGATCACGAATGAAACAAGTTTTCTCCCTAAAAGCAACTTCCAAATCACCATCACAAAATTGACCGATTGAAAAGAGATTGTGACCAAGACCTTCCACATAATAAACCCTGCTAATTTCGATGTTCCCGTTGATGTAGTCTCCGTAGCCCACACACAGACGACATAGGTGGAATAGAAGTAGAGGTGGAACCCGAAGAGTTAGAGGGTTCTGTTACAGTTACATTTGAAACACACATGTTAATGATTTTAGGAATCCATTTAAATCCAGGTGTATTTTGTAACCATCTCTGCCAAGTCCAACTAGTTTGTGTTTTGGTCTTAGTGAATGTACTAGGTGATATTCTCTTCCTAGGAGGTGAAGTGGGTGCTATGGGTACATCAATGATAGTTACAGAAACACTAGAAGGCAGTTTACCTAGCACAAACTTAGAAGCATTAGTGGGCCTAGAGGTAATCCGATTTCTACTATTCCGCTTATGAAATAAGATAGATTTAGCAACATATTTATCATGACAACCAGAAAACATGCTTTTACGACAACCAATACAAGATGCTTCAAACAAAACATTCAAAGTACTTAAAAATTCAGCATTCGTTACATTACTTTTTCTATTACATTTGTCTAATGCAATGTCTAAAGTGGGTGCAACATGAGTCTTATTCAGAGTCCTAAGGGGTTCTTCTACTTCAAAGGTCTTTATTGTTCTTCTCTTACGTTGCAACTTCCTATTCTTCTTGTTTTTGCTCTTAAGCTGTGAAGTGCTAACGTTAGGATTAGAGGCAACTAATCCTGTAGAAGTGGAAGAAGGCACATTAGTATCTTGTGGTTTGTCATTAGGCGTTCTAGTGTCAATTTTAAACATTCCAGGTGCAAGGACATTTGTGTTACTAGACGTATCTTGTTCATACTTCCCTAACTTCTCTTTCAACTCAATTATAGTGTGCAACAAATCTTGATTTTTAGAGCGAGTGTTTCCATTAACGGTAAGGACTTCTTTAGTGTATGCAAGATGATTATCAAGTTCTTGTGATGCTTTAGCACGAGTCTTTTTTAGCAAATCAAATATGACACCATATTCTGTTTTGACTTTGGCAATTTCTTGTTCATATTTTGAAACTTGACATTTTAAAGATTTTGCACACAACTGGTTGATTTTGTTTTGCAAAGCAAGTTCTCAATTTTTAAAATCTTTTTTACACCATTGAAGACGACGTTTTGCATTCGAAAGTTCATTTAACAAACGCTCATTTTCAATTTTCAAAGACTCGATTTGAGGCACATGATCGATATTCTCAACATTATCAACAGAATCTACAGCAATATAATCAAATGCATATGCAACAGTATGTAACAACACCACATTGATGGTATCAGCACAGATAACATCTTCCAAGAGTCGATTAACATGATTTCGTAATATTTTCTTTTTCCGTTTAGTATTTGAAATCGATGTTTCTGTTTTCTCGAAAACTGTTTTCATAAGTCCAATTTCCTTCTGAAGATCCTGTTCCCAATATATTGAACACATTTTTAAATTTCGGACATGGGGTAAAAGCCTTTTCTGAAAAATATCTCTTCGATTTCGCGCATGTGGCGATTGAAAATGTTCGACTTTTATTTCAGAATTAACTTCAATTTCATGTTCCAAAAGTTTGATGTCAGACATGAATGTATCAAAATATTTAAGAATTTGACATCGTTCGGGTAATGATTTTACTTCACTGAAGGAAGGTAAAGGACCATTAATTTGTGTAACATTGTTTTTGGGACCAACATCATAAGAGGACTCAAGAATTGGTGTGATAATCCAAGGTGTTAGTATTATCCTGTTGTTTAACAAAAGGTTTGATTTTTGAGTAATCGAATGATTTGTTATATTCAACATTTTCCATTTTTAATCGAATGCTTTATGTGAAAAACGTGGTTTGTAATCAGCAAGAATTGGCCCATATCCATCTGGATTTGGCTTAAAAGTAAACTTTTGAATTGTTGTGATTGACTGATTTGTTCGTTTTCGTATAAATATTTTCCAAAGAAATACAAAGGTATGTATTTTCCTGGGTCGTTTTCCCAACGAGGGATGAATGGAGTTTATAACTCACATCGCGTGATTCGGGATTTGAATGGTTAAAAGGAATTTTGATGATTTCTAAACTACGGGGCAAGGAAAAGTAAAGGGAAGCAATAAAAAGCACTAAATCTATGATGCAATCAAGAAATTACAACTAATTACAAAAATTAAAACTAAAATGTAAATTACGATTTAACTAAAACGTAAATAAAATGCAAACTAATCTAATTAACTCCTAAGAATGATCTAAAAGCTTTCTACAGCTAAAAATTCAATTTGAAAATTATTTAAAATTTAAAACTATTTTTTATGATATTTCTTGATTTTATTTTGAATTAAAAACTATTTTTGCATTTTTAAAATAGATGTAAAATGCTAAAAATTATGAAAACCTAAGAGAAAATTACAAAACTATTTTTCAAAAATCTAAATCAACTAAAAATAATTTTCAAAACTGGAATTGTATTTTTTTGACTTTTTATCTATTTATTATAAATTTAAAACTATTTAAATCTAATTAAATGGCTAGAAAATGCTATTTAAACTAGGAAAATTCTGGAAAAATACTTTTTATGACTTTTTGATTTTTCTAAAACTAATAAAATTATAATTGCATTTTTTGTGACCATTTTCTGAATTATTTGAATTAAATGCTATTTAAAAAGGTTAGAAACTGAATTTAAATACAGAAAAATAGTTAAAAGCTACAAAAAATTATGCAAAATTACAGGAAATTCCTAAATACTACTGAGAAACTAGGAAAAATATCAAACATAGATAGAGACAACAGGAAAAGTAATTTGCATGCAAACTGAATTGAAACGCTAAAAGAGATATAAGCTAAAAGCTACTAAAAGGTACCAAAGGCTACTACAGGCTAAAGTGAGCTTAAACAAACTAGAGGCAATCCATTTCAACAAAATTTAACCAATTAAGCACAAGTACAAGCAATTAGCGTAAATCCACATTCTAAATCCAAACAGCCCTGAAGGGGTTACTTTAAGCCAATGAAAAGCTGTAAAGAAGCTAAAAATAAATTCAGCAAAAATGTGCTCTAACTAGACTAACATCCCAATTTTTCCTATGCCAAGATTCAGACCAAGAAGGCTACTATTCAGCAAACTAAAAATCAAAATTATAGTGAACTTAGGCCTATTGACTGCTTGTGCAGGACAAAAGAGTAATCAGATGGCTTTTTGCAGACTTAAAACTAGCATTAAAATAAGCACTTAAGGCTAAATAAAAGATAAACAGATAAAATCAATCCTCTAAGCTGTCTAGGAAAGCAAAAATCTAGCAATTACATTATAAGACTAAGGAGATAGGTAGATTTGAATAAGCACACTTAAGCTCAAAAACTATGACAGCAGCAGATAACAAGAATAGGATAAATCAGGCACTAAAATAAGCAATCTCAATACCTCTAGATTCCAAAAGAATTGAGATTAGATCAACTAGGATGTGTGGAGAACAAGAAAATCAAGTTTAACAACTTTGAGACTAATGAAATCAATGCAACTACTTATTGAAATTGACTGACTGGAGCAGAATATGAAATTTAAGACAGAAGCAGTTTTGAAATCTAAAAACTAAATGCATACTCCTAAACTTTGAAATATAAATAAGAAACATTTTAAAACCAGCTTTAAGATTGAAAACACTCAGGTTAACACTAAACAGATTACTGTAACATCAAATTCTGCCTTACTCCAAACACTCCTTTAAACCAATAATATGCAAATAAAATCTGAGCCTAATGAAATTTGACTAAAACTGAATCAAAAATCAACAAAGTACCACTAATTTCAGCTTTTTAACACATTTAAACTAGAATCTAACTAGAAATGGATTTGACTTTGAAAACTTGACTTTTGTTGACTTTATGACTGAATTTGAAATTGAAGCAATTTTAAACAACAATTAGCTCACATAAGCTGTGTTGAGCTTATGTGAGCTTATTGAACAAGTAGGAAAGCTAATGGAACAGTATTTTAACAATAATTAAGGCTTGAAATTGAAACAAGATATTAAACTTTGAAATTACACTTGCACTTATAAAACTGAAATTACAAATTACAACTGAGATTGAAAACAATTTAACTATTTAAAAAATATTTAAATGACAGAAATTAAAAGTGGTAACATTTTTCTAATTACATGAATAATCGACAAATGAAATCTTGTGATGAATGAGGTTTTTATAGCTGAGCTGAGGGCATGGGATGCTTCTGGAACTTTGAATAACAGCCTTTGATCTCATATTGCATCATCTCAATTCATTACATCCGTTAGATCAATTCTGTGATGTGTCTTGACCAATGAGCATGCTTCCTTTGTCCACTGTGGCAATCCTGGCATGTACACACCTGACACGTTGTCAGAACCTTCTGGAAGTACTGATTGGGTCCAGACAGTCAAGTTTATCACACAAGCTAACCATTTGTGAATGGTCAACCGTAATAAAATTCAAACTGTCTAAAACCAATGCAATTAAGATCTGGAGAGTATAGTGTTTCCACAGGTCGTTAAGTCCCACGGAGGATTAATGGTGTTCAACACTTTCAGATGTCGAATGATCACTAAGGATTTTGAGTGGTAATTACACCTAAAGAGAAAGTTTGTAAATTGCAGGTGCTTAAATGCAAATTAAAGAAAATTTAAAAAACTAAATTATATTAAATAAACGCTATCACTATTTTTAAAATGATGTTTTTCTTGATTTATAAAATAAAATAACTTAAATAAACTATTTTAATTAAAGCGTAAACCTAAATTATCTAAAAACGTGACCTAGAATGAAAACGTGCGTTATATGTAAAAATTACGCGAGTGCGCAAGTAAAAACGTAAAATTTGTAAAATAAAAGTCCTACGAGTGTAAAAACAATTTTCTTACTTAATATATGACAAAACAAAATTTTAGAAAAAAGATATATATTTTTTTTACTTTTATATTTTTTATTATGAATTAAATACTATTTTAAACTAATTAAATGTTTAAAAATACTAAAACTATTAAGAAAAATCTGAAACTTTTTTATAAAATACTTTATACTAATACAAAGCTAAGAAAATTACAAAAGATGTGAAAGCTTGATTTAATAAGCTGTAAATAAGCTAATTAGTTCGTATAAGCTAAAGAGACAAAAAGGGGTTAAGTATTAAATAGTGCAAAGGATAACCAGTCAAAGACCCAAGGGCAGATGGTAACGTGTGTGTGTGGTGAGCTGGGTGGCAAGGGTTCGAATCCCAGCAACTCCCTTTTTGCAAAATATTTTTTTTCTTTTACAAACTGATTAAGCTAATGATAATAAGCAACTTTTAAAACTAGAACTTTTTACAAAAACAACTAATAAGCTCAGATTTGAGCTTATTATTTCAACAGTGGCAAGAAATGGAAATAAGCACAAGTATTAAGCTAAAATGGCTAATAAGCTAGAAAATAAGCTAAGGTAAACTGGAAATAAGCTAGGCAACTAATAATAAGCTAGAATTACAACTGAAAAAGCAAAATGAATTAGAAATAAGCACTACAATTTCCAAATAAGCACAAGTTTTGAATAATGCACAGGACACTTTTTAGATATCTAGGCAGTTTCAAGCTAATTTTTAAGCACTTAAACAGACTTGGAAATGGAAAAGAACACTGGAACTAACTAGTATACCAGCTAAGCTATCCAAAAAGCTAAAACTTTCACTGTTTTGTTCACTGGTGAGCTTATAAGGAGCTTATGAAAAAGTTAATAAACACTGAATACTCAGTGTACTATATGAAATGGACAGAACAAAAAGCACTTAGCAGGCTTATTAAATAAGCTAAAAATGGAAAAATGAGAACTGGAACCTTGAGACAGCTAGGTAAGCTTCTCAAAAAGCTAAAATGCACAAGCTAGACCTCTATAATGAGCTCTGAATGAGCTTGAGAAAATGGATGGGTAAACTGTGCACAGAGCATGTTTTTGAAAAAGTGTCTAAAACAAGATTGAAAATAAGCAGTTTATAAGCTAATTAGATATAAGCTAATATTTTTCTAATTAAGATGAGCAGCTAAACTTTAATATTCCAAAAGCTCAAATCTTGAAATCTAATATTATGTCCTATATAAAATTACTTGTTTTATTCAAAAACTGCAAAACTAAAAAGTTTGACTTTTTAAATTACACTAGAGGTTTGACTAATATGAACTTTTGATCAATCCTACTTATTGATTATGTTATATTAACCTAAGTTATGATAAAATTAAACTAGGTGACCAACTTATAAACAACTATGATGAGTTTTAGACTCTTAATCCTAACAATGATCAACTTAAGTGAGATCAAAGGAAATTTTGACTTTTACTTTAACAAGCACTGGTTTAATTGGTATGTTTGAGTTATTTAGACCAAGTATGACAGATAACAACCAAGAACAATAACACAAATAAGCTCTAGCACAGTTAATCAAGCAAATCCAATCACCACTTAACTAGACTGTTTTGGTGATTTTCAAAGCAAAACACAGATTAAGAACATGAAACTGATTACAGACCTTATATTATCATTTATTAAGACTAAATAAGCATGAAGCAACAGCCATAACAACATCCAACTCAAGAATGATATTTATGCTCTTATAACTGTTAAAATAAGATTTTTACTAACTACAAATTAAAGAGAACAAGCAACTGGTTTTAATGCTTAATTATACTTAACTATAACTAGAAAACATAAACATACAAAGATTCAAGCTAACAATTGACTTTAACAGTGAAATACCAAAATTGAGCAATAGGCTTACCAATGGCTTCCAAGCTCAAAACTGAGAACTGAGGCACACAAACACAACCTATAGCTTCCCAAGAAGCACTAAACCAAGGCAATCCAATATCAACGTTGCTCCATCTTCTTGATAACCTTCACCATGGATTTTTGATTTTCCTTCATTTTTTTAGTATTTTTGGTATTTTTTACTTTCCTATACTGAACTGAGTTTTAAAGTATCTAATAGCTTTTAGAAGCTATCTAGGAGCTTATGTGGTTTTATGAGTCCTTAACAACAACTGCTTAACAACATTCAAACATTCATGAGATTTTTAAACTTGAAAATTTGAACAACTGAAATGAAACTTGAAACTTGAAATTACTTATTGCAAAAGTTGTATAATACACTGAAATTACTTAAACAAGTACTTGAAAGCTTTAAATTACACTAGAAGGCTTAAAGAAAATAAAAACGATTAAGAAATTTAAAAGTTACACTAGATATCTCACTCCTCTGCTTCTCCTCTATCTTTATAGCATTTTGAGACTCCCCATATGCCTCTGAATATTTCCCATCAACAATCTTGACCATTGGATGAGTCAAACTCATCCTAGCCTTTAAATTCACTTTTTGGCCAAAAAGTAGTACTAGTGGATTAGAGCAGGTTTTCTTCAATTAAGAATTCTTGAAAGATTGTAGAGGTGGAGGGGACAAAATGAGAAGTAGATATGGAGCTAGGAGTGATTTTGCAAAGAAAACAGGGGATGTAAGGTGAGGTGAAGTGTTTGATGGTGGGGAAGCATTAAATGCTTGGTGGCTGGTATAGGAGGAGGGGGGATGAGCTGGAGAGTAGTATGGGTGAGGTGGAAAGATGGGGAAAACCATTGGTTTTGGTTTTACAGGCTTGGTGAAGGAGATGAACAGTAGAAGTGGTTTGGGCGCGCGTTTGACTTTATTTGACCCGGTATTAATATGAAGGGGGTTGGGCTTGGATGTTGGGCCAGCTGGGATAAGGGATTGGATTTGGGTTTTAATAATACAAGGAGTCCGTTTGGTATAGTTTAAACACAAGGACCATTCATGTAATTTGTGCAAACTTCAAGGACTGAAACTGCCAATTTTCCAAAGTTATCACAAGGACTAAATCTGCAATTAATGGTTAGTACAAGGACCAATATTGCATAAAATTCCATTTTTATAAATCCAAGGACTATATTTGACATTTTTGAAACTTTAGGGACCTAAGTTGCCATTTTGCAATTTTAAACTTCAAGGACCAAGTTTGACAACTTATGAATCCCTAGGGACTTTAAATAACATTTTTCTTTATTTTGATTTACCAGGGACTAGATTTGACAACTTTTGAAACTTGGGGGACTAAAACTGCCAATTTTGCAAACTTGATACGTTTTTCATCTGATTTTGGTATTTTTGCATTTGAAACACATAAAACACTTATTTGTGATATTTTTATCATTTTGATACATTTATGAGTGTTTTCAGATGTTTTTGCAGTTTAAATGATACAAAAATGATGAGTATTTAGACACTCATCAATCCCCCACACTAAGATATTGCTAGTCCCTAGCAATGTTTTGAGAAAAATTAATGGATTTCATCTGTTTACCAAAATCCATTACTTACGGAGTAGCCAATTTTTCAGTTCAAGTAAGAACCTTGGTACAATGATAACCAAATGATTTTGAGCAAATCACCAGCTTTCAACGGATTTGGTTTGTCTTTACCAAACCGCTTGCTTCGGACTAGCCAACTCTTAGATAAATTATCAATATTATCTTTGGTGAGTCGATTACCAATTATGGTTTTCCAACTGCCTTTACCACAAGCCATAAACTTGCGGGCTAGCCAACTCTTCACTTTTAAGGATATGGTGAGCTGAACACCATACAATTTTGGGCAAATTGCAAGCCATCAACGGATTTGAGATATCTTTACCAAGAGCCGTTTCCTCCTGGATTAGCCAATCCTTATGTGGGTTAGACATGGCGGATTGATTACCATTTGCTGAGTAAGTGAAAAACACTTACTCCACAAAAAATTTTGGCCAAAACGGGGGAATTGGGTGGAATAATTACATGATAAAATTCGTGAGAATTCCTCCCCCACACTAGAAATGAATATTGCCCTCAATATTCAAAGTACCGGTGGTTATGCCGAAACATAGAACGTAAAAGGGAAATACTACGGCCATTATTTTATTTTTGATATATACACATTTTTTTTTTTTTTTTTTAGAGAGAGTACTTATATACAACAGCGGGGGGCAACTCCCCCACACTAGGGTGGTAGAAAATAGAAAGAAGTCAGAAATATGGGTGAAAACCCATATGGTGTGTGCTACTGTTTTTGATTCCCGAGTCAATAGCTTGACTCGATCCCCGCATTCATTGGTTCATGGGGAAAGTTTGTAGATCCAGGACAATCACAGGTGGAATGTCCTCTCCAAAATAATGCTTCAATCGATGACCATTCACTTTAAAATTTGGACCATCGGGCTGAGATAACTCAATAGTACCATAAGGATAAACCTTAGCAATAGTAAATGGACCAGACCAACGGGACTTGAGCTTTCCCGAGAAAATCTTCAATCTTGAATTGAAAAGAAGGACTCGATCACCGACGTTGAAAACGCGGTTCTTGATTTTGGAGTCATGAATCTTCTTTGTCTTTTGTTTGTAGATCAAAGAGTTCTCGTATGCTTGATCACGGAGTTCATTTAGTTCATTCATTTGAACTTTTCTGTGATCACCAGCTGTCTGAATATCGAAGTTGGCATGTTTCAAGGCCCAGTATGCTTTGTGCTCAAGTTCAATCGGAAGATGACATGCCTTTCTGTATACTAGCTTGTATGGAGTACATCCGATGGGTGTTTTATAAGCTGTACGGAAGGCCCAGAGTGCGTCATCCAGTTTATCCGACCAGGATGCACGGTTTTCGCCTACTGTCCTTTCAAGAATTCTTTTTATACCACGGTTGGAAACCTCCACTTGCTCACTTGTTTGGGGGTGGTATGCAGTAGAGAGACGGTGGGTTACACCATACTTATGCATGACTCTATCAAATTGGTCATTGCAGAAATGTGTACCACGATCACTAATTATAGCTCGCGGAGTTCCAAACCTAGCAAAAAGAGATTTTAAGAATTTCACAACTCGGGCATCATTGGTGGGTAAAGCTTTTGCTTCAACCCATTTTGACAAATAGTCAACAGCCACAAGTATGTATTTGTTTCCTCGAGATGATGGAAATGGCCCCATAAAGTCAATGCCCCAGATGTCAAATATCTCACACACTTGAATGGCGTTTTGCGGCATTTCATTTCTTTGTGAGATATTTCCGTGACGTTGACAAGCGTCACAGGTTTTGACAAATTCGTGGGCATCCTTATAAATAGTGGGCCAATAAAACCCGGAATCAAACACCTTTTTGGCGGTGTAGTTTGGACTATGATGGCCCCCGGTGGGTCCAGCATGGCAAGCTTTGAGAATGTCCATAGCTTCTTGTCCATAAACACACCGTCGGATGACTTGATCCGCACACATTTTGAATAAGTAGGGGTCGTCCCAGAAGTAATGTTTAACATCCTTGAAGAATTTGTTCTTCTGTTGGGTCGACATTCCTTTCAATATGAAGTTACCCGCATGGTAATTTGCGAAGTCAGCAAACCATGGGGTGGTAGAGTCTCCACGAAAAGAAACCGCATTGAGTGTCTCGAGAGGAAATGTTTCATTTATTTCCTTTTTCTCGAAAACATCTTGGTGAGGGTTTTCTAGACGAGACAGATGATCAGTAGCTAGGTTCTCAGCTCCTTTTTTATCACGTATAATGATATCAAATTCTTGCAGGAGGAGAACCCAACGAAGCAATCTCGGCTTTGCATCTTGTTTTGCAAAGAGGTATTTGAGAGCCGAGTGATTCGTATATACCACGCATTTGGTCAAGATTAAGTATGGCCGAAACTTCTCAAATGCATACACCAAGGCTAGTAGCTCTTTTTCTGTGGTGGTGTAATGAGTTTGAGCTTCAGTCATTGTTTTACTTGCGTAGTGGATAGGCTGAAAATGCTTGGATCTACGTTGCCCTCGGACTGCACCGATAGCAAAATCACTTGCATCGCACATGAGCTCAAAAGGCAAGTCAGTCGGAGCAACGAGAATGGGTGCTTCCATAAGCTTTTTCTTTAATGTTTCAAAAGCTTTGATGCACTCAGGTGAGAAGATAAAAGGAGCATCTTTTTCAAGAAGATGGGTCATAGGCCGGGCGATTTTAGAAAAATCTTGTATGAATCTGCGATAAAAACCGGCATGACCTAAAAAACTCCTAATACCTTTGACGGTAGTAGGATGAGGTAATTTAGCAATAACATCGACTTTTGCTCTATCGACCTCAATCCCATTTTCGGAAATCTTATGGCCAAGGACTATGCCTTCTTTGACCATAAAGTCTTCTCCCAATTTAGACCAAGATTGGTGTCTTCACACCGTTTTAGAATTTTATCTAGATGGGAGAGACATGTTTGAAACGAGTCCCCAATGACCGAGAAGTCATCCATAAACACCTCCATTGTTTCCCCGATCATGTCGTGGAAAATGGCCATCATACATCGTTGGAACGTGCTGGGAGCATTACATAGGCCAAAAGGCATACGTCTGTAGGCAAAAGTTCCATATGGGCAGGTGAATGTGGTCTTTTCTTGATCCTGCGGATCAATGGGAATCTGAAAATACCCCGAGAAACCATCAAGGAAACAATAGTACTCGTTCCCTGCTAATCTCTCAAGCATTTGGTCCATGAAGGGTAGAGGAAAATGGTCTTTTCGGGTGGCGTCATTCAACTTGCGATAGTCAATGAAAACACGCCATCCCGTAACCAGCCGAGTTGGAATTAACTCGTTTTCTTCATTTGTGACAACAGTTATGCCACCCTTTTTAGGAACACGGTGAATTGGGTTAACCCAAGGACTATCAGAGATCGGGTAAATTAATCATGCATCAAGAAGTTTGAGAACCTCTTGTTTAATAACATCATGGATTTTAGGATTCACCCTTCTCTGGTGTTGAACTGCTGGTTTGAAGTCATCCTCCATCAAGATTTTGTGAGTACAAAACTCAGGGTTGATACCCTTAATATCAGAGAGTTTCCAAGCAATTGCTTGCTTGTGTGACTTCAAGATCTTTATGAGAGCAATCTTTTCATCTTTACTCAAATCTCGAGCAATAATGACGGGTAATTTATCATCACCTTCAAGAAATGCATATTCGAGATGAGGTGGTAAGTCCTTAAGTTCGACTTCAGGAAATTCTTCAGTTTTCTCAACTGACTTGACTTCCTTGTTATGAAGCTTGACGGGAGGGAGTGGAGATGGATCATCATTAAGCAACTTCTCAATGAGAAGTATGTCCCCCTCGATGTCGATGGGAGCGTGATCAATTTCCCATGGAACAGAATCACTAGACAAGTATGCTTCAATCTCTTCCAAGATGAAGTCACTTTCCTCAAACGGAGTGAGAGAAGGAGTAGAATTGGCAATGATGGGTTGAGATGAATGAGTGATATTATCACTCGAAGAATTATGATCATAACCAAGAACTTCTTGAGAGTACTCTTCAGAAGCAACATCAATGATATCTATTCGGTTAACCGACTCGGAATCATAGTTTGCGGAGTACCTCGAAGTTTGATCAAGGTTAAAGGTGACAGCTTCATTACCCACACGTAATGTGATTTCTTGCTCAAATACATCAATGAGAGCACGGCCCGTTCTCAGGAATCCTCGTCCAACAATGAGAGGAACCCGTGGATCAGCATCGAAATCAACAACTACAAAGTCAGCTGGAAAATGGAACTTTCCTACTTTCACAAATACGTCCTCGGCAATGCCAAGAGGACGGGATATTGTACGATCTGCAAGCTCGAGAGTCATGCATGTAGGAATAAGGTCCGGAAGAGAAAGTTTCTTCCATACTGAATGAGGCATCAGGTTAATGCTTGCACCAAGATCGGCTAAGGCAAAGCATTCAACCATTCCCGGAAATACACAAGGTAAGAGAAATTTTCCAGGATCTCCAAGCTTTTCTGGAAGCTTCTTCAAGATAACTGCTGAGCAGTTCTCGTTCAGAGGAGTTTTAGCCATTTCAAACAGCTTTTCCTTGTTGCTTAACATGTGTTTGAGAGTTGATGCAAACTTGGGCATCCGCATGATAGCATCCGCAAAGCTTATGTCAAAATGTAGTTCTTGGAAAATTTGAAAAATTTGTCCATTTGATGACTAGCTTTTTCACGGAGCTTTTGCTCATTCAAACGTGATGGGTAAGGAATAGAAGATTTGGATTTGGGGTTTTCAACGGGAGCTACTGGAGGTTCAAAAACAACTCCTGGATTGGATTTGGGTTTCAGGACAACTTGAGGTTGGACATCTTTGGTACCTCCGTTATTAGTAGGAAGTTCCTTGTCCTTTGTCGCCTCAGGTTCACTTTCCACTACCTTCGGGAGAGAAGAAGAAGAGGTAGTAGGAATAGCGGGTCCATCATATGAAACACCACTTCTGGTTGTGATCGCCTTTGCATCGCCCCTCGGGTTAGCGATCGTGTTGCTCGGAAGTTTTACTGAGCCCGAGGGTTGATCATTTAAAGACTTCTTTAGATCAGCGATCTGACTGACCAACAACCTGTTCATTTCATCTTGGGATTTCATGAATTGTTTCAATAACTCATCAGATGATGGTCCAGTTGGAAAAATGGCTTGAGTTTGATTAGGAAAATTCTGGCCTCTAATGTTTGGATTAGGGCCTTGATTTTGAAAATTTCCTTGATTAGGATTCATATTCCCATGAAATTGATTCCCTCGATTGAAATTGTTTTGATTAAGGTTTCCTTGATGTTGGAAACCTTGATTTGGTCCGGGATAGAAATTACCTTGGTTTTGATAACCTTGGTTCATTCTAGGTTGGTTCTGATTCCGGTTTTGCATGTTAGGATTCTGGCTAAAACCGGGTGGTCCCTGATAAGTATTAGCACGGTAGTTTGGTTCATTTTGAGGACGGTATTGATTACCTCCTCGATGTGAAGTACCGGCTATAGCATTTGCTTCAAACGGACTACCATCGGTGGCAGTACAGTTGTAGTATGCATGAGGGCCACCACAAGTAACACAGACTTCGACTTTCTTCACTTCACCATGTGATGGTGTCTGTGTGAAAGTGACTTTCTTTTGGTTATCAAGAACCAAAGCCTGAACAATATCCGTGAGTTTTTCAATCTTAGCATCGGTGCTAGATGTACTCACGTGAGATGAAGTAGAAGGTCCTGCATTAGACTGAGACTGATATGTCTTTGTTCGGAAAGGGCGGACCTGGGACTTGTTTTCAATGATTTGCAAGGCCTCTTTTGTGGTCTTGCTCAGGAAATTACCTCCCGCGGAGGCATTTAAAGAGTCTTGGTCAGCTTGTCTCAGACCATTATAGAAAGTATCCATTTGCATTAACTCGGTAAAACCATGATGTGGACACTTGCGGAGCAACTCTTTGTAACGATCCCATGCCTCCCCGAATGATTCATCAAATCTTTGAGAAAATTTCATTATCTCATTTTTAAGACTTGTAGTTCGGGATGGAGGATAGAATTCGTTAACAAACTTAGTGACTAGATCCTCCCATGTCTCAATGGAATGAGGGGGTTGTTTCTCAAGCCAATTCTGGGCTTGTCCCTCTAGAGAGAATGGGAGCACGAAGAAGCTTAATTGCTTCATGTGTGACATTCTTGTATTTGATGGTAGATGCAATCTTGTTGAACCATCGAATATGTGCATGAGGATCATCCCGCTCAAAACCATAAAATTGGCTTTGGGTTACAAGATTAAGCAACCCGGTTTTGAGCTCAAAGGTATCAACCACGATGGCTGGGACAATAATGGCATCTCCGTAACCCTCGATGGGTGCTTGGAGAAGCTCATTCATCGGTTTGTCTTCTGCCATTACGACAGGGGGTGGTGGTACTAGACGTTCCTCAGTCACGGCTGAAGGAGCAGAACGTCCTCTACGCCTACGAGGAATATTTGCAAGCTCAGAAAGTAGACTTGTAGAGCTGGAAGAACGAGTGCGCATGCACTAAGTTTAAAAATGAATTTTCAAAACAAATGCGAGGCAAAATGACAAGTGAACTTAACCAATAATCACAAATGAAATGGCTTCTTTGAAAAAGGTACACCAAATCACAAGGACACACAGGCAAGTTTTGATCTGTTGTTCGGGAACTTATTAATGGTCACACCCCCAGTTGGTAGGTGTACTGCCTTGATTTGCGGTGGTTGATTTTTATGTATTTATTAAGTACCACTAAAAAGACGTAGGTATGGATATGTGCTGAGGGTTTAAAAACTTTTGGACAATATTTTTGGTATCGTCTCGTTTAACCAAATCGTACTGCTTTAAGAATCACCTTAAAGAAAATACAAGATAGAAAACGTTACGATTGTTTTGTTGTTTTATATTTTTTTTTGGTGTTGTTAACACTTTAGGAAAAGTGTTAATTAACTTTTTTTTATAACTTTTCAAAAAATTGTTTACAAAAAGTGGTATATGTGCAAGTACGGGTCTGAGAATGCTTAAAACACGCGAAAGCCTCCCCGGCAGCGGCGCCAAAATTTGATTGGGTCCAGACAGTCAAGTTTATCACACAAGCTAACCACTTGTGAATGGTCAACCGTAATAAAATTCAAACTGTCTAAAACCAATGCAATTAAGATCTGGAGAGTATAGTGTTTCCACAGGTCGTTAATGGTGTTCAACACTTTCAGATGTCGAATAATCACTAAGGATAATGATCAGTAAGGATTTTGAGTGGTAATTACACCTAAAGAGAAAGTTTGTAAATTACAGGTGCTTAAATGCAAATTAAAGAAAATTTAAAAAACTAAATTATATTAAATAAACGCTATCACTATTTTTAAAATGATGTTTTTCTTGATTTATAAAACAAAATAACTTAAATAAACTATTTTAATTAAAGCGTAAACCTAAATTACCTAAAAACGTGACATAGAATGAAAACGTGCGTTATATGTAAAAATTACGCGAGTGCGCAAGTAAAAACGTAAAATTTGTAAAATAAAAGTCCTACGAGTGTAAAAACAATTTTTTTACTTAATATATGACAAAATAAAATTTTAGAAAAAAGATATATATTTTTTTTACTTTTATATTTTTTATTATGAATTAAATACTATTTTAAACTAATTAAATGTTTAAAAATACTAAAACTATTAAGAAAAATCTGAAACTTTTTTATAAAATACTTTATACTAATACAAAGCTAAGAAAATTACAAAAGATGTGAAAGCTTGATTTAATAACCTGTAAATAAGCTAATTAGTTCGTATAAGCTAAAGAGACAAAAAGGGGTTAAGTATTAAATAGTGCAAAGGATAACCAGTCAAAGACCCAAGGGCAGATGGTAACGTATGTGTGTGGTGAGCTGGGTGGCCAGGGTTCGAATCCCAGCAACTCCCTTTTTGCAAAATATTTTTTTTCTTTTACAAACTGATTAAGCTAATGATAATAAGCAACTTTTAAAACTAGAACTTTTTACAAAAACAACTAATAAGCTCAGATTTGAGCTTATTATTTCAACAGTGGCAAGAAATGGAAATAAGCACAAGTATTAAGCTAAAATGGCTAATAAGCTAGAAAATAAGCTAAGGTAAACTGGAAATAAGCTAGGCAACTAATAATAAGCTAGAATTACAACTGAAAAAGCAAAATGAATTAGAAATAAGCACTACAATTTCCAAATAAGCACAAGTTTTGAATAATGCACAGGACACTTTTTAGATATCTAGGCAGTTTCAAGCTAATTTTTAAGCACTTAAACAGACTTGGAAATGGAAAAGAACACTGGAACTAACTAGTATACCAGCTAAGCTATCCAAAAAGCTAAAACTTTCACTGTTTTGTTCACTGGTGAGCTTATAAGGAGCTTATGAAAAAGTTAATAAACATTGAATACTCAGTGTACTATATGAAATGGACAGAACAAAAAGCACTTAGCAGGCTTATTAAATAAGCTAAAAATGGAAAAATGAGAACTGGAACCTTGAGACAGCTAGGTAAGCTTCTCAAAAAGCTAAAATGCACAAGCTAGACCTCTATAATGAGCTCTGAATGAGCTTGAGAAAATGGATGGGTAAACTGTGCACAGAGCATGTTTTTGAAAAAGTGTCTAAAACAAGATTGAAAATAAGCAGTTTATAAGCTAATTAGATATAAGCTAATATTTTTCTAATTAAGATGAGCAGCTAAACTTTAATATTCCAAAAGCTCAAATCTTGAAATCTAATATTATGTCCTATATAAAATTACTTATTTTATTCAAAAACTGCAAAACTGAAAAGTTTGACTTTTTAAATTACACTAGAGGTTTGACTAATATGAACTTTTGATCAATCCTACTTATTGATTATGTTATATTAACCTAAGTTATGATAAAATTAAACTAGGTGACCAACTTATAAACAACTATGATGAGTTTTAGACTCTTAATCCTAACAGTGATCAACTTAAGTGAGATCAAAGGAAATTTTGACTTTTACTTTAACAAGCACTGGTTTAATTGGTATGTTTGAGTTATTTAGACCAAGTATGACAGATAACAACCAAGAACAATAACACAAATAAGCTCTAGCACAGTTAATCAAGCAAATCCAATCACCACTTAACTAGACTGTTTTGGTGATTTTCAAAGCAAAACACAGATTAAGAACATGAAACTGATTACAGACCTTATATTATCATTTATTAAGACTAAATAAGCATGAAGCAACAGCCATAACAACATCCAACTCAAGAATGATATTTATGCTCTTATATCTGTTAAAATAAGATTTTTACTAACTACAAATTAAAGAGAACAAGCAACTGGTTTTAATGCTTAATTATACTTAACTATAACTAGAAAACATAAACATACAAAGATTCAAGCTAACAATTGACTTTAACAGTGAAATACCAAAATTGAGCAATAGGCTTACCAATGGCTTCCAAGCTCAAAACTGAGAACTGAGGCACACAAACACAACCTATAGCTTCCCAAGAAGCACTAAACCAAGGCAATCCAATATCAACCTTGCTCCATCTTCTTGATAACCTTCACCATGGATTTTTGATTTTCCTTCATTTTTTTAGTATTTTTGGTATTTTTTACTTTCCTATACTGAACTGAGTTTTAAAGTATCTAATAGCTTTTAGAAGCTATCTAGGAGCTTATGTGGTTTTATGAGTCCTTAACAACAACTGCTTAACAACATTCAAACATTCATGAGATTTTTAAACTTGAAAATTTGAACAACTGAAATGAAACTTGAAACTTGAAATTACTTATTGCAAAAGTTGTATAATACACTGAAATTACTTAAACAAGTACTTGAAAGCTTTAAATTACACTGGAAGGCTTAAAGAAAATAAAAACGATTAAGAAATTTAAAAGTTACACTAGATATCTCACTCCTCTGCTTCTCCTCTATCTTTATAGCATTTTGAGACTCCCCATATGCCTCTGAATATTTCCCATCAACAATCTTGACCATTGGATGAGTCAAACTCATCCTAGCCTTTAAATTCACTTTTGGCGCCAAAAAGTAGTACTAGTGGATTAGAGCAGGTTTTCTTCAATTAAGAATTCTTGAAAGATTGTAGAGGTGGAGGGGACAAAATGAGAAGTAGATATGGAGCTAGGAGTGATTTTGCAGCAAAAACAGGGGATGTAAGGTGAGGTGAAGTGTTTGATGGTGGGGAAGCATTAAATGCTTGGTGGCTGGTATAGGAGGAGGGGGGATGAGCTGGAGAGTAGTATGGGTGAGGTGGAAAGATGGGGAAAACCATTGGTTTTGGTTTTACAGGCTTGGTGAAGGAGATGAACAGAGAAGTGGTTTGGGTAGCGTTTGACTTTATTTGACCCGGTATTAATATGAAGGGGGTTGGGCTTGGATGTTGGGCCAGCTGGGATAAGGGATTGGATTTGGGTTTTAATAATACAAGGAGTCCGTTTGGTATAGTTTAAACACAAGGACCATTCATGTAATTTGTGCAAACTTCAAGGACTGAAACTGCCAATTTTCCAAAGTTATCACAAGGACTAAATCTGCAATTAATGGTTAGTACAAGGACCAATATTGCATAAAATTCCATTTTTATAAATCCAAGGACTATATTTGACATTTTTGAAACTTTAGGGACCTAAGTTGCCATTTTGCAATTTTAAACTTCAAGGACCAAGTTTGAAAACTTATGAATCCCTAGGGACTTTAAATAACATTTTTCTTTATTTTGATTTACCAGGGACTAGATTTGACAACTTTTGAAACTTGGGGACTAAAACTCGCCAATTTTGCAAACTTGATACGTTTTCATCCGATTTTGGTATTTTTGCATTTGAAACACAAAAAACACTTATTTGTGATATTTTTATCATTTTGATACATTTCTGAGTGTTTTCAGATGTTTTTGCAGTTTAAATGATACAAAAATGATGAGTATTTAGACATTCATCAAGTACTTTAAGTACATGGGTGAATTTGAAGATCAGGCTAAGTGGGAATTGGGTGAAAGAGATGGTTAATAGTAAAACTGGTTCGTTTGGGCGCGATTGGGTTTGGGGTGAATTTTTATTATTTATTTGACTGAAAGGGGAAGAGTGTGTTGACTATTCTTAGGATAAAAAGAATGAAGGGTCACTAGTGGTTTTGGCTGGGGTCAAGGTTGTTTTTGTTGAAGGTTCAAACGAAGTAATGGTAGGGGTCAGTTAGTGGATTCAGTGTGATGGGCTGGTTATGGGCTTTTAAAAGGAAAATGGGTTTTGTTTTGTTTTTGGATTTATAGTTTAAGCTTTTATATTTCAAGGACCACTCATGAAATTATGTACAAATCAAGGGCCAATGGTGTTAATTGGGAAAGGGTGAGGTGAATTTTGAAATTTGGTGAAGTAAGGGGTGAAAGGGTATATTTGGTAAATATGGAAACTTGAGGATAAAAGATGGTAATTTGGGTAACTTGAGGTTATTTTTTGAAATTGTGGAAAAGTGAAAGGTTTATTTTGAAAACTTCCAGAACATGATCAGATCTTCGTAAAATGATCTTTTGAGCATTAAAGTCCACAAAATAGCAACCCCAGCATCGGCTTTTGCACTCTCCTCTCTCTGGTGCTCGGTTTTCTTCGGTTTTGGCTTTCTTTTGTCTATTTCATCGTATCCGTACCTGCACATGCATAAACTCAAGAAACCAACAAATATTAGGCATAAACGGCTCTTTCTTGGTTATTTTGGGTCTCTTTTGGTAAAGAAATGGTATGTGTTTTAGCACATACCATTGACTCACCATGTTTATAAACAACATTTCGAAACTCTTTGATTTTGTTTTGTAAATCGACAATTTCATCAAGATACTGATCTATTTGTCTCCTCGAATGTTTTTTATACTCATAAAACTGTTTTTGACAACTTAACAACTCAGACTTGGCTTTTTGAGTTTCCGAAGTGAGAGCGTTGATTTGTTGTTGATGATCAAATTTTTGTTGTTCTATTTGAGAAAGCAATGCATTCTTGGATTCGACTAGATCACGTATCTGTATTTCCAAATATTTTTCATTTTGGTATGATTTTGCAAAAGCGACTTCAAAACTTTGTTCACGTTTCTCTTTAGTTTCAAAAATGTTGAGTTGGAACTTATAGCATTCATTATCCTTAGTTAACAATGCAATTTTATCTTGAAGTTTCTTATTAATCTCATTGCATTTTTCCAATTTAGATAGGGTGGTCTGACATAAGGTCATGAGCTCTGGATCCGGATTAGACAAAGGTTCATTTTATTCAACTTGAGTCTCCACATAATCATTATTTAGATCCTCAAATATAAGCACGGAGTCAACTTGATTATTAATATTAACCATGAGGTCATCTTGATCGTCAAATATAACTACGGGATCTATTTGATTATCGTCGGAATGAGATGTAGAAGACTCATGTTGAACACTCTGTGCCTTGTCGGATGCAGATGCAGGCGGAGATATCAGATCATGCATGTATAAGAAATATGTTAGGATCCGGTACCTGAGACAAGCCATCAGTGTCATACACTGGGCCTGTGTCACTCATGTGGAGCTCTTGCATGTTTGCCATTAACATCACAACTTCATTAGCTTGCAAGTCCTCCATGTCATCATCAGAATCTGCATTAGCCATGAAGCTCTATTCCTTGTTGGTAAGTGTGCCACCAGCTTCATCCTTGAGGGCCAAGAGTAAAGCCTCCTTGTGATAAGCGCTACCTCCTGTTCTCTGCTTGGGGCAAGCATTAGCAAGATGACCCTTCTCGTTGCAGTTGTAGCATTGAAGACCATTAACCCCTGTTTGAGCATTTCCCTGATCAACCATTTGAACCCGTTGTTGTGGAGCACCCATGTTATTCCTTCCATTAACATTAAACCCTTGACCACTACCCATCTGAAGACCAATTCCACGATTCTGAACCTCAACTCTTCCATTGTTAACAACAGCTTGATTTCTTGCGTTTGATGAGGTACAAATGCGATTGTTGGATTTGTTAGCAAATCTCCCGAAGGATCTAGCAATCATGACAAATCCTTGATTGAATGCATCGAAGGCCGCAACATCCTCATCTAGAGTTTCACTGTAAAGTGCTGAATCAGTGTTGTTGTTGTAGGGAATCAGTTGAGTTTCTTGTGATTGCTGTGAAGAATCATATGGTGTAATCTGAGCAGATTGTTGTGGTGGATTTGTGAAGACAGTTGGTAATGTTGGAAATTGAGGATAACAAGCTTGCATGTACAAATCCAGAAATTGATTATCCGGTAGAGTTGGAGAAGCAGGGACTCCACGGATAATTATGTCTTTGTCTACTTTCTTTTGATGATGCTTCAAATAGTCATACAACAATCCGTAAGTTGCTTGATGAAGATTCTTAGCTTGACGGATGAATGTAACATACTTCTCCCAATCAGGACCAAGACAGCTGAGAAAATTTGTGTTGATTGCAATCCTTGGCATAATTATATTATGTTTATTCAAGTCATTGATGATGTCTGAGAACCGATGATAGTATGACTCTAATGATTCCCCTGGTTCAATCATGAAATTCTAATATGATAAGTAAATTTTTGATTCCATGTCTTCTTGATTGAGTTCAGTGCCTTCCATTAGAAGATGAATGTGTCCCCACATAGCTTTAGCAGTCTTTTGAGCATCAACACTACGAAGTATCGGATTGGGTAGTCCCAAAAGGATATATTGCATTGCAAATTCATCAGCTTCTAAGTGAAGAAGTTGTTCAGCAGTGAGTTGGTCTACTCTGAGAATGTTGGTAACATAATCTCTTGGTGGATTAGCATTTGGATCTCCGGGTGTTGTGATAGTAGGCATCTGAAAAGGACTTTCAAGGATGACTTTCTTCAAAAACTTACCATGTGGTTTCTTGAGATCACAAAACCTAAAAAACCTAATCACCCATTTATCATAATTACCGGGAGTGAGCATTGGAGGTCTATCAAGGGATCCAGCTTCATGAATGGATTGTTGGCGGCTTAAAGCTTCACACATCTTTGCAAACCAAGAAGGTTCCTTCTGCGTTGTGACATTCATAGCATACTTAGCTGGAAACTGATATTGGAAGTAGTTACAATGTTGAACTTGTTGACAAGGGTTTGGTTGAGGCATCTGTGATGGAAGAGGTTGTGCTCCTTGAGGAAAGTACATTTGAGATGGTGGTTGAAATTGTTGTTGTTGTTGTTGAGGATACTCATGAGGAAAGTAGTTAGAGTAAGGTGGTTGAGACATCTTGAAACTTGTGTTGATGATGGATCTTTATAGTCGAATGAAACTTAAATTTGTTGATGAAGTACACTTAGGCGTAGAAACCTGCTTAGGCGTAGGCAGTGACTCTTACGCGCAACTTCCTTTTACATGTAAACTAGTGCTTAGGCGTAAATACTTCTTACACGTAAGCTTTAGGTTAAACGTAAGCTTAGGCGTAAACTAAATGCTTAGAAGTAAGAACTTTAGGCATAAGATTACCTTAGGCGTACGATTTAACTTATGCGTAAGAATAACTTAGGCTTAAACTTTTATTCATAAGCGTTTAAGCTTATGTGTAAGTTTAGGGTTTTACCCAAAAATCCTTTACACTAATCCAAGTGTAAAAGATACCCACAAGTCGAAGTGTTTTCTGGCTTATCCAAGCAAGAAAACACTGAGTAAACTAACAGCTTCGAAGATCAAATGAAGAAAAACTTAGACGTAGGAAACTGTTAGGCGTAGGAACGACTTAGGCGTAGATGCTTAAACGTAGAACTATGGTTTTGCTATGTGTAGAAAGTACAAAATTTACCAAAACTGATTTTTATGCCCAAAAACGTTTTGTAAACCTGATTTTAATGATGAAACAGTTTCAAAACCACCAAAACAACAATAAAGTTTGAAACTTGATGATCCAAAAAACACTTTCACCCTTACGCGTAACAAGTGAAACACGAAACAAACCAAGCTTAAAAACTAATCTACACACGTAAAGTTTGAAACTTTTTGATAAAAACTGAAACTTTAACACTAAATAAACCTTAACCCATAAGAATCTTGAGTTTACAAGTGTAAAAAGTAAAGCTTTTATGCGTATGAAAGATGTATAGCGATAAACCCACGCGTATAGAAACAAACTTCAAAAACAAAAGTATTTCAACCAATTAGATGGCGATTGATACCACTGTTAGGTCACCAAAAGTTAACACAAGGATCAATATATAAGAAATATAGATGAAGGAGGAGGGATGAACACAAAATCACACGTATGAATAAATATTTAGGCGTAGGATTAAGATAAAGTGAACAACCAACCTTCAAGGGAAGGTTTACAAGTCTATTTATAAGGGAATGGAGCTAGGGCAACACATCTAGTCCCTTCCTTTCTTATTGGGCTTTTGCATAGGCTCATGGGCTTTCTACATGAGCCTAGCCTAATTAATAACATAAAAGCCAAGTTTAAGCAACCTATTACATATTAATGACTAACACTTGAAATACTAGTTAGGAGTGATTCCAACAAGAGTCAAGTAAGGCTTCCTTTGACGACACTTCCACAAGGGCCCTAGCATAAGAATTACGACCCCACGACTTAAGGCACATCGTACTCGTGTAGGAATCAAGCATGATAGGACGACCAATTTGCGTTGTAATCAAACTAAGACCAACCTCAGAATACGCAACAACCGGAATATTATGGAGTTTAACCCAAACATGAGCTAAAGTTATATCATCTTTTGTAAGTTTAGTGTTCGGAGTCCAAATATTCAAAAATATAGGCACCAATCGTATCAACCATGGACCTCCTTCCAATACCCTTTCCATACCCTCTTTGGTTTCAAATTGGAACAGAAAAAAACCATTATTAAGCATAACCATTTGTAAACCAAACTTTGCCAAAGTATTTCTAACGTAATTTTCAACAACCGGGAAAGTGAGTCTCTTACCAATGAAATAACCATACGACGTATTAGTGAATCTAGAGCGTACCTCATTGACAACTTCCAAAGGGATGGTGACATTAGCACCAGCCACACAATTTTTGTTTCGCATCTCCGAAATCTTAACTGTCTTCTTAGGTGTTTTATCCTTAAGCATATCCGCAAAAGATATAGGAGTAGAACCTGATTGAGTCTTTGGCACACTCGTATCACTTGTACCCAAACCAGACTTACCATCATCATGAGCCTCATTATGTTGTGTCGACTCACTACCAATGTTAATAGGAATCATTTCAGTCATCTTCATATCAGATTCATTCTTTTTAGCCGACTTAGACGCACTACTAACGTTTAAAAAACCCTTATCCATCTCTTAAAACCCCCGACCTTGACAATACCAATAAAAAACCAGTAGCAATAACTAAAGAAAAAACCAGCAGAAGCATGCAAACCAGCAGAAGCTCGTACAATAACTAAAGAAAAAACCCTAACTTGACAGTTAGGGTTTAATAAGCATAAAGAAAAAAATCCACTAACCCATCATAGAGATCGCTCCGACATAAAAAGCGTAATATAAACAAACAATAATTAGTATTCTAACGTCCGCAAACAGATTGAATATTAATTAAAAGATTCCCTAGAATGAATAGCACGCTAGCAACGATATAGAGAAGAATCAAATATTAATATCTTAATGTTAGAATTAAGAATTAATTAAAGGATTCTATAGATTGAATACCACGGTAGAATTCAGTAAAACAAAAAAGTCGATTAAAGATAATGAATTCGCTACCAAGAGAGAGAGAGAGAGTCTAGGGTTTAATTTTCTTTATCTAATGCTAGTTTGTACATGTTGATCTTTAAATCTCGGGTTTTATGACATTAAACCTATCATGTTAATTTGTGTGTATTTTGTACGATAGTGGGATTATAGTTTGCTTATTATGATTATGATTATTATTATAAGTTTATAACCATTGTTTGTCACTTCATTGTTTATCAGAGTTGACATATGTGCTTATAAATATGTTTGTTTGACATGGTTTCAGGGACCTCTTTAATTTAAAAACCAAAAACAATTTGTTTACATGTCTAATATACAATGGTATATGTTTTGTCTCTTGAGAAGAATGAGAACAAAATTAGAATCACGATTGCAAGAAGCTTACCGATCCTTTGGACAAAGATGGAGACATACATAATGTCCATATCTTGAAAATTACAAAACACCAACTTATAAAAACTCATTTTTCTAAGTGAAAAACAAACCCCACTAGTCACTTTTCATCCTTAAAAAAATGTAAGCAAAGTAAAGGAAAAGTAATTAAAAGCTTATTATAACACCCAAAGTAATAGTTGAAGAAGCTCTCAAGAACTGAAAATGGCACCGATCACCAACTTGTTGTTTATCATCATCACATCAATTTCTACAATCTTTCACTTTGTTTGTCGACAACTTTCACTTATCGATCACAATGCTCTTGGTAATTGAAAAGTGGTTTGCAATATTTTCTCATATATCACGATTATGACATCAATGTCAAGTTTTGTAATTATTGTTGACGATGAAACAAATTTATACACAGAAAGTGTAATATGGCGATAGAGATATTAACGAGAAGCCAAAAAGGGTCACTACAGTGATACTTTAACGGTTATAGTTTTACCTGTAGTTGGAAGTGAGTATGCAACCATGAAAGCAGTCATGTCAACGTCTTCATTATTCGATTACCAACTTACAAAGTATTAAAATAAAAATAAACACAACTATATATTCTTTTTCATTTGTTTAAGTTAAAGCAAAGCAACCCATACCCAAATTTAAACACAAAATAATAGATATCATGAATAAAACACCACACTCACACACAACACAACTACACACTTGATCAAGCTCTCAACAATGGTACCAATCACTACTTTCTTAATTATCATCATCAACTCCATATCTTCAATCTTTGATTTGCTCGTAGACACCCTCTACATATTACATAGTCCTCTTGGTAATGCTTATCTTCATGTTGGTGTTGTAAACCCTTTCTGACGATCTCTACATCTAGTCTATAGCTCTAATCGAAAAAGATTTGGATAGATGTTCTTTGTCATGTATGGTGGCTCATCTTGGTCTTGTATAGGTTGATCTTCATCAGTTTTCTTTGAAACCTATGTTTTATTGTTTTGTGTATAAATGTACGCTCTAATTAGCAGTTATGTGTCAATGTTTGATCACATCTAACATATATGTGTTTATAGATTTTATTAATCGTGATAAATGTGTACAGTGACGATTATAGTCTGCTCATTTTGATTATGAACAATCCAGGGTATTAATTCCCGAGACGACTTTTGTTGCTGTCGAATCTAGGGTATCAATTCCCGAGACGACTTTTGTTAGTGTCGAATCCAGGGTATCAATTCCCGAGACGACCTTTGTTTTATGTCGAATCCAGGGTATCAATTCCCAAGACGACTTTTGTTGGTGTCGAATCCAGGGTATCAATTCTCGAGACGACTGTTAAAATCTTTCTGCTGCCTCTCCTTCTTCTCACTTGATATGCTGCCTTCTGATCTGCTCATCTTCATCAGACACTTTCCTCACCTCCATTCTATATCTTCTCATAAAAATAAATAAATAAATAAATAAATAAATAATTTTTTTTTTTGGATGTTTATGTTTTTCTATGAAAAAACACGCCCCGTTTGTTTGGAAGATTCTTTGGAGGTTGAAGTTTTAGAACCAACTTTCGTTGTCTCCTATTTGTTTAGTTGTATTGTTTCTTAGCTTTAATCTCCAGTTCGAGCTTTCGCGATTTCGCCGCTCGAACTGCGGAAGTGTGTTAGTCTGTAATATGTAATGGGCTCAAGCCCAAGCCCGAATTCTAGAATATTCGGTATTTACCTATTTATATGTTCATTGTATTGAAGATAATCAATCAATCAATAAAAATCATCATTCCTAATTATATCATTCTACAATTCGTTCTTTATTATATATGGCTGAAGATGCGCATATATGCTTATTTGACAGGGCTTGAAGACCTCTTTAATCGTAAAAAGTAAAATTAAGTCACTGCGGTTGGTTGACATTTCTAACGATAAGGATGTACTATTATTTTGTCTCTTGGGAAAGAATGAAAACAAAATTAATATATAATCATGACTTCAAAAAGCTTATCCATTTTAATAGTAAATTCCATTATCCACATCTTTGATAATTTTAAACTATCTATAGAGCTGATGAGAAGCAATCACGAATGAAAAATGGCACCAATCACCAATTTGTTGTTCATCATCATCTCATCAGTTTCTGCGTTCTATCACTTTGTTTGCCAACACCCTTTACTTATCAATCATAATCCACTTCGTAGTGCCCATCTTCACCTCGGTCTTGTACATCTTTTATAAACTATAGAGAAGTCTTTGGACCATTTTGTTTTTGTGGTGTTTGTGTGCTCGTTTGAGTCTGAAGTAAAGCGTCTCTGCTCATCTTGAGTTTGAGAACACGAATCATGAATTCGTGATATGGGTTGATCTTCAAAGCTCAGGGGGACATTTTGTGTATGTTTTGTGTATTACATTTCTAACTTTTACATATGTAATGAATTCAAGGCCTTCTTTCCTATTTGAAGTGTTTGACATTTTCAGTTCTGTAGGAAAGTTATTTGTAGAGTGCATATTCCTACATATTACTCGTATATCATGATACGAAATTATTGTCAAATTTGTATTTGCAAATTACAAGAAACTACTGATACTGCTGCACCAAGAGCATTTATGTAATATTGATTTACTCGTGATTAAAGCAAAATCACACAAAAATTAATACGTGCTTGGAGGGGGGAGTGCGCACTCATGTAAACTTAGCCGTTTATACTTTATCCATACCAAAACCAGCTGACGTTGGTTGGTATTGCGCCAACTATTTTTCTGCCAACTCCGGCCAGGATTCAATTAAATTTAGTTATGTCCGATTGTCCACCGATTGGTGAACTTCATTTATCACAAGTCATGTAAATAAGATCAATTACTACATTTTTTATTTTTTTCACTTTCAATCATTTTTTTTCTTTCACTACAATGAAAATGAACTTATCTGGTTAATATGATATGCTAATTATCAGTGTTCAACCACACACGACTATAGAATACCCTTATTATCACACGAACAAGTACTTAGAAACCCTTACTTGCAAAATATGAACATTTTGTTATTTTGGTTCGAAATATCCAAGTAAAATGCTTGTTTTGTTTGACAGTATGAGCAAGAAAGCACTAGTTGTATGATGTAACAATTGCGACAGACTTGTATACACTATGTGCTAAATAGACTGCTCACAAATATATTGTGGTTGACTTTTAATGGGCCTGATTGCTTGCTATAGATGTTTATCGAAATTGAACTGGTCCTGTTGGGAATTTTACGTCATCTACGTTGTTTATAAAGTATTAAAATGGTTGACTTGAAGGGTGGTATTGAAGTGGTTGACTTGAAGGAAGATTACCCGTCAAGTCAACCACTTTAATACTTTATAAACAACATTGTTGCGGCCTTTTTTCAATGACGGCATCCCAAATAGTTTTTAGCTTTATCGGCCTCACAAAAGGTTTTGTTAGCACAAATCCAATAAACCGGTTTTTAGAGCGGAACTACGAATCAAAAACTACTCCAACAAGACTTCGATAAAGGATTATGATTCCTTATTGTCGAGTAGCATCAACACATACATGATATATTACACTCAAACGTTTATCAAACGTGAAAAAGAAAAGAAGGTATAACCCTCTATTTATAAAGAATAAGGAATCTACAATTGAGGAGGTTAAGAGATTTTCTAATACAAGACTAATATATTTTTTTTTAGTTTGAGCGGAACTACAACTAGTCCCCTAAACTTATATTCTAATTATTACACACTAATATTCTAACATTTTCCACCTTAGTGGTAATAGTTAGCTTTCTCCAATACGCAGCACCTTCAACCAGTGCTGGAACCTCGGACCGGGGACCACCTTCGTCAAGATACCAATAGTAATACCCGCTACTAACCTTAGCTCAAATCTCGACTCTGTAGAGAGTCCCTTTAGCCATCTATCCTCATTCAATTCTCCAGTAACTGTCATATACTCCGCTTCAGTTGTTGACAAAACAATCATGTGCTGCAATATAGCTTCCGAGCTCACCGCATATTCCTGTGTCATAAACCCGTACCTTGTGATTGATTTACCCATGACAATTATCGATCTACCCATGGGGTGGTCACAATCCACAAAAACTTGTACATCTATCTGTAATCCATGATCAAACCCATATAACATATCCAAATCTGTAGATGCAATGTCAGATCTCGTACAGACTACTTGATACTCATGACTTTCAACTTCATATATACATGATCCATTACTCTTCTTTTATTCATCACGATTCGGTGACAGGCCACCCTCCAATGACCAGCGTAAAGTGTCCCCCTAACAACATCTGAACCGACATCCCGTTGGAAAACCTAAATTGTGACACCCTCGGAGTATTACCACTCTGACTACTGAAGATCTTCACACCAAGTATATTTTCATTTTCTTCATCTAACCCACCCTTAGTAACCAAGATCTCAGACTTGCTTTCACAAGTAAACCCCATATAATCTATATAGAGGCGTAAACATTTGAACATACATGGTGCATACTTCCAGTAACTTATGTTACTGTCATCACTGCTTCGCCTGAAACCGTTCCTGAGCATACACATACTAGGCCGAGTATCCATATCTTCTTTCATTACAGACATCCACTTGGAAATTACCTCACAAGCAATTGCATCTCTGAAAATCAATAACTCATTTGCATATTCTTCTATTACTAAAACAATTCCTAAAGCAACCATGTTACTGTCACCTCTATACATGAGTGGTTCTCGCGCTGAACATTGCTCCCTATCGTGTGCAAACTGATAGGCGATTAAATCTTGAGTCTAAAAAACATGTAAACCTTCACGTAAATCGCAACTCCCTAGAGGTTCAACCTCAAATCCATGATCTTCTTTTGGTTCCACCTCAAACTCAATTCCATGCAACGTTTGCGTTGAACCCGGACTTTGAGAGTATTCATATACCAACCATGTATAAAGTAAACCATATCCCCAAACATGAAAATGTCAAACTTAACCTTTGACATCCAGTAAACCCATGTAAAATCGATTGAACCTAGTGAAAAACCTCACCCAAAATCGACTAACAAGTACCGTGTATGCAACCCTTTATATTATTGATTTTTATTCACTCTTCAATCGACTCAACTCTTGTAGAAAACCCTAACAAGAAATCCACTTACCAGAGAGCTACCCAGACAAACCCTTTGAAGTAAATCTTTTGTTTATTAAACCCTAGCAAACCTAAAACTTGAAACACAATTAACAAATAGTCGACAAAACCCTTGATGATAAAAGAACCCTAACCAAAAAACCTTGAACAAAATCGATCAAAGAAAACCCTTTGATGACACCCTTTATCAAATCGATCAAACTTCACAACCAAGTAACCTTTTTTAAGCCGAAACATTGAAGTCGAAACTGTTGCAAAACCTTTTCACGTTTGAAGCTCATAACCGAAACTCCAAGAACATTATGACAAAAATAAAATGATTTCCTATAACCCTAAGAGAATCGAAACACCTCTTTACAAGAAAACTTCAAGAACCTTGTTGCCCAAGTAATCTTGACTAATAAACCTAGAAACCTTGAACCTTGTAATCTACACAATGATATCTAAACAGTAACCGAAAATGAAAAACAAGACACCAACCAAATCAGTAAATTCGACATAAGATATCTCCTTCTTGGTGCCTTTGATGCTAGATGCCACCAGCGATATTCTAGATCTATGTATATTCAACCTACGATTCAAATTTTGTAGAAATCCAACGGTTAACGAACAAGGAGCGCTAGTTCTCCCACGACTGCGAAGTACACGACGTGACCAAATCGGGTTCAGTCATTTCTCTTTTTTAGGCTCTCTTCACGATGTGTGATTCATTTTTTCCGAATAAGGCACTCATACTAATTGTTGGAAAAAATCTAACGAACTTGTTTCTAGAGCAGAACCACGAATCAAGAACTACTCCAACAAGACCTCGACGAAGGGTTATGATCTCTTAATTTCAAGTGGCATCAACACATAAATGAGATATTTACACTCAAACGTTTATTAAACTTCAGGAAAAAATTAGGTATAAATTACAAATAAGCCGTAAAAACGTTTATTTATATTTTACGATCTTCAAATGTTTTGTCGATAACAAACGTAAAATTATTTTAATGAAACAAATAAAATACGTAAATGGTTTGAGCCAATAGTTTACTAACACACTTACATTTTCATATAAAACACTAAACAAGTAATAAGTGTTTACATCTTATAGCAATACATATGTATAACAACTAGTGTTTACATAAAATGAAAATGTGCCTATATTGTAATGGGTAAAAATCTTAGTACTTGACCCATTGACTAGATACATTGAATATTGTTGGGTAAAACCCAAAGTCCATGACCCATACCCATGGAGCTTGATCCATAACCCATGACCCATTGCATGACATCATGAACGAAGTCATGTTGGGTATTATCCATGATCCATGACCCAAGCCCCAACACCCAATGTTTAGATACATTGCATCTTGTATAACCCATGGTTAATAACCCATAACCCGGTTTGCAATCCAAAATCCGGACTTAAGCTGACCCAGCTGCCAGATCCCTTGGATTGCACTAGCCGGATCCCTTGGATTGCACTAGCCGGATCCCTCTGGGGAGGGATCCGTGGGATCCGGGGAATAGTAAAGAAAATTGCCTATAAATAGTGAGTCATTTCTCTCTTGCAATTAACCTCTTTTTACACATACTCTCTCTTAGTATTGTAAACTCTCTAACCTCAGATCCAAAGGATCTTTCTATGTAATTTTGTGTTTGTGTGATTATATAGGTTCCTCTTAAAGGCGAGATCACCACCTCTTGAAGTCGAGCAAGCTCAAGTCCATGGGTTGCCAAGCTTCGTCATCATCAAGACTACTGAAGTTATCTTGTTGATAGTTTTTTCCTCCCTCCTAGAAGTGTCGTGTCGAAGGCATTAGTGAAAGGTACCAAAGGTCCTTGTCGAAGGCATTAGTGAAAGGTGCCAAAGGTCCGTGTTGAAGGCATTAGTGAAAGGTGTCGAAGGATCGTGTCAAGAGCATTAGTGAAAGATGCCAAGGGAGTACATTCGATATGGTGCATCGATGTACAAGATAGATAGGTTGGATTACAGGATATTGATGTCCTTATGATGTTGTAATAAGGAGTGTGTCTCCTTTGGGGTTGTTGTGTATTGGTGTAGTGTTGGGTAGTAGTTCCTCCTTTGTAATGGAACTCGGTATCTAGCCTTATACCCGATAAAGTGTAGGTGACGTTGTGATAGGTTTGGTTCTACCTCGTGGAAGAACCAGGTGTCTAGCCTTGTACCAGATAATGAGTTGGCGACGTTGTGAAGGCTTCTCCGCCACACTAAGAAGCTTGTGTTGTGTAGTGCTTACGAACTCTCGAGTGGGGAACTCGGGGAGTGGAGTAGGTCAAGGAAGGTGTCCTTGTAGCCGAACCACTATAAACACTCGTGTCGTGGTTTTGTGTTCCTTACTCTTTATTTTTACATTACTTGTTTATATGCTTTATCTATCATCATCCAACGCACATTTTAAATAGATTGACATAAATCGATCTAAATAGTTTAAAACGAAGTTTTAATCGGTAAAACTATTCAACCCCCCCCCCCCCACCCTTCTAGTTTTCCACATAAACCTCACCCTCTCATCTCTATTTATAAAGAATGAGGGGGAAAAACCTAATCTTTGGTAAACAAAGAATCTACAATTGAGAAGGTTATGGGATTTTCTAATAATTACCAACATTTTTAAGTTTGAGCTAAACTACAACTAGACCCTAAACTTATATCCTAACCACTACACACTAATATTCTAATTGGTTTATACTACGATAAGTAGGCGCTCAAAAGCTTGAGTCAAAATTGAAGAAGACTTTTGTAAAGATAGCCTTTTATTGTTTTTGAGATGCTAAGACGTCATTTAATAGTACTAATAACCACCAACTCCTTAAATTTATTTTTTATCAACCAGAATTATGTAACACTAACTATGCATATCGTAAGTTTTCTTGAACAATCAGGCCCGGATTTGAGCAGGTGCAACATGGGCAACCGCACAGGGCCTTCATTTCTTAGGGGCCTCAAATGTTTAAAACTTTGGTATAAGCACAAAACTATTTTTCAAGTATTTAATCCCGTTAATGGATGATTTTAAATGAAGAATATGAGATCTTTTTCAACAAAAGCAAATAAAAGCCTCTACTTGCGTCTTAATGGAGAAAAATTAGATGTGGGTTTTGTTGGGGAAGATAACCAATAGTGTACAACATAAGTTTATGGACCCAACTTTTTATTTTGTTTCTCTTTCTATCATCACTAGTCTTTATAGATTTTTAACTTACCCATTATCTTTGCAATACTTTCATTTTAGCCCTAATCCTTTTTAGATTTATGGCTCAGTTTGAATTAATCTCACATTTCATAAAATACCTTATTTCAGGTTGAAATATGTATTTTAGCTTACTGTATATTTTCGAAAATATCATTACAAGGCATCTTACTTCATAAAAATGTTGTAATAACTTGTATTTCAAGGATTGTGGTAAAAAGCATGAAAGCTCAATGGTTATGCAAAAAAAATAACACAAATAATGGAGTATTTAGATTAGAAAAAGATTAGCAAGTTGTTATTTGATCGATATTAAAAGCAATGAATAATGAAATTATTGTTTGCTAACTTTTACAGGTGCTTCAATTTTTGGAGTTAGGGGGGCCTATTTTAGAACTACGACACAGGCCCCAAATCCCATTGGGCGGCCTTGCAAACAATAATAGGTGCACTGAGCCATAGGGGTGGAGCCACCTTGTAAGTAGTAGGAGGAAAAACCCCCCAATAAAGCTTCAATATAATGGCTAAATAAGTAGAAAATATGGTTAGATTTGGTGTAAAAATTGGCAGTCCCCTCAGCATTGGAAGCAGAGTGCCCTCTTTAAAAGCAAAAATCATAAATTTGAATCTTCATTTTTTTCCTAGAATGGTCGATTGATAGACATGAAAAAGAAGAAGGAGATTGGAAGGGATGGTGGAGAGGGGAGAATAAAGAATATGTAACATTAAATATTATTATATATCCACCTAACATGTACTTAATACTTCATATTATTTTTTTTTAGATAATGTATATGAAGGTTACTGAAGTTTTCCAACTTTAACATATAGGATACTCATTTATTAAATGAACTTATACGCCACCCAACTATATGTTTGTTTTCTTTTACACCAATTCGAGCCAAATTTATGCCCAAAAACTATAAAATATAAATAAGAAACCAACATCTAACTTATCCAATCAATATGAATGAATAGTTAGATATGAAATACCGATTATACCCTTAATATAAGTGTCAATTTATATAATTAAAAGTACTTTAGAAGGATAAAATTGAAATTTTGCGACTGATTTTTTATTTGTATTAGTTTAGTAGATTAGTTTTAAGTTCATTTTTGTCGGTTGATAATTATCCGGAGATTTGGCCGGAATTGGTGTAAACGAAAATAAATACATAATTTGGTGGCTTTTAAGTTACTTTCAAAAAATAGGTTGTCTATATGAGAAAATTTTAAAATTTGTGTGGCCTCCCGATATATTCTCCATATTTTATTTTAAGGATTGTAATTCTAGTATAGTTTCCTCACCAATATATTAAATGGTCCTTTTTATCCTTATTGTCCACATGGTAGCCTTACAAAATTTCTGTTAACATTTGAAAGAAACTTCCATATTACTCTATTATACATTTACCATAGAAAAGGATGTATTTTTTTGGGGGGGGTGGAGCAGTAGCCGTTCCATGTTGGGTTATAACATTGCACCAAACGATGTTGTTTTGGTTTATGCCTACCTTTATACGTGGCTTAAATTAATGGATACGTGTCTCAGATAGATATTCTGAGGCTGTGTGTGTGAGATTGTGTGTTTAGAGGTTTTTTCTTGATACTATCGCTTAATTTGGGATTCAAAGAATTAGAAGATTACAAATTCAAAGGTTCAATTGCGTGTAGGAGGTATGGTAAGTTTTTTCCAATTAATATTTGGAACTAGGGTTTATGTGATTTTCAATATACGTTAGTTTTAATATTTTTGATTGGTGTAGGATATCTTGGCTTTTAATTTTTGGTGTTTTGGTAAGTGTATGTCGATTAATTTTGGAACTAGGTTTTTTGTGATTTTGGATATATTTTAGTTTCGATAATTTTGATTGATGTATGATACTTCGGCTTATCAGATTTTGTGTTATGTTGTTAGTGTATTTATAATTTGTGTTTTTGTTTGTTTAAATGTTGACATGCAATCTGCTTATTTTGTCAACATAGATGTTTTGTGAGTATGTGCTCATGGTTACTGATTTTATACATTTTATGTTCTTAAGGATCGTTAGAAGTTGTTATAATAGAGTTTAAATAGTTTTTAGGCTATGTTTATGGGGCTGATGTGTTACGCGTAGTGCAAGTTTTAAAAATTTATAAACACAATTTAACCGTCTAATTCTATTAACACATACGAGCAAGTATACTCGTTCGTGATAGCAAGGTTGGGTAAGTCGAGATCGTCCCAAGGGATTTTGTGTTTGAAATTGTTTTCTTGAAAAGATTCCAACAAGAAAGCTTGTCAAGGCTTCCTCAAATAATGATGTTTATAGTGAAATTCAATAATAAGAAATATATATACTTGTGTGTAGTCTATAGTCAATCATAAATAGTGTTCATGAAGGCTTGGTGTAAACTCTTGATGTGATGCACAAATCATAAGCAAATGATCTCCAACCATGGTATATGCTTGTAAAAATCATTCTAAGAACAAAAACATATAGGTAATCCTTTCGGTCCTTATCCTAATGATTATCCTTTAGAAAATCCATTTGTTTGCAACATGTTCTTATTAAACTTGTTCTTACGAATCTTTCGACCCTTTCGTGATGAAAATGTTTCTAGTCTTGTTTTAATAAGCAAACATGGTGGTTGTCAATCACCATATCCCCATACTAGTTTGTCACTCAACTTTTTGGAATAAAACACAAGAGAAATCCTTTCGGTCCTTTTTTCTTAAAACATGTTTTACTAACAAATCAAACCAAGACTAGTATTTTTCCAACAAACTTATTTAAACAAGATCATATATACATGCATCACATATGAGAACACTAGTATGATTAACAACATCCCAACACACAAGTATATCCCAAAACTACTCCATGATAATAATAACTAAACACAAGAAATAACAAAGTAATTCCAATAACTCAAGAGAAAAGAAATCCATAACAAAGTTCATAGAATACCTAAACTTTTGCGATTACAAGAATTAGAATTCGTGGATTGTAGCAATCACGTGCCTCCAGTCACCTAGATTCACCGTATAACTCCAAATTACCAAAACTATGGATGAGAATTGTTCCCTCCTTGCTCCTGGACATTTTACAGTAAGAACTAAACTTTTGGGCTGAATAAAATGGTTGGTATTAGTTTTGATGTAAACTAATACACTTTTGGTTGTGTCACACCTAGTAAAATAGGACTAGGTTCATTATATAGCCAAATAAACTTGCTCAACTTGCCAAAAGCGTTCCCAACAAGTTAATAGCAAGAAATGATCGGCCTCCAATGATTATGGGGAGTTAAAGCAACAATAAATGCAACTTTGTGTAAGCGCCGTTCTGCAACTGGATCGGTTCTTGGCAACCGGATCGGTTGCCGTTGACATTTGCCCAGCCGGATCGGTTACGGGTTACGACCGACTTCTTTGGATTGTTCTGATTTGACTTTTGTTGACTTTCTTGTTATACGCTTCATTCTTTTCTTCTCTGATGATTTCCAAGGCAAAAATTGATCTCTCCTTGCTGTAGATACTTAGAAATCATTGTGCTTCCCAATCATTGAGTCCAAAAGCTTCCTTGCTCGACTTCCTTCCTCGAGAATCTTCCAAATGTGCATAAAAACTTCATTTCTTCATCATTCGTGATACCTGGCTACATATACATACACAATACGCGTCTTTTGCACTTTTGAAACAGTTATGAGTAAATATAGCTGATTATCATGCACAAAACCAACAATAACGCTACTAAAAATATGTTCATTTTAGGCGTTATCAGGGGCTGATTGATTTTTTTCATATTTTTAAAGAACAACAATTTTAACTATCTCACAACATTTACACCACAAATCAATCTCACATGTCCTAAGCAAGACTTGAACCCACAACCATTTGGTTAGGGAGCTTCTCACACTACGTGCTATTCTTAGAAGATCATGAAGAATTTCGCGTCTATGATTTTTTAAATTATAAAAAGAATATATATAGCAAAGGTATGTTCTTTAATAACTTACTTATAGATAAATTATTAATGTATAATTCCTAGCTTAATTAGTAGTATTATTTCTTATAACACGTAAAGAATCGTAGACTTAATACGTATACTCCAATATCACTAAAGTTGTTATCTATATTGAACACATCATCAAGAATAGTATTCTTGGTTGATCTCTATAGACAAAACTACAAACTAGTCGTTTTACCTCATAATGATATCTTCGCTATTCGAAAGCCTTGGTAATCATTTCTCACATAAGTTTGTTGGCATTACATCCATGTCAATAGTGTCCATGTGAAACTTCTCATATCATGATAAAATAGTATTTTTTTCATGATTCTTAACTTCCCAAATTATGATTCTGTAAAAAGGGAACCTCGTCAAAAAGGACTAGTAAAACACGAAAACTCGTCCAAACCTCAAACCATAAAAAAAATCTTAAGTTATAGAGCAAAAACACCAACATTAGTCAAGAATTAAAACTTCTGTATCAAAATTATCAAATTTAACTTAAACTGTTAACTGCTGATCTGCCGGATCCCTACGATTGAACTAGCCGGATCCCTCATTCAAGGGATCCCTGGGAACCGGCACATCAGAAGACAGAATAAGTGTTAGATGATCTCTGTGGAGTTTTACTTTCCACTTTACTCTCCCACTCACGAACATAAACCCTAAGTTACTGTTCATAGGAGCTCATTCCTCATCATTTCAAAGGAAACAATCACTTGTGTAAGTATTATCTTTACTACATTGTTATTTCCATTCTCTAATTCCTAGAAGTAGAATTTTCATCTTGAGAACTTTGGTTCAAATGGGTTTATCACAATCTGGTATCGCATTACTTTCTAAGATAAACTAAATCAAAGAATCAACAATGTTAATACAAATTAAAAACTCATTTTGAATTCAATAAAGATGTATTGAGCAAAATTGTAATGAACCTAATTAGGATACTATTCACATAAATGACACATCATTGTGGTTTTGTTGTTTAGGATCAACCATGCCGAGCTCAAGGCAACAAGACTATCAAGACACGGCACACTACATACTGATGTATCATAGAAAGGAAGGTTTAAGTCCCGAGGACCGAAAGGCCTTCAAATTGTTGCAAAAGAGGTTGTTCCACGAAAGGCGTGTAGTCGAACCCTCATTTCTCAACAATACCGACATTCCCCAAGTCTTTGTGGGAATCAACTTCCAATGCCTTCTAACCATCAATGAACAAAATTGTCCGGTATTTGTCCTAGAGTTCTACAAGAGCATGAGGGTCATAAGAAATGAGGATGGAACCATTTCGATAACTTTTGTCATCAATGAACACGAATATACCTTCACCCTCGAAGAGTTTGCTAGGATACTTTGTATCCCTTGCCGAGGGGTATGCTTGTTTTCAAATGAATGGTCACTAGCCCACCTTCATGACATGGTCGATGAGCATCCGGTCTATTCCACACCTCTCCCGGATCCTACTACGGTAAGAGATACCGTCTTCATCCAAAGAGCCTCCTCGTCTCGGGTCACTAGGAAATCGAAGGTCATCTATAGGGATCCCTTTCAAATGGAGCTTTCAGAGATGTTCCTGTTGTACAAGAATTGGGAACTAGTGTTAAGGGAGAATTTCCTTTGTTTGGTGGGAAATAAGGATCATCCCAACGCTTGCCTAGTGTACATGATCTATTGCCTTGTTACTGGGACTTACTTCAATCTTGCCTATTACATGGTTAAACGGATGGCAAGTGTATCAAGGATAGACAAGATGGTCCATCTCCCTAGCCAATCTTACCTAGCCAATTTTGTCTTTGCTCTAGATCCATCTCCCTACACCTATGGCCACTTCTTTAGCAACAAGGTCATGGTTCCCTTGTCCGATGAGAAGACTACAAGGTTTATGGTTGAAGGCAAGAGACCTCATTCAAAAAACGGACTCATCCGAAGAAAGGGAGGGAGAAGGAAGCAACCCTATAGGCAACGTTCAACTCGAGCCTATAGCATACATTGAGCAATTTCCAGACATCCCAAGCCCATCTCAAGAATTTCAACAAACAAAGGGGATGTTTAAATGTTTTGCTAACTTTCTTATGAAGAAGAAGAAGTAGGCGTGAAGGGTTGAAGAGTGAATCTTGGAGGCGATGGAGTAGAAGATTGAGTGAAAGGGAAGGTAAGGTCGTCGACCTTAAAATTCGAACAATGGTCTGTAAAACATCTTAAACAATATTTCTGTAACTTAGGACTTAGCTTTAGTAGATGGCATGACATGAACAATGACACCTTAACTTAGGCGACCCAAATGAGAATTTTACAACTACGTGATTGAAATCAAGAAGTCGGTCTTGCTCATATTTGCTTACCTTTTAGCCACTCTTACTTACCATGTGTGATCTACCTTTCTTGCATATTTGATTACTTGATGTAGAAATGATTAGGTTGGGTATTTGCTAAGAGGTGCAAATTCTGCACATTTGTTGTGAAGCTACTGGTCAGCAGTAGCCGGATCCCTCATATGAGGGAACTGTAGGATCTGGGTAAACATATATAAGAACTCTACACTTTCATATCAATCCAATCTTCCAGACCTTATTATACTTTGAAAACATGATACTTTAGGATCACTTAAGTCTTCCTCAAGCTCATTAGGTCTCACACTCACTCATAGCTAACTTAGGATCACATTCAAGGTGTTTTTGATTTATCACTTCACCAAAACTCACCATATTTCCATTCCAATGCTCACACATTGTTCCTCACATCTCAAAACACCTAGTTTGTCATTTCTCTTAATTTTAGCAAATTGATTTTAGTCATCTTTACCTCAAAATAGGCTAAAAACTAGTTTTTCATTTCTTTTTATTTTTAATGAATTTTCCAAATTTTTCTTAAGTTACCATCTGATCTCTAGGATCATTTGGCTTCATTTTTCATCCTCAAAATATTAGTGTCATGCTTAAACACTTAGTTACAAAAATAAAAAGTCCACTTTCTTATCAAAAACCATCATTAGATGTCCTCACTCTTTATGGTTGGACATTTAAGTCCCATACCATTTAAGAAATCTTAGGGAACCTATACAATCAAGAGTTATAGGTACTAGACCTTAATATAACATAATCACTCCACCACATTGCTATCTAAGAGACGGATCCCCAACTTACAACTAAACGGATCCCCAAAATTAGGGAACCGTGGGATCCGGGTCTATAGAACAATTTACAATCACTTTACTCATCTAATTGAAACTCTCTTTGGTAGTCTAAACACTTTATCGTGCCTTAAATGACTCCATAGGATAGAACAACACTATAGTTGACCTTAGTGCATGCCAAAATTCTTAGTGGTCAAGAATTTAATTCACTAATCTAATTCCATCCTTTATAAAACCAAGTGTGTTTATGCAAACCATCACTCAAATCACCATTCAAAATCAGTAGCTAAGGCATCCATTACATCCTCTTTTCACTATGACTAAAGCATCTAGCAAAACTTATTCAACCAATGGTTCCTCCAAGAAGAATGCTCATATGGTTCATGAGATATCATCAACGAGTCATCACCCATCAAGAGCCCAAATACTAGAATCCCTCCTCAACAAACTCAACCAACCAAAGCTAGAAGAAGCGCTAGAATTAGTATTCGACCTTTTGAGTTGGAAAGGCCTTCATCAAACACTAAACCAAACAAACCTAGCTCAAGTAAAACGCCTAAGCCTTCATTTCTAAAACCAAGACTACACTCCTTTACCGCGCCTCTTTCTCATCTAAATCTCTACTCTTTAGAAGACTCACCACCTAGGACTTCTCATTCACCAACCTTCTCATTAAATAGGGAACCACCTTCACCATCAAATAGTCCATCTTTAGGAACAAGGAATCACCAAAACCATATAGAGGACTTCCCATCTCCACCACCTACTCATACATCATCACCCTCATTCTTAGTTGAACCATATCCTACGTCAATAAACTCATCTCCACAAATCCCACCATCCTTTGTGGAACCTCCTCAAAACATTCCACCTCCTCCGTTTCCTACTCATGACAATAACTGCTCTAATTGTCAACTTACCCAAGGATTAGTTCAAGAAGTACGAAATGAGTTGCATTTCATGTTTAATCATCTCCTTAAACGACTTGACCAAATCAACAAATCTATTCCTCCTTAGAATCTAAGATTACAAGAACATTGATGCTTTTTATTAGTTTTAGGCACAACTTAGTAATTATTAGAAAATGTACTACAAGCTTTTGTCATTCTCTTAGTTTTAGAGATATGTATATCATTTTTCATGTTTTATTGAATGAAATTACATGTTGTATGCCATATGGTCTTGAAAATATGTTTGGTACCTTAATACATAACTCTTGTTGATGCTGACATCACATTTTACATCTACATTGCTGTCATGAGAATGCAGGCTACGGATCCCTGAATTTTTCCTAGACGGATCCCTCCCAAAGAGGAACCGTGGGATCCGTGCAACAGAAGCACCTTTTTATTACTAATTTGAGTCTCATTTGTAGGAAATTATGCATCATATACTTGTTTTCTAACCTTTGTTTTGTTGATTTTTAAAATACACATAAAGACTTTGACACCCTCAATAAGGGGGAGCTTTTATTCAAAGCAAAACAATTGTAAAAACACTTTCAATACTTTCACTTAGGATTTATTTATTACTTAACACTCTCACAAAGGGGATCACTGGTCAAGGGGGAGCATGTTCGTCAAAAGACGAAACCATTTGCAAACATAATTGCAAAAGACTCACTTAGTCTTCCTAACTACTTGACGCCCTCAACAAAAGGAAGCACCCGTCAAAGGGGAGCTAAGACGAGAATTCTTCTCTACTCTTACTCTCTATTTTTCATACTATTACTTTTCACACGTTTTTCTCAAAACAATGTGTTAGTTTCTTGTCGACGCACTTTTTGTTTCGACAAAAAGGGGGAGAAGAGAGTAAAAACTCCAATTCAAACTTTCACGAATTTTAGTTTTTCCTTAAAATAATCTTATGTTTTGTCATCAACAAAAATTGGGAGATTGTTAATACAAATAAGCCGTAAAAACGTTTATTTATATTTTACGATCTTCTAATGTTTTGTCGATAACAAACGTAAAATTATTTTAACGAAACAAATAAAATACGTAAATGGTTTGAGCCAATAGTTTACTAACACACTTACATTTTCATATAAAACACTAAACAAGTAATAAGTGTTTACATCTTATAGAAATACATATGTATAACAACTAGTGTTTACATATAATGGAAATGTGTCTATATTGTAATGGGTAATGTAATGGGTCAAAATCTTAGTACTTGACCCATTGACCAGATACATTTAATATTGTTGGTTAAAACCCAAATTCTATGACCTATACCCATGGAGCTTGATCCATAACCCATGACCAATTGCATGACATCATGAACAAAGTCATCTTGGGTATTATCCATGATCCATGACCCAAGACCCATGACCCAATGTATAGATACATTGCATATTGTATAACCCATGGTTCATAACCCACAACCCATAACCAGGTTTGCAATCCAAAATCTGGACTTAAGCTGACCCAGCTGCCGGATCCATTGGATTGCACTAGCCGGATCCCTCTGGGGAGGGATCCGAGGAACATTAGAGAAAATTGCCTATAAATAGTGAGTCGTTTCTCTTTTGTAATTCACCCCTTTTTACACATACTCTGTCTTAGTATTGTAAACTCTCTAACCTCAGATCCAAAGGATCTTTCTATGTAGTTTTGTGTTTGTGTGATTCTCTAGGTTCCTCTTAAAGGCGAGATCACCACCTCTTGAATTTGAGCAAGCTCAAGTCCATGGGTTGCCAAGATTCGTCATCATCAAGACTACTGAAGTTATCTTGTTGATAGTTCATTCCTCCCTCCTAGAAGTGTCGTGTCGAAGGCATTAGTGAAAGGTGCCAAAGGTTTGTGTCGAAGGCATTAGTGAAAGGTGCCAAAGGTCCGTGTCGAAGGCATTAGTGAAAGGTGCCAAAGGTCCGTGTTGAAGGCATTAGTGAAAGGTGCCGAAGGATCGTGTCAAGAGCATTAGTTAAAGAGGCCAAGGGAGGACATTCGATATGGTGTATCGATGTACAAGATAGATAGGTTGGGTTAAAGGATATTGATGTCCTTATGATGTTGTAATAAAGAGTGTGTCTCCTTTGGGGTTGTTGTGTATTGGTGTAGTGTTGGGTAGTAGTTCCTCCTTTGTAATGGAACTCGGTATCTAGCCTTGTACCAGATAAAGTGTAGGCGACGTTGTGGTAGGTTTGGTTCTACCCTGGAAGAACCATGTGTTCTTGTACCCATGTTAGGAAGAGCCAGAAGGCTTCTCCGCCACATTAAGAAGCTTGTGTTGTGTAGTGCTTACGAACTCTCGAGTGAGGAACTCGGGGAGTAGAGCAGGGCAAGGAAGGCGTCCTTGTAGCCGAACCACTATAAATACTTGTGTCGTGGTTTTGTGTTCCTTACTATTTATCTTTACATTACTTGTTTATATGCTTTATCTATCATCATCCAACGCACACTTAAAATAGATTGACATAAATCGATATAAATAGTTTAAAATAAAGTTTTAATCGGTAAAACTATTAAATCCCCCCCCCCACCCCCTTCTAGTTTTCCACATAAACCTCACCCTCTCATCTCTATTTCTAGAGAATGAGGGGGAAAAACCTATTATTTAGTAAACAAAGTGTGGAAAACTAGAAGGGGGGGTTGAATAGTTTTGCCGATTTTAAGTTGATTTCAAAAACTTTTAGATTCGATATTATGTGAAATCGTATGGATGTTGAGAACGTATAGATCTAATGATAATGCAAGTAAATAGATAAAGTTAAGGGATAGAAATGACACAACCGATTTATAGTGGTTCGACTACAAGGTCACCTTCCTTGCCCTACTCCACTCCCCGAGTCACCTACTCGAGAGTTCAAGCACTATGTCAACAAACTCCTTCACTTGGCGGAGAAGCCTTCACAACGTTGCTTACACTTTTTCCGTACAAAGCTAGATACCGAGTCCGTAGCACGGTGGACCAAACCAACACAACTATTACACAACAAATATGTGAAATATCAAATACAAGATCTTCGCTACAGAAATCTTGATGAGTGACAAATCAATCAAGGACCCCTTGCTTGGATGACTTGTAGAATGCTCGTGATCTTGCTTTAGAGAAGGACCTATATGAGGATCACAATATAAAGAAAGAAGAACAACTCTCTAGATCAAGTGATCTATATGTTAGAAGAGAATGAGAGTGTATGAGAGATTTAGTAAGAAGAGGGGTGAGTTAGAATGAAGAAATGGCTCTTTATTTATAGGCAAATTTCTCCTCTGTTCCACGGATCCCTTCCACTTGGGATCCGTCTAGTGTAATCCTATGGATCCGTGGTACGCCCTCTTGCCCATGGGTTTTTGGTTATGGGTCATGGGTTATGGGTTGGTCCATGGGTTTTCTCTAGATTCAATGTATCTAAGTATACATTGTATCAAGTCTTCATTGGTATGGGTTTAAGATCCATGGGTTATGGTCCATGGGTTATGGTTTTACCCATCCTAATAAACTATTACAACAAATGCTTAATTATTACATTTTTGTATTTAAATGGCTATATGTAAATGCTTTACAAAAATAACATGTATCCTTATAATTTTACTTAAGATAACATTACATTTGTTATCAACAAAACACAAAGAGATCGCGAAATATTAATAAACGTTTTTACGGTTTATTTGTATTAACAATCTCCCCCTTTTGTTGATGACAAAACATAATGTTATGATGAGTAAAACTTAAAAATAGATGTAAGTTTTGAAAGCCCCTAAGTTTTACTTCTTCTCCCCCTTTTTGTCGAAACAAAAAGTTAACCCTTGGAAGAAATAAACATAAAAGTGTAGAAAAATTAGTCCACGATACTTACTCCCTTGACGCGGTAGCTCCCCCTTGTTTGGGGCGTCAAGTGAAGAAAAATAAAGATCCTACAAAAAGAAAGGTTAGTAACATGCTTATATAATCTTGTGATTGACGAGAATCAAGATTAGGAGCCAAGGTATGTAAACAAGGCCTTGTAATAAAACAACAAATTGTAGTGGTATGTATGCCACTTACAAGCATGTAAAAATAAGAACAAGACTTGTTCTTGAAAATGACTTCAAAAGAAAAATAATACTAAAGGTAGAAAAAGTAGTAGTAGTGATTCCTTCCATGCTTGCATAAGGTTATGGATGGAGATTTTGATGAGTAATGGTATTGATGCGATCAAGGATGAGGTTGAGTTTGAAACGCATTTCTTCCCTAACTTCTAGTGCAATTTCCAAGTGGATTGGCAATGTTCACAATGTAAATGATGTGGGTAATGAGTGCGGAAGTTTTCGGGTTGTTTTGATTTGAGTTTTGCGGAAGTTGTGGTGGAAAAATAGGAAAATATGGATCACAATCCAGAATGTTAATAAGTGGTGGTGGAAAAGAACCTAGATGTTCTTGTAATGTGATGGGAGCTAATGGTGGTGATGTTTCATGATCTTGAAAGATAGTATTTGGAGATGTGGGGGTGTTGAAAAGACTAATTATTTTTCTTTAGGTTGGTTAGATCTTGTTGGAGTCTTAAGGAGTTCCAAAAGAGTTATTTTAGGTGGTGATGAAGTTGGTGTACTTGTTGGTGATGAGGGTGGTGCTATAATGGAAGCATCTTGTGGTGAGTTATTTGTTGAGGATGAACCATTTGAGGTTGGTTTTGCTAAACAACAATATCGGATACTAATCCGCGGGATATCCTAGCATTTGATTGTGGTATTTTGGATGGTGGAAGTACAAAGGTTTGGATATCATGATTGTTTGTACTAGATGATTCTCCTAAAGGGTTTTGGATGACATGATGAAGTGTGTTTGTGAGAAGGAGATGGAGTATTCAAGCATTTTGGGAGTTATATATATAGAAAAACAAAGCATTGTAATGAATACTTGACTCAAAATGTGGATTAAAATCTAATGATTAGATATGAATTCAAGGCATGTGATCATGAGAACACAAGCATTTGAGATCATACTCCTAAAAATGAAGCAAATGTGGATTTTTCATCCAAAATGAAAAAATAGAAGTTGAAAACGCTTCGTTACACGGATCCCACGGATCCTTCCCTGAGGGATCCGTCACATAAAGGTGGGATCCGTGGGTCGGTGTTTCAGTCAGACAAAAATTTTCTTTGGAAATATTTTTGCCTAGTGTGTGCCTATATGCAAACTATTTGGAGTTTCGATTATCTCGACCCCTAAAAGGAATAGAAAATAAGCTAGAAGTGTAAAAGCATCCTATTGAGATAACCCGAAAACACATATTTAGTACATGAGTACGTAATTTTTTGTTATCAATGCTCCTAATTCATTGTTGCTTAAATGAATGTACCCGAAAACACATATTAGTTATGTGTCCCCTTTAGCATTCAAAAGACATTAGATGCAATGAAAACGGGTTTTTACTTTGTATTAATAATGAAAAGCGATTTGTCCTAGACGTGAGAAATTGCTTTTGTGAAATTGATACGGAAGGTATCATCCTTTTAGAAAACATTGTGAAAGTAGGTTTTCTTAGAAAATGTGTATATGAAAAAATAAAGCTATGTGGAAAACTCATCTTGGGTTTTGAAAATTCCCGTATTGTTTGTGAGTTGTGCGTGAAATAGAAATCCTAGACTTAGAAAGAAGAAGGCTAGTGTTTACATACCTTGTAGAGTCAAATAAGTTAAGACGTTTGTTCCATTAGACCAAGACCAAGACGAAGTAGGTTGAATTGTTCCCGCTTCAATGGTTTGGTGAGGACGTCGGCTATGTTGTCTTCGGATGCTACCATCTCAATAGAGGTGTTCCCCTTTTGAACATTGTCTCTTAGGAAGTGATGACGAATCTCTATATGCTTTGTGCGAGAATGCAATACCGGATTCTTGCTTAGATTGATTGCACCTTTGTTGTCACATAGGATGGCTATGTCGCTTAGATGGATGTCGTAGTCTACTAACGCTTGTTTCATCCATAGTGCTTGTTGGCATGCTTTGCCGGCGGAGACGTACTCGGCTTCGGTTTTTGATATTGCAAGTGCCGTTTGTTTCTTAGAAAACCATGATGTTAAACAACATCCCATAAAAGTACATACCCCACTTGTACTTTTTATATCAACGTAATCACTCGCATGGTCGAATCTGCATATACAATTGTTTACTCCTCGCGTCCCTTAGGATACCATAATCCTAATTGTGTTGTACCCTTAATATATCTAAATATCCCTTTTACGGCTTCTAGGTGTGATATTTTGGGGTCTTCTTGAAACCTAGCACATAAGCAAACAATAAACATGATATCCGCCTATCATTGAGGTAGAAGACTACCTATCATGCCACGATATTTAGTATTATCTACGGATTCTCCTTCCTCGTCTTTTGTGAGTTTGGTGTCGGATGACATTGGAGTCCTAATTGGTTTTGACTCTTCTAGACCGAATTTCTTTAACATCTCCTTGATGTACTTAGATTGATTAAAGAAGATACCATCTTCTACTTGTTTTATTTGTAGACCAAGAAAGAAACTAAGTTCTCCCATCATACTCATCTCAAACTCGTCATGCATGATTTTAGAGAAATCATCACACATGTCTTGACAAGTGGATCCGAATATAATATCATCTACATATATTTGTACTATGATTATATGTGACTCTCTTTTCTTAGTAAAAGTGTGTTGTCAACTAACCCCATGGTGTAGTTGTGTTTAACTAGAAATGACTTGAGTCTATCATACCAAGCTTTTGGAGCTTGTTTAAGACCATAAAGGGCTTTCTTTAATTTATACACATGTTTGGGTTTTTCAAAATCAATGAAGCCCGGAGGTTGAGCTACATATATGATTCGCTCCAAACCGTCAAGTTTAATCACTCAAACCGACCACTTGTGAATGACCGACCGTAACAAACTTAAAACAGCTCAGAAGCAAATGCAATGAAGATCAGGGGAGTATAGTTTTCCAGTGCGTTATGTCCCAAACGAGCTATGCAATGGATCACCAAGCGAATAGTGATCGAGATTTGAACGGAAAAGAGATTTTGATTTATTATAACTGAGAAAAAGTCTATAAATACAAAGGCTTAAATGCAAATTAAAGAAAATTAAAAAGATAGAAAATATTAAATAAACGCTATCACTATTTGCAAAATGATGTTTTTGATTTTATGTTTTTATAAAACTGAATTAAAAACTACGTAACGTACAAATGAAAATATGAAACTAAAGCAATATAAATCCTAAAAATATGAAAATGATATTTTTACAAACCTAATGATAAAAGAAAATTTTTAGAAAAAGAAAATTATTTTTAAAGCTATTTATCTAATTATTATTAATTAAAAACTATTTTTAACTATTTAATAATAGCCTAAAATACCAGAAAATATGAAATAAAACTAGAAAAATAAAATTATGACTTGGAAAAATCTAAAATAACAAAATAGAATTTTCAAAACTATTTTTGTATTTTTCTGAATATTTTTGTATTTTCTAGGAATTAAAAACTATTAAAAACTAATTAAATTGCTTAAAAATACAAGTTTAACTAAGAAAAATCTGAAAAAATATTTTTTTGACTTTTTATATTTATCTTAACTTAAGAAAAATGAAAAATTATTTTTTTTTAACTTTTCTTAATTAATTGTATTAAATGCTAATTAAAAATGCTTAAAAACTAATTAAAATGAAGAAAAATACCAAACTGACCTAGAAAAATCTGAAAAATTCAAGTTAAGCCTAAAATAATATTTAGAATCTAGGAAAAATATCAAAACAGGTGGTTATGTGTGAGAAAATGCAATACGCAATGCAAGTGCTTATAAATAAGCACTTGAAATAAGCCAAATGAAACCAAAGAACCACCACAAGTAACACAGAAGCTATAATAAGCTAAAAGGACCAAAATGAAACAAGTATCAACTAGCTTAAACCACTGGAATGTAAGTTACACAGATTTAGCTTATTTGAGTTTAAGTGCAAAAACAGTTATGAGGGTACTACTTTTGGACGTAAGCACAAGCTTCAAAATAAGCTGAAAATGAAAACCAACAGATGGAACTTAAACTAGACCTGGATGGGACCTTGTAAACCAAAATACAGACCTTGGCAAGCTCTTGAGAGCTCTGGGCAAGCCTGCACAAAACCTGTGCAAGCTCAGTTAAAACTGAGCTTGTGCACAGGGGAGGTAAGACCCAAAAGACAAGCTCATTTGGAGCTTATAAAAATTTGACAAAATTCCACAAAAATGATAATAATGACATAGACCAGCTGAAGTTTTAAAACCTACAATTTTCACTTAATTTGACCCAGAGATGAGTCAATGATAAATCATCTCAGTTTGGCTCAAAAGGACTTTTTCAGTTTTTGACTTTTGAACAATTTTGATATGTTGACTTTTATGAACTTTGCAACCAATTTGTGGATTGATTGTGATGTAATATGAGGAAATGACACTTCTGTAAACTATATCTGTGATATCTTAGCACAAATCAAGATTTTGAATTTCTAAAATCCCAACAGTGAAGAATTAAAGACAGATTAAGGAAAATTTTGACTTTGAGCCATAGCAGAATGCGTTTTAAAGACGGTATATAAGTCAAGTAGAGCTAACCAAGTCTAGAACAACAGGTTTTAACTACTAATTAAACCTCACATACAGTTTAACTACACAATCCAAACACCACTTTTACCAACAGTTTTGAACTTTAAATGAGCTAACTACTTAACTAGCTAATGATATTGATTAAACTGAGTTTAATTTACCTAATTACAACTAATTAGACAGGTTAAAACTATTTATAACTACAAACACAAGTTATGCAATGGAACCTTGAAAATTAACTTACATATGGTCCTTAGCCACAATGGCTTGAAAAATCAATGAACCCAAGAACCACTAGCCTATATAAATCATCCCAATGATCTATGAATTAACCCAAATCCATCACTGCATCACCCATTATCCATTCTCAAGACCAAATGTGCTCAGTTTGACTTTCTTTGACCAAGAACCAAAATTGCTTAAAACTTAAAAGTAAGCCTATAAAAAGCTATAAGCAGCTTTTATAAGCTTATTTGAATTTGGAAAGAAATTATTTGAAGCTTGATTGTAGGAAATTGAAACTTAAATTTTCAACAGTAAGCACAAGAATATGAAATGTAAACACAACCTGAATTTATACTTGGAAATAGTTTATAATGATAACATAACCTTAGTTTGATACATAGAAACAAAATATTACAGATTTTACACTTAATTAAAACCTTAATATTAAAAACGACATAAGTGAAAATTAAAAACTAAAAATCTACCGCTTTTCTTCTTCTCTTGCTTCCTTTTATAGCAAAAATACTTCTCTCTCTCATCTTTGAGCAGATCCCACCACTATTCTTGACCATTGGATGTCTTGAAGAGATCTTGGCCATTGAATCAGTTTTTGGCGCCAAACTTGTTTATCCACTGGGAGGGTTGAGTGAGGGGTAGGAGATGCATTAAATGCAATTTGGAGGTTTGTTGAGGTGGGGGGAACAAGAAAAGTGGGAAGGTGAGCTGGAATGATGGGTGAAAGGGTGTTGCAGGTTAGCAGTTTGGAGGAAGAGGAAAAAGGCGCCAAGGGGTTGGTTTGACCAAAGTGTTTGACCGGCTATTATATTATGAAGGGGTCAAAATTTCGGGGTCCAAATGGGTTTGGCAGGGTCACAATTGGTTTTGATAGGGTCCAAAATGGTTTAAAGGTTTTAATAAAACAAGGACCTATTGTGTAAATTCTGAAAATCAAGGGACCTAGGCTGCCAATTCTGCAAAGTTGTTCCAAGGGACTAAAAGTGACAAGTTTCAATAATGGAAGGACCAAACTTGACATTTTCAAATTTCCAAGGACCATTTTTGCCAATTTTTAAACTTGGAGGACCAAACTTGTAATTTCTCAAAACTTTTGATATTTTTCACCAAAGGACTAAATTTGACAACTTATGATTTTAAAAGGACCTTTGGTGATTTTTCTTTTGAAATTAAGGGCTCAGGGACTATTTTTGACAAAATTTGAAACTTGGGGGACTGAAACTGCCAATTATGCAAACTTAGCTCATTTTTCATCCGATTTTAAACATTTTGCATCTGAAACATATAAAATGCAATTTTGGAATATTTACAGTATTTTGATGCATTTTCGAGCATTTTAAGTGTTTTGCAGTTCAGATTTAACCAAAAATGATGAGTATTTACACACTCATCAATCCCCCCCACTAAACTATTGCTAGTCCCTAGCAATCTTTTGAGAAAAACTTAATGGATTTGAATCTCTTTACCAAAAGCCATTACTTCTGGAGTAGCCAAATGTTTTAGTTCAAGTAAGAACCATGGTACAACGATAACCATGTGATTTTGAGCAAACCACCAGCTTCCAACAGATTTGCTTTGTCTTTACGTAAGCCGCTTTGCTTCGGACTAGCCAACTCTTAGATAAATTATCAATATTATCTTTGGTGAGTCGATTACCAATTATGGTTTTTCCACTTGCCTTTACCACAAGCCATAAACTTGCGGGCTAGCCAACTCTTCACTTTTTAAGGATATGGTGAGTTGAATACCATACAATTTTGGGCAAATTGCAAGCCGTCAACGGTTTTGAGATATCTTTACCAAGAGCCGTTTGCTCTTGGATTAGCCAATCCTTTTGTTTATTAGACAAGGTGGACTGATAACCAAATGAGTAATGAAACACTTACTCCAAAAAAATTTTGGCCAAAAGCGGGGAATTAGGGGTATAATTATATGATAAAATTCGTGAGAATTCCCCCCCACACTTAGAATTGAATATTGCCCTCAATATTCAAAGTAACGCGGTTATGCAGCGAAGAACGTAAAGGGAAATACTACGACCATTATTTAGAAGATTTTTTTTTTTTTTTTTGAAAATTGTATATATACATAACATGTGGGGCAACCCCCCCCCCATACTTAGGGTGGTAGAAAGATAGAAAGAAGTCAGAAATATGGGTGAAAACCCATATGGCATGCTCTTTTTTGATTCCCGAGTCGCTAGCTTGACTCGACCCCGCATTCATTGGTTCATGGGGAAAGTTTGTAGATCCGGGACAACCACGGGAGGAATGTCCTCTCCAAAATAGTGCTTCAACCTATGTCCATTCACTTTGAAGTTTGGCTCGTCTATTTGAGATAATTCGACGGTGCCATATGGAAACACTTTGGCGATGGTGAATGGACCAGACGGGTCTTAAGTTTCAGAAGATCTTCAATCTAGAATTGAAAAGAAGGACTTTCGGTCAAGCGTTAAAAGCAGCGGTTCTTAATCTTTGAGTCATGGATCTTCTTTGTCTTTTCTTTGTAGATCAAAGAGTTCTCGTAAGCTTGATCACGGAGTTCATTTAATTCGTTGAGTTGAACTTTCCGATGATCACCCGAAGACTTGAGGTCGAAATTTGCATGCTTCAAGGCCCAATAGGCTTTGTGCTCAAGCTCGATCGGGAGATGACACGCCTTTCCATACACAAGCTTGTAAGGAGTACACCCGATGGGTGTTTTGTAAGCGATGCGGAAGGCCCAAAGTGCATCTTCTAATTTATGCGACCAAGAGGCGATTTTAGCCTCGGTCCTCTCCAAGATTCTTTTCAAACCACGATTCGAAATTTCCACTTGCCCACTAGTTTGTGGGTGATGCAGCGATGGAGGCGGTGGGTGACACGTACTTAAGCATCACTTTTGCGGTGGTCATTGCAAAAGTGTGTACCACGATCACTAATGATGTACGAGGAGTTCCAAAGCGGGCAAAGAGAGACTTTAAAAACTTCACCACTACTCTGCGTCGTTGGTAGGTAGCGCTTTTCGCCTCCACCCATTTAGACAAGTAATGTCGCCACGAGTATATACTTGTTCCCTCGAGAAGCGAGGAGCGGCCCCATAAAGTCAATGCCCCATACGTCAAAGATCTCGCACACTTGAATGGTATTTTGAGGCATTTCATCTCGTTTAGAGATGTTACTATGACGTTGGCAAGAGTCACAGGATTTGACGAGGTCATGGGCATCTTTGTAAATTGTGAGCCAATAGAAACCGGAATCAAACACCTTCTTGGCGGTGTAGTTCGGGCCATGATGTCCCCCCGTGGGTCCATGATGACAAGCCTTGAGAATATCATCGGCTTCTTGGCCGTGAACACACCGTCGGATGACTTGATCCGCACAGATTTTAAACAAGTAGGGGTCGTCCCAGAAGTAATGTTTAACATCTTTGAAAAATTTGTTCTTTTGTTGGGACGACATTCCTTTCACAACAAAGTTCCCCGCATGATAGTTTGCAAAGTCGGCAAACCATGGGGCACTAGAATCTCTACGATGAGATACCACATTAAGTGTCTCGAGAGGAAACGTTTCATTTATTTCCTTTTTCTCGAGCACACCTTGATGAGGATTTTCAAGACGGGATAGGTGATCAGCCGCTAGGTTCTCCGCTCCTTTTTTAACACGGATGATGATATCAAATTCTTGTAGGAGGAGAACCCATCGGAGCAATCTCGGCTTTGCATCTTGCTTAGCAAAAAGATATTTGAGGGCCGAGTGATCCGTATACACTATGCTTTTGGACAAGATCAAGTATGGTCGAAACTTCTCGAAAGCATACACCACGGCTAGTAATTCTTTTTCCGTCGTGGTGTAATGTGCTTGAGCTTCGTTCAAAGTTTTGCTAGCATAGTGTATAGGCTGGAAATGTTTAGCCTTGCGTTGCCCAAGCTGCACCCATGGCGAAATCACTTGCATCGCACATAAGCTCGAATGGTAGGTCCCAATCTGGGGCAACTAGAATTGGTGCTTCCGTGAGCTTCCTCTTAAGAGTTTGGAAAGCTTCAATGCACTCACTAGAGAAGATGAAGGGAGTATCTTTTTTAAGAAGTCGGGTCATTGGCGGGATATTTTGAGAAATCTTGAATGAAACGTCGATAGAAACCCAGCATGACCAAGGAAACTTCTTACTCCTTTGCGATTGTGGGAGGAGGTAGCTTTGCAATAACATCAACTTTAGCTCTGTCAACCTCAATCCCTTTCTTAGAGATCTTATGGCCAAGGACAATGCCTTCTTTGACCATAAAGTGACATTTCTCCCAATTTAGACAAAGGTTCGTGTTTTCACAGCGTTCAAGCATCTTGTCCAAATGGGAGAGACATGGTTGGAAAGAATTCCCAAAGACCGAAAAATCATCCATAAAGACTTCCATAGTCTTTTCGATCATATCATGGAAAATGGCCATCATACACCTTTGGAACGTACCGGGAGCATTGCATAAGCCGAAAGGCATGCGTCGGTAAGCAAATGTTCCATAAGGACACGTGAATGTGGTCTTTTCTTGATCTTGGGGGTCAATGGGTATCTGGAAGTAACCCGAGAAACCATCGAGAAAACAATAGTATTCATTTCCTGCTAATCTCTCAAGCATTTGATCCATGAAGGTAAGGAAAGTGGTCTTTCACGGGTGGCCTCATTTAACTTTCGATATTCAATGCAAACATGCCATCCCGTAACCAATCGGTAGGAATCAACTTCGTTTTCATCATTTTCAACAACGGTAATGCCACCTTTCTTGGGCACACAATGAGCGGGGCTCACCCAGGACTATCGAAATAGGGTAAATCAATCCGGCATCGAGAAGTTTAATGACTTCCGCTTTGATAACCTCATGAATTTTAGGATTCACCCTTCTTTGTTGTTGAACCGCTGGTTTGGAGTCATCTTCCAGGAGAATTTTGTGAGTACAAAATCTCGGGTCAACCCCTTGATGTCGGAAAGTTTCCAAGCGATGGCTCGCTTGTGTGACTTCAAAACCTTTATGAGAGCGGTCTTTTCTTCCTCACTCAAGTCCTTAGCAATGATGACGGGTGATTTATTGTCATCTTCTAAAAATGCATACTCGAGATGAGGCGGTAAGTCCTTAAGTTCGACCTCGGGAGGATCATCAGATTTTTCAATGGTTTTGATTTCCTCTTTATGAAGTTCTTGAGGAGGGAGTGATGAAGGATCATCATTGAGCAACTTCTCGAGGAGAAGAATATCTCCCTCGATATCAATAGGGGCGTGATCAATTTCCCATGAAACCGAATCACTAGACAAATATGCTTCAATCTCCTCCGAAATAGAGTTACTTCCCTCAAACGAGTGAGGATGTGGAAGAAGAGAACAGCGATGGGATCAACGAAGTGGGATTGCCACTCGAGAATCCAAGAAGTTCTTGAGAATATTCCTACGTCACAATGTCAATGACATCAATCATGTTGACGGAAGTATCTTCATAACTAGGGGAATATCTCGTAACTTGATCGAGGTCGAAGGTAACGGCTTCCTTGTTTGACCTCAAAGTGATTTCCCCTTATCAGCGTCGATCAATGCATGACTGTTTTTTAGAAGCACCTCCCAAGAATGAGGGTACTTCGGGGATCGGCATCAAATTCGACAACAACAAAGTCGTGAGGAAATGAAACTTGCCTACTTTCACAAATACAACCTCGGCTATACCTAGCGGACGAGAACTTGTACGGTCCGCAAGCTCGAGGATCATACATGCGGTGTAGCGGAGGTAATGAAAGCTTTTCCACATGGAGTGTGGCATCAAGTTAATGCTCGCACCAAGATCGGCCAAGGCGGAGCATTGAACTATTCCTTGAAAATCACATGGGATGAGAAATTTTCCGGGGTCTCCTAGCTTTTCGGGAAGCTTTTTAAGGATAACCGCCGAACAATTCTCATTCAAAGAAGTTTTAGCCAATTCAGAAATCTTTTCCTTGTTAGTCAGCAGACTTTTGATTGTTGGACCGAATTTGGGCATAAGAAGAAGAGCGTCCGCTAAACTAATCTCGAAGTGCAAATCTTGAAAGATTTGGATAAGCTTTCCATTTGTTGATTAGTTTTGTCGCGGGCCTTTTGATCATTAAGCCTTGAAGGATAAGGAAGTGAAGGCTTAGGATTGGTCATCGGAATAACGGGTTCCGGAATTGGAGTAAAACGACCGAAGGTTGGACTTGTCTTGTTGTACCGTGGGCTTGAGATATGCACCTCGTCCTTTGTCACCTCGGTTTCTCGTTCCACATCCTTCACCGGAGAAGGACTAGGAATCGAGGGTCCATCATATGACTTACCACTACGAGTGGTAATAGCATTCAACTCACCCTTAGGGTTGGGAATGGTGTTACTTGGAAGAGATCCTGAAGTTGAAGCTTGATTGTTTTGACTCATGAGAAGAGCAAGCACGCTATCGATCTTGCTATTTTGCTGATCAATCTTGCTACAAGTTGTTCTAATCTCGGATGTAAATCATTTCTCATAGAGGTAATCTGATTTTGCATGGACACCATCTTAGCTTCATTGTTTTGATGTAACTAACAATGTCAATGGAAGCTTGAGGGTGGAGCTTGAAACGATTTGTTGTGGAGCTTGGAATCGGTTTTGATTATAGTTCCCTTGATTTTCAGAACCTTGATTTTGAAAATTCGATTCGATTACGATTAAACTGATTATTTCTTTTTTGATTGTTCTGATTTTGATTAAACCCAGGTGGTCCAAGGTAATTGTTAGAACTATAGATTAGAAGGCTACGGTCTCCTTGCGGTTGGTAGGAATTACCTCCCGAATTGTAGGAACCTTGAGCAGCATATACGCTCTCTTGAGTGAAACCACCGGAGGCTGGACACTCGTAATAAAGGTGTGGACCACCACAAGTCTCACAACTCTTGTTCACGGCATTAACTTGTTGATTAGCATTTGTGTGATTCATTTTAAGCATGGCGGCGGATATTTCTTCCAACTTTTTGTTGAGAGTGGTGAATTTTGAAGATGGAAGGGTGGTGGATCTCGTTGACTCCTCCTCTCGGAGAGAGAATCCCAATAATTGTGGTGGCGAAGTCATGTTTTCGATGAGATCATAGCACTCTTGAATTCGCCTTTTCATAAAGGTACCACCGGCGAAGCGGCATTGATTGTGTCCGCGATGTCTCGGTGTTAACCCGTTATAGAATGTATCTATTTGGGTGACAAGCAACATGTTGTGGTTCGGACATCGGTCAATTGAAAGCTTATAGCGTTCCCATGCCTCGAATAAGGACTCGTCGGGAAGCTGCCTAAAATTGCTGATTTCATTCCTTAGTTTCGTCACCATCGACGGTGGAAAATATTTCGCCAAGAACTTGGAGATCATTTCATCGAAACTATGGATTGAGTTCTTGGGAAGACGATCAAACCATGCGGTGGCATGAAGCGTCAAGGAATAAGGAAATAGGTATAGCGAAGAAGCGTCATCGGAGACCCCATTTTGCTTCATACTTTGGGTGACGATGAAATTTGTCAAGATGCTTGTTGTCATCTTCACCCGGTGATCCGTGAAATTGGCAAAAGCTTTGGACTTGTTGAATCATGTGATGTTTAAGTCCAAAGTCTTGGCCCGATGTTGACCGGGGCAATTGGACGCCCGTCCATTCATCGTGGGTTGCTCCTCCATCGTTAGGAGATCGGGGCTGGATTTTGTGGATCGGGTTGGACTTGAGGTCCTTCCCTTTGGATTCCAGACATGGTGGGATGTTCAACTAAGTGCGTATCTCTAGTGCGTTTTCTTTGTTAAGAATCGTCTCTACGAGTTTGCGGCAATGCGCATACACTAGAGCGTAACTCAAAAGGAAACAAGAGAATTATGAAATTGGGGAAAGAAGAATCCTTTTGGGTTTTATCGTTTTGAAAAGTAGATATAACAACAAATCCAATTAAAACAAAATCGAGGCAAAACAACAGTGAACTTAAACCAATAATCACAAGATGAATGGCTTCTTTGAAAAAGGTACACCAATCTCAAGGACACAAAGGCAAGTTTTAATCTTTGGTTCGGGAACTTATTATGGTCGTACCCCTAGTTAGGTAGTACACGCCTTGGTTTCGGTGGTAATCTTTTATGTTGTTTATTATTAAACAAAGAAAACGACAAATCTTTTTGTATTTTTATCTTTGATATATATATAGAAACAAAAGGAAAATATTTTTGTGTTTTATATGTTTTTGGATGTTTTGGGTTTTGGAATTTTTATAAGAAAATATATATAGATAAAGATGGATGGTATGAACAAAGAGTGAGTATTCAAATCACTAATCTGCTAGACGGAAGATAATTATACGACTCAGCGGCGCCAAAAATTTGATTCGCCAAAGCCGTCAAGTTTAATCACTCAAAACCACTTGTGAATGGCGACCGTAACAAACTTAAAGCTTTCGAAGCAAATGCAATGAAGATCGGGGAGAGTAGTGTTTCCCGGTCGTTATGTTCCGGCGAGCTATGCCATGGATCACCAAAGCGAATAGTGATCGAGATTTGAACGGAAAGAGATTTTGATTTATTATAACTCTGAGAAAAAGTCTATAAATACAAAGGCTTAAATGCAAATTAAAGAAAATTAAAAAGATAGAAAATATTAAATAAAGCGCTATCACTATTTGCAAAATGATGTTTTTGATTTTATGTTTTATAAAAGCTGATTAAAAACTACGTAGCACGTCAAATGAAAATATGAAACTAAAGCAATATAAATCCTAAAAATATGAAAATGATATTTTTACAAACCTAATGATAAAAGAAAATTTTTAGAAAAAGAAAATTATTTTTAAAACTATTTATCTAATTATTATTAATTAAAAACTATTTTAACTATTTAATAATAGCCTAAAATACCAGAAAATATGAAATAAAACTAGAAAAATAAAATTATGACTTGGAAAAATCTAAAATAACAAAATAGAATTTTCAAAACTATTTTTGTATTTTTCTGAATATTTTTGTATTTTCTAGGAATTAAAAACTATTAAAAACTAATTAAATTGTTTAAAAATACAAGTTTAACTAAGAAAAATCTGAAAAAATATTTTTTTGACTTTTTATATTTATCTTAACTTAAGAAAAATGAAAAATTATTTTTTTTTAACTTTTCTTAATTAATTGTATTAAATGCTAATTAAAAATGCTTAAAAACTAATTAAAATGAAGAAAAATACCAAACTGACCTAGAAAAATCTGAAAAATTCAAGTTAAGCCTAAAATAATATTTAGAATCTAGGAAAAATATCAAAACAGGTGGTTATGTGTGAGAAAATGCAACTGCAATGCAAGTGCTTATAAATAAGCACTTGAAATAAGCCAAATGAAAACCAAAGACCACCACAGTAACACAGAAGCTATAATAAGCTAAAAGGACCAAAATGCAACAAGTATCAACTAGCTTAAACCACTGGAATGTAAGTTACATAGATTTAGCTTATTTGAGTTTAAGTGCAAAAACAGTTATGAGGGTACTACTTTTGGACGTAAGCACAAGCTTCAAAATAAGCTGAAAATGAAAACCAACAGATGGAACTTAAACTAGACCTGGCTGGGACCTTGTAAACCAAAATACAGACCTTGGCAAGCTCTTGAGAGCTCTGGGCAAGCCTGCACAAAACCTGTGCAAGCTCAGTTAAAACTGAGCTTGTGCACAGGGGAGGTAAGACCCAAAAGACAAGCTCATTTGGAGCTTATAAAAATTTGACAAAATTCCACAAAAATGATAATAATGACATAGACCAGCTGAAGTTTTAAAACCTACAATTTTCACTTAATTTGACCCAGAGATGAGTCAATGATAAATCATCTCAGTTTGGCTCAAAAGGACTTTTTCAGTTTTTGACTTTTGAACAATTTTGATATGTTGACTTTTATGAACTTTGCAACCAATTTGTGGATTGATTGTGATGTAATATGAGGAAATGACACTTCTGTAAACTATATCTGTGATATCTTAGCACAAATCAAGATTTTGAATTTCTAAAATCCCAACAGTGAAGAATTAAAGACATATTAAGGAAAATTTTGACTTTGAGCCATAGCAGATGCAGTTTTAAGACAGATATAAGTCAAGTAGAGCTAACCAAGTCTAGAACAACAGGTTTTAACTACTAATTAAACCTCACATACAGTTTAACTGCACAATCCAAACACCACTTTTACCAACAGTTTTGAACTTTAAATGAGCTAACTACTTAACTAGCTAATGATATTGATTAAACTGAGTTTAATTTACCTAATTACAACTAATTAGACATGTTAAAACTATTTATAACTACAAACACAAGTTATGCAATGGAACCTTGAAAATTAACTTACATATGGTCCTTAGCCACAATGGCTTGAAAATCAATGAACCCAAGAACCACTAGCCTATATAAATCATCCCAATGATCTATGAATTAACCCAAATCCATCACTGCATCACCCATTATCCATTCTCAAGACCAAATGTGCTCAGTTTGACTTTCTTTGACCAAGAACCAAAATTGCTTAAAACTTAAAAGTAAGCCTATAAAAAGCTATAAGCAGCTTTTATAAGCTTATTTGAATTTGGAAAGAAATTATTTGAAGCTTGATTGTAGGAAATTGAAACTTAAATTTTCAACAGTAAGCACAAGAATATGAAATGTAAACACAACCTGAATTTATACTTGGAAATAGTTTATAATGATAACATAACCTTAGTTTGATACATAGAAACAAAATATTACAGATTTTACACTTAATTAAAACCTTAATATTAAAAACGACATAAGTGAAAATTAAAAACTAAAAATCTACCACTTTTCTTCTTCTCTTGCTTCCTTTTTATAGCAAAATACTTCTCTCTCATCTTTGAGCAGATCCCACCACTATTCTTGACCATTGGATGTCTTGAAGAGATCTTGGCCATTGAATCAGTTTTTGGCGCCAAACTTGTTTATCCACTGGGAGGGTTGAGTGAGGGGTAGGAGATGCATTAAATGCAATTTGGAGGTTTGTTGAGGTGGGGGGAACAAGAAAAGTGGGAAGGTGAGCTGGAATGATGGGTGAAAGGGTGTTGCTAGGGTTAGCGAGTTTGGAGGAAGAGGAAAAAGCGCCAAAGGTTGGTTTGACCAAAGTGTTTTGACGGCTATTATATTATGAAGGGGTCAAAATGTCGGGGTCCAAATGGTTGGCAGGGGTCCAATGGGTTTTGATAGGGTCCAAAATGGTTTAAAAGGTTTTAATAAAACAAGGACCTATTGTGTAAATTCACGAAAATCAAGGGACCTAGGTACGCCAATTACTGCAAAGTTGTTCCAAGGGACTAAAAGTGACAAGTTTCAATAATGGAAGGACCAAACTTGACATTTTCAAATTTCAAGGACCATTTTGCCAATTTTTAAACTTGGAGGACCAAACTTGTAATTTCTCAAAACTTTTGATATTTTTCACCAAAGGACTAAATTTGACAACTTATGATTTTAAAAGAACCTTTGGTGATTTTCTTTGAAATTAAGGGCTCGGGGACTATTTTTGACAAAATTTGAAACTTGGGGGTGAAGCCAATTAATGCTAACTTAGCTCATTTATCATCGATTTTGAACATTTTGCATCCCGGGTAAAACATATAAAATGCAATTTTGGAATATTTTAGCTTTTTGATGCATTCGAGCATTTAATTTTAAGTGTTTTGCGGTTTTTCAAAATGATGAGTATTTACACACTCATCAATATACTTCTTCATTTATGACACCATTTAGAAAAGCGCTTTTGACATCCATTTGATAAAGCTTTAGATCATTAGCACAAGCATACGCAAGAAGTATTCTTATAGACTCAAATCTAGCCACGGGGCGTAAGGTCTCATCAAAGTCTATTCCCTCTTGTTGGTTATACCCTTGAGCAACGAGTCTAGCCTTGTTCCTAGACACTACTCCGTTTGCATCTAATTTGTTTTTATAAACCCATTTGGTTCCTATTATGGTTTGATTACTAGGTGGAGGGACAAGTGTCCAAACATCATTAGAAACAAATTGATTTAGTTCTTCTTGCATAGCCATTACCCAACTTTCATCTTTTATGGCTTCTTGTGTATTCTTAGGTTCTAGGGTTGAAACGAAACAAAACAAGCTACTTTGGTTTTGAACTTGAGATCTTAATGTTCGTTCGTTTAGTTTTCCTATGACTTTATCTACGGGGTGATCTTTGGACTCTTTAATGTTTACTATTTCATCACTTAGAGGTTCTTCTTCTTCACTTATCTTTTTCTTTATTACTATGGCTTCACTTTCTATAATCTCGTCATCGACAAGAGGTGGAGAGAGTTTGGGTGGACTTTCATCAAATTTTATATTTAATGACTCTTCTACCTTCATTGTTTTTTTGTTTAATATGACGTAAGCTTTGCTATTTGGCGAATAACCTAAAAAGATACCTTCGGTTGATTTAGGATCAAATTTTGTAAGGTAATCTTTAGTGTTAAGAATAAAACATTTACTACCAAAGACTCTAAAATGATTTAACGTAGGCTTTTTGCCTCGAAGTAACTCATATGGAGTTTTTCCTAAGATTGGTCTAATCAAGACTCGATTGAGTATATACGTTGAAGTATCAACGGCATTACACCAAAATTTTTGAGGTATGGATTGTTCATTAAGCATGGTTCGACTCATTTCTTGTAGAGTTCTATTCTTTCTTTCTACTACCCCATTCGATTGTGGAGTGCGTGGAGCCGAGAAGTTGTGAGTAATACCATTAGCGTCACAAAAGCTCCGAATTGCACTTCATTATCAATTCCCTACCATGATCCGTCCTAATAGACACTATGGGACTTCCTAGTTGTCTTTGGATCTTTTTGCTTAATATTTCAAAATAGTTAAAGGTTTCCGTTTTGTTCTTTGAAAATTTTGTCCATGTATACCTAGAGTAGTCATCCACTATTACCAAAGTGTAGTAGTTGCCTCCATAACTTTGGATAGCGGATGGACCAAATAAATCCATATGTAGTAATTCTAGACACCTAGTTGTGGACACCATGTTTTTAGCTTTATGACTCGAATGAGCTTGTTTTCCTACATTACAAGCATCACAAAATGATGTTCATATTTTAACTTAGGTAGATCTCTTACTAGATCTTTGGATGATAGCGATTGAAGAAGTCGCATGTTGGCGTGACCCAATCTTCGATGCCATAAGGTCCAAGTATCATCCATAGAGGTAAGACATAGTTTGTCTTTAGGTTCATTACCGATTTTAATGACATAGACTCCATGTTTCCTAATTCCTCTTCCTATGGTTATGCCATTTTTAAGTATCTTACTACCGGTTTAGGTAAAAAGTACATTGCACTTTTTATCACATATTTGTCCTATACTTAAGAGATTAAAGTTTAGGTTTTCTACGTGACACACATCGTTAATGGTTAGAGATTTGTTAGAAATCGTACCTTTACCGATGATTCTACTTTTGCTATTTCCAAACACCACATTACCTCCATTAATGGATTCATTTGTGGAGAATAGATCCTATTCGGTCATGTGCCTTGTGCACCCGCTATCCTTGACCCATTCATCGGGTCTAGGTCGACCTTTAAGCACACCTAAAACAATAATAAACTCAAAAGTTTGGTCCCCATTTGTTCATGGGTCCATTAGTGTTAAACATTCCATTCATGTTAGACATGTATGGATAAGATGAGTATGCATTCCATGGAGCAAAGTTTTGAAAAGGAAAACCGTTTTGCATGTTTTGATTCCATCCCATTTGATGGTTACTTTTTGGGTAAACGTTATTAGGTCTCCTAAATAAATTAGGTTTTGAAAAAATGGAGCTTTGTTTCTTGCAAAAGTAGGATTATATTTTGGAGGTGGTTGTCTAGTGGTGACATGATTTGGTTTCTTCTTATTAACTATGACAAACTCAGTTCTAGATGAGGAAGCTACGTTATTGCTCTTGTTTGCTACAGATCCACGGATCCCTTTACGTACACTAGCCGGTTCCTTTTTAGGGGGATCCGTGGGATCCGCCACAACGATGTTGGTTTTTCTGTGTTTTAACAAAGTTTGTTTCTTTATTTTCACTAGTTTGTGGATCAAGTTTTCGGAACCCTAAACCTTCTGGTTGTCCTCGGTTTTAACACTATCTAGCATTGTATTTAATGCATTCGTGCTCATTCTAGCAATCTTAGAATCTAGTTGATCAACTAGTGTTTGAAGTTGAACGCAAAGTTCACATTCACCACTTGCTATTTTACCCTTTTCTAAGCGTTTTAGTTTTGCTTTTAATTCTATGACTTCTTTATCTAAACGTTGATTTTGACTCTTTAAAAGCTTGTTTTGTTAATTAGTTTTAAGCTAATATTGCATAGTTTGTCATATTCATTATGCAATGAGTCGTCATCAAGTGATGAACTACTATAGTATTCATGACATACCTCGTCATTTGCCATGAGACAAATTTCTTCGTCCTCCTGGTCGCTCATTCCCCACGTGCCGCGCTAACGCCTTTTGATCATCCCGTTTGGGACACTTACTAATAAAGTGGTTTGGGTCCCCACACTTAAAGCAAGTACGATCATCCTTTGGCTTCTCGTCCTCTTTTCTTTTCCGAAAGCCTTTCTTATCATCATACGGTTGTTTGACGTATCTACCCTTTCTTCTAAAGAACTTTTTAAAGTCCCTTACCGCCATAGCGTACTCTTCGTCGTCACTACTCGAAGATGAGTTCTCCTCATCGCTCGAAGCCTTTTGGCTTTAAGGGCAAGAGATTTGTGTTTCTCTTTCACCTTTGAGGCTTCGGAATCTTTAGCAAGGACAAGCTCGTAGACTTTTAGGTTGCCTATGAGTTCATCGAGGGTGAGGATTGTCAAATCTTTTGATTCTTCGATTGTCGTCACCTTGGATCTCCACTTTGATGGAAGTGCCCTTAGATATCTCCTAACATGGTTACGGCTAGAAAAAGATTCATCAAGTGCTTGTAAAGATGTAATAATAGTATTAAAGTTAGCAAATGAATGATCTATAGTTTCCTCATCCGATATTGAAAATTGTTCATATTGTTGAACAAATAAATCAATTTTATTATTTTTAACTTGTTGGTTGCCTTGATGAGTTACAACTAAAGAATTCCAAATTTCTTTAGAGGTTTTAAGCATAGAAATTCTTTTGAATTCCTTTTTCGGTAAAGCATTATATAAAACCATTTTTGCTTCACTATTCTTAGAAAGCTTTTTCTTCATTTCATCATTTAGTTTATCATGAGGTATGTGAACTAAATTTCCTTTATCATCATTTGAGGTAGCCTCAAAATCACCTTCAACAATAATGTACCAAAGATCAATATCTTTAGACTTCACATATGTTTTGAATCTATTTTTCCAATATATAAAACCATTAGTTTCAAGTAGTGGTGGTCGTTGCATAGATTGCCCTTCCTTATAATTTTGAGAACCCATAGTGATCGAAAAGTTTTTAAAATACAATTTTATTTTAAAACTTTTATAAACTTAGCTCTGATACCAATTGTGGAAAACTAGAAGGGGGGTTGAATAGTTTTGCCGATTTTAAGTTGATTTCAAAAACTTTTAGATTCGATATTATGTGAAATCGTATGGATGTTGAGAACGTATAGATCTAATGATAATGCAAGTAAATAGATAAAGTTAAGGGATAGAAATGACACAACCGATTTATAGTGGTTCGGCTACAAGGTCACCTTCCTTGCCCTACTCCACTCCCCGAGTCACCTACTCGAGAGTTCAAGCACTATGTCAACAAACTCCTTCACTTGGCGGAGAAGCCTTCATAACGTTGCTTACACTTTTTTCGGTACAAAGCTAGATACCGAGTCCGTAGCACGGTGGATCAAACCAACACAACTATTACACAACAAATATGTGAAATATCAAATACAAGATCTTCGCTACAGAAATCTTGCGGAGTGACAAATCAATCAAGGACCCTCTATGAGGATCACAAAATAGAAAGAAAGAAGAACAACTCTCTAGATCAAGTGATCTATATGTTAGAAGAGAATGAGAGTGTATGAGAGATTTAGTAAGAAGAGGGGTGAGTTAGAATGAAGAAATGGCTCTCTATTTATAGGCAAAATTTCTCCTCTGTTCCACGGATCCCATGGATCCCTTCCACTTGGGATCCGGCTAGTGTAATCCTAGGGATCCGTGGTACGCTCCTCTTTGCCCATGGGTTTTTTGGTTATGGGTCATGGGTTATGGGTTGGTCCATGGGTTTTCTCTAGATTCAATGTATCTAAGTATACATTGTATCAAGTCTTCATTGGTATGGGTTTAAGATCCATGGGTTATGGTCCATGGGTTATGGTTTTACCCATCCTAATAAACTATTACAACAAATGCTTAATTATTACATTTTTGTATTTAAATAGCTATATGTAAATGCTTTACAAAAATAACATGTATCCTTAGAATTTTACTTAAGATAACATTACATTTGTTATCAACAAAACACAAAGAGATCGCAAAATATTAATAAACGTTTTTACAGTTTATTTTGTATTAACACAAAGAATCTACAATTGAGGAGGTTATGGGATTTTCTAAGAATTACCAACCTCTTTAAGTTTGAGCTAAACTACAACTAGACCCTAAACTTATATCCTAACCACTGCACACTAATATTCTAACTGGTTTATACTACAAAAGTAAGCGCTCAAAAGCTCGTGTCAAAATTGAAGAAGGCTTTTGTAAAGATAGCCTTTTATTGTTATTAAGATGCTAAGGTGTCATTAATAGTACTAATAACCACCAACTCCTTAAATTTGTTTTTTATCAACCAGAATTATGTAACACTAACTATACATATCGTAAGTTTTCTCGAACAATCAGGCCCGGATTTGAGCAGGTGCAATGTAACACGCCCAAAAATGGTTTGCAGCAGAAGTAAATGTTACTGGGATGCCACTCGATTGATATCACAACACAAAATATAGAACAATATATTTCCTTAAAAGATTACATTTATTGAAATAAGACAGAGTTTACAAAATTATTTTTGTGCGAAAATATAAGCCCATAAATGAATTTAAGTAGTCCCAAATGTATATCAGAGTCATATATGACCATGTCATGCCATGCTCAAGCGCCTGCAAAGTTTAGCTATAGCCTTTTTATCCTGAAAATACATGTTAAAAAGTCAACACAACGGTTGAGTGAATTCATAGGTTTAGTAAAAAAAAACAGTTGATCACAAGATTCTAAGTTTAAATAAAATAGTGGCTAAGAAGTTTACACCCATAATCGTAAGTATTTATCATTGCACTAAGCTCATGACACCAAGACTCAACTATGAACAAAACCCGCTAATGGTTGTGAGTTTTGCCCCCAAAAAGAGGTAATTGCTGGTTACCTATTTTTATCAAATATAGTGCGCCCCCGTTATTTCCGATAACCAAGGGCGGGGTCGTTAATTCCCATAATACTATCCACAATATTTGCGTTCACTCGCAAGTGACTAATGGATCATGATAGAAGGGGTCTTTCAGCAAGATTAACTTAGGCAATAATAATATCAGGAAAACAACATATTGTTTTCAAGCAGTTGTGATCTTAAAAGTAGTAGTAGAATGTATCCTCCCCCAAGGAGTTTATAAAATAGTTAAAAGAATAAAAGTAGGGCTATGAACTCACCTTGTGAGCATGAATCGATAATATCAAGTACGAAGTGGAAAAGGTATCAACGCAAAAGCTAAATATAATATGGCATGTTTCAGATGATATGTTCCTGTTATGATCTTATATATTATGGTAAATTATGAAATTGGTTATGCAATACCAGTATCGTTTCTACTTGTATGGAAATGCTTGAAGTTCAAAAGCAAAAAGTTAATTATATAATTTAACTTATTTTTATCTAAGAAAACCATCTTTGTATAATTCGAAATGGTTTCACGAATCGTTGCTATTCATCAAGTCCCCATTTAGAAATGATAATAGTTTCTTAGTCGTCTACTTATAGGTGTTTAATGGTCATACGCACTAGTTTAAGTAGATACGAATATATTATATATATTAAACATAAAGTAATAGTTTAATAAGAAACATATATATTTTGATATCGTAATAATTGTAAATACATGTTTTTCTCTTATTAAACTTAAGTAAATGATAACTTATAAGTCTCTCAAAGTTTTATCAATTTTTACATTTTTAACCCTTAACTTTCAAAAGTTACAATTTACACCTTTTTGAAAAATATATTATACATGTTTAATCCTTAATCATATTTTTAATACTTTTTTACCCTTAAAACAAATTTATTTTTCTATTTTCAACCCCAAGTTACCAAGTTTACAGTTTTAAACCTCATGGTTAACTATCTTTGCAAAACTAGTCCTTTTTCGCCATTTACGCTTTAAAACCTCAAGTTTCTGTTTTCATCGGTTTATACCCCTAGAGTTTACTCATTTTCTGTTTTTAAAACCCTTAGTTTCTAGTTGATAGTTTTAGTCCCTCCCTCACAAAATGTTTGCATTTTTAGTCCTTTTTAACAAACGTTATGAAATCGAGCGGCTCAAGTGTCAAAATAGATTATTTTACCTTCATTAACCTTATTCATGTGCTTATTTCTTAAATATGTCGATTAGAAAGCTTATTGGGCCTCGTCAAAAGGTGACAGCCCAATAAGTTAAAAACGCACCTACTCGACTTATAGCTTATTTTCTATGTTTTCAAAGCGTCTTCGTAACTTTTCAAAGTGCTTATTCGCAGTCTTACAGTAGCTTATTCGTTTCTAGGCCTTAGGTCGAGCGTGCATTAATGAGTTCGAGCTCACAAGCCCAACAAGGTGCGTCTGCTCATGATCATAGGGGCAAGTTTGCTTTGTAGCTTAGAATGAACAAGTTTTGTTAAGTTTCTGTGCATGTACTTTTCAGAAAAACGTTTACTAATAGTCCTTTGCTATTCCACACAAGTATAACCCAGATTTTAGGAAGCCTTTTACGTGTGAAAATATGCGTATACAATTATAGAACTCGAATGGATTAAGGTACAAGTTCAACGTGTGACATGGTTTTGTAAGTCGTATAGCATGCATGCAAACGGATAAGAACAATGGTTAGAACAGGCTTACTACACCTCTAGGGTGGTGAAGAGCTCGCGAGGAAGTGAGTCGAACGTGAACGCAAGGAAAACAACCCGAAACTCTACTAGACAAGTTGAACACCCAACTTGTTCGCCTTAGCTTGAGCCAACCCCTTAGAACTTGTTTAAACCCTTAGGAATGACTCCCTTTTCCTACTTGATGCTCACTGTGATCGAATGGGGTATGATGGTGATTGTATTTTTGTAGTAAGTGCCACGGTGTTCGAATGAGGGTATGAGGATCGTCATATCTTGTAGTAAATGAGTTGAAACCACTATGAGGTGCATGGTGAGGAGACTAGTATATATATACTTGCTTCAGAGGTCAAATATCTTAGAATCACATGTCCAAATTGAATGACCAAGAGTGTGAATTTGGTTCACGTGTAAGCTAATTTTTGGGAATGAAAGCATGGTTCGATACTCATTGCCTTACACATGAGGAATATACAAGTAGTGTATGTCCAAAAGGTGGCAGTTGGAAAGGTTATCAGTGTTTAGTCTTATAAGGGAGTTTGGCATCTTCCACTTTGTACTTTGTCAAAAAGGAAGAAGAAGAAATAATACCAGGGGGGGCACGTTATGGTTTCCTATTTCACGATCACAACAAAAAAAATATATATATATATAGCAAGGTTGCCCATGGATTTAAGGAATGCAGATCATGGACAAAAAAATATTAAGGGTAGCGACCCAAAGTTAATAAGGAGGTGTGATTGTTGGGTCACTGGCCCAAGAAGGAGAAAAGAAAGAAAAATTTGAGAAAAGGATAGAAATTTAGGAAATATTTAAGGATAAAAAAATGAGGTAAAGTTATAAGTTTGGTCGTGAACGAAATATAATTTTCATGAAGGGGTCGTGATGGGAAAATGTGACAGTGTTCAAGTATTGCTCGGGATAATATGTCACATTACAATTTGTAACTTAAAGGATAAAAAATATAGTTCTAAATTATCATTGATAATAAAGTTGAATAATTACGAGTTTATTTTTACGGGTTCTTACAGTACCTACCCTTAAAAAACTACGTCCTCATGGTTTAATCTATAGTAGTCGTCGGGTTGTCTCGTTATTATTTCCCTTAAGCAGTAATCCCAACGGCCCTCAATAGTAGCCCAACGGCTACGAATAGTAGCCTAACGGCAACTTCTTGTCCTTTAAATGCAAATTTTTAACTTAGATTTCCTCTTCTCATAACACAAAATTCTCACCTACATTCCTCTCATTAATACTCAAGATGTTGCATGTTATCACCACCGTTGCAATCGTGTATGTTGTAGCCATTGCTATCTACTTGGCCAACATCTCAAATAAAGAAGGTTATGAGTATTTGGTCGGGGTCTTAGTGGTTCTAGCTCCAATCGTGATCCTAGCGGTTGGCGTAGATATACTTTGGGGGTAATAGATAGTATTTCACTCATAAGTGTTAGTAATAAACCTTTGTTTTAGTTTTGTTCTTATGAAGTTTTTATGGTGATAACCAAATGAATTATGACAAATCTATTTGTGTTCTTTACTTATCGATCTATGTCTCTTAAACTTTTACTTACCAAATCCGGTCGTGAGTCTTGCTCATTGGGTGTAGTGGCTTTTTTCGTTAGCTTAGCGGGTCAACTGCTCAATGATTCCCTTCCCTTCTTGGTGGTCTTTGTAACATTAGCTCTACCGTTGTTGATTGTATCGTTATGTATGAATATTTATGGATTCTAATGTAATAACAATTTACGTCGTTTATCATATTTAAACTGTTTTATCTATTCTAAAAAGATTTAAGGCGTGAATATTTTAGATCATCCTACTTAAGAGTTTTCGACACGACACTTATACTTGATCGATGAGTACAAGGTAATAAGAGATAAATGTTCCGAGAGTATGGAAAGAAATATTCATACTCATCTTCGGAGGTGAGGAGTAAAATGATCAAGGGAAAATGCCATAGTGTTCAAAATAGTTAGTGAGTATACGGTTTAACCTAAACAAAGTGAAGCTTTTTATAGTAAGTATAACATATCTATCTCCTTATTTCAAGCTTTGCCCATGTGATGAGTGCTTATTCACTCATCATTTTTACCCATCTAAGCCACAAAAATGTCTAAAAACACTGAAATATAACCAATTATGCTACAGATATCCTTGGAATGTGTTTTTATGTGTTTCAGGTACAAAGGATCGAAAAAGGGCAAAACGGCGAAATTGAGCTCAGAATGGAAAACGTGCATTGCGGACAGAGCCGGGAGTGGATTTTCTACAATTTCAGAGTCCGGGACGCGTTTTTGGAGTGAGAGTGGGAAAACAAAATCAAAACCGAACCCTAAACCCATAATTACCTATTTACCCTTCCGCCCAAACCCAAATGACAATTTCACCCTTTTTGACAAAAACCCAAAAATACTCTTTTTACCCTCTAAATCCAATTTTTATTTTAAACCAATTTTTGTTTAAATTACTTTCTTTCAAAAAAAAAAAAAAAAAAAAAATGTTTATAACAAAAACACAAAAAATACATTTTTACTTTAAAAAAAAAAACAAAATACAAAAAAACAACTTAAAACCTTTTAAATACTTGACCCATTTTCTTTCACCCATTTTGACTCTCTCAGCCAAACCCCAAACCCGGGAAAACCACAAATCACCATTGGCGCCAAAAAGAAATTTCAATTCCCAACCCCCCTCCTGTCTCTTTCTCTCACAGAAAAAGCCAAGAGCATATCACATGTCTCTCCTAACTCTCACCTCCACGCTGGCAATCCAAGGATTTTATAAGGTCAAAAGTCCAATCAATGGTTGTGATGCAATGCTTGGTGACCAAGGGTGATTCAATGGCTATGATTTATTGAGACAAGCTTGGCTCAAACATCTCACTCTTTCTCTCTCACAACAAACACAGCAACAAGAAGACAAGACCATAAGATAGTTTTCTTTTTATGTATAAATAGGCTTTTAGTGTTAGTGAAAAACTTGTCTAGAATTTCATGTTCTAGTCCATTTACTTTTATTGTCATTTTATTTAAATGTAATTTTATTTTCAGTTAATGCAATTTAAATTCCAGTTTTTTTTAATTCCATTGTACTTTTAATTTTTCTTGATGTTCTTGAATTATGGTACTTGAGTTTTAAAAGTGTTTGTTTCAAGTTTGTTTTAGCTCATATGAGCTTATGTTAAAAGTTTTCAAAGCAAGTCTTTAAGATATTAATCTTTCCTGTTTCAAAAAATTTTTTTCTGCCCAAATAGGATGTTTGGATTTGTGGTTAAGATTGGGTCAAATCCTGTTTTGACCCATTTTGGGTCTCAAAGTGATTTCATTTAGTCTCAACTTAGTATATTTGGTATTAGGGTAGACATCTCAAGTATCTTTAAGTTGCTAGGAAGCTTTTAGAGTAGTTTCTCAAAGATCCAAATTTGTATCCTAGTGCAGCAAAATTGTCCCAACAGCCCCTCTTTAAGCTCTAATTTAAGTAGGTTAGACATAGCATTAGGATTTAATTTTGTGTCTATAAGTAGTTAGTAGTATGAATTTAGTATTTATGGAGTTAGTTTGCATATTTGAGCTTAATTACTAGCTTCTAGTTGCCCTCTAAAACCCCATATCTGTCCCTTTTGTTCCTGACTCGCTATAACAGTCCCACAGTAGCAGCGTTGATAGTTTTTTTTAGAGCTTATTGATGTTTTCATTTGCTCGTTCTAGTTTATTTAACACTTTTAGGTGTACCTTAGATTAGATTTTCTTATTAGTAGCTTATTTAGTGTTTTTCTTTGCTTAACTATCTTATTTTTTTTTTAGCATCAAGTCCATCTAGCTTAGCTTTTGTCCTAATAGCTTATTTACCTTGTTTGCTTATCTTGCCTGCTTATGGTTTTTCCTATATGCCTCTCATCATGTTTTAGCTCAATTAATCCAATAGTTAGCTTGTGATAGCTTATCAATCCCTTCTTAGCCTACGTACCCAAAGCAGGACCCTTATGCTTCTTTTCTTTTTTTTTTTTTCTAAGTCTGCTGCTGAATAAGCAGTTCTCTGTGCTTATTTTAGTTTTCCCAAAGTTTTGGTTTTATCAAAAGTCCTATTTTTAAGTAATTTTCTAGTTTGTTAAAAAAAAATAATAAAATAAGTGGAGAAAGTGACAGCCACAGGTATCGAACCTGGGTCTGCAGGCCAAACTTGACCACGCCCCACACACCCATAAGCTTACCATCTGCACTAGAGTAGTCTTGTGTTACATTTCCATCTATTAAATATTTAATAAGGAGTAGTCTTGTGTTACATTTCCTTCAATGGTTTTTTAAAAGCTCATTTCTATAAGCTCTCACCTGTTTTATATTTTTCCTATGTTCTAATATAGCTTAAGTATTTTTACAAAAAAATTTATAATTTTTGAATATCATTTAGTATTTTTAATTAATTAAATAGTATAAATTAGTATTTGATTCGTAATAAATAAAATAAAAGTCGAAAAAATACCCGGCTTTTTCCTAAAATTATTTTTAGTCGTTTAGAATATAGAAAAATTAGTTTTGCTCCTGTAGGTCTTAAATTGCATCATTTTCACTTTTTGAGGCTCGGGATTAGCCCGGGTTTTCACGTTTTTGCATATTATCACTCTAGGACTTAGTGTAACTTAATTTTATTGTTCCGTATGCTTAGTAGTAGTTAGATAATCATTTATTTTGTTCCCGTAGCCTTAATTACTTTCCCGTTAATTAATTTGTAGAAAACAAAAACAAAAAAATCTCGAACCATTCAAGCACTTTAATAACAAACCTCAAACGTGACCGTCAATTCACTCCTCGTTGGGAAACGACCCGGGTAATCACTTGCCCGGTATCACTTATCGAGTATTCGTGGGTTTTGCTTGTCGACCTTTTTCCTAAAACGGTTGATTTGCAATTCTCTCTCGCGTTTATTTTGTATTTGATATTTTTATATATAATAATTGAATCATCACCATGCAAGACTTATAATACCTAGGTTCATATATATATTTTGTGTAATAAATAAATAAAAATCGCGATGGGTTTCGGAAGAGAACTTGATGAATGTTAAGAAAGTTGCTGAACTTCAACTTTTGTAGATGATGATTCAGTTTATTCCTTAAAAATTCCCATAAAATGTACATTATTTAGCGTTTTCAAAATGATTGGTTTACTCTCAAGATTTGATTTAGTTATAAAAGAAGATCTGAGTTTTCCTTTAAAGCATTTCAAGAGAGTAAACAGTCTACGAGATGATTAAAGTATAGCTTATAAAGTGGTTTGTAAAATCATTTATTGAGCAATAAGGAAAATATCTTATTATTTGGGATTTAGTAGTAAGGTTGTTCATAAGATTGTAGTAAAACTTGTAGGGTAATTTTACAAAATACCAGCAAAATTGTTTATAGTTTTATGGAATAGTAACAAATCAGTTTATTACATAATAGTAGTTCGTAAATTGATTTGTAAATAGTTTCTAGGTCAATAGGGGAATAGCTCATAAAATGCTAGTAAAGTCAGAATTGTAGTACGACATTTTGTAGAGTGACTACAAAATGGTTGGTAAAATAATTGAAATCAGTTTGTGGGTTGGATTGGGTAGTCTATAAGATAGTTGAAAGCAGTTATGTGTCGGATAGTGACACAGTTTGCTGTTTCAGAAGAGAGTAGTAGTGCAAACAACTTGTATTCCCGAGGGATAAGCAAAGGATTAGGTATACATTCCCAGAAATAGTGGCTTGGGTTACAAGTCAACTCTTGGTATATTTCTGATTCATTATAAGTTTAGTAATTCGTTCATTGTTTACGTTTAGCGAGGGGTTTCTCTTCGTAGTTTCCGCAGTGTGTCGTTCCTAGAACGGCTCGGGATGTAATCCAGTTCATCAGTTGAGTACGAATTTTGGAATGGAGGTGACGCTTGTTATAGCAGTGAGTGACGAGGAAACCTTGGTTTCAACGTTTGAGAGAATGATGATGGGACGAGATGGTGAAAACACGGTGTTGTGACGACCAATTAATGCTAGTTTAATATATAATAATTAATGTTTAAATCGTTATGCATCATCTGCTAAGCAAATTTCCATGCACGATGCTAGAAAATGTAGGCACAAGGCGTAAAATAGTAAAGTGTAAAATGTTTTGAGAGCGTAATATTGCAATAGGAAAGCGTTCCACTTAGAAGGAAATTCTTATAATGTGAAGGTATTGTGAGACCAATGTGTTAGGTGTATAAGTAAACCTTTATAAACTTCTATGATATTCAATGTTCATGAACGCACATATAAATTTTACTATTTTCAAAAATTAGTAGGAAGTCAACTGGACATACTCTATCATAACTACTCTCAGTATCCCAAAATTCACCTATGAGCCGGACATAGGTGATTAGGCCATGTCCCACTGTCCTGGTTGAATATAGGTGATCAGCCTACATTGACCCGAGGTTCAATGAATTTTGACATACTTAGCTTAGTTACTCTAGTAACATGTCCCAATGAACTTAGAAAAGTTGTTATGAGAGATTTAAAACGAATATTCCATTTATATGGGGGAGAAGGCATAGCGCTGTGGTACGAAAATATACGTATAGGAAATATAATATCATAGCTCATAGTAAGATTAAGTGAACGATAATAAAATACATATCTAATCAAGGATGACTTCAACAAGTCATAAGTGAGGCATCTGCTTGGCAGGCAGGCATGTGTCGGTCATAGGGTTAAGTTTTTGTAAAACTAGTTATAGTCTAGGTTCAAAAAATACCCAGTTCTCTATAACCGAGGCTCTGATACCAATCTGTAACACCCCCCAAAAATGGTTTGCAGCGCAAGTAAATGCTACTGTGGTGCCACTCGATTGATATCACAACACAAAGTATAGAACAACAGATTTCCTTAAAAGATTTCATTTATTAAAATAAGACAGAGTTTACAACATTAGTTCTGTGCGGAAATATAAGCCCATAAAGGAATTTAAGTGGTCCAAAATGTATATCAGAGTCATCTATGACCATGCCATGCCAATGCCCAAGCGCCTTATAAAGTTTAGCTATAGCCATTTTATCCTGAAAATACATGCTAAAAAGTTAACACAACGGTTGAGTGAATTCATAGGTTTAGTAATAAAAGAGTTGATCACAAGATTCTAAGTTTAAATAAAAGAGTGGGCTAAGAAGGTTACACCCATAATCGTAAGTATTTATCATTGCACTAAGCTCATGACACCAAGCCTCAACTGTGAACACAATCCGCTAAGGGTTATGAGTTTTGCCCCCAAAAAGAGGTAATTGCTGGTTACCTATTGTTCTCAAATATAGTGCGCCCCCGTTATTTCTGATAACCAAGGGCGGGGTCGTTAATTCCCATAGTACTATCCACAATATTTGCGCTCACTCGCAAGTGACTAATGGTTCATGATAGAAGGGGTCTTTCAGCAAAATTAACTTAGGCAATAATAATATCAGGAAAACAACATACAGTTTTCTAGCAATTGTGATCATAAAACTAGTAGTAGCATGTATCCTCCCCCAAGGAGTTTATAAAACAAATAAAAGAATAAAAGTGGGGCTATGAACTCACCTTGTGAGCATGAATCGATAATATCAAGAACGAAGTGGAAAAGGCTTCAACGCGAAACCTAAATATAATATGGCATATTTCAGATTATATGTTCCGGTTATGATGTTATATATTATGCTAAATTATGAAATTGGTTATGCAATACTAGTATCTTTTCTACTTGTGTGGAAATGCTTGAAGTTCAAAAACAAAAAGTTAAATATATAATTTAACTTATTTTTATCTTAGAAAACCATCTTTATATAATTCGAAATGCTTTCACGAATCGTTGCTATTCATAAAGTCGCCATTTAGAAATGATAATAGTTTCCTAGTCGTCTACTTATAGGTGTTTAATGGTCATAACGCATTAGTTTAAGTAGATACGAATATATTATATATATTAAACATAAAGTAATAGTTTAATAAGAAACATAAATATTTTGATATCGTAATAATTGTAAATACATGTTTTCCTATTATTAAACTTAAGTAAATGATGACTTATAGTTTTCTCAAAGTTTTATCAATTTTTATATTTTTAACCCTTAACTTTCAAAAGTTACAATTTACACCCTTTTTGTCACACCCCCAATTTACCTGTTTTGCAATGAATGGAATTCCGGGGATTGACTGTCATAGCACCACATCACAGTTATATTGAACGACCTAAAGTGCCGTTTTAAAAACACATCGTTGGATATAATAATAAAAACATTCAGAGTACAACATCGGTCCCAAAAGGTTATCAAGTTTGAGGAAATATAAATATGTTACAAATCCAAACGATGTTTTGAAATAAAGTGCCATAATGTACATAATGTAAGTCGACGCCGTGACTCAAAATGTAGGTCCCTAAACCATGTCATGATGAATGCCTCAGTTACCTGAAAATACATTGCTAAAAGCGGTCAACAATAATGTTGGTGAGAAATCATAGGTTTATGTAAATGTTTTATACGACTACACAAGTATCAATCATGCATGACTATCAAGTCACGTAAAAATAATGTTACAATTGCTCTAAGCCCATGACCCCGAAACTAGACTGTTCACTAATGTATGCCCCTGCAGAGTGTTTGCCAGACAACTCCGTAATGTTATCAAATGAAATGCATCCGTTTAACTGGTTGGGATTCACCAACCGGATGGAGGCGTCACCCTCGATAGATCTATCCACTCATCCTCGCTTCAAAGATTAACGGTTCATGTTCAAGTAATGGGGACTTTCAAATTGGCAAATACGGTAACTTAAGCAATGTAAATGAATTTAACATACTTGGTATCGTACAAAAAAAATGTAGTGCAATGTATTCTCCCCCGTGGGTTTGAAAATAATCGAAAGCATGTAAAACGGGGCTATGAAAACTCACTTGGATAAACTGGAATAATGGCAAAAGTGAGTACACCGAGGTTTAATGTAATGCGTCAACCGGGACCTATTATCAATGATATGATATGTCATGAGTTGCAATGTAATGTTATGCATGCATTTCGTATGTTATTTATACCATTTACGGGTTTTGAAAATAATACTCGTCGCCGAAAAATACTCTTTTGACGTCTTGACCAATCAAAAATCACTTTACATGTTTTTACGTCAAAATGTCATCCTACAATGGTTTTATAATGATTTTTAGAGAAATTACCACTTTTCGTCGCAAAACAATGTCGTCGGAAAAATCATGAAATTAACAAAAATGGCTTTGGAAAAACTAGTCGTAAAAACGATTAATGCGTCGATCGTTAGAGAACGAACTCGACGGTTTTGGAAAGTTTGTATCGATATCTAGAAGTTTCAGTTCAGGAGTTTTCGTCCAAAAGGTCTCGAACATAAAGATAATAAGGGTTAAAGATGGTGGTTTTGGCTAATTGTGTGCAGAAAATTAGTTACGGCAAGTTTATGAAAAAATGCATATCTTTGTCGTTTTAAATCCGTTTTCTACGTTTAATATGTCCTTAGCCGATCAAGTAAACTAATATATTTTTGAGAAGTCGAAATAATTTGTGAAGCTTAAGGCTCGTTTTTGACCCGAACAAACTAAAAACATGTTGCTGAAAATTTCAGAAAACATTTTATTTTGTCGTCAAACTTGTAAAATCCATAACTTTCTCGTTATAACTCCGTTTTTATCCGTTCAAGCGGCCACGGATTCGTTTTAAAGTATATTTTCTAAAAATCAAGGCCAAAGTTTCGTACCAACAGTAGGTTTTTCCAGAAATTCGAATTAAGGACAGAACATAAATATATAGTTATCGAAAATAGTTTTTCTCGGACAAAACCTATTCTAATCCCTTCAAATCAACTCCAAAACTAATCTAATCCTACCATACACCTTCTTAGGGTGTCATGGGTTCCTAGACATCATCAAGACCAACCAATACCAAGGGGATAATTATAGGATGACCATATATATATATATACTCTAAAATCATGTAAAAATGGTATAAATCACATATGTCTTGCATGTTGCTCCAAAAATGAAAAGATGAATATGAAAATGAAAAGGAAACATAAAAATGATAAAATCAAGCTTACTAGTGATTATGATGAGGTGAAAGTAACAAGGATTATCCTAAATACTCTTGGTTTTTATTTCAAAACCATATAAAGAGTATATACTAGATTGTATAAACACTTGGACTTGAAAATTTTTGATCCCTTTGTGATCTCTATGATGGCCGGTTATGGAGTATAAGAACCAAGAGAGAATAAGTTTTTCTAACACATGAGAATGATGTGGTGAATGAGTGAAATGAAATGAGGAGGACTTTTAAGTATGAGTAAACTTATAAACAATCAAGAAACCATTCTCCATTTAATGCTCACCCTCCCCATGACCGGTTTTATGGGGATCATGTTTCTCCAAGATTTTTTTTTTTTTTTTTAGTATATATATTTACTTGTACAATTTTAAGAAAATGTAAGTAAAATAAAGTTAAGTTAAGGTATATGGTAGATTTTTGGTACAAGTAAGTATTTAATAGCTCAAAATAGGATGTAATGAGATAATAAAAATTGTAAAAATACATTCCTTGTAAAATTTAAGTGATAAAATAATTATCGTACCATTTTTAAGAAAAACGACGTAATAATTAAACTTTAACAATTTATTTACCAAATAAATTTGAAACACTAGGAAAACTAAAAAAATATAGTTTTTATAAACTAGATGTAAGTAATAAAATATATCGGGATCATTTTTGAAAGTAACGGGTTAAATGTTAAAATAATAACTCACGCGATAACGATTATTAAATATAAAAATTACGCGTTGAAGGTGAAATGAAATGTCGTGAATGAATTGATATGATGCAAATGATGTCCATGGAATGTAGACTAATCATAGTCCATATGAAATGTACGTGATGTCATGATCATGAATTCGCCGCTAAACCTCCAAGGTTACGCGAATTTGAAACAAGTAAACCAAGTTTACTATAAATGTTGAAATAATGAGACATGAACTGTGTCGAGAAATGACATGAAAGTACGGGTTGTCACATTCGCCCATCCAAAAAGGAATTCAGTCCCCGAATTCAATCGTTGTTAGGTCTAACGGTGTCGGCGAAAAGATGAGGATACTTGCGTGCATGATCTTCCGTTCCCAAGTAAACTCAGGACCTCTTCGAGAATTCCAACGAACTTTCACAATAGGAATACGACTCTGTTTCAACTGCTTGACCTCGCGGTCCATGATTTCTACTGGTTCTTCCACAAAGTTGAGTTTATCATCAAAGTGAACTTCGTCCAATGGAATAACAAGCGATTCGTCCGAAAGACACTTCTTCAAGTTTGAAAGCGTGAAAGCGTGTTGTGCACATGACTAAGTTCTGATGGAAGATCAAGTCGATAAGCTACCGGACCAACTCTGCTCAAAATCTTGAATGGTCCAATGTATCTCGGGTTCAATTTCCCACGCTTTCCAAATCGTACCACGCCCTTCAAAGGCGATACTTTCAACATAACTTTGTCACCTACTTGAAATTCCAAATCCTTGCGTCTAAGATCCGCATAACTTTTTTCGACTCCTTGCGGTTAAGTCTATCACGAATTTGAACAATCTTTTCCGTGGTTTCCGTACCATTTACGGACCCGATGGTTGTCGTCTCCTACCTCGGCCCAACAAACAGGTGAGCGGCACTTACGACCATAGAGTGCCTCGAATGGTGCCATCTTTATATTGGTGTGATAACTATTGTTGTACGAGAATTCTATCAATGGCAAATGGTTAGCCCAACCATTTCCAAAATCAATTACACATGCTCTCAGCATGTCTTCTAATGTTTGAATTGTCCTTTCACTTTGACCGTCGGTTTGTGGGTGATATGCTGTGCTCATCTCTAATCGGTTCGAATGAATCTTGCAATGAATTCCAAAAGTTTGAAGTAAATCGACTATCTCTGTCGGAAATAATAGAAATTGGTGCTCCGTGCCTCGAGACTATTTCCTTGACATAAAGTCTAGTGAGTTGCTCCATTGAATAAGTCTCTCTAATAGGTATGAAATGGGCTGATTTGGTAAGGCGATCAACAATTACCCAAATAGCGTCGTAACCTCCCGATGTCTTAGGAAGTTTCGTAACAAAGTCCATTGTAATGCGTTCCCATTTCCATTGAGGAATTACCGGTTGTTGGAGTAATCCGAAGGCTTCGATATTCGACTTTTACCTTAGCAGGTAAGGCATTTGCTAACGTAAGTGGCAATCTCGCTTTCATGTTCGGCCACCAATAAAGTTTCTTAAGATCTTGATACATCTTATCCGACCCTGGATGAATAGAATACTTTGACTTATGCGACTCATGCATAATCAATTCTCGTATTCCGCCATACAATGGAACCCACATTCTATCCTTGAAACATAAGACTCCATCTGCTCTCTTTACAAAACCATTTGCGCTTTCGGGCATACCATAAAGCTTTTCACTTGGTCGATTTTCCTCTTTAAGTGCCTCGACTTGTGCTTCATGGATTTTCGATGGTAAAGGAGAAATAATCGTCATTCCCAATGATCGAACTCTTAAAGGTTTAGGCCTCTCTTTCCGACTAAGAGCATCAGCCACAACATTGGCTTTTTCCGGGTGATACTTGATTTCACAATCATAGTCGCTGAGTAACTCCAACCAACGACGTTGTCTCATATTAAGCTCCTTTTGATCAAGAATATATTGCAAACTCTTGTGGTCCGTAAACACTGTGCACTTTGTACCATAGAGGTAGTGTCTCCAAATCTTGAGCGCAAAACTACTGCTCCTAACTTCGAGATCATGAGTTGTGTAGTTCTTCTCATGAGTCTTAAGTTGTCGAGAAGCATACGCTATCACCTTCTCGTTTTGCATTAAAACAGCCCCAAGTCCTTTATGCGAAGCGTCGCAATAGACAACAAAGTTCTCAATCCTTGGTAGTGCTAAAATTGGCGCTGCAAAGCTTTGCTTCAACAACCTAAAAGCAACTTCTTGTTTCTTTCCCCATTCGTACTTCTTGTTTTTCTGTGTCAACTTGGTCAAAGGTCTCGCTATCTTTGAAAAACCTTCGATGAACCTTCGGTAATACCCTGCTAGTCCTAGAAATTGTCGAATTTCTATAGGATTAGTTGGAGTAGCCCAATCTTTTACGGCTTCAATCTTTGCGGGATCAACTTGTAGTCCATGACTATCAATGACGTGACCAAGAAATTGCACTTTGTGGTTCCAAAAATCACACTTCGAAAATTTGGCATACAACTTCTCATTCTTGAGTAGCCTTAAAATCGTCCTTAAATGCTCTTCGTGCTCTTCTTTGCTCTTGGAGTAGATCAAGATGTCGTCGATGAACACTATAACAAACTTGTCCAAATACGACTTACAAACTCTATTCATGAGATCCATGAATACCGCCGGTGCATTAGTCAATCCAAACGGCATCACTTGAAACTCGTAATGACCGTAACGTGTTCTAAACGCTGTTTTCAGAATATCCTCTTCCCGAACTCGAAGTTGATGATAACCCGATCGAAGATCAATCTTGGAATAAATACTAGAACCTTGCAACTGATCGAACAAGTCATCAATTCAGGGGAGTGGGTAACGATTCTTCACCGTTAACTTGTTCAATTCTCGATAATCTATGCACATTCGGAAGGATCCATCCTTCTTTTTCACAAACAAGACCGGTGCTCCCCAAGGCGAGGAACTCGGCCTAATGAATCCTTTGTCTAGAAGCTCTTGCAATTGATTAGACAACTCTTGCCTTTCGGATGGTGCTAGGCGATGCGGTGCTCGCGCAATCGGTGCAGCTCCGGGCACTAAGTCAATATGAAATTCTACTTGTCGTGCCGGTGGAAGTCCCGGTAAATCCTGGAAATACTTGAGAAAATTCACGAACAATAGGAACATCTTCAAGTCGCTTCTCCCGACTTTTCTCGGTTACATGAGCTAAGAAAGCAAGACAACCTTTCTTAATGTACTTCTCCGTTTTGATAACCGATATGATACTAATTCTAGTTCCACTTCGTTCCCCACGAATAATCAAAGTTTCGCCGTTGTAGGGAAGATGAACACCTTTCTCATCACAAATGATCTTCGCACGATGCTTAGATAACCCGTCCATGCCGATGACGACGTCAAAACTACCAAGCTCTACGGGCATGAGGTCTATGTTGAAGGGATGATTAAGAAAATTGAATGTGCAACCGCGGACAATGGTGTTTGTGTTAACTACGCTACCATTAGCTAATTCGACGTTGTATGATATGTCTAATGTAGTTGGTTTAATGTTGAGCAAAGGTGCAAATGCATTGGACACAAAACTTTTATCGGCATCCGAATCAAATAAAACTGAAGCATAACGATTATTGAGAAGAAACGTACCCGTTATGACATTCGGGTCCTCCCTATCTTCTCCGCCTCCAATGACGTAAACCCTTCCTCGTGCCAAACCTCCTTGATTCGGATTTGCTTGATTCTCTCCTTTCTTACAATCCCTCTTGTAGTGTCCGGTTCCCAACCAAAACATGTAACTTGTGGCCACTTGCAATCCCTAGTACGGTGACCAACTTTCTTGCAATTCTCACACGGATCGGGACATCGACCCGGATTGTGATGACTAAAACACTTATTACACTTCGGCAAAACCCCCGTATATCCTTTTCCTTCCTTAGGACCCGCAACATAAGCCTTAGCAACCTCTTGCCTTTTGGGTGGTTGTTGAGTAGCATTCCTACCCCTGGTGTTGTCCCACTTGCGCTTGTTGTTGTTGCTATTGTTGTTGTAGTTGCCTCGGTTATTGTTGAAGCGGTTGTTGGGGTTGTTGTTGTTTCGGTTGGTGGTGGTGTACTTACCTCGCTTCACCACTTGTGCCATCAACTTCTGAGTCACTCGAATAGCTTCCTCAATTGTTTGTGGATCAAACGAAGTCACATCTCCTTGAATAACCTCGGGAAGTCCTCCAATAAAAGCCTCTAGCAACTTTTCATTATCCGATACCATTGACGGGCATAACGCGGCTAATTCCTAAAATCTCCGAATGTAAGTTTCAATATCATACCCAATAGTGACCAATTCATAGAACTCCGTCTCCAACTTTTTGATTTCTGTTCGAGGACAAAACTTCTTAGTCACCAAAACCTTAAATTCCTCCCACGTAAGCTTAAAAGCATTCTCCATCCCAATCGGTTGAGCATATGAATTCCACCATGACAACGCTCCATCGAGTAAAGTGCTCGTAGCAAATTTAACCTTACTGTCATCCGGACAGTTACACAGCAAAAACACCGATTCCAACTTCTCAAACCATCGTACCATTGCAGTAGCTCCTCGGTACCTAAACTTAGTGGGTTCACCACTCTTGAAGTCCTTGTACGAACATTTCTTAACCCCAGATCCTCCGCATTACCAAGGTGATAGCTAGCTCAGCGGCTTCGGCCTCAGAAGCAGCAGCTTCCCTTTCGACTCTTAGTGCATTAGCAATGCTATCATTCACCAACTTTTGACTTTCTGCTTGGGTCATTTCGGTGTAGCTTTCTTAGGCGCCATAACTCTTCAAAATCACAAGATGAAACAATCATGAGAACTCGTAAGTAGAAACAACCATCATACAAATATATCCACAACCACAACATGCATAAAGATAAATGGAATCACAACGGAACAATAACGAAATATCACAAATATAATCACAACACACGTGGATAATATACATGAAAATTTCGCCTACATGGACCGATATCATAGATAATAATAACCATTCCTACATAGTAGAGTCAATACTTGATACATTTGTTTGTACAACAACCAAAATACAACAAGTTCTTTAAACTACGTCACACACCTTGTGACTAGGATAATAATGGTCAAAACTATACATGACAAAAGTCTACATAAGGCATCTCATGGTGCTCCGCCCTATCCTCGAAGATCGCGAACCCGAGTCGACAAACTATCCACCAAACTCCTCAACTCATCAACCTCAACTCGCAAAGAAGCAATACTCTCCTTCCTCTAACGCCTATTCGAATACTCGATGTGACAAATCAATAGAAACCACGCTAACACTAGGCCCTCGACCTCCTCCGAATGGGCTCAATCCTATCCACCGACAGTTCCTCCAACGCCGTGACAACTATCAACTGATCTGCCGACTATCAATACGGGCTCCTAACGCCTCGGTAGAAGGCTGTCGAGCAACTGACCCTAGAACTCTCTCCTAACTCGAACCTAACGGGTGGCTCGGGCTCAGTAGATGGTGGTGTAGGGATATCAAAACGAGCACGCTTTTGGGCGGCAAGTCTGTCGTAGGTAAAGGATCTCTAAGAAAATATGATGAAGATGGTGATGATGGTGGTGATGGTGCTAGTAGTGGTGCTGGTGGATGTATCGGATCGTGAACTGGGCTAATATGAGGAGTGGGTGCAACTTCACCTCCTCGAAGGGTTCGGTCTCAGTGTCGGTCATGATAGGTGGAAAGGCTGGAGTAGATCCAATGGAAGATACGATCTCAGTGGAATGTGATGAAACCTCATCCATGATGGGGTTATTTGGGACATCATCCGAGCTAGAGTCCGATGATATGGTGATAGGATGTGAATCTGAAGACATGTCTGTGACAACCGATGTGAAATAAAAATAAATAATCTCGAATAAAATGTAAGTGAATCCGCATGAAAAGTGAATATGCACTATGATGAAATGATGAGATGCTATGATAATGTAGCTATAGTCTAGGGTCAATGATGCTACCTAGTTCTCTATAATCAGTAGCTCTGGTACCAATCTGTCACACCCCAATTTATTGTTTTGCGCGGAATGGAATTCTGGGGATTGACTGTCATAGCACCACATCACAGTTATATTGAACGACCTAAAGTGCCGTTTTAAAAACACATCGTTGGATATAATAATAAAACATTGAGTACAACATCGGTCCCAAAAGGTTTACAAGTTTGCGGAAATATAAATATGTTACAAATCCAAACGATGTTTTGAAATAAAGTGCCATAATGTACATAATGTAAGTCGACGCCGCGACTCAAAATGTAGGTCCCTAAACCATATCATGATGAATGCCTCGATTACACGAAAATACATTGCTAAAAACGGTCAACAATAATGTTGGTGAGAAATCATAGGTTTATGTAAATGTTTTATACGACTACACAAGTATCAATCATGCATGACTATCCAATCAACGTAAAAATAATGTTACAATTACCTTAAGCCCATGACCCCGAAACTAGACTGTTCAATCATGTATGCCCCTGCAGAGTGTTTGCGGACAACTCGTAATGTTATCAAATGAAATGCATCCGTTTTACTGGTTGGGATTCACCAACCCGGATGGAGGCGTCACCCTCGATAGATCTATCCACTCATCCTCGCTTCAAAGATTAACGGTTCATGTTCAAGTAATGGGGACTTTCAAATTGGCAAATGCGGTAACTTAAGCAATGTAAATGAATTTAACATACTTGGTATCGTACAAGAAAAATGTAGTGCAATGTATTCTCCCCGTGGGTTTGAAAATAATCGAAAGCATGTAAAACGGGGCTATGAAAACTCACTTGGATAAACTGGAATAATGGCAAAAGTGAGTACACAGAGGTTTAATGTGATCGTCAACGGGACCTATTATCAATGATATGATATGTCATGAGTTGCAATGTAATGTTATGCATGCATTTAATATGTTATTTATACCATTTACTGTTTTGAAAATAATACTCGTCGTCGAAAAATACTCTTTTGACGTCTTGACCAATCAAAAATCACTTTACATGGTTTTACGTCAAAATGTCATCCTACAATGGTTTTATAATGATTTTTAGAGAAATTACCACTTTTCGTCGCAAAACAATGTCGTCGGAAAAATCATGAAATTACCAAAAATGGCTTTGAAAAACTAGTCGTAAAAGGTAATGCGTCGATCGTTAGAGAACGAACTTGACGGTTTTGGAAAGTTTGTATCGATATCTAGAAGTTTCAGTTCAGGAGTTTTCGTCAAAAAGGTCTCGAACATAAAGATAATAAGGGTTAAAGATGGTGGTTTTTGGCTAATTGTGTGCAGAAAATTAGTTACGGCAAGTTTATGAAAAAAATGCATATCTTTGTCGTTTCAAATCCGTTTTCTACGTTTAATATGTCCTTAGCTTCGTATCGAAGTAAAATAATATATTTTTGAGAAGTCGAAATAATTTGTGAAGCTTAAGGCTCGTTTTTGACCCGAACAAACTAAAAACATGTTGCTGAAAATTTCAGAAAACATTTTATTTTGTCGTCAAACTTGTAAAATCCATAACTTCTTCGTTATAAGTCCGTTTTAATCCGTTCAAGCGGCCACGGATTCGTTTTAAAGTATATTTTCTAAAAATCAAGGCCAAAGTTTCGTACCAACAGTAGGTTTTTCCAGAAATTCGAATTAAGGACAGAACATAAATATATAGTTATTGAAAATAGTTTTTCTCGGACAAAACCTATTCTAATCCCTTCAAATCAACTCCAAAACTAATCTAATCCTACCATACACCTTCTTAGGGTGTCATGGGTTCCTAATCATCATCAAGACCAACCAATACCAAGGGGATAATTATAGGATGACCATATATATATATATACTCTAAAATCATGTAAAAATGGTATAAATCACATATGTCTTGCATGTTGCTCCAAAAATGAAAAGATGAATATGAAAATGAAAAGGAAACATAAAAATGATAAAATCAAGCTTACTAGTGATTATGATGAGGTGAAAGTAACAAGGATTATCCTAAATACTCTTGGTTTTTATTTCAAAACCATATAAAGAGTATATACTAGATTGTATAAACACTTGGACTTGAAAATTTTTGATCCCTTTGTGATCTCTATGATGGCCGGTTATGGAGTATAAGAACCAAGAGAGAATAAGTTTTTCTAACACATGAGAATGATGTGGTGAATGAGTGAAATGAAATGAGGAGGACTTTTAAGTATGAGTAAACTTATAAACAATCAAGAAACCATTCTCCATTTAATGCTCACCCTCCCCATGACCGGTTTTATGGGGATCATGTTTCTCCAAGATTTTTTTTTTTTTTTTAGTATATATATTTACTTGTACAATTTTAAGAAAATGTAAGTAAAATAAAGTTAAGTTAAGGTATATGGTAGATTTTTGGTACAAGTAAGTTTTTAATAGCTCAAAATAGGATGTAATGAGATAATAAAAATTGTAAAAATACATTCCTTGTAAAATTTAGGTGATAAAATAATTATCATTACCATTTTTAAGAAAAACGTAATAATTAAACTTTTACAATTTATTTACCAAATAAATTTGAAACACTAGGAAAACTAAAAATATAGTTTTTATAAACTAGATGTAAGTAATAAAATATATCGGGATCATTTTTGAAAGTAGCGGTTAAATGTTAAAATAATAACTCACGCGATAACGATTATTAAATATAAAAATTACGCGTTGAAGGTGAAATGAAATGTCGTGAATGAATTGATATGATGCAAATGATGTCCATGAAATGTAGACTAATCATAGTCCATATGAAATGTGCGTGATGTCATGATCATGAATTCGCCGCTAAACCTCCAAGGTTACGCGAATTTGAAACAAGTAAACCAAGTTTACTATAAATGTTGAAATAATGAGACATGAACTGTGTCGAGAAATGACCTGAAAGTACGGGTTGTCACACTTTTGAAAAATATATTATACATGTTTAATCCTTAATCATATTTTTAATACTTTTTTGTCCTTAAAGCAAATTTACTTTTCTGTTTTCAACCCCAAGTTACCAAGTTTACAGTTTTAAACCTCAAGGTTAACTATCTTTGCAAAAGTAGTCCTTTTTCACCATTTACGCTTTAAAACCTCAAGTTTCTGTTTTCATCGATTTATATCCCTAGAGTTTACTCATTTTATGTTTTTAAAACCCTTAGTTTCCATTTGATAGTTTTAGTCCCTCCTTAACAAAAGTTTTGCATTTTTAGTCCTTTTTAACAAACGTTATCAAATCTAGCGGTTCAAGTGTCAAAACATATTATTTTACCTTCATTAATCTTATTCATGTGCTTATTTCTTAAATATGTCGATTAGAAATCTTATTGGGCCTCGTTAAAGGGTGGCAGCCCATTAAGTTAAAAACGCACCTACTCGACTTATAACTTATTTTCTATGTTTTCAAAGCTTCTTCGTAACTTTTCCAAGTGCTTATTCACAGTCTTATAGTAGCTTATTCATTTCTGGGCCTTAGTTCGAGCATGTATCAATGAGTTCGGGCTCACAAGTTCAACAAGGTGCGTCTGCTCATGATCATAGGGGCACGTTTGCTTTGTAGCTTAGAATGTAAATGGATAAAAACAGTGGTTAAAATGGGCTTACTACACCTCTAGGGTGGTGAAGAGCTCACGAGGTAGTGAGTTGAACGTGAACGCAAGGAAAACAACCCAAAACTCTCCTAGACAAGTTGAACACCCAACTTGTTCGCCTTAGCTTGAGCCAACCCCTTAGAACTTGTTTAAACCCTTAGGAATGACTCCCTTTTCCTACTTGATGCTCACTGTGATCGAATGGGGTATGATGGTGATTATATTTTTGTAGTAAGTCCCACTATGTTCGAATGGGGGTATGAGGATGGTTATATCTTGTGATAAATGAGTTGAAACCACTATGAGGTTAATGGTGAGGAGACTAATATATATACTTGCTTCAGAGGTCAAATATCTTAGAATCACATGTCCAAATTAGGTGACCAAGTGTCACACCTCGCCAAGGCAGAAACGCGAGTGTAACTTCATGGATATCATCACAACACTTGACGTCTAAATAGAGAATTTCATATGCATAATAATAAAGCATTATGTAGACACAAAGTGCCATAAAATACCCAAAATAAACAAAATTTAAACTCCAAAGGTGTCTTTATTAAGACATAAATTACTAAGCGTAAAAAAACAAAGCATCGCATTCAGAATCCAAAATATAGTCATAATCCAAATCATAAAAGATAAACATCTTCAAATGCAACTATGGTCTCGCCTATTCGCTTCCTTCTATCTTATCCTTATGACGCTCACCTGGAAATGATGCTTAAAAGCGTCCAACATAAAGTTGGTGAGGTTCAGAGGTTTAAGACACAAAAATCTCATCCTTTCCAACAAGTTCATGTGATATCAAAACATGGCGGGACATAATATAGCTATCAATGTACTAACACGCATAATCTCAACATTAACCATCCGGATGGAACGTACCCACGATCCAAATTCAACATAATTGGGTAATCATTACCCTCCGATCGGAATCACACAAAACAATATTGGGTAGAGTTACCACCCTCCAATTGGAACCACACAGACGAATAGTGGGTAACAAAGCTACCATCCAATTGGAATCACACACATAACCACACAGAAAAGAAACATAACATGCAGTATGCATACAATAACCACTTACAAGTCCATGCACTAATTAAACCACGTAATCACAGCAACTTAAAACTTATTTCAACACAAGCATCATTTCCATCCCAAGTTCAAAACAAAGAAAAAATGGGACTATGAAACTCACCTGAAAACTCAAGTACGGCTTCAACAAAAATCTAACACAAATCTAAACAAACAAACATAGAACCTTGTTACACGCGACCGAGCCAAAAGCTTAAGTCCATATAACACACATATGATGGATGTCTAACGGTTATATTAACCACCATGGGTCACCTCGACTCCATACCCAACACTACTAACTGCCTATACTCACTAAACCCCTTGTTTACTTTTTACCAACAAACGCAGATTTTTGGTGTACTTTCACCTACATAAACTTACGACCAAAAAAACTCCACAACTCACACCAAATATTTACCATGGTCCCTTATGAGTGTAAAAGCCACTCCCAGAAGGCCATGAACTAAAACACAAACAAGTGCCCTCTAGAAAATCAAACACCAAAACTATCCAGATTCGGATCTGCACGCACACCAAAATGTTTTGACAAGAAAATCATACTTGCACAACTTATTAACGGCTATCCTTCGCGTGGAAGTCAAAGAATACATAAAAATCAACTTCCCCAGAAGGGCTATCCTTTATTACACTTTTAGACCCACATTTTACCTCTTTTATTCTAACCTAAATCTGTCCCGGTTTAACAGCTTTGACACATTTTCTTACAAAAATCGTTTGACACACTTCCCGGACTCGAAATCAATCGAGGCCGGACTTTTTGGAAAGCCAACTCTCGGAACTACAGTTTAGAATAAAAAACCATCAGTTAACTCTTTACCATCTATTAGAAAATCGTCGTTTACTACAGCCGTAAAAACTGTCAGCACTTAACTCATTAACTCACGCGTTTTTAAACCCTAACTCTTACACCAATCATCATAACATCACTAACTAATGACCCTAAGTTGTCTTACAATATTAAATTACAGATTTTAAGGTAAACCCTAATCCACCATAACTTGTATTACATGAATCAAATCATTAATTAAATGAATTAGGAATAACTGGACATACCTTAAGCTTAATTTTTCTTCAAAATAGTGAAACCCTAACTTTTCTCTTTTTCTCTCCTTTTGTTAGTCTACTATTCTCAAAAAATTAAGTGAGGGTGTTTTTGGTTTTGTATTTATTCTACCCTAAAACCATTCTAGATAACCTCCGCAATTAAGAGTTATATTAGGACTCAAATTTGTTTCCTTTTCCCCATAAAATCCTAAAATTCGTCCATAAATATACCCATATAAAATATATATATATATATATATTTTTAATTTTTTAATTATTACACTTAAAACCTTGGGTTTTGCTATTTTATAAAATCCTATAACGAAACCTAACGTCTTACGCCATAAACCTTCATTTTACGACAACTAGCATAAAATTATTTCAAAACCTAAGTTTCTAAAAATAGAATTTTCACACTTATTATTAATATAAACCATAAAACCAAACACCACATAACTTATTAACGCTCAAGAACTTGAACGAAACTTGCTACGCAATAATCGCGAAACACAAAAACCATAAAAGTCATTTCCACGTCACCAATGTGAACGAAATAAAATTAACCAAACTAACACTGCTCAAATTATATTAACAAAGGTTACACAAAGAATTTAGTACCAAAACACATGTATAACACACATATGACACACAAAACACTTAAGTCACACCAAGCAAAAGATATATGGGTCGAAACTAACAGTTAAACTAACCTGCTAAAATCACGGTTGTTACATCATCCCCCCCTTAGAGAAATCTCGTCCCGATATTTAACTACTCTTCACTACTTTTATCTTACTAGTGTCCACGAAAACTTCGCTATTATTGTTGACGTGCAGAAGAATGTACATCTTGAATTTGAACCTCTCACTTGGACAACTTGGCAAACATCCTCTTCTTCTTCAACAAACACAATGATAACCAAATCGACAATCTATCCTAAGAAAACGGCGCGAACCATGTAACCGGTCGAACCAAAACGTATATCAAACGAACCCAAGGGGTTACGAATTATCGACTAGTTCAGTAAACGAATATCGAATCAAAACTAGAAAACAAAATGAGGAATTTTACCAATAAAAGTAGACACGGATCAAATGTTCATGAAAACCCCATACAAAGAAAAGATGGAATACATGTACCCTTAGAAAATCCAAAAGCGTACCACAACGAAAGAAACACTTGATGAACCAAATACATATCAAGTTTGGTAAATGAGAACCATATATAGTTCTTATTCCAGTACTCGAACTTACCCAAAAAAAATGAATATCGTTTTCACAGGACATACCTTAAACTTATACATTTTTTTTGTAAAATATACAAATCATTTTATGTAAGAAAATCATTTCAGATATGTTAAGTCACTTTAAATATAATTTTCTTAAATTCCGTATTAGACATATTTTTTATGACATCAAGAGTTAATTATAGAAATATAGTATCTCACCTTACTTGTTTAAGATATTTAAATCGTGCTTATTAAGATAGTAAAATAAATAGACTTTCATTGCAGAATTGTAGGATATTTTATTCTTAATGGTTATGTTAATAATAGTTTTGACAATAGACTGATAACACCTTGAATTTATGACATCATTATAAGCGCTATTTTTTATGAGACAATTTTTAGAATAATATCGTCATAAACTTACCAAAACAATCTTCCTAAATGTCTTCAAAATTATTCCATAAAAGATTTTTTTTAACACTTCATTTTCACCATAAAAATAATAGTTTCCAACAAATGACCTCGAAATACCCAAAACGAGTTATAAAATACCATAAGGACTCTAATACAACCTTTTAATCGAATGCGAAAGACATAAAAGAATCACATAATCAAAATAATCATCAAACGAACTCATACCAGTGAACACTCACGCAAATACATTGCAAACCAAGCGAAGAACGTAAAGACTCATTCGTACAACGATCAAATTAAGATCATAGAAAAACATCGATATTAACAAGTCGCAAAACATGGTACGAATCCGAATGACCAACCTCTTGGTACTAATGTTGTGATATTCAAGTTGGTTCATTTGCAAGGCACTCTATTCGCATACCTAATTCTCTGGTATCGAGGTATCATCATATGATAGTTAGAATGAAATCTTACCACTTACACACTCTAACATATAACGATTACCCAAACGGTTAAGAGAATACTTCTCTAACCATACAACCATCATCAACATGATATCACATAACATCTACCACAACATATAACAACAAGCATCAATCAGTGTAATCATGGTCACAAGTTCACGTGTGTGATACCCTTATAATTATGTTCGCGACCATAGTTATAAGGCCTATTCTACACGCATACTTACTTCCAAAACCACACATCTCAATGATATCGTACATATACCACATAACACCTAATACACAACACAATCCATGCTATCATACTTGCAAGTCCACTTGTGTTGTGACGCATGTATAATTATGTTGGCCACCATAATTATCTATGCCCCCTTTCACAAGTGTACTCACTCCTTTGACCACACTTCATGCAAACAATCATCTCACATGGAACAATTCCAATGATCACCTAAACCCTATAATCAAAATCACTTGGATAAGATCGATCCAATATTCAGGAGTAATCGTGCTCCAACATGGCTCCAGATGGCAAAAGACAATATAAGAATTCCAAAACATGAAACAAAACAAAAGACGTTGCACAATGTCTCGAGCTCCACTCTCGCACTTGCCTCCCCACTCAAATCGGTGAAACTTACTACTTGCTGCGGACTCGAGATTCGAAACCACATCATTCCATCCTATCTCCCCTTCATCTTTACTCAACCACCCAGTACTGTTTCCTACACGTTGAGGTAGTCGACAACGTGCCAAAACCATTCCTGTTTCTTTCTTCCAATTCCGCATGATCCACAAGTGCATACAAATCACGAGGTTTAGACTGAACCACCTCTCAGAAAAGTGAGGACACTTCCCAGGGTACTTGGTAACGGCTCCATCTCCAGCAGTCACCATGGTTACAAACCTCTCCACTTCTTCTCCACCAACGTTTTCCATAATCATCCTTTACTTGTCCGAACATGGATACATGCTAGCGGGACTCGGATTCAACGGTTAGTCCGCTTCAACCTACCACTTCTCTTGCAACCGGTAGCAAAAATGATAGCCCAACGAAACTTCTTATGCAAGGGAGGTAACATACTAAAATCGACATATACAATACTAAGTATAGGGGACAAAATAGAGATCCAAAAATCGACAGAAACAAATCATGAATTTAGGGAAAATAATGATATAAATTACCATATTGCATCTATATGAGGGACTCTTAGGTTATAGTCTAGGTTCAACCACCTACTTCTCTATAACCAAGGCTCTGATACCATTCTGTCACACCTCGCCAAGGCGGAAACGCGAGTGTAACTTCATGGATATCATCACAACACTTAACATCTAAATAGAGAATTTCTATATGCATAATAATAAAGCATTATGTAGACACAAAGTGCCATAAAATACCCAAAATAAACAAAATTTAAACTCCAAAGGTGTCTTTATTAAGACATAAATTACTAAGCGTAAACAAACAAAGCATTTCATTCAGAATCCAAAATATAGTCATAATCCAAATCATAAAAGATAAACATCTTCAAATGCAACTTTGGTCTCGCCTATTCGCTTCCTTCTATCTTATCCTTATGACGCTCACCTGAAAATGATGCTTAAAAACGTCAACATAAAGTTGGTGAGGTTCATAGGTTTAAGACACAAAATCTCATCCTTTCCAACAAGTTCGTTGTGATATCAAAACATGGCAGGACAGTAAGATAGCTATCAATGTACTAACATGCAATCTCAACAATAACCATCAACGGGGCCGGAACGTGCCACGATCCAAATTCAACATAATTGGGTAATCATTACCCTCCGATCGGAATCACCGCAACAATATTGGGTAGAGTTACCACCCTGCAATTAGAACCACACAGACGAATAGTGGGTAACAAAGCTACCCTCCAATTGGAATCACACAGAATAACCACACAGAAAGAAACATAACACGCGGTATGCATACAATAACCACTTACAAGTCCATGCACTAATTAAACCACATAATCACAGCAACTTAAAAATTATTTCAACACAAGCATCATTTCCATCCCAAGTTCAAAACAAAGAAAAAATGGGACTATGACACTCACCTGAAAACTCCGCAGCTTCAACAAAAATCTAACACAAATCTAAACAAACAAACATAGAACCACGTTACACGCGACCAAGCCAAAAGCTTAAGTCCATGTAACACACATATGATGGATGTCTAAGGGTTATATTAACCACCATGGGTCACCTCGACTCCATACCCAACACTACTAACTGCTTACACTCACTAAACCCCTTGTTTACTTTTTACCAACAAACGCAGATTTTTGGTGTACTTTCACCTACATAAAATTACGACCAAAAAAACTCCACAACTCACACCAAAAATTTACCATGGTACCTCATGAGTGCAAAAGCCACTCCCAGAAGGCCATGAATTAAAACACAAACAAGTACCCTCTAGAAAATCAAACACCAAAACTATCCAGATTCGGATCTGCACGCACACCAAAATGTTTTGACCAGAAAATCATACTTGCACAACTTATTAACGGCTATCCTTCACGTGGAAGTCAAAGAATACATAAAAATCAACTTCCCCAGAAGGGCTACCCTTTATTACACTTTTAGACCCACGTTTTACCTCCTTTATTCTAACCTAAATCTGTCCCGGTTTAACAGCTTTGACACCTTTTCTTACAAAAATCGTTTGACACACTTCCCGGACTCGAAATCAATCGAGGCCGGGGCCAACTCTCTGAACTACAGTTTAGAATCAAAAACCATCAGTTAACTCTTTACCATCTATTAGAAAATCGTCATTTACAACAGCCCTAAAAACTGTCAGCACTTAACTCATTAACTCACGCGTTTTTAAACCCTAACTCTTACACCAATCATCATAACATCACTAACTAATGACCCTAACTTGTCTTACAATATTAAATTACAGATTTTAAGGTAAACCCTAATCCACCATAACTTGTATTACATGAATCAAATCATTAATTAAATGAATTAGGAATAACTAGACATACCTTAAGCTTAATTTTTCTTCAAAATAGTGAAACCCTAACTTTTCTCTTTTTCTCTCCTTTTGTTAGTCTACTATTCTCAAAAAATTAAGTGAAGGTGTTTTTGGTTTTGTATTTATTCTACCCTAAAACCATTCTAGATAACCTCCTCAATTAAGAGTTATATTAGGACTCAAATTTGTTTCCTTTTCCCCATAAAATCCTAAATTTCGTCCATAAATATACCCATATAAAAAATATATATATATTTTTTAATTTTTTAATTATTACACTTAAAACCTTGGGTTTTGCTATTTTATAAAATCCTATAACGAAACCTAACGTCTTACGCGATAAACCTTCATTTTACGACAACTAGCATAAAAGATCTTTCAAAACCTAAGTTTCCAAAAATAGATTTTTTACACTTATTATTAATATAAACCATAAAACCAAACACCACGTAACTTTTTAACGCTCAAGAACTTGAAAGAAACTTGCTACGCAATAATCGCGAAACACAAAAACCATAAAAGTCATTTCCACGTCACCAATGTGAACGAAATAAAATTAACCAAACTAACACTGCTCAAATTATATCAACAAAGGTTACACAAAGAATTTAGTACCAAAACACATGTATAACACACATATGACACACAAAACACTTAAGTCACACCAAGCAAAAGATATATGGGTCGAAACTAACAGTTAAACTAACCTACTAAAATCACGGTTGTTACACCAAAAGTGTGAATTTGGTTCACGTGTAAGCTAATTTTTAGGAATGAAAGCATGGTTCCATACTCATATGAGGAAGATACAAGTAGTGTATGTCCAAAAGGTGGCAGTTGGAAAGGTTTTCAGTGCTTAGTCTTATAAGGGAGTTTGGCATCTTGCACTTTGTACTTTATCAAAAAGGAAGAAGAAGAAATAATACATGGGGGGCACGTTATGGTTTCCCGTTTCACGATCACAACCAAAAGAAAAATATATAGCAAGGTTGCCATGGGTTTAAGGAATGCAGATCATGGACAAAAAAAATATTAAGGGTAGCGGCCCAAAAATAATAAGGAGGTGTGATTGTTGGGTCACCGGCCCAAGAAGGAGAAAAGAGAGAAAAATTAGAGAAAAGGATAGAAATTTAGGAAATATTTAAGGATAAAAATTTAAAATGAGGTAAAGTTATAAGTTTGGTCGTGAACGAAATATAATTGTCATGAAGGGGTCGTGATGGGAAAATGTGACAGTGTTCAAGTATTGCTCGGGATAATATGTTACGTTACGATTTGTAACTTAAAGGAAAAAAATATAGTGCTAAATTATCATTGATAATGATAAGGATTTAAAACGTACATTTTTAAGGGGTCATTTAAGCCCTTAATGGCCCACTTTTATATCCATTACTGCTTAATTTCGTTCCTTTTCAATTTTTAGGTCTCTTGAAGGCAAATTGCTGGAATGACACTTATTCGGACGAAAAGGCGTGAATATATGAAAAAAATGGCCAAAGTCAAGATCAAGACACTCAAGCTGCTAGAAGTGAAGGTGACGGAATCACAATGTTAAGGCGACGCCATCGTTCTAAATTGCGACTGCTCAGAAGTGAAATTGCTATTTTTTACCTGACGGCGTCAGGCTTTAAAGAGTAGGGCGTGACAACTCAGACGGCCTAGATTCAGATTCCGACGGCGTCACAAGCTGAAGCCGACGGCGTCACAAGCTGAAGCCGACGGCGTCACAACCACAATGTGACAACGTCACAAGGTTGACGTAGTCAAGACGAAACCCTAATGACGGCGATCCGAAAAGGAGTGAATATATGAAGAAAATGGCAAAGTCAAGATCGAAGCCACTCAAGCTGCTGAAATACACACATTCAATCAAAGGGCGACGCCGTCCCCTTATGCTAATTAAAACTCTGACGGATCAGTAGACTTTTCACTAAAATACTCCTGACGGTTTCAGGCTTTTAAGAGGAAGGGCGTCACTAATACTTTTCATCCTAGACGGCCTAGATCCAGAATAAGATGACGTCACGGTTAAAGACTAACGGGGTCACAACTATAACGTGATATCGTCCCAACGATTACTTGGCCAAGACGAAAACCCTAATGACGACGATCTGACGGCGTCCCACCTATAAGGCGACGCCGTCGCAAGTGTAAAATTATATATAGAAATCATATTTTTAGAATTTTGAGAGGTAGACTTGTGGAGTAAAAACCCTAAACTTTTGTAGTCCGACTTGGACAATATCCTAGGGTCCTCATACCCTATTTTACATCAAGATAAGTGTTTTACTTCATTGATTTAATTATGTCTTTGATTGAATGTGTGTATGCTTGCGTGTTTAACATGTCCGGCTAAATTTCTTGTGTGTTTGCTTAGATCTATGAAACCTAGTTATTAATTATTGCTTGGTTGTCTCTTATCTTAATTGTAATTGGCTTAGGAGTGTACTAGGCTATCGTTGTGTTTAAATTCTTGAGTAATCTTTGTAAACCCTAGTTTATAAGTCACTTAGCGGATTTGTAGGTTAAACATCCAAAGATAACCCTTAAAGTTAGTTTATGAATCCTAAAGAATTTCGTAGGCAATAACCTTAAGGTAGTCTCAAAGAGTTAGAGAGAAACGCATACCCTACGACCTTAGAAAACACAACGCGTTAAGAATAAGGACGTAACAATTCAACCACCAATAAAAGACAACTAGGGAGTAATAGTATCTAGGTAAACACATTTTTAATCATCATACGAGCACACATCAATAGAAATAAGACTACCCATAGTTTAGATAATTAGATAGTAGAGTAATCGGTAGAAATACCAACCCCCAAATCCAAACCCCGAGATTTTACCCTTAGCTTTCTAAAAAAAATATAAAAAGATAAAAAAGAATCTCCCTCCACCTCAACCTTAGCGTAATACACTTCTTACTAGCATTCCTATTCCCCTAGAGAATGATATCAATACCCGAGGCTTACCGAATACTACACTACAATGATTAGGTTCACTGCCTAGGGTGTTGAAAAACTTTCTCGACGAAAAGGAAGTTTCCTTTGACCCCGAACGCGCCTTGTACGCGAATCAAGTTTTTGGCGCCGCTGCCGTGGAATGGTTGATAAGGATTTAAAAGGTACACTTTTGAGGGGTCATTTAAGCCCTTAATCGACCACTTTTATATCCGTTACTGCTTAATTTCGTTCCTTTTCACTTTTTAGGTCTCTTGAAGGCAAATTGCTGGAATGACACTTACTCGGACGAAAAGGCGTGAATAAATGAAGAAAATGGCCAAAGTCAAGATCAAGACACTCAAGCTGCTGGAAGTGAAGGTGACGGAATCACAATCTTAAGGCGACGCCATCGTTCTAAATTGCGACTCGGCTCGGAGAAATGAAATTGCTTTATTTTACCGACTGGTCGGGCTTTAAAGTAGAGGCGTGACAACTTCAGGGACGGCCTAGATTCAGATCCCGACGGCGCCACAAGCTGAAGCCGACGGCGTCACAACCACAAGGTGACAACGTCACAAGGTCGACGTAGTCAAGACGAAACCCTAATGACGGCAATCCGACGGCGTCACATTTAAAGAGTGACGCCGTCGCAAGTTGTAACTCTATATATAGAATTCGAATTTTCAGACTTTTAGAGAGGTAGTTTAGTGGAGTAAAACCTAACAATTTTTGGCTGTCTTGGGCAGTATCTTTGGGTTCTCATACCCTATTTTACAACAAGATAAGTAATTTACTTCATTGATTCAATTATGTCTTCAATTGTGTGTGTATGCTTTCATGTTTTTCATGTCCGACTAATTTACTTGTGTGTTTGCTTAGATCTATGAAACCTATGTATTGAATATTGATTGGTTGTCTCTTTTCTTAATTGTAATTGGCCTAGGATTGCAATAGGTCATCGTTGTCTTTTTAATGCTTGAGTAGTCTTTGTGAACATTAGTTTATAATCACCTAGAGTTATTGTAGGCTAAACATCCAAAGATAACCTTAAAGTTAGTTTATGAATCCTAGAGATTTTGTAGGCAATAACCTTAAAGTAGTCTCAAAGAGTTAGGGAAGAAAGCATACCTTACGACCTTAGAAGACACAACGCGTTAAGAATAAGGACGTGACAATTCAACCATCAATAGGAGATAACTAGGGAGTAATAGCATCTAGGTAAACACATCTTTAACTATCATACGAGCACACATCAATTAGACATAGACTACCCCTTAGCTTAGTTAATTAGAATAGATAATAGTAGAGTAATCGGTAGAAATACCACCCCCGAAATCCAATACCCTTAGATTCGTACTTTCAATTTTCTATAAAAAAAAGATAAAAAAATAATCTTCCTCAACCCCAACCTTAGCGTAGTAATTTCTTACTAGCATTCCTATTCCCCTAGAGAACGATATCAATTCCTGAGGCTTACCCTAATACTACACTACAACGATTAGGTTCACTGCCTAGGGTGTTGAAAAACTTGCTCGACAAAAAGGAAGTTCATTTGACCCCGAACACGCGTTGTACGCGTATCATGTTTTTGGCGCTGCTGCCGGGGAATAGAATAGCTAGTTATATTTCCACCTCTTTTATGTTCCCTTGCTTGATTCCTATCAAGTAAGCTTTTTTCTTATTTTTTAGCTTCCTCTTAGTCTATCCCTCTTCTTTGTGACCTTTGTTCGTAAAACCCATCACTCACCATGATTCGCATTTTTCGCCGTAGAGCCTTCACACTACACGCTCCCAATCCTCATCCCAATCCCAAAATTGAAAACACCGTCCCATAAAACCTTTCACCCATTCATCACTTTAGAAATCACCTAGGACATGATGAAATAAATTGGCAGCAACATAGTCCCTTCTATGACTCGGATTCCGATGAGGAGTTTGACTATGGTGAGGCACTTGATGATGGGGAGGTCATCAATAAAGTTAATTTTGAAATGGAAGAGGACCCCTCCCAATATTTTGACCCTAGATGTAGAATTGAGAAAAATAGTCCCTTTAACATGAAATTCCCTTGCGAAATAGGATTAGAAGGATTCGATGTTTACTTGAATTCGTTCTTGCCTTTAAACTTAATCTTAAGGAACTTATATAATAAGATTAAGGTCAATGAGTTAACTTATCAAGGGACAATGTTGTTGAGGCAGTCACTCATTTGCATGTGTTTCTTGGAAGTTTTGCTTATTTGGTGGAATTCTTGGTATTAGAAGACTTAAGAGAATTTATTGATAAGGACCTCACTCAAGTAATTTTTGGAAAACCTTTTAAGAGAATGACTAGGTTGAATGAACGAATGGTTGATGGTCTAATTACGTTCTCTGATGAAGTTGAAGATTTTGTCTACCAAATGCCACGTGCTCATCCTAGGTTTAAACACAAGGATATTGACGCATGTAATAGAATGACTCCTATTCCATTACTTAGTGAAAGGGATAAGCAAAATGGACTTAGGTACCCGTATGAGAAAACTAAGAGATATTACAAACAATTCCTCGAGTTAGGAGATGAGTACCACAAAAGTGAGAGAACATTGGAATGACTTAGATATGGGCACGCGAGCAGCATGCAGACCATACGTAGGGCACGACTTCGAGTCTAGCTACAAGACTCATAAATAAAGAAAAGCGCTTCGTGGGAGGCAACCCATGCTTAATTGTTTGCTTGTTTGTGTGTCGTATATATTTTTATTGATTGTTTATTCTCATGTTTGAATTTGTGAAAATGCTTTATTTTGTTTTTAACCTCGACTTAATTACATATAAAGGTATTTTACAAAAGGGATAAGTGTAGGGAAGATTACACGTTTGTAAAAGAACGTGAACATGAGAATTACAATTGTTAAAAAAGATATACATGTGTGTTTGTTAAAGTCAAATGCTTGTATCGAGTCATAATGAATGTTTCGTAGGAAAATTTTTCTAGATTCTAAAGATATAAATTTTCCAGAATTTTTTCCAGAAAATCGCAGACCAGTTTCTGTCAGGATAACCTGACGGCGTCATGATCGCAACCTGACGGCGTCAGGAGGAGCAGAAACAACTTCTTACTTTTTCTCGTTTTCTGTGCTACTTATAAATTTTTGGAATTTCTCAGATCTTAATTTTCCAGAAAACCTGTAAACATCCATTCAACAAGCATTATATCCTAGTTTAGTAGAGTCATACATAGTTTACAACTGATTTTACGTGAAGGTTTCGTCTGTTTTCTTAAGTGTGTAGGTTTTATTTATCAAGAAGAAGATACAAAAGATTGGAAGGAGCTTTTCACGCATACATTCTTCTTGAAGAAGAATTTAACCACTACTTCACACGGATCCTACCGAGCTAATCAGGGGAGCATTAGTTTCTTTCGTTTTTAATTACCTTCCATTATCATAACTTTGATACTTTCGGAGAACATTGGGGACAATGTTCAGTTTAAGTGTAGGGAGAGAAAATAAAATGGAAACTTTGAAACTATGCTTATCCTTGACTATTTGCCTTGTCCAATATCATTTGTGTAATAAACCATGAGAAATATCGGTTAGGGTAATTTTGGCACCAAATTTAAAATTTTTCATGACTTGTAGGAGTGGGCCATTAGTCTTAATAAAGCGTCTCATGGATAGGAAGTTACATGACTAGCACAAAACCCTTTACCACTTATATTCCACCCAAAAATGTGAGGATCGCCCTTAGATTTGTAGGAATTAAAGCATTCATCTTTAGTGCTTCGAGAGTGTACCGGTAGTATAATAGATTCTAGAACTTGTTTTGTGATGCATTCCGATATCGCTAATGAGACTACACTTGTGTAGTTAGGAATAACTACATGATAAGAGGCATTAGGATAACCCTTGTTTGATACCCGTATTATAATTACTTCTTCCACATCGGTTGAGTAATTCCCCCACACCCTTGTGATGTACTCATCTTTAGTACACGATACCCCTATTTAACCCCTAAGTGCCTATCCTTTTCGCGGTTCTCGTGATGTTTCGGTTTTTCGGAATATCAATGAAGAGCATTGTTTATAATCCACCCCCAAATGTACACCCAAATCGCCTTAGACTACCTTGTATGCACTCACTTTTAGTGCATTATTGTTATCATACTAAACCCTTAGTTCAATTATCTAGTTACTTGCATAAGTTGCTAAGTCGAGTCATATCCTTTGTACATAGTTTTGGGAAGATTGGGACTCATGGGGAAAGTTAAATTTTATGAAGTGATGGGAAGGAACGTTAAATTCAAATTCCCTTTATTTACGTAATAATGTACTCCAAGTGTTTTGATCTTGATGCTTTTACACCCAAAAGGTTAGATGCTTTTACTAGTCAAATGTGCAAAGAATCTTGGGGCCGTAGTAGTTTTGCTAGGTGTATGATTGAAGTGAAGTCGAATGAGGTTCTTAGGGACAACCTCACTGTCGAGATTCCTTTACTTGATGGTACGGGTTCGACTATTGAGAAGATCCGTGTTGAATATGAATGGAAACAGCCTAGATGTGAGAAATGTCGGGTATTTGGACATACTTTGGTGGATTGTCCTAAGGTTGTGATTATTTGCTCAACCTCATAAGGACGTAAGTGATGGTTTTCAATTGGTTAACAATAAGAAGAAGGGAAAGCAAGTTGGGCCGAATCAGGGTCGAGGAGGTTCTACTAAATCTGTGGTGGGCAAGCATTTTGAATATCGACCCAAAAAGCCTCCTCCTGAACCCAAGAAAGTAAATGTCGGTAAGACGATGGCTTCTAATGTGGCTAGCTGCGAGTGGAACCCTGGATCACTACGTCTAATCAATATGATGCTCTTAATATGGATGATACAGATGTGGATACTAGTCGTACAATGGAGGTTAATGAGGATGAGTCGATTAAGACTGGTTCTACATCACATGTTCCGCTTTCAATGGGAACAATAGATGTTGTTTCTACTCCCATAGTTGAGAAAATTGGTAAGCTTGAACAACTAATTATTGATGGGAAAGCTACTCTTGTGGATGATGATGGTCAACCTATTCCGTCTACCTCTTTTACTAAGAGAGCTAACCCTTTTTCTAAAGTGAGGAGATTGAGGTGTATGCGATTCGAAGATGAGGTTGTTGCTAACCCATTTGATGAGTCTGCTAATTTATTTGGTGGTGGCCAAGAGTTTGAAGATGAGTATGATGACTATGACTTTGATGACTATGCAAAGCAGGTTCGGGATCTTCACGGGAATTTGGATGCCTTTAATGCCATGTATGGCACAAAGTTTCAAGGTCCTAGGAAGTAATCTTATTTCGTTGTGTCCTTTGTTATCATTTGAGTAGTGGTTTGTTTTCTTGTTTAGAAATTGGAAGTATCTTGTTATGTAAGCTCTATGCCTATGTAACGGCGTATATGGGATTTCACTCATATACATTGTACTTAAACGTTTATTTGGTTAATTTATTTACCAGGGTGCAGGATTACTCCCCTTTACCCAAAAAAGTGTTTTGATCTTTTCAATTCGGGTCAAATTAGTGTTAGAGTAATAAAAACTCAAGTGTAGGGATATGCCTATAAATCCCTATTATTTTGATGCTATCTTATTGGATGGTAGAGTAGAAGTGTATGAAAAAAAAACATACGGGCTACCATCCTACATCTATCTTTATATTTATGTATGTTTGTTTCAAAGTTATCTAGAGTTTAGAGTGTCGAGTCTTGGCTTAGCAACGCCATTCTTCTCATGCTTGTAACATAAAGATTTTTTACTTGCCACCACTAAATCGCCTATCCAACCAAACCCTTTGTTTCCCTACCGTAAGCCTAACGTTACAACCCTTTAAAAGACCTCTTGGATAGTTTTTCCAAGGTACTTATACTTGATGGACATTTGATCTAGTCCAAGCCATGGTAATCTATGTACTAGGACCGGTTATGAGTGTTTATCTTCCATTTCTAATTTGATATATTTCATATACACCCGAGAGATGAAAGTATCCAAACACCCCTTGTGAGGTGCTCGTATGTAATTGCCGTGCTTCCTATGACTTTTGCGGGGCTTATACTTGTTATAAATTGTTCTAAACTAATGCTTCATGACCCCTAACTTATAAATTAATTGGCTAAAAGCACATTTGCTTGAGGACAAGCAAATACCAAGTGTAGGGATATTTAATAAGGATTTAAAAGGTACACTTTTGAGGGGTCATTTAAGCTCTTAATCGACCACTTCTATATCCATTACTGCTTAATTTCGTTCCTTTTCACTTTCTAGGTCTCTTGAAGGCAAATTGCTGGAATGACACTTATTCGGACGAAAAGGCGTGAATATATGTGTTAGGAATTAGAAATTCCCGGTATTAAAGAGTCGGTCACCTCAAGTATATGTAATCGTTAGAATGCTCGTAGTCGTAGTTATATTTAGGTTAATAGTATTTTGTTAAGTAACACCGTGGAGGACTGACCGGTCTTTACCCAACATGTATGATCCACGACCGCTGTGTGGCGCATTTATGTAAGACTATAAATACTCTCTACCTCCCAAGGTAGAGAGTTGGAGCTCATAATAATACTTTCTCTCACTAAGTTCCCTAAACCTCTAACTTTCTCTCTCTAGAACTCCATCTTATACCCACTTTGTGTTATGTGTTTGATGTGTATGTGAAATCCAAATATCCTACAATTGGTATCAAGAGCCATGGTTAGATCATATCTTACACATCTTTGGATTTCTAGTGGTTTTTAGGTGGGTTTTGAGTTTGAAAAAGTTTAGTGGTTTGTGCATCATTTGGTTGATTTCTTGTGTTAAAGATTGGATTTTGTTAGTACTTTTATGTTTAGAATCATCACAAGTGTTTAGGTTTTCATTTGGTAAGCTTGAATCATCTTGGTTGGGTTGTTTTTGGATTGAAAAGTGATGTTTATGTGGTTTTTCTTGCTAGCGACTTGATATACGGATCCCTTTCTTCAGAGTTTACTTGCTTCATAATTTTGTAGCGAAGTTACGCTTTGGAAGCTAGCGACTTAGACCTAGCGACATCAGACAAGTAGTGGACTCTCCACTACTGGTAGCTTACTTTATGGTAGCGACTTGGTCTCAGAAGTTGCTCTTTAGCTTACTTGAAGTTTTAGCGACTTGAGTAGCGAATTGCCGCCAAAATTTTGCTAGCGACTTGAGGCTTAGCGAGTTACTACTTAGCGACTTGCATTTGTCTAGCAACTTGGGACTTTAGCTTAATTGGGGGTGTAGCTTAATTAGGTGTTAGCGACTTGGTGCATTATCTTCTAGTGACTTGGGTGATTGTTTACGGTTTTCTCTTGATTTAGTAAAACCCGTGAAAGAATCTATTTCCCGGTTTAATCATAGAGTTATAAAATCCGTGATAACTGTTAACATGTCTACCAACGCTCCTACTATCATCTCCATCGCTGTCGAGGATGTTCAAGCAACGGTTCGAGATACTGCCCACCCATGCTTTGACCGACTACGATTCTTGGGCTCAACGAATCGATTGTACGCCTTTGAAAGGAAAATGGTGTCAACATTCTCAAATCCATTGATGAAGGACCGTGATCGAAGTTGAGACGACTAGAGATGTACTTGATAACCAAGATGGACTCTCGATTTACGGAATGGACAGACCAAAGATGTATGATGAGCTTGATGATAAGGAGAAAAAGAGATTCGATGCCGATATCGTGGCTTCTAACATTGTTCTTCAAGGTCTTCCTAAAGACATCTACAAGCCGATCAATCACAACACCGAAGCAAAGGCAGTATGGGATAATGTCAAGATGCTTCTCTCAAGTTCTGAATTAACTATGGAAGACAGAGAATCACAACTCTATGATGAATTTGAACACTTCAAGATGAAACCAGATGAGAGTGTCTATGAGTACTATGTGAGATTTCATAAGTTGTTGAATGACATGAGGAACATCAGAATGACTATGCCTAACATTCAAATTTAACTCAAAATTTGTGAACAACATGAATCCCAATGGCACAAGTTTGTCACTTCGTGAAGCTCACTAAAGGATTGAAGAATACAAACTATGAGCAACTCTATGCCTCCTCCTTCGTAATGAGAGACATGCTATGTTTGAAAAATTGGTTCTTAATCGCTCAAAACCAACCTGTGGAGAGACAAGCTCGCCTAATGACTCAACCGCCTTCTATTCAAACATCGAATCACAACCAAAGCCTCACAAGTCATACCCATGGGAAATGGTAATCACAAACTAATTCCTGAGCCTATGTTCAAACAAGCCGATGCCGATGCACACGCGGTAATTTCATTAATCAACTAGCTCTTCTCGATCAAAACATGAATTCTCTCCCACAAACCAATAACAACCTCGAATCGATCTAACCCACACAATCAAGCCGTTAAAGATGGGAGGATCGTGGTGCAACCGCCTGTGAAAGACAGTATAATCAGGGAAGAGGTGGAGCTGGTAGAGGTTATGTTGGTAATCAGAATCGAGGAAGGAATGGTAATCAAGGTCAAGCTAAGCCGATCAAATGTTATAATTGTGGTGGTGAGGGACACATTGCAAGGAACTACACATCTCCAAAGCGCCCACGCACGCCGATTACTTCAGAGATAAGATGTCGCTAGTGCAAGCTCGTGATAATGGTGCTACTTTGGATGAAGAGGAATTGTTGTTTCTAGCCGAGGGCAATGCCAAGACCTATGATGCAGATGTGGATGAGCAGCCAATTCAGTAGATAGGTCACAATCATCAGAATGCCTTTCAAGTCATTGACATTGTGATGCATACGACATTCTCGATGTGGATGATGGACCCATCGCACACACAATCTTTATGGCTAGCATTTCTCCAATGGTTTCTCCCAAGGTCTCCTCTTCAACACAAGCTGGCCCATCCAAAGACAAACTCATCTCAGAGGTACTAAAACTATACGATGATGTTGATGTGCAAAAGATGCATGACAAAGTACTATCAACTCAAACTTTTGTATCAAATATTGAAAATATGGGTAATATCAATGTTGTCCCATATGATCAATATGTGAAACAAAGTGAAAGTGAAGTTGTACCAAGTGATGCATCTCCCGCAGTCAACAATGACTATATTTTTGATGAATACACCGCCTGTGCCCCCTCGATGATTCTGTAATATCTCGAACTTAAATGCCTATAAAGAACGTGTTGCTATTTATGAACAACTTGCTAAATTTGAGTTGACCACTCGTGAGCAGGAAATGGATGACCAAAGTGCGCATAATTATTAGAAAAGTAATTTTCGAGAAGAAGTATTAAAACAAGAGTTAAATTCCTTGCAAGAAAAACTTTCTAAAACCGCTAAGCAAAAACAAGAACTTCAAGAAAATGTGAAAATGCTTAAGCAAGAATTTAATGCAAAGGAATCAAAACTCTTGAAAGATTTTTCTAATCTGAAAACTTTGAAAAACAAACTTGAAAACAAGTTGTACATACAAAGGAACACCATTCAGATCGCCACATGATCACTAAGCATAGAGTCCTAAGTTTATAAGCATAGCATTCCCCTTATTGAGGAACCAAATCCAGAGGTCATTAAAAGGGCTAGAAATGCTCATAAGGTTCTTTATGATGGCAATGAAATCCTAAAACCTAGACAAAACCTAGTTGCTTGAGTGCACCGAGGAAGATAAGAAATCGATGAAAGTCACTAGGAAAAGATGAACAAGAAATTAGATGATCCTAAATGTAAAGAAAATAAAATCACACCCCATGATTACAAAAAGGAAAACTGGATTTCCTTGAACATGTTTAAACCTCAGACATTGTTGACTCCCGAACAAGTTTTCTTGAAAATGGATTTAGATAAGCGTAAAGTCAAAATATTGTTGAAACAAACCCTCCTCTTTGGAAAATGCCTAGAGCGTGGTATCCTCCTAATACACCAATGCATCTTGTTCCTAGAACAATTGCCACTAAAAGCAAGACCTTAATTAGCCAATATGTTATACTTCAACTATTTGTTGATTTTGAGAAAACTTGCAAGAAAAGGATCACACCTATTGGTATTACGGAAGGTGGGGTTTTGAGCAAATGAAAGAATGTTATTTAACCGAGGTCATGCCTTTCTTTAAACTTCTAAAAGATCACTTTGAGAGTCTTAAAAAGGGGATAGAAACCGATATTAAGGGAATGGAAAAGGAATTTGATGCAATGATAGTTGAAGTTAGTGACTATGAGCGAGCACTAAAATATAATGAGATTGAGAGGAAGAACTTGCATACACTAAATGAGAACCTGATTTCTGAATGTATTGCTCAAGATGTGTTTTTCATTGCTACAAATTGTTCCATTAATGCTTCCAAATTTCATGAATTATCGGTTTAATCGAAAGTCTCCCATGATCGTGTCATTGAGCTTGAAAAAAATAATTCTGAACTAAACGAGAAAATTGAACTGATGATCACGACAATTTGGTTAAACATTTTTCTAAACTAGAAGTTGAGCATTTTAATTTACAACTAAAATATCAACATCTTAAAGAAAATGTCAAAACTTCAAATATCAAGACATCCTCGGATGCTCCGAGTTTGATGCAGCTTTTTCAAATTAACAAACGTGATGAACATGATTCAAGCTCAAGCAACACGATCGTAAAGTTGAAAGCCCAAATCTCTCAATTAAAGGGTCAAACGAACAATATGACAGGCTCCCAAATGCCTCCTCCTTTAGATTCTCCGAATTCTCAAACTTTTCATCTTCAAAACTTAGTTGATGCCTTACAAAAGGAAAACGAGAGTTTTCTAGAAGAAAATGAAAAGTTAAACGACATTTTAAAGAGTTATATGATTCAATGAAAGTCACCCGTGACCAAAACAACGAAAAAATAACGCCTTTACAAAAGGAAATTGAGAATCAGAAGTCGTGGAAATGGGAAACTCGCCACTTGTTTTCAATAAGAATGTTGTCTCAAAGTCACCCTTAGATCAGCAAATACACCGTGATGCTTAAATATATTCCTCCTCATCTTAGGAATAATGAACATGCTTTTCATGAATATTGTGCTCACCTTAAGGATAGTCTAGAATGTCTCCGTGAGATTGTCGAAGAGGATTTCATTAACAAACCTCTTGATAGTGAAATTAGGTTTGCTTGCCTCCGGGCCAAACGATCTCAAGAGTTGCTTGAATGTGTAATTGCAACATGTCCCAAATCCTTAACCTTAGGTGCAAAAGGCAAAGCCGTGATGCCTTGTTCTATGCCTAGTGCCAAGCAGGAAATCCGCTCTATGCCCAGTCTTAAGAAAGGAAACACTAATGTGCCTTCAAGTAGTTCAGATTCCATATATGTTAGTACTAAGAAAGTGAACGCTAGTGTGCCCAAAAAAGCTCAAATCACAGCCTTAAGAAAGTATACACTAATGTGCCTTCTAGTACTTCAGATCCTTGCACATCAAGTTCGTGAATGCAAAATTAGATCAACCAACTAATGTTCCCATTCCCCTACAGAGTAATCAAGGACTTTAAAGCAAGCATGTCAAAGTCTCAAGACAATACAAGGAATGATAGGACCTTGCAAGCTAAGAATGTGCATTTGAAGAGAGTAGAAGACCAATCTAGGAACTTTAAGCTTGAGTTGAATAAAACGAATCGTGTTGATTCAAGTATTAGCCTTAGGCGCATCGTAATTAATTCAATTCGATACTATTTGCAAACCTTGTAATGATGTCCGCTTGAATTCTCGCTATTAATCATGAATGTGGTGTGAATGCTTTGTCTAATGTCACAAATGCCCGCTAAAATTGTTAATGCTAATAATCGTGCAAATAAGGCAAAAAGGAAAAAAATGAAAGATTGTTAGAAAACAAAGGGAAACCCACAGAAGAACTTTTATAAAGATAGGTTATTATTGGATACCTTTTGGCCATAAGAATAATCAGCTTTGTTCTCAAACTGCTAAGATTATGCCCACTAGAAAATGGATGCCTCATCGGTAGAACTATTCCCTTAAGAAGTGAACATACTTTGAATAGGTCAAATACGCATACACCAAAGATTGCATCTATTCCCAATGATTCCATTGCTTCTACTTCGATATGGATGTTTTATTTCGATGTGGGTGTTCCACCATCAAGTACTAACCAAGTGGAACCCATTCTTGCATGGGGATCCCAGTTATCCAGTTATCCATTCTTGTCTCGTGTTCAACTCGCAGATCGCTCAAATCGCTCATGGGTACCGACTCGTGCCGCTCCAAGCATATGACCGAGACCGTCATGCTCATGAACTTCGTGAGCAAATTCATCTGACGCTTAGATTCGGTAATGATCATTTCGGTGCAATTAAGGGTTATGGTGATTATGTTGTTGGTGATAGTGTTATCTCTAGAGTATACTATGTTTAAGGTCTTGGTCATAATCGTTCTATTCACAATTTCCGTGACTGATCTAGAAGTAGCCTTCTAAAAAACATACTTGTTTTGTTAGAGAACTTGATGGTAAGGAACTATTAAGAGGAACTCGTGGTTCAAATCTTTACACCATCTCTATAGAAGATATGATGAAGTCTTCTCCAATTTGCTTGCTGCCAAAGGCTTCAAAAACAAAGTCATGGTTATGGCATCGACGCCTCAATCACTTGAACTTCGCACCATCAATGATCTCCGTAAAGGACTTAGTTGTAGGTTTACCTAGACTAAAGTATGAAAAGGATCATCTTTGTTCAGGATGTCAATTGGGAAAAAGCAAGAAGTATGCCCATAAATCCAAACCTACTAACTCGCACACGTAGTTCTTCATACAATTCATATGGATTTATGTGGACCAATGAGAGTGTATAATATCTTTGGGAAGAAATATGTGTTAGTTATAGTTGATGATTACTCTAGATTCACCTGGGTCAAGTTCTTAAGGACAAAGGATGAAACTCCCGATATCATCATCAAACTCATCAAACAAAAGTAGTTCGACTTAACAAAACTTAATTATCCGACGATAATGGAACCGAAGTTTGTTAACAAACAACTTAGTGAATTTTATGAAAGCATTAGAATTAGCCATCAAAGAAGTGTTCCACCTAACTCCTCAACAACGTAGTTGAAAGCTAAATCGAACTCTTGTAGAAGCCGCGAACAATGCCGATTTACTCAAAAGTTCCAATGTTTCTCCGGGTGAAGCTATTGCCACCGATGCCACACAAAATCGCTCCTCGATTCACACCGCTCATGGAAAGACACCATATGAACTTGTCCACAAATGAAAACCTAATCTCTCTTTCCTTCGTGTGTTTGGAGTTTTGTGCTATCCAACTAATGAGGGTCAAGACTTAGGCAAACTTAGAGCTAAAGGCATATTGAGTATTTGTAGGGTATGCACCAAACAAAAAGGGATACCGAATCTACAACAAAAGAAACATCATGGAAACAATTCACGCTACGCTTGATGAGCCGACCGTCAAACGGCTCCCCGAACAATTCAGATTCGACCCGCGACTTCAAATCAAATCCCAATTGGTTCATCCCTTGTTCCAAACTCTTCTCAAGAAACTCCATATGTACCTCCATCCGAAGATGATTTAAGGAAATTGTTTGATCCTATGTTTGATGAACTTTATGATCCAAGTACTAATGAAGTGTTGATCCCTACAAAGTAGGTGCTCATATTCCAAAGTTGAATGAAGTCAATCCTCGCCTCAATATCTTTAAGTCAAGAAGCACCGCCGATCCTTCCGCCTCATCAACAAATCATCATTCTTCAAATGTACATCATGGAAACTGCTTTCGCATCAATGATGAAGTTAATCCCTTTGCTAATCCTGAAGATGCTCCATTTGAAAACATATTTGCTCCTCAATCTTCTTCGTAACCATCTTCTTCGTGAGACATCGACTCACCAGCCCCTCAACAACTACCACATGAACACCTTAGAAAATGGACTCACGATCATCCATTAGACAGCATCATTGGAAATCCTCTCGCCCAAAGATCCACACGAAACAACTTGCAACCGATGCCTTATGGTGCTTCTTCAACTCCGCAGACTCTAAGATCGAACCAAAAGATGTTAAAACCGCCATGAATGAAGATAGCTGGTTCAATGCTATGCAAGATGAAATTCATGAGTCCGATCGACTAGATGTATGGGAATTAGTACCGCCCACAGCGATTATTGCTCTAAAATGGATCTTCAAAGTGAAACTTGATGAGCATGGTGATGTGTTGAAGAACAAGGCTCGATTAGTTGCTAAAGGATACCGCCAAGAGGAGGGTATAGACTTTGAAGAATCTTTTGCTCCTCGCTGTTCTAATCGAGGCAATTAGAATCTTTTGGCTAATGCCGCAAGTAAGAACATGGTAGTCATCAAATGGATGTGAAGACGCATTCCCGAACGGAGATCTTAAAGAAGTCGCTCACGCCACCAACCTCAAGGATTTGTAAATCAAGAGCATCCTACTCACGCTTATCGCTGAAGAAGGCTCTTTATGGTTTAAAGCAAGCTCCAAGGGCATGGTATGATACAATGTCAAAGTTTCTTCTATCAACCGGATTTAGCAAAGGAGCAGTTGATCCAACATTGTTCACCGTGAAGTCGTGCAAACATTTAACTCATGTTCAAATTTATGTTGATGATATTATTTTTGCCTCGACTGACCCAATGGAATGTGATCGCTTTTCTAATGAAATGAGTTCAAAATTTCAAATGTCAATGATGGGACAAATGTCATTTTTCTTGGGATTACAAATTTCACAAAGTCCCTGAGGCATTTTCATAAATCAATCTAAATATGCAAATGAGATCTTAAAGAAATTTGGATTTGATTCAAGTGACCCTGTTGACACTCCCATGATTGATCGAACCAAACTAGATGAGGACCACTCGGGGATCATGATTGACCAAACAAAATATCGTAGTATGATTGGATCCCCGATGTACCTCACAGCCTAGTAGACCGACATCTTGTTCGCCGCTTGCATGTGTGCTAGATACCGTGCTAAGCCTACAAAAAGCACCTTGAAGCGTTAAACGGGTCTTTCGGTATCTCCAAGGAACCATCAATATGGGACTTTGGTACCGGGACACCGTATGTCACTAACTATGCAGATGCCGATCATGCAGATGTCAAGATACTCGCCAAGTACGCCCCGAGGTGCTCGCTTTTGGGTGATAAGCTTGTGAGTTGGTCTTCAAAGAAGCAAATGAGTACTTCTATTTCCTCTACAGAGGGTGAATACATAGCCATGTCATCTTGTTGTGCTCAAATCTTATGGATGAGATCTCAATTATCCGACTATGGCTTTGAATTCAACAAAATCCTCTCAGATCGTGATAATAAAAGTGCTATTGCTCTCTCATGCAACAACGCTCAACACTCAAGAGCAAAGCATATCGACATTCGACATCATTTCATCAGGAAACAAGTGGAAAAAGGTGTGGTTGAACTCTATTTTGTGAGGTCCAATATCGCTTAGCGTAACATCTTCACCAAAGCTCTTCCAAGAGAACGCTTTGAGTTTATTCTTCCACGACTGGGCATGAAAAGCCTTCAACCGAACACTCAAACGCCTTCGTGAGGAAGACGAGGAGTAAAGGTCTATCTTCATCTATCTCTTGTATATATCTATTCAAAAATCAAAATACAAAATTATAAAACCTTCAAAACCATAAAATCAAAAATTCAAAAATCTTCAAAAATATTGTCATTTTGTCATGCTTTCTGTTCGACAATATCTACGCTTTTTTGTGCCGCATTCAAAGAATGACACGACTTTAGATGTTGTTCAATTTAAAATAATATATATATATATATATATATATATATATATATATATAATAAAAAAAAAAATCAAAAATCAAAAAAATATTTTTGGGAGAAAGAGAAACGATGGTTTATTGTCATTTCGTGCAAGAACCCTGCTTTTCAAAGAAAGAACAGAGCCATACTTTATCATGTTTTCAAAATTCCATGCTCTGATTTTTTAAACATTTATCTCACGAACTAACGCTTTGAAAAATAACTACTCTATTTTGATAATCATCCGACTTATTTGTCAAAGATATCAATCTCAATCAACAACCTATGTCATTGATTGAGGGGAGAATGATTTCAATTAAATTAAAAAGTTATTTGGCATTCAATTGTTTTCAAAAGATATTCATGCATGTTTTATCAATGGAGTTTAAAGTCTTAAAATCCGATCATTATCAGCTAAAACGCTTTCATAATCAAGTCACAATTCTCCTTAAAAGCTTTCAAAATCAATTTAATTCTATAAGAGATCACAAATCTCAAATGATTTGATAATTGTGATCGGAGGAGAATTTGTGATTTAAATTGATTTAAACCGATAATTCGTAAATGGTTTTATAAGGATGTACAAGCTGTCCTTCCCACATGTGACAAACGATTTCAAATTTTCCATGCACATGTTGAGGGGAGCATCTATCTTAAACCTATGATTTGAAACGTGATAACTTATCTCAAGGTGCAAGTTCCCTCTAGTATGTGCAAAACTCTTTTCAAATCTCGAGGCACATATTGAGGGGAGCAAAATCATGAAAACCTCATCCTTCCCAAAATGCTTTATCTACTTGATTCGATTAGGGAAGTGATGTTGATATTTTTTAAAATGGTAATCAAAGAAGTTAATTTTTTCTCTTGCCTCCGTGTGGAAAACTATTTCAAATACTTGATTCACATGTTGAGGGGAGTTCTTCTTCTAAAAATATCAAAAACAATTCGGTACAAAATGCTTTGATAAAATATCATAAGTATCCGGATTGATTTTCAAATGGTTTTCAATTGGTTCCTATGGCAGATGAACAATACCAAAAAGACCAACCAACTTTACATTATGTATGGTGATATAAGGATGATAAGGTTAGGTATGTGTTCCCATGATCCGCCAGAACCGGAGGGATCTACCCAGGACTATCCACTAGTTAGTGTAGAGTTCTTAGGTATGATGATAAAAGGAGAAAATGAGATATGGGAAGAGTGCGACTAAGACCGAAGCTAGTAACTCGAATAAACCCAACAAGGTTCTAGTGCTATGAAGTCTCGTAGTAATCAAGGGGTTGAAGAATGAAAAGAATTGAATGAGAAAAGGGTGAAAACAAATAGCCCTCCATATATTCAACCTTAGGCGTAAACCGGTTCAATTCATATGCTACAGATGGTAACATCGGTATTGAAGACAAGACGCCATGGACCCAAAGGACGACCGCACTTCAACTTTCCAAACCACTCAAGTTCCTCTTAAAAGGACTTGTTTCATTCTCACGGGAACCGACATTATCTATCGACTTCTCTTAGAGATTGTTGATATTGAAGGAGGAGACCCTCTCCCTAGTCTCCTATATAGGATCCAAATATGCACAAATTGAGTCTAGTGCCACGAGATCATCAATAAATCTCATTAGGACACTTTCAATGAAGACTCTCTGCTTCACACAATGTGGAAAGAGAGATTATATCTTGAGTCCCACGATTATCCTTGTGGTATTGCCGTAACATCCGAAAGTGATGTGTTTACATACTCACAATGAAGATGGAAAGCCTTATGGAGCCAACATCTAACAAGCTCCTGGTAGGTGGCATGAGATCTATTATACGATCAACCATGTGACAACCGAACAGTAAACAATGGGGCTTATTCAATTTCTTTTGAATCAATCCCGTTCAGTTATGGATTGACGGATACCTTTGAAAAACCAGTCTTTGTGCTTTAAAACTCTTTTCATTAGCACGCCGACCGTACTAATTTTTCAAATCAAAAGGTGTTTTATGATTGATAATTGATTTTCATTAAAACCTTCGTTATATTGCAAAACAATTTCAATTGAGCAATACACGATTGTTTTTCAAATCTCTTTTCATCAATCGCTGGACGAATTCGCCGGGTTCACTCACCGTGTTGTCTTCTTTGAGACGTTCGGTTTGAGAACACTAGAGCAACATAAAACCCTCGCAAGGAAATTCTTCGAATTATACCCGATCACGTAAAGATTTGTATCGATCAACGGGAACCGTGCGGCCGCAGTACTCAATTCATCGAAGTGATCAAAGACACTTTCGCGTGCGCATTTATTGCTAATCTGTATGCGTGTACACCCCGACGCTTGCGTACCGATCGTAATGAAGCGTCAATCCATAGCCGCATGCTCACCTAACACATTCATCTCAAAAGAAATCATGATTAGTGCATCAATGAATATGATATTTTCACTCCATGCTTCGCTACGCCCGCCAATATCATGAATCAACGAAAGCTTCCGCTACTCGATGAGAAGATATCATGATCCGTAATGAGCATGTCGGTCCGAAAGTCACAACATCACATAATACCAACACCACAATGGATGTATCAGAGATTTTCTATTTGTTGATGATCTCAAAAGTCGGCTCAACATTATTATCACGCGGATCAAGAAAGACCTCCACTTGGATTAACCAAACATGCAATGAGTGGAATCAATGACTACGAAGCTTCGAGCAAAGTACTACATCAAGAATGCAAGATCAATTGTTAATGTAATATCCGATTGTATTCAATGTCATTTTAGTATATGTTTGAGGTGACCTCCCTTAGGGGAGATTGTTAGGAATTAGAAATTCCTGGTATTAAAGAGTCGGTCACCTCAAGTATATGTAATCGCTAGAATGCTCAGAGTCGTAGTTATATTTAGTTAAGTAGTATTTAGTTAAGTAACACCGTGGAGGACGTACGGGTCTTTACCCATCAGATGCCCGATCCACGTACCGCTGTGTGGCTTATGTAAGATTATAAATACTCTCTACCTTCCAAGGTAGAGAGTTGGAGCTCATAATAATATTTTCACTTTCTCTCACTAAGTTCCCTAAACCTCTAACTTTCTCTCTAGAATTCCATCTATATTCTACTTTGTGTTATGGTTTGATGTGGATGTGAAAAGTTATATCTACAACACCTGGGTCCAATCCAATACCAGTTGTTACCTAACCATGTATTGAACCCGTTAATGCCTCTAAGGTTGAATTATTGAGGGCTATTTCTTTTCACCCTTTTTCATATTCATTTCTTTTAATTCTTCAACCCCTCTGCTTAATGAGACTTCATAACTAGAACCTTGTTGGGTTTGTTCCAGCCTCCCAGCTCGCCTTTATCGCACTCTTCCCATATTCTATTTTTCTCTTTTTTCATCATACCCAAGGACTCTACACTATCTAGTGGATTGTCCTCGGTAGATCCCTTCGTTCTCGGGCGGATCGCGGGAACTAATACCTAACCTAACCATCCTTATAACCCAATGCATAAGCTTAAAATGGTCGTCTTTGGTACAGCTTCATTCTTCCTTGAAACCAATTGAAAAATCATTTGGAAAAACAATCAAGGTATTTGTGATATGAGATCAAAGCATTTTGTACCTTAATAGTTTTGATCATTTTAGTAAAACTCTCCCCTCAACATGTGCATCATATATAGAAATTGTTTAGCACATGGAGGCAAGAGGACTTTGAAATATTTTCTTTGATCACAATTTTCACATAAAAGCCATTTGATTTTCTGGTAAATTCTCCTCAATATGTGCATAGGATATTTGAAATTATTTTATCACATAGAGGCAAGAGTTCATTTGAAGCACTTCCAATGCATCACAAAATCCATTAAGAAACCATTAGAAAATCAATCAAGATACTTTATGTTGAAACATATAAATCTTTGTACCTTGATAGTTTATTTTCTTTTGAAATGCTCCCCCTCAATATATGTTTCGAGATTCGAAAAGCTGCCTCAAGACATATGAGAGAAAGCACCGCACAATTGAATCAAACAATCACCTTTTTATCAAATTTCATATTAAATCACAAATTCTCCCTCGACAAAAATATCAAAACCCTTGAGATTTGGATCCTGTGATTTAATACGGTTTAGAAAACCCGGAGAACTTGTGGCCCGGGTTTAAATACTATCCGTTTTGGATAAATCCTCCTACTCAACATGCATTGTGTATTTGAAATCGTTTGGCACATGGAGGCAGGAGTGCCTTTAAAGGACTAAAACCAATTCCAGCTTAAAACAGTATAAGAGATTTAAATCACTACTCTCAATCAAAATTTCAAACCATTTGAGATTTGTGATCCCAATTGATTTAAATTATTTAGAAAATTTTAGGGTAAAGACGTGGCATGATTTACTTTGAAAAGGATCAAGATAATTTAAAACATTAAAGATTGTTAGTGTCAGGTATGATAGTTTTTTAAGAGATCTTTAAGTAAAATAAAATAAATTCACAATCAAACAAGAATGTGATGTAATTTCATTTTGAAAGACCTTGATTCAAAAGAAAAATCATACCATGACATAACATTAAATCTTTGGATCACCACTTATTTTGTACAATCCGGACTTTTATGAAGAAATATTGTTTGAAAATAATTTATTTTAAATCACTCTCCCCTTCAATCGATGACCGTAGTCGATGATTGAGTGACTTATAGTTTTGATAAAAATGAAGTCCGGTGATTTTCAAAATTTAGTCCAATTTATTTTCAAAACAATAATTTTCCATTTTCAAGACAATAATTTTAAAATTGTTTTAAGAAAAATGGTATCATCACTATTTTCCTCACAAAGAAACGCTAGGTGGTTGAGTCGCTCAATTGATGTTTCTCACTGAGGGCTTGAAGAAAAACCGCCCGGCTAATGCAAAGGAGACTTCTTTACGCTGCATTTTAATGCCAACCGAGGTCAAATTAAGCTCGCTCCTTCAATCACTTAGAAGAAAACCATCCACCGATGCAGTGAGATTCTCCATACTGCATTTATGCCAAACTTTCCATGGAAGTCTAATTAAGCCTCGCTTCTTCATTTGTCAACCCAAGATATAGTTACTCCTTCCTTCGCATCCAATCATCATATTATCTGGGGATCCAGATCGAACATTCTTATACCAAAATACATGCATACGCTAGTGAACACACATACGTATATATGGTATCGACATCACCCAAACAACAATCGACTAATAAAAGTCAATGCAACATAACAATCAAATCATATAAGGTATGGGAATAATGTGTTAATCAATCTATAATCATCTAATCCTAACAATCACATCCTAGAAACCTAATCCTTCAACATAGGCAATTATATTTTTCGTATAAGCACGAGGATGATTAAGAAAGTCCGTTAGATGATGTAAATTTGAAAACATTTCTCCTCAATCAATGACTCTTTCTTGAAAAGTTTAAAAATGCTGGAAGTCATTGATTGAGTTTTCGCTAATTTAAAACTCTGAATCTCATTGATTTACAAGCAACTTATTTTCCACCATTTTGTTAAAACAAATATTTTTCTGAAGAATTATAGAAGGAAGAATATTTGAGTAGGAATGCTACTGGGACGACTTTCTCAAATTTGTTTTAGGATAAGTACCAAATAAAGAAAAATGGTTTAGCGAGCACTTTCTTTAAGAGCGGTTGCTATCAAGTAATAGCAAGCCATTGTTTAAGCACGGTTACATTCAAGTAACTGCAAGCCATCATTTGAAGCCCGGGTTACGCTTCAAAATAATCAGAAGCCATATTATGAGACATGCTTTGAAAAATATTTACACCTCCTCGTCAACTTCATCTATGGTCCCGTGCCATTATTGAATGACATTTCTAAGAACGTAGATGTTATCGATAATTTAAGACATGTCTTGAGAAAACATATTTTTGGTATTTTTGAAATTTTCCCATTTTTTATGAATTTTGATGATTTAATATTTTCTATTTTCTTTTGTTGGTTTTATATTTTTGTATTTTGTTTTTCCTGATAAATATATACAAAGATAGAATAGATGATATAGTTTAAGAGAGATGATGATACTTAGCAATCGTAGATAAGGATATTGAGCAGCCCTGTGTAGAAGATAGAAGTCATCATCCCTAAAACTTTCACCACCAAAGCTTCCAGGCTCTTGCATTGAAGAAAGAAATTGAACCATCTGAAAGTGAGACTTGGCGCCTTTCCCCCAAACCAGAAAAACGCTTGATGAGCGTATTCAAGCTCTATTTCAAGCTTGCCTTAGCCAAAAGTAACAAAAGCACACCATTATCATAAATCCCGCTTCCATTTAAGAACAATAATCCGGATTCTCCGCCTGGGGTTATATCATCCAATAGAACAACAAATATCATCTCACATTTAAATAATCTTCTCAATTTCCATACCCATCAAGTCCAAGCACTCCATTCCAAAAGGTGTCACGACAAATCATGCAGTAGTTGAATTGATGCAAATCTTGACTAGAGTCACTTAACCCAATACACATATATTCAAGATGAGAAACCTATACCATCAAGTAGCGCATTAAGTCCACAGCCAAAGAATAACCCCATGTATATTTTTTCCCCTAAAGAGAGTGTATGAAGCTTCAAGGAACCCAAAGTACCCCAATGCCCAAAGAGAGAATAACGAATAACATCAAGGAAGCAAAAAAGTCAATCATCATTATCTCTCAAGGATGACAACCAAGGATGTCCACTCCGAATAAGTGATTATATCTCCGACCAACATTAAGCCCTCAAGTAAAATAGCTGAGCATCCCTTTAATGTACACAATCTTCCCCATGATTGCAGATAACATCAAAATCATCACACACTTGTGTACCTCATGGCCCTAAACTAACTTCGTCTATCTCTTCCTCTACATAGTTGGAATAAGAACACTAAAACAATCAAGTGAGTCCAACCTTGAGTTTCTCTCCCGCGGTAATGACAAAAGTCTTCCTCGATATCTTCAATCACTTAGGCTATTAAGCTCATCAAGATTACTCGCTGCTTAGATAATGTCTTCTTCCCTTGCCGGGTTTTGATACTTCAATCAAAGAATACTTTGTAAGCCCATGTACTAGAAATCATTTGAGAAGAGCATCATTAGCTCGTATGTATCTCTGCGGAGAATCAACTTGTCGTAGAATGTGAGCAAGTCTAATTGGGGATTAAATCAGACATTTCACCCTCCTCCAATTAGTGCTCTCAAAACGACAATCTTTATGATGAATGCGTTCAGATTAAGAAGAAGTCTTTAGATCTTTTCAATGCAACTCGCCTTTAGTCTTCTAACATGTAGTGTAAAATGTAGAACCGACTGTAGACTCGACCTTCTTCAAGATTGTCCGAATGGGTAATAGAGTGTTAACATCTTCAACTCACACCAAAAAGCATCCCACCAAAAGCATCCCAATTAACTTACATCTTGCAAATCCCCTTAACTAAAATCCCTCCCAATCAAACAAGAACAAAAAGATGTTCATCAAGGAAATCAAGACTAGGCCTAAATCTAACACACAAGATGGTAACACCAAACTACCCATCACATCAAACAAGAAATGTATAGATTGTTCGAATCATCATGTTGATGTATACGCGGAAGCATTAAACTTAAGCACTTTGTCGATAAACTTCATCAATCCGAGTGAAGATGTCAACCAACAGCTCTTAGAAGAAACCCCCCAGAAGATGATCCGATAGAAGTTAAGCTCGATTCTTACATGAGTTTGGAGCCGCTTTGACCATTTATTCTCAATATCAATCAACCATGCAAAAATCACACTTTCCCCTCAAGAATTGCATACGGAGATGCCATTCTTGATTAATTAAGTGAAATCATCCAAATGTAGTCTATTCACACTTCTCCCCTGCAAAATTAGCACATGATGTCGCCATATCATTATAGTTGAGCAAGTGGAATCGTAAAACAATCAATCAGAGTCTCTGCTTCAATTTGATGATTGAAGCGCATGGAAAAGTATGAAGCATGTGGATAAGAATATCATAATAAGAAGATTTATCTTCTTCGGAAGATAAAGCCGCGATCGAACGACACTTTTCTTTCTTTTAGAGTACGAGGCTTGAACTATTGTGTTCAAACGCCATAATCTCTTTTAATCATCTTGGCAAAACATAATCAACCACATTATCATTCAAGAGGCTCTTTGTAGTGACAACCGGATGAGAAACCCAATATAATGAATTTGACCTCAAGTAAACTACCCCACCCTAGGACTTAAACTTGCACATATGTAACAAAGAGCTGCATTTGATTTCCATTAGATTCTAATACCTCTATGTACTCTATACCTTCAACCAATCAACCATCAAGTATAAGACGACATTACCTCTGAAAATCCACAAATAAATGTGACACTGAGCATACAACGTAACTCCTAAAGTGATAGTTATTTTGTATGTAAGAGCCCATCCCCAAGTAGTAAAAGAAAAGGTAAAAAGACAACCCAACAATAACTAGATTTCCAAGTCTTCGTTTTTATAATAAGCTCGAACAAGGATCATGAAGAATCTTCATCCAACCATCCCCATAACCTTCAGATACTCAAGTACACTCCTCCGTGATAATTCACTTCAACCTCAAATAAATAATAGTGAATTAACCCCGCTGTCACATCTCTTCTCGTTAAAAGCTCAAATCTAGCCTCCTTGACGTTTCATGAATCTATGATAATGGTTTTCATCCCCACCATGGTTAAATGCACATAACCTCGTGAAACCTTGTAATAACCAAACCGCCATGACGAATATCCAAACACACATCCAATTCATGAAGTACGCCATTTTATCCCTTCTTCGGCGTAAACCGTGAGCACCAAAGATCAAATAAGATCCCTAAATACACTTTCCTTTTCTCCAAGATGGTTCCATCATTACGGGATTTTACAACTCTATGGTTTAAACCGAGAAATAGTTTCTTTCATGGGATTTTACAAAACCAAGAATAAACCGTAAGATAGATCCGAAGTGCACTTTACTATTACCGTGATGTTTTCATTGTCACTTAAATTTTACAAGTCTATGATTTACCGAGAAATAATTCTTTCATGGAATTTCCATAAAATCAAGACAAAACCAAGCAATGTCAGCTCATGTTCGGGACAAAGCATTGATTCTAAGACCGCTTTAGGAATATGCAGCGTTCATCAACGCCTTCATTAACCAACATCAACAATATCATCAATCATCCAATAGAACACTTTGGTAAACATATCATTCACGACATCCTGATATTGCAAAGGACAACATGGTGATGTGTAAACCCGATATGCCAAACTTGGAAATGAAGTAAAATTCCCTGCATTTGTTACTTAAACTTGTACTAATCCTCGTGAAAAAGAACCGGTGTACCGAATGTACAAAACCTCTTGATTTATCCTCAACTGCTGCTAGAGACAATCGGAAGTGATAGCTATGTTGTGGGTTAAGGAGAAAGATTCACAACAAAGAACTATATAGCCAAGTCTTTATCACACTCTATAAATGCCCAAAACAAGTCATCTTCATGAAGGGTAGAATGAAAGAAGATGAAATAAGTAAACACCCCCAGAAATACTCACTTCAAATCCAAATAAGAAATACCATATACAAACAACCCCGTAGTCAACATTTTCAGTAAACACTTCAAGCCGTGACATAGTATCCTCCACAGAGTGTATATACCAACGTGATCTTTTCGTGATACCCCATTGAATCTCATCATCACACCAAATCTCATCGTCAAATCTCATTGTCATCAATAATCATCCTGATCAAAAATCCACACGTTCAATTCATTCAAATGTGTAAGTGCATTCAACGCATCTCATCCAATTATAAAATTAACCTAATCCATTGTTACAACTTCAAGCCTAAGATCAAATATTCCATTAGTAATGAAGTCCATGTGAAAATATTAACTAGTCCAAATACATCACTACTCACGGACCAATACTTAACATATACCTTACAAGTCATAAAAATATATCACACGTCCAAGCAAATGAACGAGGCCCATTATTCCTACCAATTACATGGTCCATCCTCAAAAACAAATTCTAGGTTCACGATTGACATTCGCCCATGAACACCCATTGCAGCCCGCTGATACCCTTATGTCCCATGTACACATAACGGTTTAAGTTCTACTACCCTAAGTATCCGGGTATAAAATCACACTTATCTCACAGACATCTAACCCTAATTATTCCAACATAATGTTTCCATCACCATAGTTATCCCAACAAACCCTAAAACCTCACAAAATAAATCCGCCTCTCTTAAAAAAACGCAGCATTGAAAAATTATATCAACATGTGCTTTCATTCTTAGCTCCCTAGATAAACATCAACCTCCCTTCTCCTAAGTATTCGAACAACATAAACGCAGCATCAACAACACTTCTTCTCTCTTTACCTCGCCACAGGGATGGCTTGAGGCTTGTAAATGGTATCGAGAACAAATCAGTGGCTTCAAGGTAGGTTTCATCTCATACATAAAAGGTAGATATAATCATGACTCTTGTAAGTATGTTTGCCTTAGAACGAATTGATAGAAAGAAAATAACTTTTTAGTTATATTTTATCTTTGATATCGGAAAATAATTGAAGAATTAGCTTCAAATATGAATCGATGAGGATAAGTATTTGTGTGTTAGACTCTTGGCAGTCATGATGTTTTATCAAAACAAACACGAAGCAATCTGAGATCAGCTTTAGTATGTTATAATGAGTCTTGGATTTCTTTAATTTTCAGAAATTGAGTCAAAGACAAAGAAAAAGCATGTTTGCTTAATGCTTTTCTTTCATGATTCGAATATTAATAGTGAGCTAGATTGGATCTATGATGGATTTCTTTGTAAGTGAACAATCATATACGGTTGAATAATCATTGAGAATCACATGAGAAAACTGAGATCTAATACATAAGATAGATGATTTGAGTCATGACTGCTGCACGAATCTGATGTTGTAATTGGTTTTTGAAATTGTTGAATGATTTTGTATTAAAAGAAGTTGAAGTCAAGATGATACTTTAAGTTTCTGTGATATTGTTCATTGTTGAATGAGGTCTTTAAAGTTTTGATGTTTAGGTTTTGAGCACATCGTCAATCTGTCATTTCTTCTTCTTCATTTCTGTGGTAACAAGTCGCTAGCAGAGTATCAAGTCGCTATTGACTTAAGTTGACTAAATAGCCAACTCGCTACATGCCTCAACTTGCTCATTCCTGTTGCTACCATGAGTACAGTATTCATGGCAAGTCATGCATCTTATTTTCACATGCATCACAAGTCGCTATAACTTTGACTCAAAAGTCAAAAAGGAAAGAAAAAGACAACTACAACTCGCTATTGACTTTAAAAAATCAACCAATGTCCAAGTTATACAGTATATAACAGACAAGTTGCCATTGACTTTTGACCATACAATGAATCTTGACATAAATGGTGACAAGTCTCTACCAAGAACATGACCAAGTCTTACAAAGAACATCACAAACATCACCATTCATAAAAACAATTCAAATATCAAACCAAATTCATAATATCATAAATCCACGTAAAAACTTATACATAATAACAAACCACATGTTATCACCATAAAACCAATCTACAACCATTTTGTTTTAAAATAAACCATGTAAAACCACTTAAATACAAAAGAACTATATAAAACCATTCACCATTACAAACAAATACAACCTTGGCTCGTACCATTTGTAGGATCGTGTATTTATGTTGTTTAGATGATTCGGGTGGTTCTAGATGATGATAGTATATGAATGCCATGGTTAGAGAGATGAAGAGAATAGAGAGGGAATTCTAGAGAGATAAACAAAAAGTGTAAAGGTTAGATCTTCTCAAACTTACCTTGGAAGGTAGAGGGTATTTATAGGTTACAACTAAACGACCTCCTCACGGCGCCAAGTGGATCGTATACAGCGGTAAAGACTGTCCTTCCTCCACGGTGTTACACTAAGCTAATCTACGCTACAAACTAACTAATAAACTACTAATTAACGTAAATAACGATATGTCTACGAGCTAACTTATGCTAGATAATATTTGGGGTGACCGACACTTCACTTATGGAATTTCCAACTCATAACATTAACTCCTTGAGAGTTTTGTATTTTCAGAAATACTCCCTCTTCACATGTGCTTATATTGTTTTAACTTAAATCAGACGTAGAGGGTAGAGAGTTCGTGACTTTTAAATTGATCGCTCATGATAGACAATTCCCCACTGACACGCAGTTACGCTGCATAGTTAAAGAGTTCCATCACGCCTTTAGGTGACAACTAGCTCTAATAACTAACTTGAAGTTGTAAACTCTCCTTGAAAATAAGGTTAGACCCATGAAAGTGCATATGTCTATCACTTATTTTCTCAAATGGTACATTTATCGACTTTGATTTCGCCAATTCATTGGTTCCTGCCTCGAAATGGTGCTCTTTGAGATTCAAACACCGATCATTAAATTTTTTATCACATTTTAATCACGCTTCTCCTCAAAATAGCATATTCGATATTTTTATATCAACGATTAAACAACATTATTTAGAACTTTGGGAGACAAACGATTTGATTTTAGCATGAAATTGGAACATTTTGGTTTTATACTCCCCTTTTAAGAAAGCATAATCAATAAAGGGTTTTGGAAGGAGTTATCTTGAGCACAAAAATTTTGAAAGATTTTGAAAATATTTTCTTTGAAAAATCTTTGAAAAGTGCTCAAGATGATGATGATTTCTCACTGGTATATAAATGTAGTGCAATCAAGCTACACTAGATTTTCTTTTGAAATACGAAGTTTGGATTTAAAATAATCAAAAGTCATCATTTTAGTCCGGTTTCGCATCAAGTATGCAGCCTTAAGTAGTGAAAGAATGAGAAACGATATTTCTAGAAACGCACGTAATATCTATATTATAATGAGAGACATGTCGTGAGAAGAATATTTTTGGACTTTTGATTTTCTATAGTTTTTTTATTTTCTGAAAGATTTATATTTTTATATTTTGTTTTTGTTTGTTTTTCAAATTTTGTATTTTGTTTTTCAAAAAATATTTACAAATAAGCCGCTTTTGAAATCATTTTCAAGAAGATTCGAGAAGACATTCTAACACCGCAGGGGTTAGGTCGTGATTCCAATCCATCGAACTAAATCGCTAAACCTTTCTTTTGAAGGGCTTTAGTAAATAGGATCGGCGAAGTTGGTAATCTGCCTTCACTAAAATAATTCAACAATAATTTCTTCTACTTGCTCTTTATGAAGTGGTAGCGAACACGGATGTGCTTAGTTTTGAGTGATGAATAGGATTGCACGATATGGCTATGGCACTTTTCGAAATAATAATACATAGGTATTTTATCGAAAGTAAAGCGATAATCTGTGAGTTGTGTTCTCATCCATAGAACTTGAACACAACACACGATAGAGCATACACATACCGCTTCAGCTGATAGTGTCGCAATCTTGTTTCTTTCAAGACCAACTTACTAACTTTTTCACCCAAAAATTTTGCTCCTCCGCATGTGCTATTTGTCAGAATTTGATCACCGTGGCGTCCCGTGATTTAAAGGCTATTAGATCTAATCCGATTCCTTCGAAACCAAAGTCCCATGTGAATGGATGTCTTTAGGTACCAAAAGATCCGCTTAACCTTTTGAGGTGAATTTCGTAGGCTTTGCCTCAAACCGTATAATAGTTAAAAAGCAAATTGAATACTTCGGTCGCATACAAAGTGAGTATGAGAGAGAACCAATCATGCACCGATATTTCTTTGGATCGATAGTTTTCCCAAATAAATCGGCTCCAATTTTTGGTGAAGTTACCATTGGTGTGCCAACCGAATCACAATTATCCATACCATGTTTTTTCAAAATCTCAATTGTATATTTACATTGATTAATGAAAATTCCACGAGGGGATTGATGTATTTGTAAACCAAGAAAAATTTTAGTTCCCCCATCATGGACATTTCAAATTTTCTTTTCATGAGATTTTCAAAATGTTTTGAAAGATTCGGATTAGTGGACCCAAAAATGATGTTGTCCACGTAAATCTGAACAATCAAGATGTCATTGTTGTATTTTTGTGTAAACAAGGTAGGATCAACCGCCTTTTGGTGAAATTGTTTGATCAGAAAAAGGCAACATCATACCACGCCATCGGAGCTTGTTTCAAACCATAGATTGCCTTTTTGAGTTTGTAGATGTAGTTTGGATGTTCCATGTCTATGAAGCCTCTCGGCCGACTACATACACTTTCTTTAGAGTTCCATTCAAGAACGCAGCCTTAATGTCCATCCTGATAAACCGTGATGTTTTGTGAGCCGTGATAGGTAAGAAAATCCCGATTGCCCAAGTTCAAGCATCGGCTAATGGCTCTTCAAAATCAATTCCTTCTTCATGTTTATATCCTTTGCCACAAGACGCAGCTTTGTTGCGAATGATAGTTATTTCTTCATCCTTTTTGTTCTTCCATAACCATTTGAGATCAATGACTCAAATGTCAATTGGTCTTGGAACCAGATCCCAAGAGTCATGTAGACGGTATTGGAGAAGTTCCTCTTGCATCGCTTCTATCCATGCATTTTCTGCCATTGCCTCTTGAATGTTCTTTGGTTCTTTAGTGCTAATTGAGCAAAGGTAAATGCACAAGTCGTAGTTTGTGGCAAGTTGAGCGCCTCACCTCAATTGGCCTTGAAGGTTCACCAATAACTTGTTCAATTGGATGGTCTTTTGTCCACTTCAGAGTAGAAGGATACCGTGGGTTTAACATTCATTGTCTCTATTATCTTCCTAGTTCTTCTAAGTTTCCAATGAAGATTCCAATATCACCTTTAGCTTTCAGTTTTCCTAGATCTTCTCTGTTATTCGTTAGATAGCACAAAGAGCCAAACACGTAAAGGTAAGAGATATCGTGTTTTATGTTGTTCGCTAGTTCATAGGGGTTTTATTGAATCTTAGATGGATTAGGGATCGATCTAGTGAAACAAGCAAAGGGCAACAACATCACTCTATAAAAATAATGGAGTACTAGAATAGATTAGCATTGTGGTGAGCAGCCTTCCACAAGAGTAATGCATTTCTTTTCTTTCAACTATCCTATTTTGTTGTGGAGTTCCAAATAAATCGATTTCTGATGTGCGACCTAAATATCTTCAAAATAAGTTCTTAACTCCGATGGTAACTCGTACATTGTCTATTCTAAATAATCCTACCGGAGCTTGAAGAAGTACTGAATACGCTCTCGAAAGGTGATGATGATGCCGTGTGCTTCGCTTTTACCGTAAACTTAACCCATGTATATCTTGAATAGTCATCCACTTATAACAAGAATATACTTTTTCCCATTAATGCTTTCAACTCTATTGGGCCACATAGTCCATTTGCAAATATATGTAACTTTGCTTCCTAATTGGGTAACCTAGTTTGGTTTATATGATGCTTTTTCTTTTCCTTGTTCAACGATGATGTACATAAGTGATCCTTGGTGTATTTGAACTTTGGAAGTCCATGGACGATGTTGTTCTTTGGCAAGTTTGTTGATCGTGCTCTAAATTGAGATGGATAGCCTTCTATGCCACAAACTGTGATTTTGTTCCGTGATGCTCGTGGTTACAAGACATATTAGATGAAGAGGCCATTTGGTTACCGCCGATAGCATACAAGTTTGTGTCAATGATTCCCGCTTAAGAGATCAATTCCATCTAAGTTTCTAACAAAGCAAGAATTTCTCCTAAATGCAACCTCTAAATCAAGATCAAGAATCACCGATCAAAACAAATTGTGTCCCAACCCTTGATTATAGTAAACCCGATTGATCAAATAATTTCCAAATGGAAGATCTCCATAACCCATGATAGGTGCTACATGATCATCCAGCCGCATTTGTTCCTATGAATTTCCATACAAAATTGATACAAGCGCCTTCCAAATTCTCGGTCATGTGTTTGAGAAACCCGAAGTCGACGATCCAAAGACATATTTGATAACCGCCAAATACAAGAAGATGTTTTTGGAAACCGCTTTTGATTTTGGTTCCTTTGGGTTAGGAGGTAAAACTCGATCACACCATAGAAGTTTTCTACCTGGCATACCGGTGTAGCACTTATTCTACCATTCGAGTGTGAAAATTCCTACCCGTTGGTTTCCAAATATCATCCCTAAAGTAAACACTATGCTTCTTATCAATAGTGTAAGACCTAAATCTTGCAACTAGACTTCCTATTGGTTTAGCATAAGTTCTTTTGGAACGCTCTTCCAATGTGCTTATCATTCACATTCTTAGAAACACAATCATCTTAAACATTAATTAAAGATTTCTTGCATGTTACACAAATGGATTCAACACATTCATTAAACATATAGCAAGTTTCTATAGGTTCATTATATCTGTGATGAAATGTCTTTCTTTTACAAAGCGTAAATTCCTAGAGTGTTCTTCTACTTTCTTCTCATTATTCAAGCTACTACTCTTTTAGAGGCGTGCAAGACTCTCTTTGTTCCCGTATTGCTCTTAGGCTTTAGTCTCGCTGCCCTAGAGGTGCTTTAACTCGTAGAAAGGTAAGTCACACGCATTAGGATTCACATTTTTATC